>CAMTDV010000019.1:37833681-38433681 GCA_947069175.1 Scalesia atractyloides | reverse complement strand
ATGAAAATGCAACCTTTGACCATTCTCTCTTCAAAGCTAATAGGGTCATTCACATCATCGTTAAACTCTAGAACCCTTCGGATGTCAGCTTCTGTGATCAAAATTTCTTTATCTTCATTGCCGACACGTACAGCAGACTTTATCACTTTATTCGCCTCGTCGTATGATGTTGCGTTCCAAAACATATAGACATGTGATCTGTATATGACGTGTTTATCTGCGATCGCCTTGGTTATCGGAATACGCCCCAGAAATTTCAATATCTTAGAAAAAGCCGTCAGCATCGGATATATCTTATCGTCAAGTGATATACATGTGTTATGAACTTTACTGAACGACAACTTGATATTCCGTGGACAGAAGAAACAAACAAATTAGCACAAATTTGCAATTTTTAATAACATCACCACAAGTTCGGGCGAACTTGGCTATCAAAATATACCAATTCAGAAAAAATAATCAACTTCGACCGAACATGTACCTAAGACTGGTTTTTTTCTTTAACAATTTCCATTCAAGTTCGGGCGAACTTGTTGATGTCACAGGTTATTTGAAATGATCAAGCAAGTTCGGGCGAACTTGCAAAGATATAAAAAATTATACAGAGAAATAACATAACAACTTCGGGCGAAGTTGTTCCATAACAACTTTAACAAGTTCGGGCAAACTTGTTATCTTCTCCAAACAACCTGCAACATACCAAACAAGGTCTGGTCATCTATTTTAAGGTTTATTTATGAAGATTACTTGTTTACAAAGCATTATTACCGTTCAATTTCATCAAACATACCCTAGATCTAATTGATTTTACAATTTCGGTCCAAGTATGTTCGTTCAAGTTCAATTCGTGAATGATTTACACAATCAGTACCTCAACCATAGTATTAAGTGTGCAAATCACTTAATAACAGGTCTTAATCGGGCAGCCTATCGGCACAAAATTTGCAATTTAATTTTTCGCACAATTCTCTAAGTTCGCTCGAAGACAGGTGAAGACTGATAATGCAGATTTGAGCGAACTTGATCTTTATATACCATGTTAAGTTCGGGCGAACTTGACATTTAAATTTAAAACAACTCAAACAACTTCACCTGAAGTTTATCAATAAACATACTACTTTCAATTAGTAACTTCGGCCGAACTTGATCAAGTTCAGTTTCAAACTTTTCAAATTTTACAATTTTAACCCTGAATTTTCACATGTTTACCAGTTATGAAAATCCACTCAGTTTACCAAGTCTAAGTTAATGACATTGGTTAACTGATTTGTCTGCCGAGTCCAAGTTAATGACCCCGGTTTGACACGTTATGAACAAACTGATGTTTTCTTTAAAGTTTCAAGTTTTTAAAGTTTCAAGTTTTTAAAGTTTCAAATTAATGAACTTTTCATTGTTTTTGTGCATTTTGATTTTACAGATTAGCTCCAAACCCGTGGTCCCAACAATCTTAGCACCATTCCGAACTCCGAAGATCCGCTTTCCATCATTGGCTATTGAAAACAATGTAGAAATAAAATCTTTTTGTATTTTCAAAAGTTTATTCTAAAACGCACTGAAAATCTTTTTGGGTTTAAATCCAAAATCAAATAAGCTATTTACAAACATATTTTTGTGAATTAGTGTCTAAGGATCTTATCAGTTCTTAGAGACATATCATGAGTACCGTCGACCTTATGATGACTTTAAGTTCTAAACTCGTTTACCTAGATTGTCGATATGTTTGTCCACTTAAACTTCGACACATTTCTCAATTGTTCCAAGATATCTTAGAATTATGAAACTTGACTCAACTATGGTTCCCATCTCAGAATATACTCCCGTATCAAGATTGATATCTTTATGTGGGTTATGCGAAGCCTTGAGAGCTCAGGTTAATACCACCGTATCGACAAAGAGATGAAGACTCGACTTTAAGGCGTGTTCCACTTAAGGAATCTTTTAAGCACTGCAATTGATTAGATCTTTCGATTCTTTCAAGTTTGCATGCAGTTTTGGGGTTTATAGCAAAAGCATTATAGAAGTTCTAGGCTATTGCTTCCGCAAAATCAGAAGAACTTGTATAATACCCCAGATATCAATCATCTATAAAGACCTCGTATCTCAGAATCAGGCAATCTCTCAAACGAAATTTCAGAGTACTAAGTCCATATATCCGAGAGATGTTAATCCACAAGTTTAAGCAGTTGTAAAATTTAGTTTATATCCCGGAAACAATTTACTGAACGTGTAAAGCCTATCGACACATCCACAGTAACACTTATTTATCACTTTTTTTAAACTTTACAATTCTTTAGCGTACTGTGATAGTCCACTGGTGTACTATCATTTCCTTTTTAACACAAAATTCTTTTTGTCTTTTTCATGTTTTTGTACTTTTTGGTTTTTCATATGTTTTTGTATTTTCTCGTAACATTTCTCCCCCTAAAATCAAAAACATATTTTTGTATTTTAGTTTTTAAGAAAATCTAATCCTAAAAGGTAACAAACCAATGAGGATCACGAGAACTCGTCGTCCGATCCATATTCAACCTCTGCATCCGCACCTGTCAACAAATTTTTCATACCATTAATTCTCATAAGTATTTAAACCGTGAAAGATTAAATGGTTTGGTATAAAAATAGGATTTTGTACATCGGTGTGGATTTTCTCAATCCGTACCATCTTCTTTTCGAAGCAATCATGAATGAAGTGGTATCGATTCTCGATATGTTTTGTTCTAGAGTGATGAACTGGATTTTTAGTTATATCGATAGCTGCCTTATTATCAACATATAGCGGAGTGTCAAGAAATTGCAGACCATAGTTTCTCATCTGCTGTTGGATCCACAGAATTTGTGAACAACAGCTGGAGGCCGAGATATACTCAGCTTCATAGGTAGAGAGAGCGACCGTAGTCTGTTTCTTACACTGCCAAGTTACCAAGCGTGTTCCGGAGAACTGGCAGCCCGCTGCAGTTGATTTTGAATTCAACTTATCTACACCAAAATCAGAATCAGCGTATCCCGTTAGATCGAAGTTATCGTTCTTCGGGTACCACAAGCCGGTGCTTGGACATCCCTTCAGGTATCTGAAAATTCGCTTCACGATATGCATGTGTGAGATTCTTGGGCTGGACTGATATCTGGCGCAAAGGCAGGTAGGAAACATGATATCTGGGCAAGATGCCGTCAGATACATCAAAGATCCTATCATCGATCTGTAAAGAGTATCATCAACTTTGGTTCCTGTTTCATCAATGTAAATTCCATGTTGAGAGCAAGAGGAGTAGATAACGGCTTCGAGCTTTCCATTTCAAACTTCTTCAAGATGTCATGAACATACTTAGTTTGATGAATGAAAATACCATCTGGCAATTGATCAACTTGCAATCCAAGGAAGAATTTCATTTCGCCCATAGAAGACATCTCGAATTTCTTCTTCATGATTTTCTCAAACTCTTTGCAAAGATCGTCATTTGTTTAACCAAATATGATGCCATCCACATAGATTTGTACGATAATCAGATGGTTTCCAACTTCTCTAGTAAAGAGCGTACTATCCACTGTTCCTCTGATAAAGTTGTTGCCGACAAGATGTTGAGATAACGTCTCGTACCATGCTCTCGGGGCCTGATGTAAACCATATAATGCTTTATCTAGAAGATATGCTTTCTTCTTGTTCAGCGGATCGACAAACCCCGGTGGTTGTCCGACGTTCACTTGCTCACGTAGTTTACCATACCGAAAAGCGGATTTCACATCTAACTGGTACACTCTAAACCCTTTCTAAGCTGCGAAAGCTAGGAAAATGCGAATGGACTCCAATCTAGAAACTGGTTCATATACTTCTGTATAATCAATTCCTTCCTGTTGATGGAATCCCTTGACAACGAGCTGAGCTTTGTTGTGCACTATCACTCCACGATCATCGCGCTTGCACTTGAAGACCCATTTGGTATCTATTGTTTTCTGATTCTCCGGTAGGTCAACAAGCTTCCATTCACCAAGCTTTTCAAATTGCAGCAATTCTTCTTGCATCGCATGTACCCAGTTTTCATCCCCTAAAGCTTCAGACACATTTTCGGTTCAATCTGGGATATGAAGCATGAATAATAGCAATACTCTTGAACTGGAGCTACTCGAGTATAGAGACAGCTTAAAGCTCTGTTAATCTGGCTCCTTGTTCGCACACCAGTTTGCAATTCACGAATTATTGAATTCGATGGGTGATAAGAATAGGTCCTTGGCATCACCTCACTAGGAACTTCAACGGTATTCTCTTGATTAGTGATATTCTGCTCAACCACAACTTCAACTGTAGGAGCACTAGAAGACGTATCATTTTGATTACTTGGGCCAGCAGATTGAGTCAACATGCTTGTTATCCGCTCGGATTCTTCATCAGAAGAAGATTCTCCATCATCGTCAAATGTTGGAGCCTCGTCAGAGTTAGAGTTTTGTGCTTCAGAAAGATTGGGTTCCATTGTAGAATTCACTGGTTCTGTAGTCGGTGTCTCTTGATTTGCATTAGTTTCTTGATCACCGCTAGTACTCGGACCTGCACCAGAAGAAGATGATGACCCAACAGTTGGTTGATTAACCACTATTGATCTGATTATCTGCTCTTGATTTGCCTGCTGATGAAGATAATATAACGTTGTAATGTCATCTTCAGAGGGTTCTTCTGGCAAGTCGAAAGATTTCCACAATTCGCTATAGTTGAATAACCAAGCGTCTCCGGCTCTTTGAATAGGCGTTGTGTACCGAAAGCAATCAGCGTGTTGTGCTTCAACCACTCTCCTTAAACTTGGAAGATAGACTCTTTTGAGTGGAGATGCATAACCGATGAAGAAACCATCAATAGATTAAGCATCGAACTTTCCATCTTGATCAATAACAGTGCAAGGTGCGCCAAATGGTTCTAAGTATTTCAGATTTGGTTTCCTTCGGTTGAGCATTTCGAAGGAAGTCTTCTAGGTTAGTTTGACAGTTAAGACCCGGTTCAATGTATAGCAAGCTGCTGCGACTGCTTCACTCCAGAAGCTGACAGGAAGCTTGGAACGGCAAGCATTGTTCTCGCAGTTTCAATCAACGTTCTATTCTTTCTTTCAGCAACCCCATTTTGTTGTGGAGTATATAGTGCACTAAATTCATGTAGGATGCCTTTGTCATTACAGAACTCTTTCATTTGGGCATTTTTAAACTCTGTACCATTATCACTGCGGATTCGTCTAATGGGGAGATGGTACAAGTTTTCTATCTTCCTAAAGAGAATAATTAGATTATCGAACGTCTCATCTTTACTCTCCTGGAAAAAGACCCATGAAAACCGTGAATAGTCATCTGTTACAACAAGACAGTACAGATCTCCAGATATACTTCGAACATTCACTGGACCGAAAAGATCCATGTGCAGTCTTTCAAGCATCAGCTTTATGGAATTTAGAGTCTTTCTAGGATGTGACTTCTTGATCTGCTTCCCTTTCTTACATTCAAGACAACTATCCATCATGTGGAAGCTTCTGAGAGTCACTCCTTCAACTAGATCATTGTTAACCAGATGATTCATCTTTCTCAAATGAATATGACCATCTTTCGATGCCAAAGGAAAAATAGACTCCTTCTTGATGGCCTTTGTAACAATGCTCATTTCTAGCACGTACAAATCATTATTGCGCGGAGCACGCATTAGAATCCATTCCTCTGGGATCTTGAAACCCAGTTTGATTATCATGCACTCTTTATCATTGAAGTGTGTGGTGAACTGCTTGTCACAAATCTGAGAGATACTCAGAAGATTGTTCTCCAGTTCGGCGATATAATTGACCTTGTCAAATGACACCACACCGTTTGATAATTTCCCTTCAGCGACGATCCTTCCCTTGATTTTCGACAAATCCTACGTACCCTCCATTAATAGATTTGATATCATAGAGCAAGGCACGCATCCCTGTCATGTGGCGAGAAGCTCCGCTATCCATAATCCACTTCGATAATACGGATCTTTGGAGCCCCTGCACATGTTAAGAAACTATTTAAAAAGGGAAACCCAAGCCTTTCCGATCTTGGGTGGATAGGAATATCATAAGTCGGAAGTTTCAAATCAGCATTTGGAACTTTCTGATCAGTCTGTGTGTTAATGACATTATCATTTTTTACTGATTCAGATTTTGCAATTTCAGATGATGTTGTTTTCTTCTTTGCAACCCAAGATTGTGACTTAATTCTTGCTTTCTTAACATAGAATTTAGAATCTTTGTTTTCGTTCGTTTTGGAAGTTTCACCTTTCTCAAAAGTTGAATTTTCAAACTTTGATTCAGTTTTAGGTTTCACTTCATTTTTAGATTCTTTGTTTCATTTTAAGATTGTGATTGGTTTTACAATCTCTGGGTGCTTAAGTTTCTCAACATCTGAAGCTTTTTCCTTCGGTGATACACAGGCTTTGATTTCGGACACTTACGTGCAATGTGACCAACTTTATTACATTTGAAGCATGTCCGAGTATCATGAGAATGTCCACTAGTGGGTTTTACTCCACTTGCGGATTTAGCCTTGTCCCGAAGTTCCTTCTCCTTTTTAAATTCATCATTTGATTGCTTTCCAATCAAATTCTCTTCCTGAACCGTGCTCGTCCCATACACAAATTTTATGTTATTATTCTTGTATTCATGAAATGGTGACTTTTGTTCCTTAATTGGTTCATTTTCAACATTCAAACCCAAACCCGCTCTCCTGTTCTCAGGAAAGTCACCACCATTCCTTCGGTAGTTATTATGAACTTTCTTGGGTTTTGAATAAAACTTTTTCTCATTTATCTCAAGATCATCTGATGACACTTCCACAAGTTTGAACAATTTATCGATTTGATCTTCTTTCACGTTTCGAATCGGAAAGCTGTCATCAAAATATAATCTATCAGATTCCTTAACTTTGTAGATCACAACGTTAGGATCATCACTTTGATCATTTTCCGATGATGTATCGTCATTTTCGGATTGTGATTCCGAACTGTTCAAACTTGAGTTGGCTCTCTCAAAGCTGACACTTCCCAAAACATTTTCTACCACATTTTTCACAACCGCTTCACTGTCATCGTATGATTTCGTATAGACTACGTCAATGTTCTCGGGCAACTGGTCTTTTGTTTCTGGTAAAACCGTTATGTTTGTTACCTTTTCAATACCATCCACTTTCTTGTGACAATAGCTTGCAAGTAGTGGAGGTGGAACATTGTCGTACTCTTTACGCTTCATACCTTTTGATTTTTCAACAATCTCCTCCGACTTAATTGTAGGAAGAATGTGATCGATGACATAAGCGTTTGTAGTATAACTGAGTAAGAGTTGTCTCACTCGTTCAATTTCGATTTTCATATCTTGAAGTTCCTGCCTTGTTTCAGTGATGGTGTTAATATACATGTTAATTGCCTTTTATTTTTCTATTACTGTTGCATTTAACATTGTTATATTAGCACTTAGTTCAAGATTAGCTTTTTCGACATTGCAATAAGTGCCTTTCATTTTATCATATGCTTCTTTCATCGTGCGATAATCATATCGAAAATTTTCATTATGCACGGTCATTTCACTTATGATTTTAGATTTCTCAGCACATTGCTCACAAGGATTTGTGCACTTTGTACAACGTTTTTCAACATCCACAACTTTAACAATTTCCTTTTCAATCACTTTTACCTAAGAACCCACCTGTTTCAGATTAGCCATCATTGCTTTGTTAGAAATCTCTGTGAGATTCTCTGCATTCATTTCCTGTGTCACGTCAATGATCTCTTCAATTTCTGATTTCTTTTCATCAGCCACTTGTGATGTATTCTCAAAGCAACCTGCAAAACTAGCATTATAGTTAGGAGAAAGGATATTCTTCATCTTTGTCTGATGATAGACCAATTCCTTTTCCTATGTTCTTTGTAGATACTCTTCTAGAATCGCATTCTCCATAGCGGCGTCATCAATTGTTGATTCTGATTCTCCCACAATCTCAGCCATCAAAGCAAAACTAGTCTTTTTCATGATATATTTGTTCCAATCAAACCCTTCGTCTTCGTGAGACACGACGAGAGCTTGCTCGGTTGGCTTTGCATAGTTATCTTGCACTTCAACTTGTGTTCTTTTCGGATACGGCTTGTATTGTAGCGCTTTCTTGTAATAGTCGTTATTGTTGCCGAAAGGACTTTGGTTGCCACTTGCTTCTTGGTCCGTGCATTCGCGTTTAAAATGCCCCTTTTGTCGGCATTTGAAGCACGTGACTTTTGACTTGTCAAATCCAAGCTTGTTGCTTGAATTACCAATATATCTTCCGGTGAGTGCTACAAACTTTGTAACTCTTCTGATGGTTGATGCCAGACTCCACTTGATATCCATCAACTCCAATTCTTCTTCAACAACCTGATCGTAATCCTCAGCTGTCATTTCAGGATTTCCGATCTTCCCAACAACTAAACTTTCATAAGATTCTAGAACGGTTGCAAGAAGTGCTATGTGTTGTTTAGCCACATTTTTAGGAAAAGCATTCTTGAGATTAACCGCTATGTTGAACTGAAAAACATTCGGATCAGAACTAGAGTGATTCGTCTGATTCGATTGATTGGATTGTTTGTTCTGATTTTGGAACGAAAAATTTGAACTCGTGCTTGAATATCTAGTATTTGGAAGACTCTGATCATAACTTGGATATGATTGAGTATTCTGATGATTTGTGACAAATGATTTGAGGAATTCATATTGGCACTGAATACCGTTTGAATTTTCGGACTTTGAAAATCTTGAATACCTCCTTTATACTAAACACCAACATCTTGAACAACGTTTGCATTCTTTGATTTTGCAATCTTTAACAGCTTCATTTTGTGACCTTCTAATTTATCAATGAAGATGACAATTTGAAATGCATCCATGCCGGACTCGTTCTTCAAAACCATCAGGTAAGTTGTCCACTCCCCCTCGGGAAGTGCATCGGCCAACTTATCTATCTGCTCTTCGGTAGTTTTCTGAATATTGTGCCTTCGCATCTGGACCATTAGATGACAATATCTGTCGATCATTTGCTTCATGGTCTCTCCTTTGATCATTGTGAAGATGTCGAATTCCTTTTTGATCCAGGCCTTCTTGCTCTTTATCATCTCATCGCTTCCATGGTACTTAGCAGAAAGAGCCTGCCACAATTCTTGTGAAGTTTCACATTCTGGTAGTAGAATCAAGATATCTTCCTTCACAGATTGTTGAATCAAACTGATCATTTTCTTTTCAGCAACGTACGCATCTTTATCCGCTGGTGTAAGCTTAACCAAAGCGAGATCTTGATCACGTTCGTTTTTTGGCCATTTGTATCCAGTCTCTACCGCAACCCAGCTGTGGAACTGATTGGCTTGAACCCAGTTTACAAACTTCTCCTTCCATCCTTCGAACTAGTCCATGCTCATTAGCTTCAGCGGTTTTGTAGTAGTTCCCATCTTGTTATCCAGATTCATCTGGTTAACCACATTAGCATTGGCATTTGCATTGGATGTTGAAGCCATAGGTGAAGCAAACGTGTTATGGAAATCATCCATCTTGGCAATCTGAAAGCTTAACTGAAAGCACGATAAAAAACACTCAAAAACCGATTAGTAAACTGACAAGTTCGGTCGAACTTGTAAGAAAAACAGATTTCAAGTTCAATTTCAACAAGTTCGGGCAAACTTGTATGAAATTTTCAAATTTTTCAAAAACAAACAAGTTCGGGCGAACTTGTTGTTAAGTTTTGAGAAAATTTAAAGTTTATCTAAGTTCGAGCAAACTTAGTGTTTGAATTTGAAAAATTTCCAAAGTATACGCCACTTCGGGCGAACTTAGCAAAAATTTCAACAAAAAATGATCAAGTTCGGTTGAACTTGGTCAAATTTTCTTGAAAAACTAAACAACTTCGGGCGAAGATGATAAAAATCAGCAGAAATTGATGATTTTTAATCAAGTTCGAGCGAACTTGTAGTGTTAGTTTGGGGAAGTTGGTTTGCAAAACTTGGTTTTTTTGACAATTTCGACATGAATTCGTTTGTTTTTGATTCTCAAACTTTCAAGGGTTTATCATTATGTGATTTTGTATGACATGTTCAATTTTTAACCATTTTTTGTTCATGAATTCTTCAATTATGTGAAAATTTTAAGAAAAATGGTAGAAATGAGATGAAATAGAATGATTCTTGTGTTTATTTCAGCAAATTCAGGTATCCAGGCTCTGATACCACTTGATAGGACCGTCCTCCTCAGCTCGGAAACCTAAATTTGTATCTATTGTCCATATAAGCAGAAATTATATGACAAGTTTAACCAAACACAAGAATTACTGATTAATCGTCTGTTTATTAAGTCCAAAAGTATTACAGTTCAAAATCCAAACAAACAGATCTTCGCCGTAGAAGTCGCAAAGTTGTTACAATGAGAAACCATGACTCAACTATATGTAGGCATACAAGTTCGCTCGAAGCTAGTCCTGGCAAGATCAAGTTCGGCCGAACTTGATCAACCGACTACAACTTCGGCCGAACTTTTTGATTACAACATAAATATTTCGTCAAAACTAACAATTCAAGCTCTAAACATACAGACTCGATCCAAGACCTATACAATAGACATTATGCATCAACAGGCTGAACAAAATATTACTAATCTGGAGAAAGAAGTAGCTGTTTCTGATGAAGTGGTTTCTCGAAATCTATCATATCATCATTCAGACAACATAATTGGTGAACTGCGTGCAGGAGTAAAAATGTGAAATCAAATTAACAAAGCACTTAGTTGTTTCTACACTAAAGTAGCTCCTCTTTAGGAATATTGTTCTTTTCACTGATTTATCTCGCAGGTTTAACCTAAGCATTGGAAGGAAGCAACTGGTGATGAAAGCTGGGCCAACACTATGCAGGAGAAATTGAAGCAATTTGAGAAGTTAGGTGTATGGAAGCTTGTGGATCCTCCAGCAAATAAAAAAGCCATTGATACTAAATGGGTCTTTAAGTGCAGGCATGATGATCGAGGAGTGATAGTGCGGAACAAAGCTCGGCTCGTTGTCAAAGGTTTTCATCAACAAGAAGGAATTGATTACACATAAGTGTATGTTCCGGTTGCGAGACTGGAAGCAATCCAAATTTTCTTAGTGTTTGCGTCGTGGAAGGGCTTCAAGGTATATCAGCTAGATGTCAAATCCATTTTCCTCTACGGAAAGGTGAAAGAGCGTGTGTTTGTAGGACAACCACCGGGGTTTGTCGATCCGCAGAACAAAGATAAGGTATTCTTACTGGATAAAGCACTTTACAGGTTGCATCAGGCCCCGAGAGCCTGGTAAGAGACCTTGTCTCAGCAACTGTTAAGCAACGGCTTTACGAGAGGCACCGTGGATAGCACACTCTTCATCAAGGAAGTTGGTGGACATTTGTTGATTGTAAAAATGATGATTTGTGCAAAGAGTTCGAAGAGATAACGAAGAAAAAGTTCGAGATGAGTTCGATGGGAGAGATGAAATTCTTTCTTGGATTATAGGTTGATCAATTACCCGATGGTATATTAATTCATCAAACTAAATACGTGCATGATATTTTGCAGAAGTTTGAAATGACGAGTTCTAAACCGATATCTACACCATTGACGATCAATCATGGTCTTTGCCCGGATGAACACGGAACCAAAGTGGATGAAACGTTGTATGGGTCGATGATAGGATCACAAATTTATCTGACAACATCGAGGCCAAACATTATGTATCCTATTTGCCTATGCGCTCGATATCAGTCCTGCCCAAGAGTATCACCCATGATGGTCGTAAAGAGAATTTTACGATACTTGAAGGGTTGCCCAAGCACCGGCTTGTGGTATCCTAAAAACAATGGTTTTGATCTCGTTAGATACACAGATTCTGATTTTGGATGTGATAAACTTAACGTTAAATCTACTACAGCCGGTGCCAATTCTTTGGAACTCGTATTGTAACCTGGTAGTGCAAGAAACAGACCATAGTCGCTCTCTCGACTTGTGAAGCTGAGTACATTTCAGCTTCCAGTTGTTGTTCCCAACTCCTGTGGATACAAAAACAAATGAGAGACTTTAGTTTGCAATTTCTTGACACACAACTGTATGTAGATAACAAGGAAGCAATCGACATAACAAAAACTTCTGTTCAACATTCTAAAACAAAACATATTGAAATTCGATATCACTTTATCCGTGACTGTCACGAGAAAAAGTTGATTCGAATTGAAAAAATCCACACTGATGAACAGAAGGCAGATTTTTATACCAAAGCTTTTACAAGAACAAGATTTAAATATCTTATGAGATTAAACGGTATGCAAAACCTTTTGTCAGATGGGGAGGATGTTGAATACGGGTCTGAAGATTAGTTCTCGTAATCCTCATTGGTTAGTCACTTTATTTTAGTTAAACTTTATTTCTGTCTTTAAAATCTAAAATCCAAAAATATGTTTTTGATTTTAGGGGGAGAAATTTGGAGAAAATACAAAAACATATAAAATTCAAAAAGTACAAAAACATGAAAAAAGGCAAAAAGAGTTTTGTGTAAAACGAGGAAATGATAGTACATTAGTGGACTAACACAGTATGCTAAAGAATTGTAGTGTTTAAAAGTTGAGAAAAGAAATCTCACTATGGATGTGCCAGTAGGCTTTGCACGTTCATTGTGTCAGGGATATAAACTTAAATTTACCAACCTTTTAACTTGTGGGTCAACATCTCTCCGATATACGGACTTGGTACTACGAAATTTCGTTTGAGAGATTGCCTGATTCTGAGATACTAGGTCTTTATAGATAATTGATATCTTGGGTATTATACAAGTTCTTCTGATTTTCCGTAAGCAATGGTCTAGAACTTCTATAATGCTTTTGCTTAAAACCCCTAAACTGTAGCAAATTGTAAGTATCAAGAGATTCAAAACAATTGCAGTCAAAAGATTCCATATTGGAACAACACCTTAAAGTCGAGCCTTCATCTCTTTGTCGGTATAGTGGTACTAACCTGAGCTCTCAAGGTCTCGCACAACCCAGATACAAATATCAGTTAAGATATATTCACCTGTAAGATGAAATCTAGAGAACCTTGATACGGGAGTATATTCTGAGATGGGAAACACAGTTAGGTAAAGTTCTTAATGATACGTAACATATCTCGAAGCAATTGAGAACTGCGTTGAAGTTTAAAAGGACAAACATACTGACAATCTAAGTGAAATTGGTTTTTGAAACTTAAAGTCTTATAAAGGTCAACGGTACTGGTGATTTGTCTAAAAAACTGATATGATCCTCAAACACGAACTCACAAAAAATGTCTATATATATGTTTGTACATAGTGCTTTACATTTCATTTTCATAAGATCCCAAAAAGATTTTTAGTATATTTTAGCATAAACTTTGGAAAATTCAAAAAGATTTTATTTCTATCTTAGTTTCGACTACCAATGATGGAAAACGGATCTTCAAAGTCCAAAGAAGGAGTGTGCTGATGAAAATCTTGATACAACAGGCTGGGAGCTAATGAAAATTGATGAAAAACTTTAAATGAATTAAAAGTTCATTAATTTGAAACTTTATGTAACAATTCGTAACTTCGTTGTTATCTTTTTTTCGTCTACTTTCGTTGTAGCTATCATTGTAAATCTGAGATTTGATTAACGGAATGGTTTATGTTTGTTAAATACATTTTGTCACAACTATATTACATCTTAATGCTTATTAAACGCTAATTCATCGCAATCACAAGTGACTATGCTACTTTAAGAGTCGAGTGTGTTATTATTTAATAAACACGTGTGCCTTCGACATCGCTTATCACATCGCATCGCAACGCAGTTGATTATGTTACTTTATGTTATTTATGTGTTATGTGTGTTTTATGATTTATGGTTATACTCGCTATCGCAACACTCTCTATCGCAACACTCTCACTCCACGAATCGCTTAATCGCATTATCTTATCATTGAAAATGCTTAACATAACTATCTGATACGAACCGAATTGCCAAACGAACACGTAACGCGAAAATAACGAACAAAACTTGCCACTAGGCCAAGTTCGGCCGAACTTGGGCATCCCAAGTTCGCCCGAACTTGTTCAGGCCATCAAGACACCAACTTAACAGCAAGTTCGCTCGAACTTGCACTTTCCAATGCAGAACTTGCCAAGTTCGCCCGAACTTGTGCCAAGTTCGCTTGGAAAGTGGCAAGTTCGGCCGAACTTGATCACTGCTACCCTCAAATCCTCCTCACCTATAAATACCTAACACCTCCATTCATGCTCTCCTTACTGCAAGTTCACCCGAAATCTCCTGAAACCGAAAAACCCTTGATTTCCAAGTAAGAATCAACCCGTTTTTATGCAAACAACAACGTTTTACTACGATTTTGCACAAGGATTACCTTCATTTTCATCAAATCTCTTCTGTTTATGAAAATCTTCATCTTTTTCTATAAAACTTCTTCTTTTTCACTTAGATCTACACTAAACGAGTGTATTTCGGCTTAGCTTCGGCTCCCAAGCTAGAAATCTTTATGATTTCGACCCACCAAGTGTTAGATCTAAGTAAAACCTTTTAAAACATTGATTTTCACACAAATTACGGACTAATGACGTATACTATGAAGTGGAACGAGGCGTTGTCAAGCAAGATCTCAGATCCGGAAGCACAAGGACGATGTCGTCACCTTGCACGAACTGGACTTACCCGTACGAACCATCAAGTTCTCTCGGATTAGCCCGAGTTCCTGTTAAGTGGCTAAAACTCGCTCCAAAAGACCTCTCCAGCCTATGTTCTACTCAGTAGCTTAAGGTTGGAGGGATGGACACTCGATTTCCTCAGCAAACGATGCGAAAATGCATGATTTGGTGACCAAAACAGCCAAGTTCGCTCCAATTAGATCAATTTCGCTCGAAGTTGTCACAGAATTGTGACCAACTTCGCCCGAACTTGTCTTAAACTTCAACAATTCAGTCAAGTTCGCCCGAACTTGTCCAATTCTCAAGAGAATCAGCCAAGTTCGCCCGAACTTGTTCATTTTCCTAGGAAACCAGACAAGTTCGCCAGAACTTGTATCATTCTGTAAGATAACAGTCAAGTCCGCCCTAACTTGTCCTCTGCTCCTTCACGATTCGACCGTTTCGGCAATTCGGAAGACTGATGCACTTCTGTTCGCTTACAGGCTGATCCGGCGCTCACTCAATCAACATCAAATCCTGTCTCTCTCCTTTAACGCACCAAATGTGAGTATACTTGAACTCTTTTACTCTTAAACACACTTTGGGTGTCACATATGTTCGTGTATCAAAACATATCACACAACTCAACGCTTACTCGCAAGCCGCTGATACATGAATATACGTGAAATCTGCTGAATTGTATGTGTTACTTGACTCTCTAGTACACCACCTTTAACATGATAGCTTGCTAGAGGTTAACCCGCCACCCGGAGGCCCGGGGTTGTTAAGGCTCGCATTTTTATTTCACATTTAGTTTCTCTTTAGGACGTGGACACTTGTTCGCGTGCCTCGCACTCGTGGTTTGTTGGTTTACTTGAATCTAAGTAGTTACGTAGTTCACATCTCTTACGTATGTCATGCGGTGATCCTAAATGCTTTTATATCTATTATGTACGCAAACCTGTATGCTTACCTTTACTTAATTGTATTGACGTTTTATTTAAACATATACGGCAGGTTGATGACATTTGCTGAATTGGATTAGGACTGTCTCTAGAAACACATCTATTAGAAATCTAGGGGAGACCGAAGTGGACATGTTTTGAGAGATGATTGGATATTTGTAATAATTATTTATGGATTATATGTTTGTTAGTATGGGATAATGAACGTCTAAATATTGTCGCATAAATAGTTATTATGGATTCTCTCGAACGTCTAAATATTGTCGCATCGGTTGGGGTGTGATAGATTGGTATCAGAGCCATAACTATAGGGAAAATTAGGTAGAACTGCCATGTTTGACCAAGACTATAGTTAGGGCACCAAACCAGACTGCTACGCATCGATTAAACGCCTAAACTGATACGAACTGATAACTTCGCCCGAAGTTGGGGCAAGTTCAATTGGCCAAGTTCGTCCGAACTTGACCAAGTTCGCCCGAAGTTTGTCAGTCCCCCCTCAAACACACAACAAGTTCGCTCGATGATCAAGTTCGCTCGAAGTTGGTCAACTTCTCCCGAACTTGATCATATATCTTCGAAACGGACTTTTAAATTACGTATGCTTTTCCTAAAGCAGCCACAATACACGTGAAGAATGCTCGTATCACACAAAGCGAGTGATCAAGTCGAGATTAGGTGTGAAAACCAAGCACTCTCGATAAGACCATTCACTCCGCGCATCCTCTATCGCACGAGATACCTTCGTTGAGTTAGGAGTGATATCCAAACCTCGACGAAAATCTCCATTTCTATCTAATGGGACTCCCGATTCGATCGGTGAGCATAACCACAACTAGGAAAGAAGTTGTTAAGTTAGGGGTGAAACCCGCATCTTAATAACTAGTTCCACTCCTCGATTTTCAATCTCACCAAAGTCTCAATTAATTCGATGACTCGGAACACAACGTAACTGTAAGGATAAATGTCGTTACCGTTGTACGGCGAGAGCATTTGTCTAATAGGCCAAATCGTATGCCCGAACTCAGAGAATTTTCGAATCACTTTGGGTAGTCGCTGTCTCAAAACCCAAGACACTCCAAATTGATTTAAGCCTGCAATCCCCAATTTTACGTATCATCAAGTTTTATTATTATTTATGTGTTTAACTTTTGTGGATTTTACGCTTATTCGTTTTCTCGCTTAATCGATTTCTCGATTTATCGCTTTTACGCTCTAACGATATGTGCAATACTCGCACAACTCTCGTAATCTAAAACGCTAATAAATCACAAACCAAACTAAAACGCTCAACTCCCTTACGCGGATGTCCTCATACGCGGTATTACTCACTATTTAGCTTATATCTCGCATTTCAAACGCGCTACGCATGTTTAGATTGAAGATGAATACGTGCAAAATATGTGCTTACATGCTTATGTGCCTATGTGATTATGTGCTTACGTGATTATGTGCTTATGTGCTTACGTGAATACGTGCTTATGTGTTTTGTGCCTTAATTGAATAATAATAATAATAGTAAAAAACGCTAAACTTTTGAACATAAACCTATTATTATCAAATCTCACTCAATCAAATCTTTCATGTAGATGTCTTCCTTGGGATCTCACACTAGGAGGAACATCCAGCGCAACAACACTGACAAGCGTATCGCCTCGCTAGTAGCCAAGCAGATGGCTAAGGTCATTCCCCAGATTGTTAGCGGAATTCAGGCTGTCAGCAGCAACTCATCCGTTGATTCCAAGATGGACGCGCCAAAGTCCTCGTTCGGCTTCAAACAATTCAAAGCGTGCAGACCTCTTACTTTCACTGGCACGGAGGGACCAAGTGCTATGTTCCATTGGTTTGATTCCATCGAGGTCACGTTCCGCCAAAGCGGATGTCCCGAACCTCTCCGCACCATCAACGCAACCGGTGTGTTCCAATCAAGCGCACCACAGAGCATAACAAGCGCGGAATGATGAAGCCTGCGGGCTCATTTGGGAGGAACTCAAGGCAGTTATGATAAAGGAATTATGTCCTCCTCACGAAGTTCAGAAACTGGAGAACGAATTTTGGGATATCAAGCAAGATGTCCCCGACAACGTAGGTCTCACTGCCTATTTCAAGCAGCTAAGTATCATATGTCCCCATCAGGTGGACACCACTGAAAAAGCAATCAAAAAGTACCTCCGTGTTCTACCTGACTGCGTCGCTGATTTCGTCAAAGCTACGCGTCCTACTACCATCGAGGAGACCTATCAGCTAGCAGCCGAAATCAATGACAATCATGTCCAGGCTGGTTACTTCAAGAGCAACAACAAAGTCACGAATCAAGCTATCACCGAGCTGAGTGCTACTACCGATCCGTCTCGAGAATCAAATTCCAGTCGCCGAAGTCGCAAGAGAGAGAGAACCCAAGCAAGAACTGTGCAGTTGTCGCACCATTGAACTCTCAGCCGTTCCAAGCTGCTACACCAAACGCACCACCTGCAAAGTGTGCGTACACTGGTACCCAACCGCTATGCCCGAAGTGTACCTACCATCACCCAGTTGGAGGCAATTGTCGTTTCTGTACCAACTACAATATCTACGGCCATTTTACTGTCAGTTGTCATACTGGTCCTCGTTAGCCAGCTCCTCAAGCACCCGCAGCTCTACCAGCTCCACCTCGTGCTCCTCAAACCAACCAGCAGCAGCCAGCAAGCACCAGTCCCAAACGCACGTACTTGCTACACTTGTGGTGATCCAAACCACTTTAGCAATGTCTGCCCAAACAAAGCCGTGAAGCAAGAACAGCAGCAGCAGTCGCAACCTCAGCCACAGACACCATAGCCACAGCAGCAGCAACCACAGGTTGCGCGTGGAAGAGCTTTCAATCTCAATCATCGCCAGGCTCAGAACGACAATAATGTTGTCAATGGTACGTTCCTTGTTTATGGTATTTATGCTTCTTGTTTATTTGATACTGGTGCTGATAACTGTTTTATGTCGTTAGAATTCGAAAAACTTTTAAAATGTAAGCGCGCTAAACTCCCAAAGACTTTCGATGTTGAAGTCGCCACCAGAAGAACTGTTACTATTAACTCCGTCTTACGTGGTTGTACTCTTGATCTCAACAACCACATCTTCTCGATCCATCTCATACCTATGAAATTAGGTAGATTCGATATCATAGTAGGCATGGATTTCCTTCGTGAAAATCGTGCTGAAGTTGTTTGTTACGATAAGATGATTCGTTTCCCCCTCTCAAATGGTGATCAACTACATGTTTACGGTGAGACACCCTCAAAGAAGTTGATGCTTCTGTCATGTACGTGAGCGAACAAGTGTTTGAGAAAGCAATGCGTTGCTTTCCTAGCCCACATAGTGAACTCGGAGAAGGAAAAGAAAACATGGAACGACGTACCTGTTGTTTGTGAATTTCCTAAAGTTTTTCCCAACGATTTACCTGGTTTACCCCCTACTGGTGATGTCGAATTCCGTATCGATTTAATCCCCAGTGCTACACCCGTCGCTAAAGCTCCTTATCGCTTTGCACACTCCGAAATGCGCGAGATATCTAGCCAACTTCAAGAGCTTCTTGATAAAGGCTTCATACGCCCGAGCAATTCACCTTGGGGCGCACCCGTTCTTTTTGTGAAAAAGAAAGATGGGACGTTCCGAATGTGCATCGACTATCGTGAACTTAAAAAACTCACGATAAAGAACCGCTACCCTCTTCCTCGGATCGACGATTTGTTTGATCAGCTTCAAGGTGCTACTTGTTTTTCCAAGATCGATCTACGTTCCGGTTATCATCAGTTACGCGTGTTAGAAGAAGACATTCCGAAAACTGCCTTTCGTACTCGTTATGGCCATTTTGAATTTGTGGTCATGCCCTTTGGTCTCACAAATGCACCTGCGGTGTTCATGAATTTGATGAACCGTGTGTGTAAAGCCTTCTTGGATCGCTTCGTCATTGTGTTTATCGATGACATCCTTATTTACTCGAAGTCGAGAGCCGAACACGCGCGCCATCTCCGTTTAGTTCTCGAACTTCTTCAAGGAAATCGTCTTTACGCCAAGTTCTCTAAATGTGAATTCTGGCTCGAAGAAGTCCAATTTATCGGCCATATCGTTAACAGTCCAGGAATTCACATCGACCCTGCGAAGATAGAAGCTGTAAAAAGTTGGATTACGCCAAAGAATGCATCTGAAATCCGTTCCTTTCTTGGATTGGCGGGTTACTACCGTCGATTCATCGCTAACTTTTCTAAAATCGTCGTACCGCTTACCGCTTTAACTCATAAGGACAAGCCTTTCTTTTGGGATTCCAAATAAGAGGAAGCCTTTCAAACCCTCAAGCGTATGCTATGAAACGATCCCGTACTCGCTCTACCCGACGGAAACGACGACTTTGTTGTTTATTCTGATGCCTCTAACCTTAGTCCTGGTTGTGTTCTTATGCAACGAGACAAGGTTATCGCGTATGCTTCTCGACAACTCAAGATCCACGAGAAGAACTACACGACCCACGATCTCGATCTTGAACCCGGTGCAGTTGTTTTTGCATTAAAGATATGGCGACACTACCTTTATGGTACCAAGTGTACGGTCTTCACCGACCATAAGAGCTTACAACATATCTTAATCAAAAGGAACTGAACATGCGCCAACGCAGATGAGTTGAACTTCTCAATGACTATGATTGTGAGATACGCTACCATCCTGGTAAGGCAAACGTCGTAGCCGATCCTCTCAGTCAACGAAGCTATGTTGATAGTGTTCGTGACTCTCAAGCTTCGAATGATCTCGAAATCATGATTCGCGCCGCCAAGTTTCCTTGTTTTAATGAGAATACCCTGCAAGAAGAAATGAAGTGTGGTGTCGAAACCCAACTCGTAGTTAAACCAAATGGAATTTACTATTATCTCGATCATATTTGGATTCCTAGCCTTGATAATCTCTAAGAATTGCTAATGACCGAAGCTCATAAATCTCGATACTCCATTCACCCCGGAGCTGACAAGATGTACCAGGACCTTCGTCCTAAGTATTGGTGGCCTGGCATGAAAAAGGATATCGCTTTATACGTCTCAAAGTGCTTAACTTATTTGAAAGTTAAAGCCGAACATCAAAGGCCCTCTGGTTTGCTCGAACAACCCGAAATCCCGATGTGGAAGTGGGAGAGCATAGCCATGGACTTCGTTACAAAACTCCCTCGCACCTCCTCTGGTCACGATAGCATTTGGGTTATCATTAATCGTCTTACTAAATCAGCTGATTTTATTTCCATACGAGAAGACTACAAGGTAGAACGATTAGCACGAATCTATACCAACGAAGTCATTTGTCAACACGGGACGCCTCGTGACATCATCTCTGACCATGATGGTCGCTTTACCTCACATCTCTGGGAGACTTTTCAACTCCCTCTCGGTACTACGCTTAACCTCAGTACCGCTTTTCATCCTCAAACCGACGGTCAGACTGCGCGCACGATCCGCACCCTCGAAGACATGCTTCGTGCGTGCATCATAGATTTCAGTGGTAATTGGGATACGCATTTACCTTTAATAGAATTCTCGTACAATAATAGTTATCATACTAGTATTCAAATGGCTCCTTTTGACGCATTGTATGGAAGAAAATGTCGATCACCTATTGCATGGCATGAGATCGGAGAAGCACAAATCACCGGTCCCGATTTAATTCAAGAGACGACAGACAAGATCCTCCAAATCAGAGACAACCTCTTGAAAGCTCGGAGTTGTCAAAAGAGTTATGCCGATAAACACCGCAAGCCCCTACAGTTCGAAGTGGGAGATCACATTCTCTTAAAGGTTGCACCTTGGAAAGGAGTGATCCGTTTCGGAAAGAAAGGGAAACTAGCGCCACGATACGTGGGTCCCTTTAAGATTCTGGAAAGAATTGGAAAAGTGGCCTATCCGACTCGAACTACCGGCAGAACGTAACAACGTACATCCGACTTTCCACGTCTCGAACCTCAAGAAATGCCTAGCCGAAGAAAATCTTCATGGTACACTCAAGGATTTGCAAATAAACGAAACTCTTCACTTCGTGGAAAGCCAATAGAAATCATGGACCGAGAGACCAAGAAACTTCAACGCTCTCGCATTCCTATTGTGAAAGTCCAATGGGAAGGCAAACTTGGTGCCGACTTCACTTGGGAACTGGAAAGTGATATGAAAGCTAAATATCCACATCTCTTTGTTACGGCCACTACTTAAATTTCGGGACGAAATTTCCTAAAGTAGGGGAGACTGTAACAACTCGTAATTTCGTTGTTATCTTTTTTCGTCTACTTTCGTTGTAGCTATCATTGTAAATCTGAGATTTGATTAATGGAATGGTTTATGTTTGTTAAATACATTTTGTCACAACTATAGTACATCTAAACGCTTATTAAACGCTAACTCATTGCAATCACAAGTGACTATGCTACTTTAAGAGCTGAGTGTGTTATTATTTAATAAACACTTGTGCCTTCGACATCGCTTATCACATCGCATCGCAACGTAGTTGATTATGTTACTTTATGTTATTTATGTGTTATGTGTGTTTTATGATTTATGGTTATACTCGCTATCGCAACGCTCTCACTCGCACGAATCGCTTAATCGCATTATCTTATCATTGAAAACATAACTACATATAATACGAACCGAATCGTCAAACGAACACCTAACGCGAAAAAAACTTAGCCATTAGGCCAAGTTCGGACGAACTTGGGCATCCCAAGTTCGCCCGAACTTGTTCAGGCCATCAAGACACCAACTTAACAGCAAGTTCGCTCGAACTTGCACTTTCCAATGCTGAACTGGCCAAGTTCGCCCGAACTTGTGCCAAGTTCGCTTGGAAAGTGGCAAGTTCGGCCGAACTTGATCACTGCTACCCTCAAATCCTCCTCACCTATAAATACCCAACACCTCCCTTCATGCTGCCTTGCTGCAAGTTCGCCCGAAATCTCCTGAAACCGAAAACCCTTGATTTCCAAGTAAGAATCAACCCGTTTTTATGCAAACAACAACGTTTTACTACGATTTTGCACAAGGATTACCTTCGTTTTCATCAAATCTCTTCTGTTTATGAAAATCCTCATCTTTTTCTATAAAACTTCTTCTTTTTCACTTAGATCTACACTAAACGAGTGTATTTCGGCTTAGCTTCGGCTCCCAAGCTAGAAATATTTATGATTTCGACCCACCAAGTGTTAGATCTAAGTAAAACCTTTTAAAACATTGATTTTCACACAAATTACGGACTAATGACGTATACTATGAAGTGGAACGAGGCGTTGTCAAGCAAGATCTCAGATCCGGAAGCACAAGGACGATGTCGTCACCTTGCACGAACTGGACTTACCCGTACGAACCATCAAGTTCTCCCGGAGTAGCCCGAGTTCCTGTTAAGTGGCTAAAACTCGCTCCAAAAGACCTCTCCAGCCTATGTTCTGCTCAGTAGCTTAAGGTTGGAGGGATGGACACTCGATTTCCTCAGCAAACGATGCGAAAATGCATGATTTGGTGACCAAAACAGCCAAGTTCGCTCCAATTAGATCAATTTCGCTCGAAGTTGTCACAGAATTGTGACCAACTTCGCCCGAACTTGTATAAAACTTCAACAATTCAGTCAAGTTCGCCCGAACTTGTCCAATTCTCAAGAGAATCAGCCAAGTTCGCCCGAACTTGTTCCAACCTCAATAAAACAGGGCAAGTTCGCCCTAACTTGTTCAGTTTCCTAGGAAATCAGACAAGTTCGCCCGAACTTGTATCATTCTATAAGATAACAGTCAAGTACGCCTGAACTTGTCCTCTACTCCTTCACGATTCGACCGTTTCAGAAATTCGGAAGACTGATGCACTTTTGTTCGCTTACAGGCTGATCCGGCACTCCCTCAATCAACATCAGATCCTATCTCTCTCCCTTAACGCACCAACTGTGAGTATACTTGAACCCTTTTACGCTTAAACGCACTTTGGGTGTCACATATGTTCAGATATCAAAACACATCACACAACTCAACGCTTACTTGCAACCCGCTGATACATGACTGTACATGAAATCTGCTGAATTGTATGTGTTACTTGATTGCTAGTACGCCACCCTTAACATGATAGCTTGCTAGAGGTTAACCCACCACCCGGAGGCCCGGGGTTGTTAAGGCTCGCAATTTTATTTCACATTTAGTTTCGCTTTAGGACGTGGACACTTGTTCGCGTGCCTCGCACTAGCGGTTTGTTGGTTTACTTGAATCTAAGTAGTTACATAGTTCACATCTCTTATGTATGTCATGCGGTGTATGCTAAATTCTTTTATATCTATTATGTACGC
The DNA here is from genome assembly GCA_947069175.1 of Scalesia atractyloides. NCBI lineage: Eukaryota > Viridiplantae > Streptophyta > Magnoliopsida > Asterales > Asteraceae > Scalesia > Scalesia atractyloides. The sequence goes on along the minus strand of CAMTDV010000019.1, from coordinate 38,409,727 downwards.
AAACCTGTATGCTCATCTTTACTTAATTGTATTGACGTTTTATTTTAACATATGTGGCAGGTTGATGACATTTGTTGAATTGGATTAGGACTATTTCTAGAAACTCATGTATTAGAAATCTAGGGGTGACCGATTTGGACATGTTTTGAGAGATGATTGGATATTTGTAATAATTATTTATGGATTATATGTGTGTTAGTATCGGATAATGAATGTCTAAATATTGTCACGTAAATAGTTGTTTTGGATTCTCTCTAGCAATCTGATTCGCCTAGTGCCACGCCCCGATGTTTCCGCTATCGGTTGAGGTGTGACACTTTAATCTGCCGAAAACTTCAGTTTGTTCATAAAGTGTCAAACCAAGGTTATTAATTGGAGTTGGCAGATAAATTGGTTAACCAGGGTCATTAACTTGGACTTGGTCAACTGAGTGGATTTCAAAACTGATAAAATGGTAAAACAAGAGGGTTTAAAATGAAAATTTTAAAAAGTTTTGAAAAGCCTTGATCTAATTCGTATGAATTAGAAGAAAGAGTTCAGAATGACTGCTTTGTGCGAAGTACACATTGGAGAGCATATATATATCATACTTCGAACGAAGTAGACATAGTTGTGTGTGTGTTTTCTCTGAGCGACTTAGTGCGAATTAGTGAAATTGCAAGTTATAAGCTGGTATTTTGCCCAAATTTCAATTGTTTAAGTTGTTTAGCACAACTTATACAATGGCACAGGTAATAATCTTTGATTGAACGGTTGAACTTTATGTTTCGGACATGTTGGACATAAAAAGATAGATCTGTTAGGATTTAACGGTTAAAAGTGGAAATCAAACATGAAAAACCTTTAATCAGCACATGTAACACTAGAATGAACAATCAATTTTAAGGTTTGAACATGTTTTGAAGTTGCAGAAATGATGGAGAAGATGACCTAGTTCGTACAACTAGGTAATCAAAATTTCAAAATGGCTTTTAGACCAGTTCGTACGAAGTAGTTGAAAGAATTGAAATAAAATGTTGTTTTGACTTGATTCGTACGAAGTAGTACATTTAAATGCCAAAATTATCTTTGAAGTTGTTTAAATTCATGCGAATTAGTAGGTTGATTGTTTTGATTGTGTCTTGTGTTTGATCCAATTCGTGTGAATTACCCTAATATGTTAAAATTTTGGTAAAATGTGCTAAGTGTTTGATTGTGTCATTGTTGATGCAGTTTGTATATTCGCAATTTCATAACACATGTTGTGTGTTAGACAAATAAAGATTCCCAGGTTTAGCACCTTTTCAGGATGTTCTAGAGTTTACGGGACGTCTGCCAGTAACGAAAGCTATAACGCAACACCATACGGCATATCGATCACATGTTACTTTTTTCTGGAAGTCTGCATCTTACGATGAAGCTGACAAAATGATTACATCTGCAGTATGGATTAATAATGAAGATCATGAAATCGAAATTACTGAGGAAGATGTTCGCAGGGTTTTGGAATTTAATGACAAAGCTACAGATCCCATTGGTTTTCCGGAACGTATGGTTAAAGGATGTCTTTGGATATCGTGGATACGTCAACGCTACAACTTTCAAGAAGGGTGGTCTTGGTCGTCCTTATAAGTTCTTCTTGCATGCGTTGATACACGCAATGAGCCATCGCAAAGGAGGTTTCGATGATATGCAAGATTATATAATGTGCATGGCTACAGCGTTGATATTGAACAAGCCATTCAATTATTCACACGTCATATTTTCTTACATGGCAAAGAATACTGGAGATGAAAAGTTTTTGCTATATCCAAGATTCATTCAAATGTTGATTGATGAGAAGTTTGACAATCTCGAAAAGAAAGATAGCGATGTATTATATCTACATCACTTGGATGGCGAAACGTTGAAGAAATTGTTTCTTTATCTTAGACAAGATAGTGTACCGACTCCAAAACCTATGTTTGGAGCGATTGTGAAAAGTGATTATGTTGCACCACATGATGGAAAGTGGAGAAAAGAAGGAAATGGTGACGAAAAATATGAGATTAAATGTTTAGAGAGTTTCAAAGAAAAAAAAGCTATTGGTATATCAAATCTGAACCAGAAAAGAAGAAACGGAAAAGAGCTTCAAAGAAAGTTGAAACAATGCTAAGAGAAGAACCAGATAGTGAGCCTGAGAATGCCTGAGAATGTTGGGAATAGATTTCATTGCGGAATACAACCACATTGAAGTGCAGGATGAAAAAGAAAGAGCTGAGAAAGAATTGGCTACACAGGGAAAGGGTAAAGCTGTGATTGAAGGTACTTCTGAACCAATTGTTGTTGAAGGTTCAAAGACTACTAAGGAGCCTGTTGTTGAAGAAACACCTGTCGTAGAGCAAGAGATAGAAAAAGTTGAAGAACCTGTTAAAGCTGTTGTTATATAACAAGAAGCAGAAAACAGGAAGAAAAAGATCAAGAAGATGAAAACGATGATGATCCAACTAACGATGATAAAGATGATTCTGATTATGGTAACGATGATGATAATGATGGTCAGGGAGGGGTTGGTCTTACTGTTAAAACTGCAAAGCTACATGATGAATTTGACTATGATTCTGTGTTAAACGATGAAGTAAATGCTGAGGATGTACAAGCTCAGAGGTAGCAGTCAGGGCCAACTACAACTGAAGCATCAGGAATCTTCACAGCTAATCCTGTTACAGCTATTCCTGAGAGCTACAAACCAATGATGTTAATGTTGGAGCACAACATTGAGGAAGGTGAATTTGTGCATAACTATACAAAGGAAGAATTGACTAAAATGTTAGAGTTTGATGTTGATTCATTTGATTTCGACTTTGAAGAAGAGTTACTGAATATTAGCACATTCGAGTCGAACAGTTATATTTACAAGAAAGTGCATGAAGCGGATGATTATGATTGTGTTATTATTGAAGACACTTCAGATGACGAAGTTGAAAAGTATTCAGGAGCTGACACTGACAGTTTCCCAACATTTGAAGAAATCAAGAAAGAGATTGATCTAGAGTTATTAAAGAGAGAGATTGACGAAGTTGTGAAGGATAGAAGTATTCCTAAACGCTTATCAAAAGAAGAGATAGTTGAAGCGAAGAAGTCTTGGTTTAAAGTAATGCCAAAAGAAAGAAAGTTCAAACGTCCATTGGCATTCTTTACACGCGACAAAGACAAATCACTTGGAGATATTCTAAGCTGGGGTTGGATTAGGGAGCTGAACGTATATGCAATCAAAAGAGAGTTCGGTGTTCAATACTTTCGATATCTGAATGATTTAAAGAGTCTACCATACTGGGATGTTGAGGAACTGGTACAGACGAAGAATATCAGTTACCAGATGAAGTTTAACGATCAACATTTATGGAAGGTTATCAAGTTTGAAGCAATGCATGGTTTCAATCACTGGAAACCATTTATTCCAAAATGTAGAGTGAAGATAAACAAGGTTACAAAAGAAAAAAGATGTTACATTGATAATGAAGAGACCGAGAGTTATGAAAGATATGCCTCTTAAACCAATCGAACAAGAATTCCATCCATACTTCTTGTGGTGGCAGACGGATCCTGAAACGTGTGAAGCGATGATTGTGCTTAGGGCTGATGGTAATTGGATGTCACTAAAGAAGACACTCTAGAATCGATCAAACGACGAAGGATTTGGGGTTTATGGAGGACGATAAGGACAGTAGACCCGATGTGGCTAATGAATTATGCAAAGGAAGATGTTAAATGTATATTCTTTAATAAGATATGTTACGATAAGCGTGAAGAGACTCTAGCGAAGCAATACCAAGGTGTGATTAATGTTTGCCACGCACACGGTATTAATTCAGGACATATGTGGGAGTCTGTAGAAACGTCCATGATTAGCACGGGAGCCTAAATTTGTTATCTATTGTCCGATTAGGCAGAAACTAATGACAAGTTAACCAAATAACAAGAATTACTCATTTAAATGTTGTTTTCATTGATCTAAAGTTCAATACATTCGAGAACCGGATCCGACAGAGCTTCGCCGTCTCTGTGCCAAAATCTCTCCACGTTACAAATGAATAACCAAGGCACCTATTTATAGGTGGAGGAAGTTCGCTGGTGAGGATAGAAGTTTGGCCGAACTTGACTTAGTCAAGTTCGGCCAAACTTGACTTCAACATTACCATCATGAGCGAACTTGGCTCCTAACTCACATAAATACGCCTTGTTTCTAACAGATTAAGTCCTATTCACTTAGACTCAATACATAATGACGTAGGCAACAGACATATGCACCAACAGACTCCCCCTTGGATGTTGTCGTAGTCATTGACTTTTAAAATCTTCTGAGTCTTCCAATCTTTAGTTCTTGAATAAATTTTAACATCTTGATCTTTAGATCCTCCTCCTCTTTCTTAAGCTTTGTCTTGATAAAACTTTAATCTTCATGCTCCCCCTAGCTTTAAGCTCTCCCCCTTGCTTTAAGCTTTCCGAAAACTTCAAACTTTTCTTTACCTACTCCCCCTCAATCTTTACTACCTGTCTAAATACTTTCTGACATTCAAATAAACATTTCAGGTTCAATACTTTGAAATTTTGTATTATCAACAATTCAAACTTTAATTTTCTCACGAACTTTGTATGATTCAAGTTCAACTTAATGATCTTGAATACATTTAACATCTAAGACCTTTGTTCTCTTAAAATTTTCAAATATTAAATCCACTTGGTTGACCAAGTCCAAATTAATGACCTTGGTTAGCCAGTTTCATTTACCAAGTCCAAGTTAATGACCTTGGTTTGACGTTGTAGTTGAACTAATATTTTTCTTCAATTTTTAAGTTTCAACTTAATGAACTCTTTAACACTTTTGAATGGTTTTTCTCAAATGACACCAAGATTTCCACTATTAAAGCACCTTACCAGACTTCGAAGAACCGTTCTCCATCATTGGCTCGTTGAAACTAAAGAAGAAACAAAATCTTTTTGAATTTTGAAAAGTTTATACAAAACCCACTGAAAATCTTTTTGGTTTTAATCTGTAAAACAATTAAAAATAAACTATGTACAAACATATTTACAGACATATTTTAATTCGTGTCTAAGGATCATATCAGTTGTTTGAGACATATCACTAGTACCGTTGACCTTTTGAGACTTTTAAGTTTTAAACTCGTTTACCTGGATTGTCGATATGTTTGTCCATTTAAACTTTACCACGTTTCTCAACTGTTCCAAGATATGTTAGATATTTTTTATTAAACTTCACTTCTATGGTTCCCACTTCTTGAATATACTCCCGAATCCAGATTCCCTAGATTTCATCTTACAGGTGAATATAGCGTAATTGATATATGTCTTTGGGTTAACGCGAAACCTTGAGAGCTCAGGTTAGTACTACCGTATAGACAAAGAGATGAAGGCTCGTGTTTAAGGTGTGTTCCATTTAAGGAATCTTTTAAGCATTGCAAATGATTAGATCTTTCGATTCTTTTCAGATTTTTCATGCTAATTTGGGGGTTTTTTAGCAAAAGCATTATAGAAGTTCTAGGCTATTGCTTCCGCAAAATCAGAAGAACTTGTATAATACCCCAGATATCAATCATCTATAAAGACCTCGTATCTCAGAATCAGGCAAACCTTCAATCGAAATTTCGGAGTACTAAGTCCATATATCCAAGATGTGTTAATCCACAAGATTAAGCAGTTGCTAAATTTAGTTTATATCCCGAAAACAATTTACTGAACGTGTTAAGCCTATCGACACATCCACAGTAAGACTTGTTTATTACTTTTAAACTTAACAATTCTTTAGCATACTGTGATAGTCCACTGATGTACTATCATTTCCTTTTTGACAACAAAATTCTTTTTGACTTTTTTGATGTTTTTGGACATTTTGAATTTTTTTTAAATGTTTTTGAATTTTCTATTTTTTTCATATGTTTTTTATTTTTCTAAAATTTTTCTTACTCCTCCTAAAATCAAAAACATATTTTTGGATTTTAGGTTTTAAGAAATACAATACTATAAAGATAACAACCAATGAGATCACGAGAACTCGTCGTCCGATCCCATTTCCCAACATCTGCATCTGCACCTGTTTAACAAACAGAATCTATTAAAAAAATTTTAACATGAAAGCATAATTCGTTCAACGGTGTGGATTTGCAAAAATTTCCAACATTCTTTTTTAGCTTTTTTCTTTTTCAACCACTTGTAATTTCAAAAACAACAATGATTAAGACATTCTAGGTAAGTTAAATAACATGAAGTTCCATTATCCAAATATAACTTTGACAAAGCGGATCTTTTGAACTCCTGCACACACAACAACTATTTGAATAAGGAAACCCAAACCTTTTTGGTTTTGGGTTTGACATGATAAGCATCATAAACATCTTCAAACTCATCATCAAAATCAAAATCATCATCAAACATTTCGTCCGATGTCGTTTCTGAAAACGTTTTGACCTTTTCTTTCTTTGTCTGTTTATCTACTGACTCGGTTGACTTAACATTTTCAGTTTTGTCAGCAACAGACTTTGGTTTTTCAGATGATGAAAGCCTTTTCTTAGCAACCCAGTATGGTAGCTTGCCTTTTGCTTTCTTGATATAGAACCTAGAATCTTTGTTTTCATTTAATTTTGAAGTTTCACCTTTTTCAAAAATTGAGTTTTAAAACCTTGAACTCGTTTTAGGTTTCACTTCGTCTTTAGATTCATAGTTTCTATTTGATTCTGTGACAGATTTCACAATCTCTGGTTGTTTTTGCTTTTCATCTTTTGACCCAGTTTTTCTTCGTGGAAACACAGGCTTTAGATTCAGACACTTGCGAGCAATATGACCAACAGTATTGCATTTAAAGCAAGTAAGATTATCAGAAACATTTCCACTAGTGGGTTTTACTCCACTTGTGGACTTGGTTTTAGCCTTGTCCCAAAGTTCTTTCTCCTTTTTAAATTCATTATTCGATTTCTTACCGATCATACCTTCTTCTTGAACCGCATTCATCCCATACACAAACTTCATGTGTTTACCTTTGTATTCATGAAATGGCGATTTCTGGTTCTTTCTCGGCTCATCTTTATTTTCCTCCAAACCCAATCATGCTCTCCTGTTCTCAGGAAAATCACCACCAAACTTTTGATAATTGTTAACATTCTTTTTGGGTTTCGAGTAAAATCTTTTCTCGTTTTTTTTTAAGATCATCTGATGAAACTTCTACAAGTTTGAAAAATTTATCAAGCTGATCCTCTTTTACGTTCCAAATCGGAAAACTATCATCGAAGTATAATCTATCAGAATCCTTAATCTTGTACATGACAACATTACGATCATCACTTAGATCATGTTCTGATGATGTATCGTCATCTTCAGATTGTGATTCCGAGTTTTTCGAACTTGATTTGGCGGTTTGAGAGCTACCTTCATCAGCATCATTTCCTAACACATTTTTTACCACATCTTTTACAATCGCTTCATTGTCAACATTTGATTTCGTAAAGTTTACGTCAACGTTCTCAGGTAATTTATCTTTCACTTCTGATAAGAGTAAAAGATTAAATACCTTTTCAATCTCATCATCTTTCTTGCATGAGTAACTTGCAAGAAGTGGTGGAGGAACACTTCCGTATTCTTTACGCTTTGATTTATCATCATTTTCCTCCGACTTAATCGTAGGTAAAATGTGATCAATGACATATGCGTTTGTGGTATAACTTTTCAGCAATTGTCTTACCCTTTCTGTTTCTATCATTATGTCATAAAACTCACGCTTTGTTTCGACAATAGTATTAATGTACATGTTAACCGCTTTTCGTTTTTCAATTACTGTAGCATTTAACATTTTTACAATAGCATTGAGTTCACGATTAGCTTTTTCGACATTTTTATATTTGCTTCATATTTTGTCATAAGCTTCTTTCATGGTTCTATAATCCTAACGAAAGTTTTTGTTGTGTACAGACAATTCTCTTATGACTTTGACCTTTTCAAGACATGGTTCACAAGGACTTGCGCACTTTGTGCAAGGTTTCTCAACCTCCACAACTTTCACAACTTCCTTTTCAAACACACTTACCTTAGCTTTTACCTTTTCTGCCTCTAATTTCAATGCTTCCTGTTTTTGCATCTCAAGGTAAGCTATCTCTTCTTCCTCAGCTCTCTGCCTATAACCTTCCAGAATAGCATTCTCTAGAACAGCATCAATATACGATGTATTAGGTTCATCCACTAACTCTGCTATCATGGCAACACCTGTTTTCTTTCTGATGTATCTGTTCCAATCAAAACCATCTTCTTCATGAGTAACAACAAGAGCTTGTTCAGTCTTCTTTGCAGATTTATCTTCAACTTCGGCATGTGTTCTCTTTGGATATGGTTTATATTGAAGAGCTTTCTTGTAGTACTCATTGTTGCTGCCTAAAGGATTTTGGTTTCCACCTGCTTCTTGATTGTTGCATTCACATTTGAAGTGTCCCTTTTGTCGACACCTGAAGCATATGACTTTTGATTTGTCAAACCCAAGCTTGTTGCTTGAATTTCCAATATCTCTTCCAGTGTGTGCCACAAACTTGGTAACTCTTCTGATGATAGATGCCAGACTCCACATTATATCCATCAGCTCCAACTCTTCTTCGTCCACCTGATCATAATCCTTCATTTCCGGATTACCGATCTTTCCAGCAACCAGACTTTCATACGATTCAAGAACAATAGCAAGAAATGCTATGTGCTGCTTTGCCACTTTTTCAGGAAATACATTCTTCAAATAGACTGCTATGTTGCACTGGAAAACATTTGAATCAGAACTTGTTTGGCTTGTCTGATTTTGAAATGAAGAGCTTGAACTAGCACTTGTATAACCAGCATATGGAGAACTTTGATTTGGAGAAGAATTCATATTTGCATTAAATGCTGTTAGAATTTTTGGACTTTGAATCGGAGTATCTTGAACACCTCCTTTATAATAAAAACTGACATCCTGAACAACATTAGCATTCTTTAATTTTGCAATCTTCATCAACTCCATTTCATGACTTTCTAATTTTTCGATGAAAGATGACAATTTGAAATGTCTCCAAGATGGACTGTTCTTCAGAATCATCAGATACGTTGTCCATTCTCCTTCAGGAAGTGCATCGGCCAACTTCTCAATTTGCTCTTCACTAGATCTTTTGATATCATGTCTACGCATCTGGACCATGAGGTGACAGTATCTATCGATCATCTGCTTCATTGTCTCACCTTTGATCATCGTGAAGATCTCGAACTCTTTCTTAATCAAGGCCTTTTTGCTTTTAATCATTTCATCACTTCCTTTGAATTTGTCGTAAAGAGCGTGCCATAATTCTTGTGACGTTTCATATTCTGGAAATAATATCAAGATATCTTCCTTTACTGATTGTTGTATCAAGCTAATCATTTTCTTCTCAGCGACATAATTTTCTTTGTCAGTCGATGAGAACTTGTTCAACGGAAGATCTTGATCACGCTCATCCTTTGGCCATTTGTAGTCATCCTCAACTGCAACCCAGCTGTTGAATTGATTCGCTTGTATCCAATTCACAAACTTTTCCTTCCATCCTTCAAACTCGTCCATACTCATTAGCTTTGGCGGTCTCCACGTTACAAATGAATAACCAAGGCCCGTATTTATAGGTGAGGAAGTTCCCTGGTGAGGATAGAAGTTCGGGCGAACTTGACTTGGTCAAGTTCGGCCGAACTTGACTTCAACATTACCATCATTAACGAACTTGGCTCCTAACTCACATAAATACGCCTTGTTTCTAACAGATTAAGTCCTATTCACTCAGACTCAATACATAATGACGTAGGCAAGCACCAACAGAGTCAAAATGGCGTGAGCTTGAACTTGAAGAATTTCTTAAAGAAGAAAAACGTCTCGAGAGATACATGAGAAAGGAAGAGAGGCTCGTATCAGAAGATTCAAATTCATGAAATGGGCGCCTCCGATGGATCAAACGCCTATTCCATCACAAGAGAGACGAATAAAGCCTTACAAGAACTTCTTTGGGTGTGAATGATGATTTGAAGACTGATCAAGACGACGACAACATTCAAGGGGGAGTCTGTTAGTGCACGATGTATATTGTCTATGTCTTGGATCTAGTCTAAGTGTTTTGAGAATGTAACGTTAAAGTTTAAAGTTAAAAATGTATGTTTGAGGACTAGTTCGCACGAAGTGTATGATGTAAATGTACTGTTCGCACAAAGTAGTACTTCGTACGAACTAGGTACATGGTGTTTTGGTACGAACTAGCTCACCTATAAATAGAGGTCTAGGTTCTTTCATTTGTTAACTTTTGCATTAGAGACGGCGAAAATCTGTCAGTTTGGATTCTCGATGTACATCTTTGGACATTAATAAACGGACGATTTAAATTGTTAAACTTGTGTATATGTCACTAATACTCGTAATTTCCGCTTACTTGGATTAGAAACATCTTAGGCACCTTTGCTAAGGGATTAAACGGTCCTACAATTAAGTTACGAAACTAAATGCTAATGAAAGAGCTTACAAAAAGGGACTCACCAATTTTAGATGGTGATTCCATAAAACTAAAGGAAAGCCTTGCAAATTAGGAACTAGATAACTCACACAAGACTTCTTTTGTTTTGAGTTTGGAATGAAGCTTATGGAGGTTCAAGGTTGCTATTTACAGCAAAGGAACAAGTGTCCAAGGGTGCTTATGATGAGGATTAGTGTCCTATGAGGTGTCTTAATCATGTTAAGTGTAGCAAAATTCGTAATATGCGTCAAAGAGTGGAAGCAAGCTGCTACCAGCGAGTTTTGCAGCTGTCTGGCACCCCTTGCGGACCGCAAGTGAAGCCATACGGTCCACATGGGCTCATATAAAAGAAAAGTTTGGTTTTTTTTGGTAGCTTCAGCCCCTCAACTTCTAATGTACTCATTTTTAATGATATTTAACTCCTCTTTTCAACATAGTGAATTGTCTAGAGGGTTTTTAGACACGTGTCACCTTAGGATTCAATCGATAATTTTCGAGTGGTTACATTTTGTGTGAGGGGTGAAGATATCACAGTGGGGCGTTGAGTTTCTCCCTTTAGGTTTGTAAGGAGATTAAGTTGGTTTGGGCTTATCAAATTGAAATTTTGGTTTGGAGTAAGGTGTACCTCTGTCGCGTAACCTTGACAATACACCTGGTCTTCGGGAGCCACAGTCCAACTCTTTTGCTTTGATGCTACTATCCTTGCCTCTTACGGAAGCTCGAACCTTGTCCATCAGACTATCGAGCATCTCCGGGAACTCTTACCCAAGTTTCTCACATAGTTGTGTTTCAGGTCATTCATGATACTTTCCTTGATGTTTGGATTTATTAGTTCAGCTAGTCAGTTAGATAAAATTGCACCCTAGCTTTAAGCAATTTGTTGTGAAAATATTGGATCTTTATAAACTAACAGTGTTACAACTTATTAATCATATTGATTTGATTTGTAATAAAAGTGGTTTATAATATTCTAAAGTATGAGCATTTAATTAAAAAAGGAATAAAAGATGACATAAAAAAGAGAGTTAAGGGCACCAATCATTGATTCATTTCCCACCACATTTTGCTGTTTGATTTGATTCATCAAATTGATTAACAAGATATTGTTTATCTACTAAACTCCATCACTGGATTGCCAAATTTCTTTTATCTATAAATGTTTATTCATGTCAAAATGCATTTAGTGGTTAATCAAATCAAACTGAGATTATACAAGACACCAATTAATTAATAAGTTTATATATATATTAATTAATTAATTAATAAGTTTACATATTTATATTCTCCTATATATGTACATAAAAATCATATATCAAAAGAGGAGGTTGAATAAAAAGAGTGGGGAATGGTTTGCACTCTTATACCATTCGTTATGGGCTCATGCCCCATGTCGTGTCGTTAGGCATTATAATCCTCCTTCACAACCCTGGACACATGACAATGGGAGTTTTCGCGGCCGTGAATCTTCCCTCCTTTAAGCCCCTCACGCCCATAAATCCTTCCAGCCCTCTTTTAGTGTGATGAGTTAGGTCCTTGTACCAATAAAGAAAACACATCACCCTCTTTAATCACATTTCCTTTGTAAGTTTTATTTTTATATAATTAAACTATTATTGTAATATGTGGTGGATGATGAAAAGTTGTAAAACCATTACATATTAAAGGTGAAATAAGTGAGTAAGAGCTTATGTTTATATGGAGTGGATAAAATAAGACCATAACACATAGCCATAATAGACCATTAACACTATTTGAGCTGAATTAGACCCGAATAAGTTGACATGTATAAGATATTAAAATAAGTATAAGATATTAAAATAAAGGTAGTCGCTCGAGTAAATCTTTAATCTTGATTTTTCTTAAACATCAGTAATTTGATACTATGTTATTTGGTATTTCTATAATTCAAGATTGTTATTAAATTATTTGTATTTAAGACTTGTGTGACAAAAAACACACAAAAGGAGTAAATTAAGGAAAGCGTGTCCTTATCGAGATACGAGCTGAATTGGTTAACTTGTGGCTCAGATTGAAGATTATGGGCAAAGTCAACTCTCGTATTGTTTTAGAGGCTCAAGCCTTAATTGGTGACTTGGTTCAACTTTTTTTTTAACAGCAAACTGTATCGTATTACTCCATCATCAAAAGAGTATTTTAATCGCTACAAATGGTTAGTAAGCTACTAAGTCAACCACCTAAAAGAAAAAAAGAAAAAGAAAAGATTGAAGGTTCACCCTATTACAATGTAATCGCTAACCCTGTAATTTAACTTGTTATCTCGAACTTCGTCTAGCTCCTCCACTCCAAATTTGTTCTCTTTTCTCTATTTTTTATCCAAAGAAACGTAGTCGCCTGCATTTCACCAAAGATCCCATCGATATTCACGCGTTTCCCATTAAAAATCGGTCATTTCTTGCTTTCCAGATTCCCCAACAAGTTGCTAATATTATTGTTTGTAAGTATCTCCTCTTCGGTTCTTCTAGATGCGCTGTTTTGTTGAAACTCTACAAATCTCTCATGGAATGAGCGTAGATTTGCTAAATGTTGCACCAACTGCTCACTTTTTGCCACAACATCGCTGCCACAAAACAACCAATAAATAAATGCTCCATGTCTTCTTCTCTTTCCCCGCATAGCTTACAAACCGGAGAACTAGGTAACATTACTCTCTTCTTTAACCCAACCATTGTAGATAACCGATCTTGCTCTCCACGCCATCCGAAAATATTGACCTTTTTTTGGACCCATTTAACCCAATCATAAGGATAAAAAGGAATTGCATACCTGTTTAGCATTTTTCTGGTCGAGGCTACCGAAAAACACCATCGGTCGACAATGTCCAAACCCATTTGTCCTTATTAATTCCCAGTCGAGAGGTTCTCCCAGTCGAGAGGTTCTCCTTAGATGTTCGATTTGTTGCAGCTGATTAAACTGTTCAGTAGAGCTCGGATTAGCACTCCAATCTAGTTGTTCGATCTGATCTTTAAGTGTCGCAAGCTTGTGCCTTTCAAGTCCACAAAGAACCAGAAAGCATTCCTTTAGAGGTCCATAACCCGTCCACCAATCCAACCAGAACCGAATCTCCCTTCCATCACCAACAATACCTTTCATCATATCTTGAACCGGTATGTCGTAATTTTGGAATTCTTTCCCTGCTCGTACAATATTTTTCCAAGTTCTAGAAATGCCTTCCCTTACCGGGATGTAAGACGCCGAGTATGCATGTAGATGAATTGCTTTAATCGTTTTACCCCAAAGAGAATCACTTTCATGTTTGAATCGCCACCACCATTTTGATATTAAACTTAAATTCATTTCTTTGAGAGAACCCAACCCAAGACCACCCTTATTCATCGGCCCAATGACCCTATCCCAACACACCCAAGCTGTTTTAGATTTATCTTCATTCCCTCCCAAAAAAACCTCCTACGAAGACTTTCAAACTTCTCCAGGACACCTTGCGGTGCCTTGAAAAGTGAGAAAAAATATAGCGAGAGGCTTTCTAGAGATGGTTTTAAAAGTGTTAATCTCCCAGCCGAGGAGAGTGTTTATGATTTCCAAAGTGACAAACGTTTTTTAAAACAGTCAATGATGCACTTCCAAAGTTTGATTTGATTCATGTTTGCCCCCACCGGAACCCTAAGATATTTGCACGGAAATTTCCTGACTTTATAGTTAATTAACGATGCCATTTGAAAAAAATTGTTTGTCCCCCACTCCAATCCCAAAAAGATTAGTTTTTGAATAACTAATTTTTAAGCTCGAGATGCAATGAAAACACCTCATTAACCGAATAATGTTACGAATAGAATTTTCTTCCCAATCCCCCAAAAAAAACTACATCATCCGCATACATCAAGTGAGTTAGCACCGGCCCACCAGTAGGTAATGATACGCCCTTTACTTTCCCCAGTTTCGTTGCCTTACTCATAAAACCTGTTAGAGCTTCCATTGCAAGAATAAAGATAAACAGTGATAGCGGATCACCCTGTCGAACACCTCTATAGCATTGGAACTCTAGAAAGGGCGATCCGTTAATTAGAACCAACGCTCTCGAGGAGGTCAGGATTCCGTTAATCCATTCCCTCCATCTCGCAGGAAAACCCATTTGTTGTGACCCCCGTTCAATGAAACCCCAATTAATAGTATCATATGCCTTTTCAATGTCAATTTTTAGAATAAAGGTGTTCTTTTTAGTTTTCTTTGCCCAAGAAATAATTTCATTTAACATTAAAGGCCCATTGAGAATATAACGTCAAAAAACCGATTTGGAAATTCGACACTAGAGAACCAATTACCCCTTTTAGCCTATTTGCGAGTATCTTCGAAATAATTTTTGAAATACACCCAATTAGGCTAATGGTACGGTAGTCATTGAAAGAAATTGGGTCCATACCTTTGGGAATTAGTGCCAAGAAAGACGACCTGCACCCTCGATTGATAGCACCGTCTCTGTGGAATGCTTCCATGATCTTCACTAAATCAGCTTTGAAGGTTTCCCAATAGTGTTTTAGGAAACCAAAATTAAAACCGTCCGGTCCAAGAGCTTTATCACTATCGCATTCCCACATCGCTGCCTTGATCTCATTTAGAGTAAAAGGCATCACCAGACCATTTGCCTCGTCACTCGACAATTGTTTTAAATTGGGAGCCGAGAAGCTTGGTCTGTGACGAAGAGGCTCCCGAAATTTGAAAGCAAAAAAGTTTCTTGCCTCCATTTTTATTTTGATCGGATCCGTCTCCATACCCCGTTGATATTTACCCCATTCAGCCTTTTATCAATATTGTTTTTATTTATTAAACCATGGAAAAAAGTTGAATTTTCATCCCCCTCAACCGTCCACTTGACCCTTGATTTTTGTTTTAAATCGGTTACTTTAGCTAAAAGAAGATCATGCAATTGTCTTTTACATTCCATCCATTCATGAATTTCACCAACACTTAGAGGCCGAAGTTCCATTAATTCCTTTGAGTCCTTTAATTTATTTTCCACTGAATTACTCGTTTCCTTCACCCGTTCCTTTTCCGTGGCTAACCAAGACTTAACCCTTTGTTTAACTATTTTCAATTTGTCTGCCAGCACAAGATCCGGAGGCCCTACCATCCCCAAATCTAGCACCGCCTGATTTACAATCCCATTCAACCCATCCTTACCCAACCAAGAATTATAAAAACGAAAGGGAATAGAGCCAAAGTTACGTACCGAGGTAGAGAGCGTGATAGGACAGTGATCTGATTCACATCTCTGTAGTGCCATCACCGAGGTGTTCGGCCACCGATTCCAAAAAGATGTCGAGACCAGAAATCTGTCCAGCTTACTTAATTTGTTACCCCTGTCTCCCACTCTGGTAAATTTCCTGCCTCCCATAGGATACTCAAGAAGTCCATTATCTTCGATAAAATCAATGAAAGCCTCTGCGCAACTTGGAACAAATTCAGTGTTGAATCGTTCTTCCGGGCTTCTTACCGCATTAAAATCCCCCATTAACACCCACAATTCATCCAAAGCATCGAGTTGTTCTGATATCGACTTCCAAAGTTCACGTTTTAGATTCAAACTTTGTGGCGCATATACATTTACCAAATGGATTAATTCACCTCCCGTTAGTGTACCAGAAATCTTCAAATAGTTTTGATTCCGAATTACCCTAGTTTTCTTGAAATAGGCAGGATCCCAGATGCGAGCTAGTCCACCCGACCGACCGTCAGAGTTAACCCACTCATAATCGACCACCCCCTTCCCCATACATACCCTGTATAAATCCAAATTTGTTCCATTTTTAACTAAAGTTTCCTGAATAGCTACAAATTAGGTTTTTCCTTTCTGATTAGATCACCTAGAGTAAGAATTTTATACTCTTCATTCATCCCTCTAATATTAACTGATAGTAGCTTCATTGGTTCATATTTAGTTCCCCTTCCTTAAGCACTTCTTCCCTCATGCTTTGTTCCTGTCCTGCCATAAAAATACCCAACGCATTCCCCAAATCAATGGTGTTACTAACCTCCTTATCGATGTCACTGAGAGTTTCCTCAACCGCAGTTTTGATTGTGCCCTCCGGAGCATGTATCTCAAAATTGAAAACAGGGATATTCGACGCTTGAGGTCCCCTGTTTGCCAACAGAATCCTTCTCTGGTGTATACTCTTGTTCGTCCCCACGTAGCTCTGTTTAGGTCGCGAATTTTGGTTAATAGACTCTTTAAAGAGGAAAGGGAAATTAAAGTAAGTAACCCTAGGAGGATCATTTAGATCTAAATCAATATGTGAGTCTTATTCCCTCCTGCGGCTTTTTCTAGAAATAAAACCCTCACTTGTATCAGAGTTTGGGCCATAATTTTTTACTCCATCAGCCTGGCCAGAGGACTATAAGGAAATGGACCAGGCCTAACAGAGTTTAAATCTTGGTCCAAATCCACTTGGTTCAAGTCAACGACCGGGACCTCTGCCGCAGCTTCTCTCACCTCATTATCATTCATAATAAAATCATTGGAATACCCCACCTTGGAAGCTTCACCCCTGAGATTCGTGAAAACCTCCACAGACTCTTCCTTTTCCTGAAAAACCGTTTCGGTTCCCCGACCTTCCGCCTGCTCGACGTCCGCCTCTGCCACCGGGGTTTCATCGGTCAAAACCTCTGGCGAGTTGTCTTTTTCCGTCGGAATCTCCACGGCTTCGATAATTTCCTCTTCCTCCACCTGCACTTCGGATTCTTTATCTGTGTTTTGATTAACAAGCACCGGAGCCGAAGAAGTTTTTTCAAGACAAAAATTCCTCTGACTGCCAACTGCTTGAATAGACTCGATCGGCTTCCCAGGCTCCACCATCACAAAATCCGGGTTCCAATCCATTTCTGATTCGAGAACCCAAACCGGAAAACTTTCCCCTCTCCATAGAATCTCAATTTTTTCTTCCACTTTCCACCCCTCATACAAAACCACCGCCACCACCGCCACCACCTCAAAAGCCAGGTTGCTATCTTTTATTGACATTGCCGGCCCATGAACAATGATACCAAACTTTTCTGGAATAAGATCAAAAACCTCGCTATCCCATAAGTGTATCGGAACTCCCACAATCTTCAACCAAGCCACCCTCTCAAACTGGAGTTTTTGGCCCTCCCAAATCTCCATCGAAGAGAACTATGAAGACCAAAGTTCCTTATGATCCTGTAAGAAAGTTCTTGCTGCTCGATGACTAGGAAAAGAAATCATGGCGCACATTCCTCCCACATATTTGATAATAAATCCAGCCATGTATATGACCAACACAAAATCATTCAACCGACATAGCCTAGTGGCATCTTTTACCACACCAACGACCGAGAAACCGTTCCAAGCGCGACGGCCTGGAAGTCTTGGGTCGGAATTGTGATCGATTTAACATTATCTCCCCACCTCTTCCCGGTTCGTATTCCCCAAGGTTTCGGATCCGGAAAAGACTTTGGTTGCCAAGCCACTTTGGTGATGGGAGGAATTTTCCAAGTCCTCTGTTGATTGTTATAACCATAGATTCCGGTCGCGTTGTGTTTCGTCTTTGGTTCCTCTTACTTCATGAATTTAGCAACATTAGCTCTTACTTGTGCATCATCGATGACCACTGCGTTAAGAGCCTTCACCATTTTCTGCCTGTCTTTCACCCCTTCGAATCTTACAAAAGTGAAATATTTCCTGGCCTTATCATTTCTCCTCACCAAGTAAGCGTCGGTCATTTTACCGCACGCCCTGAATTCCTTCCACAATCTCCCAACCGAACAGTTATTCGATAGATTAGACACATAAAAAGAAGTTGTACTCCCTCCCTCCAGATCTCCGGAGCCGATTTCCGGCTGATTATTCCGATGAGGAAACCGTCCGTCTCTCACCTCTCTCACCATCTTTTCAAGGCTTTTAAATTCTGAGACTTGGTTCAACTCACTTGTTGAACATGTATGCTATTATGCATTAAATCAAGCAATTATTGTTTGTGGTTAGTCTCATGATACTCTTTTCAAGGTTTAATTTTGCTCACATTATAGCCGTAACATTCTGGAAACTGTTCGTGAATTGATATACGGAAAGTTTTCTTTCGTTCTTTCATTTAATAAATGAACGAGCATAACAAGAAATTCCGTTCGTTAAGTTAAACAAACAAATATGAGCAGAGGTTGGTGCGTTTGTTTGTTTATGTTCGTGAATGTTTGGTAATGTGTTAATAAGTATTTGTTAATTTAAAAGTTTTTATATGTTGTATTTTTGTTTTATTGTTTTTGGTTTTTTTACAATTTGAAACCATAGTTATACCATATGTCTCCCCTAACATCCCTCATTTGATCATTTCAGTTTAATTTTGTGATAATCATGTTTCCGGTAATTACGCCAACTATGTTCGGGTAATTATGTTAAATGCTTATTTAATTCTTGGTGGATTCTCCGTAATCTTTGCGATGAAAATGCAGATTTTATTCTAAAATGAATATATGTTCGTGTGTATTCATTTGTGTTCATAAGCATTATCTTTGTTCATTTGTGTTTGATGAGTGTCTGTGAATAGTTCATGAAAATGTTCATTTCCTTAATGAACTAACATGAACAAGAAATCTCGTTCGGTAAGCGTTAATGAACAGTTCATGATCATGCTTATTATTTAATGATGAACATAAACAAGGTCTTGTTTGTGCTCGTTCCGTTTGCTTACAACCGTAGCTCACATCATGGGTTAGTATACGGACCTTAAGAAGCCATAAACTTCCTATATTATTTTTGGCTTTTTATCGGCCTTAGTTCTCTGTCACTCTACATGCAAGTATGAAATCATGTCTACATATACTTGCGGTCCCCCTTTGGTACTGCTTGAATTTTTGTTTCGATTCAGAGTCCTGAACTAACAGGAGGTGTAACTACACGAGAAGACAAAATTTTATTATCTTATTGGTATATGAAGAATCATATAAGGAAACACTTGAACTATAACAATTCGTCTCCGATTTTGAAACAAATAAATCTAAAGCCATGTTTGAGATTTTATTTAAAACCTCCTTATTAATTTTATTAACTTTTTAAAGTGACTTTTTCCTCTTATAAATGACTTTTGAAAAAGTTAATAATTAATAACGAGGTTCTAAATGAAATTCCAGTGACAACACTCAAATAGTAAAAAATTGCAAAATACAGTGTCATCTAATTCGTCATTTGACATCAAATGAACATCGCTTCAGCCAGTTGAGAAGATGGGATCGATATAACGTTTACGATTACTCACTATGTGTTGTTGCCCATGATCCAGGCCGGATTTCAAACTTGTTTAACGTTTTGATTGTTGTTTAATCAACAATTTATGTTAACATCAATCCACAATGTCAAACTTGTTGATTTGTTTTTATTTTTTTATTTCTATTTTAATCATCCACAGTTCTTTTTTTTTGTTTTTTACGAACTATCCACACCAACTCTATAAATACAATATATGTTACATGTTGCCGTGTGACTACCACCCTCCACCACCATGACAAGCCACCGGAAAATCCTGATCTTCGCGTATTCCGGCAAAGGCCACATCAACCCTGCCCTCCGGTTCGCCTACCGCCTCCTTCAAACGGGCGTCCACGTCACCTTTTGCACCAGTCTCTCTGTCGTTCAACTCATCGACAACGAAACCATCCCTCCTGGCCTAACTTTCGCCCCCTTCTCAGACGGCCACGACCGGGGAAAACAACCAAGTACACCCCTCCAACAATTCGTCTCCGATTTTGAAACAAACGGTGCCTGTTCCGCATCAGAGGTTATTACCTCTGCCGCGAACACAGGTCAACCGTTTGACTGTTTGGTCTACATCATTGTGATACCGTGGGCAGCGCGTGTAGCGCATGCCCACGGTATCAAATCCGCACTTTTATGGTGCCAGTCAGCATCCATCCTGGATAGCTACTACTATTTCAATGAATATCAAAGTTTGATATCCAGCAACAACAACAACCCAACGTTTCCAATAGATCTGCCTGGGTTGCCACAGCTATCAATCGCGGATTTGCCTTCGTTTTTGTTGGCTTCGTGCCCGAAGGAACACGAGTTTCTTGTTCAAGTTATGCATGATCATATCAAAGTACTAAAACTAACTACAAGTATTCCAAGAATACTTGTAAACACTGTTGACTAACTCAAATTTGACACTATTCGAGCAGTTAAGGAGCTCGAGTTTCTTCCGATCGGGCCTTTGATTAGGTCCGACGGAAGAAACTCTTCAGAGTATTCTCCAGGAATGGATTTTTTCGAGAAAACTGAAGACGATTACATCCAATGGTTAAACACGCACCCGAAATCGTCAGTTGTGTATGTTTCATTTGGGACAATAGCGAGTTTTTGAATGGAACAGCTGGAGGAGATGGCGATGGGGTTAACAGAGATTCGCAGGCCGTATTTATGGGTGATAAGAGACAGTAACCAAGCGGAAAGAGTGCGGAAGATAGCGGGATTGGGGAAAGATGGGATGATAGTGGGATGGTGTTCTCAAGTGGAGGTATTGAGCCACGAAGCAATAGGGTGTGTTGTGATGCATTGCGGGTGGAATTCGACGGTGGAGGTGTTGGTGGCGGGGGTTCGTACTGTGGCGTTTGCGCAGTGGTCGGATCAACCGATGAACGCGAAGATGATCGAAGATGTGTGGAAAATCGCGGTGCGGGAGAGGACGAGGGAGGAGGATGGATGGTGGAGGGGAAGGAGATTAAGATGTGTGTGGAGATGGTGATGGAAGATGAAGAGATGAAGATGAATGCTGAGAAATGGAGAGAGGTGACAAGAGAAGCTCTTGATAATGGTGGATCATCCACCATTAACCTTCAAACTTTCTTGCATTATCTATGAAACTTGAAGGAGGGTGTGGAGGTAAATGACCGTTATTTCGGTTATGAATATATGACTGCTTTTGTATGTGTGTTGTAGTGTATGTTTCTGCTTGTTCACAGTATATATCATGTCATATATATCTACACTCAACGGGTAAACCATGAGGAAATGGTTATAAATCACTGCAATAGTTATAAAATAAAATACTAAGTGGTGTCGTTTTACTTATATATTTTTTTTTTATAAAAGTGATAATGGTAAAAAGAATCTTAAATCCACCACGGCTGAAAGACCGGTAGTCTAGCTATGCGGTCGGGTAACAAAGTGACCAAAATAATGACTTTGATGGTTGTTTTGAGTATTGATCTCTGCAACACTAGTGAACCGTTAATATTGTTTGTTTTAGTAATATTGATTGTAACGATTAATTTAAAAAAAAGGAGTTAGATGTTATTTCATGTTAAAAATACCCGTCTCCCATATTTGTGTTGATTAGTTCATGTTAAAAACGACATGTGTAGGGGTAGAGAAAGATCACTCGTGACTTGTGAACAATAAAATCAAAGAGTTGAAGCGACCTACATGGGATAAAAAAACCGGAGCAGAAACCGAAATACTTTTTATTTGATAACAAAAACCTTTAAATGAGATTGTAAGTTTTTTGTTTAAAGAATTAGGAAACCTCAAAAGTATGTTATTGGCTTAAAACCAAAATATTTTATTGTACAAAGAGAGACGTGTGTAAGGAGCCAAAAGTGGTGGATTCTAATGAGTTAAGATGAAAGGGTTCAAAGTCAACCAGTTATCGTGAACAACAAAATGCACAAGACAGTGATAGGAGCATGTGAGAAGCGACATCCTTTTACCCGCAAGTCCGAACCCTTCAACCTCAAAAAAGGGCAAGTCTCTCACTGCAATACCAGATCACTAGTCCAAGGTTCCCTCAAATAGATAACTCTTCCCCTATAAATGACTGAAGATCATCTCCTGAAACTTCATTTCTTCTCTCTAGAACTAGTTCTATACTTGTTCTATTCTTCACCTAAAAATTCATCATCACACTTGATACTAACGTTCTGGGTTGAATAATCTTCGATCCAAAACCTAAAAAGTGAACAACAACAATAGTGATCTCTCTCTACGTATTACATACGTGGGGGGACCCCACGATCTGCGTTAGGCAAACCGAAACTCTCGAACCCTTTTGCCTAACCAGTCCAGTCTCTATCCTTGGTCTTGTATTTGTTGTAGCACTAGTGTTTAAGCTAGCTTATTAACAATTTAAAAATGCTTGTGAAATGTTTTTTAAACCCACAAGTACTTGATAAGTAGATATTGGCAATGAAAGTATGACCACGTAAAAGGGCATCTGGTGGTTTGCGTGATGTCGACAAATCTACCTTAAATTTATTCTTTTGTCTTCATTTCATATAATTCTCTATAGTCTATACACGGTAGATCGTCTATGTACAAACATTTCACTATAGGAAAGTAATTGATGATGATATGATAGCATTGCGGTATATTAGTGTTGATGAGAAGTTGGTGCCGATAGATTAAAGATATTACCGATGAGGAGTTATTGTAGATATAGGTTATAATTGTCAACAATTGTGGTATATTAGTGTTAATGAGAAGTTGGTACCGATATATTTAAAGATATTACCGATGAGGTTATTGTTGATATAGGTTATAACTGTTGATGACGGGGTAGCTCAAGCCTCAATAAAATGGGTTTTATACATTAACACTTGAAAGGTTAAAGGGCTAAAGGGTTCATGACCCGCGAACACAGGTGAATAGCAAAAAGCATGTGAACAATAACCAGTCAACTCACCTGATTGCTTGACCAACTCTCTCACAGCCGAAAAGGAGACATGTGCATAGAGAACATGCTATTACCGGCAGGTCACAAGCCTTCAATCCCTAAACGGGTAAGTCCCCCACTGTAGTCTCGGATCACAGGTTACGAGCTTCCTCTTATGGAGTGTATCCCACCTATAAGAACCAGCTCTAAGCCACTCATCAGAACATCTTAGATCAAGAGAGCTAACACATACTCTCTGATCTTTCTCCCGCTCTTGAGAACAAGTTTCATACTTGCTTCTCTTCTTCACCTCAAACAAACATTGCTTCGCTAACAACTTCACTCCGGTTCTAATTACCTTCAAACTGGAATCAAAAGCAATCAATAATCAAGTGATCCACCCCACGTGATACAAGCGTGGGAGGACCCCGCGACCTGCGTTAGGCTAACCGAAACCTTTGAAGCCTTTTAGCCTAACCAGATGGTCCACTACCCTTGGTCTCATATCTGTTGTAACAACAGGTTAGCGCCCACCATGGGGCTACGCCGCTTATTCTTCTAAAAAGACCAGTAGTGTAGCTCTATCTTTCTTCAAAATCAGCATGTCGGAAAACGGATCTCCGTGGGAAGTTAATCAAGTACCACGAACTTTAACATCCACCGTTAGTCCAGCCTCACCGGTTGTGATGACCCCACTCTTCACTCCTGGAGACACTTCTGTCGGGATCTCTTTCCCTGAGTTTTTCCAAACGCCAACTCCTTCCCGTTCTAGGGTTCCTTCCCCACAAATCGGCACCTCGAGTGCCCTATAACGCGTCGATTTAACCCTGAAGGAGTTGCAAGAAATTTCTTGCGGTTGAGGACTCTTCTCAACTAGCACGTGAGTCAAGAACGAGAATAAGGGGTCAGAATAAGGTTGGATTATGACAAGCCAGAACCGTCTCTATCGTCGGGACCACCACCTCCACCTTTTAGCAATTCACAACTCAGGGCCTCTGGCCATGAAGCTGGTCCGGGCATAGTTTACCAGCCTTTAACCCTACCCCTTATTCTTATGGGAGGCCTAACCCGACGGCCTTCCCCATATTCACCTCTCAGCCGGTCATGACTAGTGAACCAGTCGGGCATGAGACCATCTTTGAGCAGCTATGGCAATCTCTAGTAACAAGTGTTCCCCCTCCGGTTGCCTCCACATGGAAACAAGCATTGGCTACTTTGCCTCTGGCACGAGGCGCTGTTATGAATGCCTCCATGGGAATGCCTTGTGCTGCACAACCAGAAAGCCTTCAAGGCTTTAACCTCATGCCCCAAATGATGGCTCAAATGATGGCATATTTCCCTTGGTCTCAGCTCATCAACCAAGTGTTGAGTACTCACCAAGGAGCAACAAGTCAGAATTTTGCTACAAGGGCGGAAGAAGACCTAGCAAAACCTTACAAGCCCAGCAACCTGCCGTGCTTTTCCTAGCAAATCACCGACTATGACTTCCAAACAAAGATCAAAATGCCATCTCATATAAAAACATATGACGGAACCGAGGATCCAGAAGATCACCTACAGATCTTCACCGGGGCAGCTAGAATCGAAAAATGGTCCAACGCTGAGTGTTGCCTCATGTTCATGCAAACTCTCGTTGGATCCGCCAGGATATGGTTCAACGACCTACCCGCCAAAAGCTTTCGAAGCTTCGATGATCTGAGCAAAGGGTTCCTGGCCAATTTTTCACAGCAAAAAAGATACGTCAAAGACGCCACGGTGATTTTCCAAATCAAACAGAGGGACGATGAAAGTCTTCGAGAATTTATTGAGAGATACAAAAAAGAAGGTCTCACCTACGTAAGTTAGACGAAAAAATGAGGGTAGCCGGTTTTATGAATGCTATCACCTCAAATTATCTCACAGGGGACTTTAATAAGAGCCTACCCAAGACTCTCGAAGAAGCCCTTGAAAGGGCCGAAGCACATATACGAGGAGAGGAAGCCGTGGATATCAAGGAACAGAGGAAACAGGCACCTTGCTGGCGAGGCAGCAGCCCAAGCAGGAAGAGGGGAAATTTTGGTCACTATGATAACGGTTCAAGGGTTCAGACTCCCGGAAACCTGAACCTCGAAACCATCCAAGCAAAGAAAGAACTATCAATTTCACAGCCCTGACCAAAACCCCTCAAGAAATCCTAGCGACTGAGGAAATCAAGCAATGCTTCCGACCCCTAAGACCTTTACCCAAAAGCAAGAAAAACGAAAGCTCCACTCAATACTGCGAGTTCCACGAAGAAAAAGGTCACCACACGAAGGATTGTTTTCAACTTAAGAAAAGAATTGAAGAAGCCGTTAAGTCCGGGGAATTGGCTCATTTAGTAAAGGGAGTCAGGGACAAAATGGCTGAAGGGAAGAACAAAGAAGTAAACATGGTGAGTATCGATCAAGAAGTTTCCCGCAAAAAACAACGCTTGGAGGCTTGGGAGCTTCAATGTGTCTGTTTCCCACCACCTCAGGGAGACCTACTTTCAAACCCCCTGGTTGTCGAAGCAATGGTGGGAACAAGTAAGACAAGCAAAGCCTACATTGACACAGGGGCGACCACCGAGATCATGTTTGAGAAATTCTTCAAACGCCACACTGAAGAGGAACGATCAAGGCTTTAACCCTCAGGGTCATCTATAAAAGGTATCGCCGATATACCCCTCAAGCCTTTAGGCCAGCTAACCCTTTATGTCTGTTTTAGTGAAGGCCAGATGGAAAGAAACAGGCCACTTACCTTCGTGGTTATAGACATCCCTTCCAACTATGATGTTATCATAGGAAGGCCAGGACAGTGTGCATTCGGTATGGCTGTCTCAGTTGGCCAAGGCACTGCCAATTTGCCCACTGAAAGAGGGATTGCAACCCTTCAACCAACTCAGGAAGCTTACATGGTCGAAGGGGCAAGCTCAAAAAATGAAGACAATGAAGGATTGATCATAAACCCCAAGTATCCTGAACAAAGGATAAGGGTTAACATGAACTTATCCCAAGAAACTTTATCATACCTTGAAAAGTTGCTCATACACTATAGCGATGTCTTTGCTTGGTGCCCGGAAGACATGACGGGTATCCCTCGAAGCGCTGCTGAACATGTTGAGAATACCACCAGATGTCAAGCCTGTGGTCCAAAAGAAATGGAGTCTAGCTCCTAAGCGAAGACATGCAGCATGCCAAGAAGTTGAAAAGCTTGTTCTCGCCGGAATACTTCGAGAAGTAAAGTACCAATCATGGATTATTGACTCTGTTATGGTTCGCAAACCCGACAAGTCTTGGAGGATGTGTATCGACTTCAAAGACTTGAATAAAGCATGCCCAAAGGATTGTTATCCCTTGCCAGAAATTGACCTCAAAGTCGACTCTCTTACCCGTTATCCTTTTAGGTGTTTCCTCGATGCTTACAAAGGTTATCACCAAATCTTAATGAAAGAAGACGACGAAGAAAAAACCGCGTTTCACACAGACAGGGGTATTTTTTGCTATCAAAAAATGCCTTTTGGCCTAAGAAATGCCGGTGCAACCTATCAACGCCTAGTTGACAAAGCATTCGCTAGTCAAATTGGAAAAAAAACATGGAAGCTTACGTCGATGATTTAGTGATAAAAAGCAAAACCGAGTATCAAATGCTCGACGACGTTCAAGAGACCTTCCAAAACCTGAGAAAAATCAACATGAAGCTCAACCCGGTAAAATGTTCATTCGGATTCAAAGAAGGCAAATTTCTGGGTCATATTATGGGGAAACAAAGTATAAAAGCCAATCCAAACAAGGTCAGAGTTGTTTTGGAAACAAAATCCCCACAAAGCAAAAAAAGAAGTTGAGAGTCTAAACGGAAGGCTTGCAGCCTTGAAGCGTTTTACCTCCAAGCTTGCTGAGAAGTCTCTCCCCTTTTTCAAAACACTCAAGGGGTGTGCAAACAAAAAAGATTTTAGATGGACGGAAGAGGCAGAAGAAGCTTTCAACCAGATGAAGCAACACTTAGCTTCACTCCAGACCATAGCAGCCCCAGAAACGGACGATCTTTGCCTACCTCTCAGCTGCTGAAGAAGCCATTAGCGCGGTCTTAACTATCGAACGAGACAAAGTTCAGGTACACGTTTATTTCTTCAGTAAAACGTTAAAACTGACTGAGATCAAATAACCCCCTTTGGAAAAACTTGCTTTAGCCCTAGTCCAAACAACTAGAAGGCTTAGAAGGTACTTTTAAGCACACCCAATGCAAGTGGTCACTGGCCAACCCATCAAAAGTGTGCTTGAAAAACCAGAAAATATAGGACGATTAGCCAAATGGGCTGTGGAACTAGGTGAACATAACATCACCTGTGTCCCCAGAAAAGCTATCAAAGCCCAAGTCCTGGCAGATTTTATCGTTAAAATACTAAAGCAAGATACCACTGAAGTTAATGTAACAGCCACTGAGCCCTCTGACCCTGAAGTCTGGAAGCTTTTTACCGATGGGGCTTCCAGCATTGAAGGGTCATGGGCTGGGCTCATTTTAATCAACCCTGAAGGGTTAGAGTTTACATACGCTATTCGACTTGAATTTCAGACCACTAACAACGAAGCTGAATACGAGGCGCTAGTTGGTCTAAAGATAGCTAAAGAAATGAAGGTTCAAAGGCTTCAAGTCTTCACGGACTCATTGCTCGTTTCAAGTCAAGTCAATGATAGCTATGTAGCAAAAGAACCCAACATGAAAAAGTATCGGGAGAAGTCAAAAGAGTTGATGAACACATTTCAAACATGTACCATCAAGCAAGTCCCCAGATCCCAAAACAAAATAGCCGACGCTTTAAGCGAACTTGCATCACTCACGTTTGCTCACCTTACCAAAAAAGTGTTGGAAGTATTGAAAACCCCCTCCATCCAAGAATTAGAGGTTCAAGACGTAATCACTGAAGAAGGCCCTAATTGGATGACTCCCATTGAAAATTTTCTCAAAAATGGTGAATTACCATTGATCCGATAGAGGCCGAAAGGGTTCGAGTGAAATCCAGACAATACGTGTTGCAAGGGGAAACCCTTTTCAAGAAAGGATACCTTGCACCGTTGCTGAGATGTGTTGGTCCTGAGCAAATCCAATATCTAGTCAAGAG
Source organism: Scalesia atractyloides (assembly GCA_947069175.1). Classification (NCBI taxonomy): domain Eukaryota; kingdom Viridiplantae; phylum Streptophyta; class Magnoliopsida; order Asterales; family Asteraceae; genus Scalesia; species Scalesia atractyloides. The sequence goes on along the minus strand of CAMTDV010000019.1, from coordinate 38,381,477 downwards.
GTTCACGAGGGAATATGTGGAGCTCATTTTGGACCAAGATCATTGGTTTCTAAATTGATGAATCTCGGGTATTTTTGGCCCTCTATGCATCGAGATGCTACCGAGCAACTAAGAAAGTGTGAAGCTTGTCAAATACATGCACCGGTTCCCAAGAGCCCCAAACACGATCTCGTCCCATCACTTCAGCCTGACCATTCCACAAATGGGGAATGGATATTGTTGGGCCATTCCCACAGCCCAAGGGTGGAGTGAAGTTTTTATTAGTAGCCGTGGACTACTTTACCAAGTGGCCCGAAGTTAAGCCACTTGCAAAGATAACAGGGAAACAAGTTATCGACTTTGTTTGGGAAAACATCATATGTCGCTTCGGGTTGCCAGGAGTTCTGGTCACGGATAACGGGAAGCAATTCGCTGAAAAGCCTTTCAGCACATGGTGCGAGGAATTCAGAATAACCCAAGTCTTCAGCTCGGTCGCATACCCGCAATCCAATGGTCAAGTCGAAAGAACCAATCGTAGCATAGTTGAACGTATCAAGAACCGGCAAGGAAAGCATGAAAACAATTGGCTCGAAGAACTCCCAAACGTTCTATGGGCGATAAGAACAACGGAAAAACAAGCCATAAAAGAACACCATACAGCTTGGTATTTGGCCAAAAGCTGTAATTCCAGCAGAGATTGGAGTTGTGACTCAAAGAACATCAACATGGACCTCAAAACAAACAACAAAGAGACCATGTTGAACTTACAACTCCTCGAAGAAATTCGTGATCAGTCCGCCATTCAGGAAGCCAAATACAAACAAAAAGGAAGCCTACTATAATGCAAGGGTAAAACATGAACGTTTCAAACCAAGGGATCTCGTGCTTCGAAACAACGAGGCCAGCAAAAAAGAAAACCAAGGAAAACTTGGCCCGAAATGGGAAGGGCCATACACAATCCTTGAGGCACACAAAGGAGGATCCTACAAGTTGGCCGACGCAGAAGGCAAGAAGCTTCCCAGGCACTGGAACGGCCAAACCCTTAAAAGGTTCCATGTCTAGACAAGAAATTGAAAATGTATTTCAAGAGTTGTATAATCCCCCCTTTTGTAAACGAAAAACCTCTTGAATGAATGATGAAGCTTTTATCATAACTTGTCTTAACTATCCTATAATCAGGTTGAGAACCTTACAAAAAACTCCATGGCAAGGGCCATGTAAGGGGATGAGCTCCCAGGCCACATCGCTCAATAGGTTCAAGGGTTAAATGAACCTATATAAGGGGTGAGTTCCTAAATCAATACAACCCCGTGAGACATAGAAATTTTTCAACAAACTTGTCTCATAGACGAGTTTGAACAGCCCACACCAATTGTTCCTTAAACTTTGAAAAAGTTTACGAAACACAAACACACTAAGTAGTGATATAAAGGATAGACAACATGTGCCATTTACATAATGAGGCCTTGAACCCAAAGTAACTGCAGCACTAAAACTTCTTAAGGAAAATTAGATAAACAGACACATAAAACAAGCAAGACAAACAATCATCAACGTATGTGTAACAAAGATACAAAACATCAAAGCATAAACGATGCATAGTCATAAAAGGCCTTAGGAGCCATAAAACCTACAAATTGTTCCACCAGCCACAAAGGCTAACCAACATAAGAAACCTTAAGGGTTTCAAAACCTAGAAATTGTTCAAAGGGCCATCAAGGCCAACCACAACCACAACACAGAAACCTTAAGGGTTTTTGCAAAACCTAAGTATTGTTCAAGACACATAAATAACACAACATTGTTTAAGATGCTAAGAAAGCTACGAATGAGTTTTAAAGTTTTCACTTGGCATCACTAACCACAGACTTTGAGGCACCGGATTCAACGCCTTTTACTTTCTTGGTCTTCCTCTTCTTCTGTTTACCCTCCTCAATTGCTGTCCCCGAGGCTTCAAGGCTTGGATCCTTCGAGCCTTCATCAGCACCAGAGAGGGTCTCCTCACTGTCCCCAGAGCATGAGCGTTTCTTCGACAAGGATTTGAAGACTTCTTTGCATGCAGCCTCATCAAGCCCACGTGGCTTCAGACCCTGCAAAACAGATATTGGCTTGCCAAAGCACTTAGAGACCTCACCAACATAAGAATAGGTCAAACGCTCCATCTCTCGGACTGAATCTTGGAAAACTTTGAAAACTTCAGGCTGATAAAGGGAAGACTTCTCCTGAGAATCGCCGGATTCACAAGCCTTGTAACCAGCAACATAACCGTGATGCCTTCCATGGGCTAAAAGTTTGCCATACACACCACCCAAGACGCTGTTGAATTCGGCAGAATGAAGAAGATAGGTAACTACCTGCTGAAAACCTTGCTCAATAAGCCACTTGTTATCGTTATTCACCTGAGCAAGGGAGGCTGCCATCTTATCTTTCTCCCCCATTGAAACCTCCAGTTGTTTCTTCAAGTCACCAACCACTGCCTCATGCCTTTGTGTAGGCTCACCAACCTTTTTAACCCATGCCTCCTCCTTCTTAGCAAAACTCTCACTCTCCTTCTTCAACTCATCAATGGAAGCCTTCATCTTGTCTCTATTCTTTGAAAATTCTTCATACTCATGCATCCGTTTACGAAAACGGGCAATCCCTTAAGGAAGAATAGCAATAAAGTTGCAAGCGCTCAACATCAGACGAGATAACATCATGTCATCCTCCATCTCAGCAATGGAACCACGAACCATTGGAGGAGCAAAATGATTCAGCACGTCTTCACAAACAGCCGCATCCTTAAAGCTGTCACTAACTTTGACACTCCAGTTGGGCACATAAACAGCATCTGCATCCAACCCTTCAGACTTAACACTTTTGGCTGAAGAACCTGCCACGGATACACCTTTATTAGTAACACCTCTCTTCTTCCCAACCAACGCAGATAAACCTTCCTTTTCACCCTCAACAGCAGTAACCAAGTCGTCTGAAACCTCCACCTCACCACTCGGATCAAGGGGACCAGAACTTGAAGTTTGGTCAACACCTTTGATCAAACGGTGATTCGAACGCCGGGTAGCACCCTTCACAACAGATTTAGAAAACCCCTTCACATTTGGCACATTCACATAACCAGATCCCTCGAACCTATGTTCCATCCCTTTCACAACAGCATCCTCTCCCTTCGTGGCTTCAGCATCATCAAACCCAACATCCGATGTATCATCACTTTTGATAAAATCAAGAGCAGACATAACTGCAAAAAAACCAACACAAAAGGTTTTAAAACATAAGTGACGATAAAACAAAATTCAAATACATAAAAGTAAAACGCATACCATGTCCATCCCTCATTAGAACAGGATCTCGATCCTTTTTATCCCACAGTTTGCTAATACCCAACAAAACTAACAAATGCTCAGGGAACGGACGAATCCTCGAAGGACAGGCCCTAATGGCTTTAAGGAAACAACTATTCAAATCAGACTCAATGGGTTCCGGCTCATTGAGAACGGCTTCAGGTTGTCTCCAAACCATTTTGAAGGGGACAATCTTATCCGAAACCCAGAAAAACCGATCTTTCCATGAACAAAGAGTGGTGACCATAGAAGAAACCAAGCAAGTATCGGCTTTAGACGTTTCAAATGTAAACCAATCACCGTTTTTCGCCAAACGAAATAAACGGCGAAACGACAACAGAGTAGGATCATAACCACATGCTCGACACAAAATCTCGAAATGTAAAACCCTAGCCAAACCTTGTGGGTGCATTTGGCCAAAAGAAACACGCCAATACTCTAAAACATTCAATACAAAAGTGGAAAAAGGATGACAAAGATTGGAAAACTCAAAATGGCGACAATATAAAGCATCGAACCGGCCGGACACCGATCGACTGAGACATCCATCGCCGGAGCAGTCGGATTAAACTCTAAACCTATACCCCATTCAAGACAAAACGACTCAACTTCCTATTGGGTTAAACGCGAAAAACTCACAGCCATGTCCTTACAAGCACCCATCGGAAAAAGTCGAAAGAAAGAAACACTAACCTAGTCGGAAGAAGGATAGAGAAAAACTTGAAAGGAAATGAACAAATATGATGTTTATCCCTAAGATAAAAAAGAAAATAAGAAAGGGGCAATAGGGGTTATAATTGCCTGACAGTTATTAAAAACCACCCCCTGCAAAACTGCTCCTGTCATGTCAACGGTCTTGTCAAAATTCAAATTTCAAAACCTCAACTGCAATAAACCCTTCAAGCCTTGAAGCCTTTAAGCAAAAGAAAAAAATGTGCAAAAGTCAGAAGTGTTTGAGCTTACTTCCCAAAAACCTCTTAATTGGGGGACTGATGACGGGGGTAGCTCAAGCCTCAATAAAATGGGTTTTACACATTAACGCTTGAAAGGTTAAAGGGCTAAAGGGTTCATAACCCGCGAACACAGGTGAACAGCAAAAAGCATGTGAACAGTAACCAGTCAACTCACCTAATTGCTTGACCAACTCTCTCACAGCCGAAAAGGAGACATGTGCACAGAGAACATGCTATTACCCGCAGGTCACAAGCCTTCAACCCCTAAATGGGTAATTCCCCCACTGTAGTCTCGGATCACAGGTTACGAGCTTCCTCTTATGGAGTGTATCACACCTATAAGAACCAGCTCTAAGCCACTCATCAGAACATCTCAGATCAAGAGAGCTAACACATACTCTCTGATCTTTCTCCCTCTCTCGAGAACAAGTTTCATACTTGCTTCTCTTCTTCACCTCAAACAAACATTGCTTCGCTAACAACTTCACTCCGGTTCGAATTACCTTCGAACTAGAATCAAAAGCGATCAATAATCAAGTGATCCACCCCACGTGCTACAAGCGTGGGAGGACCCCGCGACCTACGATAGGCTAACTGAAACCCTTGAAGCCTTTTAGCCTAACCAGACAGTCCACTACCCTTGGTCTCATATCTGTTGTAACAACAACTGTCAACAATTGCGGTATATTAGTGTTAATGAGAAGTTGGTACCGATATATTTAAGATATTACCGATGAGGAGTTATTGTTGATATATGTTACAACTGTCAACAAGAATCGGTTAATACTTGCAGTAAGATTGGGAGTAACTGTTGATAGAAAATAAAAAATAAACAATCTTTGTTTTTTTATTAGAAAGGTAAATAAGTAGTGATGAGAGGATTCTTTGGTAGACAATTATAATCATTTTCAGGGAAATGATCAAATAGGAAGTTTGTTTTAGCTAGGAAGGATAGGAAACAATGATAGAGTGACACGTGTCAAAGATAAAAAAAACATTGAAAGGGCATTTTAGTCAAACAACCCTAAGATAAAAAACCCAGTTCTATAACAAAAACCCAGTATGTCATTTTCTTTCACGATACATCTCACCCCACCACCACCACCACCACCACCGTCGTCACTCCATCGCCCACCACCACCAGAATCGTCTCCCCAACCTCACCACTCTGTCAAATTTAACATAATGCGATGAGACACGAGATTTCTGTTAAAAAAGGTACCATTCTTCTCAAATTTCTTAAACATTTTGTATTCACAGTGAAGATATCTCTGATTCTACTATTTCTCTTGATTTATTCATGCGTATGGACAACATCATTAGTTCCAATTTCATTGAGAAATCATTAATAAAAAGTTACACACCAGGTGTTTGACAAAATGTCTCAAAGAAAAATTACAAAACACCTTTCAGTTTAAACTTTCATTTAAAATTGTGTTTTACAAAAAAATGAAAAAACACACCTTTTTGTTGTTTTTTGTCCGTTGCGTTTTACAAAATAATGAAAAACCACTGTTTTTTATCCATTGCGTTTTACAAAAGAATGAAAAAACACATTTTTGTTGTTTTTTATCCATTGTGTTTTACAAAATAATGAAAAAACACACTCTTTGTGTGTTTTTTTGTCCATTGCGTTTTACAAAATAATGAAAAAAACACTGTTTCTCTATTGCGTTTTACAAAAGAATGAAAAAACACACTTTTTGGTTGTTTTTTGGTCTATTGCGTTTTACAAAATAATGAAAAAACACAGTTTTTTATCCATTGCGTTTTACAAAAGAATGAAAAAACACACTTTTTGGATTTTTTTATCAATTACGTTTTACAAATAAAATGAAAAAAACACTGCTTTTTATCCATTGTGTTTTACAAAAGAATGTAAAAACATATTTTTTGTGTTTTTTGTCTATTGCGTTTTACAAAATAATGAAAAAACACAGTTTTTTGTCCATTGTGTTTTACAAAAGACACTTTTCTTTTGTGATTTTAATCCATTATGTTTTAGAAAGCACACTTTCTTTTATATTTTTAGTCAATTACGTTTTAGAAATAATCTTTGTTTTGTGTTTTAATTCATTGCTTTTTAGATAAAAAAACATTTTCTTTTGTGTTTTTTGTCCATTGCCTTTTAGAAAAAACACTTTATTTTGTGTTTTTTAATCCATTGTGTTTTATAAAAATGAAAAAAATTGTGTTTTTTTTCATTGCGTTTTACGCATCTGGGTTATCGAAAACTTTTTTTTCAAAAGTGTAGCAATAGTGTGCTCGTTTTAAAGATAAAAAACGCTCGTTTTTATGGTGCAATTTTTATAAAAAAAATAATGTCGTATGAATGAGTTATTAACGTTTAAAAAATATGGGAATTGGAGGAGAGAGAAACTATTACCTTAGATTGACTACAATGTCCCTCAACAAACTCACGCGCTTCCTTTTCTTCTTTCAATTCCACCCATGTAATCTTAGCCCTTAATTACTAAATAGATGGTCAAGATTACTTGCTATCCTTCCTACCCATAGAAACTTCATAGTATATCCTGACCCATCATTTTCATTCCATAATTTCTCTCAAATATTAAATTCGTTTTATTGTTCAATTATATTTTCCAATCTTCATCCTGGTGTTAGAGATTAATCTATTTCATAATCTGCATCTGTATGCAAGAAGCACAACATTTAAAAGATATTAACCGTTCATAAAAAAGAAAGAGTAAAACGATTCAGATTAGATGTGTGTGCATGCAATCATGTGTAGTAATTTGTAATTAGGCTATAGATAATTTTGTATGCGACAGATCTTAATGCTTTATATCAATTATCAGATTTTCGACATAACACTTCACTCGCGCTTTAGATTTTTTTCATAAGATTTATGCCATCGCTTGTTATGTTCTTCGCTATTTTCCATGTTTCGATATTCAATTTTAATATGACTTCCAACATGATCCGTTTGTTGTATGTTTGCATAAACTGTTGAATAGTCTTATTAGCATTAAGCTCAAATTTAATTTTACTCGGTACTTATAAAGTCGCTAGTGGAAATTTTTAATAAACTCAACATTGAGAGCATCTATTATAAAAATAAGGGAACATGTTCTTTTTTAAAAGAACCACTTTGTTTCAGATTCTAGTAGATTATGTAGACACAAATGTTAAAAGTTTTTCTTAAAAGATAACATGTTTATACAGCTGCGATTATATTGTGTTTGCCTATTGAAATCATTTGATTATATTGTTGTCCATTTATCCGTTTACTGAATCCATCATACATATGTAACATACATATACACAGTTACACATATGTAAGATAAGATATCTATTAAGTCCAGCCACAGTCGTATGCTTCAAAGATCATGCAAGAAACTTTGAAGGTTGATGGTGGACGATCCACCATTGTTGAGAGCTTCTCTTGTCACCTCTTTCCATCTCTCAGCATTCCTCTTCATCTGTTGATCCTCCATCACCATCTCCACACACCGCGCAATCTCCGTCCCCTCCACCATTCCATCCCCCTCCCTCGTTCTCACCCGCACCCCGGTTTTCCACACATCTTCCACCATCTTCGCGTTCGTTCCCTGATCCGACCACTGCGGAAATGCCACAATACGAACCCCGGCCACCAACACCTCCACCGTCGAATTCCACCCGCAATGCATCACAACACACCCAATTGCTTGGTGGCTCAATACCTCCACCTGAGAACACCATCCCACTATCATTCCCTGGTTCTGCAATCCCCCCATCTTACGCACTCTTTCCGCTTGCTCACTGTCTCTTATCACCCATAAAAAGGGCCGGCGAATCTCCGTCAACCCGACTGCCATCTCCTCCAGTTGCTCCATCTGAAAAGTTGCTATGGTTCCGAATGAAACATACACGACAGACGATTTCGCTTGTGTGTTTAACCATTCGATATTATGGTCATCTGTTTTCTCGAAGAAATCCATTCCCAGAGAATACTCTGCCGAGTCTTTTCCATCGGACCGAATGAACGGCCCGATCGGAAGGTACTCGAGTTTCTCTATTGCCCGGCTGGATTTGGTTTCAAGTTCATCAATAGTGTTTACAAGTATTCTTGGAATACTTGTAGTTAATTTTAGTACATCAATATGATCTTTCATAATCGGTAAACTCGTGTTCCTTGGGGCATGAAGCCAGCAAAAACGAAGGCAAATCCGCGATGGTTAGCGGTGGCAATCCGGGAAAATTGATCGGAAACGTTGGGTTGTTGTTGTTACTGGATATCAAACTTTGATATCCATCGAAATAGTAGTAGTAAATATCCAGTACGGTTGCTGGTTGGCACCACAGGAGAGTGGATCTGATACCATGGGCATGCGCCACCCGCGCTGCCCACGGTATCACGGTGGTGTAGATCAAACAATCAAATGGTTGACCTATGCCCGCGGCAGAGGTGATGACTTCTGCCGCAGCACGAGCACCGTTTGTTTCGAAATCAGAGATAAATTGTTGGAGGGGTGTATTTGGTTGTTTTCCGTAGTCGTGCCCGTCGGAGAAAGGAGCGAACGTTAGGCCCTGAGGGATGGTTTCGTTGTCGATGTGTTGAACAACAGAGAGACTGGTGCAGAAAGTGATGTCGACACCCATTTTGAGGAGGCGGTTGGCGAACCGGAGGGCTGGATTTATGTTGCCTTTCCCTGAATAGGCGACGATCAGGATTTTCCTATGGCCTGTCATTCCGCTAGAGGTTTGCATGATCACATGACAACATGTCACACATTATATATATCGCAAGATAACCTTGAGAGCTTTTTGTGGATGGTTCGTTAAAAAACAAACAAAAAAGGTAGGAAAGACAACTGTGGATGAAGTGGTCCAAGTTGTAGTTTGCATCTCAGCAGTATTGAAATGAAAAGAATTGGCATTTAGTAATGGTATATTTAGAAAGAGTTAGGGGCTGTTTGTTTACCTCTTAATGAGACTCTAAATGGTTCAGATCTCTTACTGGTTCAGCACTTAATGGTTCAGACTGTTTGTTTCGCAAGCAAATGTCTGAATGATTAAGACATTTGCCTCTGAATGGTTAAGACCTCTAATATGAATTGGTCAGACATTTGCCTCTTAACGGTTAAACATTATATTGGCTCTTAATGCTTCAGACCTCTTACTGATTCAGCACTTAATGGTTCAGACCTCTTAATGGTTCAGCACTTAACCATTCAGAAGTTGCCAAACAGCCCCGTATTCATCTTCGGTTTTTGTTCTATTTATCTTGATCTAAGATTTTGTATGGCTAGCATCGTTTAAACCGTCATCGGTATGCATACTTGTATGATCTTGATCTCAGATTGTATGGCTAGCATCATTTAAACCGTCATCGGTATGCATACTTGTATAATCTTGATCTCAGATTGTATGGCTAGCATTGTTTAAACCGTCATCAGTACTGTATACGGAAGCACCCGGCTTCGTCCACTAATACAACGTGCACAATAAAGTTGTATGTATAACAATTATTGTCTTGCTCTAAAATTTATAACACATTACAAAATAGAAAACTGTATATGATTATTCTGATAATAACAATGTATTGTATAGTATTTGGTACTTGTTTTTACAAGTTTTTTTACGTATTAAACACTCCCAACTATTACAATTCACCAAATATTTTCAAAAATTGACACGAGTTTTTAAATAAAACAAATAAAACCTTGAATATGATAGAGAGCTCGACACATATCACAATCTTGAGTTTCACCATATCTCTCATGGAAATCAAACTTATACAGTTATACGGGTCCAGGTAGTGGGTTAACCTATACCGCTATACGGATCAGATATATATAACCTCTATATACATATGATTTTATATATAAATAACCTATATGCACAGATTTTGTTGTACAGCCTCCTGATGCGCACGCCTCATGATTTTGACATGCACCTCATATACGTTTGTCACCTCGCGCCTGAGTGGCGCCTTAAGTACAATTTTTCAAATCAAAATTCAAATGTCTATCCAATGATGCATGTCTGATCAACTAATGATGAGTTTTTCTAAGAGGGTAAATTGGTCATTTCACATGCAAAACGGGGATAGTATCAAAATCACACAGAACCACTTTGAAAAACTATAACTAAGTATAAGAAAATGAAAATAACTTATCTATTTAGTATGAAAAGAAATCAGGGACAAGATACAATAAATAACCAGTGAAGTTCATTCGTATGGAGATATTAGAAACTTTACTTGAATTGGAGTTTCCATACTTCACGAACATTAGAGGATCCACCCCCTACCTCAGCAATGAGACTAGCCACCATAACACCTGCGGGATAAAAAGGAGCGCAATTTACAGAAAACGCCATTAGAATATCACGTTAAAGCAGTTATTTTAGATTCATAGTTTAATACACATTATCAATGCCTAACAATTGTTCCTCCAAAAAAAAAAACAGGATATCAATCTTCAGGTTGGGATATGGTCTCACTGATCTCAAAAACTGATATGACCAGGATCAAATTACAAAGAAATTGCACTGTATATACATAAAGTAGAATAATAAAAGAGAAATGACTTTATATTCAAGATAAAAAGTCAACTCTCCAGATAACAAGTATAACTAGAATAATAAAAGATCAAATCAAGTATAACTAACTCGTAACTCACAACCTTGGTTAAAAAATGCATGAAGCACGCGCATCACATACGCGAGGTGTTGCTCTATGTACAACCAAATTGGCTTTTTTTTACAACCATAAATTGCGTTTCTCATCTGTTTTACATATCAACCTTTTAATCAAGCAGATCTTTCATTATTTTGGTTGTTTTGACTTTTATCCTCAGACAAACCTAATTTTGACCATTTTTTAAACCAATCCTGACCAGAAGTACATGAGGCGCCGCCTCAAGGCCCTGAGTCACTTTCCTGACCGCCTGATGCACGCATCAGACACACCTATTTAAACCAAGCTCACAACATTAAGCCCTACTTGTAAAAAAAATCTTGGTGATAATCCATATCCTAAAGAACTTGGTTTAAAAAAGCGCGCCTGAGGCGCGCCTAGGCGCGAGGCGCAGCCTCCAGAGCTTTTCCGCTCAGCGCCTTGTGTAATTACAAGAAGCGACCAAAAAGCGCAAAAGCGGTGGCTTTTTTGGGGGCTTTTTGGCCTGAGGCGCGCGCCTCATGGACCTGAGGCGTTTTACTGCATAAAAATGTTGTACCTTGGGTTTTTTGACTTGTACATGCAAGTAAAATGGTATAAAAGCCTTATTTATAGCTATATTTTGGTTAAAGGAAGCTAAAAACCTATGGGATATACAAAAAAAATTATATAAACATCTTGCGCCTCGGGTCAAAAAGCCCACCGCTTTTGCGCTTCGCGCCTCAATTTTAGACCTCGTCGCTTTTGTGCGCCTCTCACTTTTTTAAACCAAGCTAAAGAAACTAAGACTTGCAATCTTTATCGAAAATGATTACTATCTAATAAGTAAAAAAATTATATTTAACAAATCCACGAGTTTATAATAAAAGAGAAATAGCTCACCATCTTTCTCGACCAATGATATGAAACGTCTGGATCCCCCTCCAACCCCAAAATAGTACTTTTTTGCTGCCATGTAAACAAATCCATGAGGACGACTCATAGACTACAAGCAAACAAGTAAACATGATGTCAGTTTGTTCACAAAGAGAAAAAAATACGCTATGAAATAGAGGTGGCAATTTTGACCATTCAGTTACAAATGGGTCATATCAGATTATGCTTATCTTTAACGAGTCAATGATACAATCAAAAAGTTCAGCTAAAAATGGCATGCGGTTGTTAATGCATACAACATACTAAATCGTTCTAAAGAGTTGTTTATTAATACATAATAATATAGTTTTTGTGATCGAACTTAACACATAAATTATTCATAACAAAAGGAGTTTAAAAATTGGACAAAAGTGTGTCAAGTCAACCTGACCCGACCTATTTGGACTTGTACAAAATATAACCCATTTTGACCCGTTACCCAACACACGCATATGCCACCTCCATGGCTCTATTTGAAACCATGAGGCACCTTTTTTATAAGTTCATAGAGGACAGGAAGAGTAGAAATTGAGTAAACTGTCTCAGCCATGAGAATGATATCATAACCAACACACGTGTTTAAGTCTCGGTTATCAGTTTGTAAATTGGGCAAAATTTGATGTATTTCACTCCAATCACCAGCAAAGAAACGGACTTCTGAATCAGCACCCGATGATTGTGATTTTACAGGAAGATTAGCAACAACATTCGGAATTGTGAGACACTGTAACACCTCAGAATTGAAATCTTGAAAATGTACAGCAGACGCACCCTGAAACACAAATTAATCAACTCATCTTCCAGTTTAAAAATCCTTTTGTAGCGAACTAAAGACCAACAAGATAACGAAAATAGATGCTTACTTGTAGGCAAGAATATATTCCGGGAAGCCCGTGGCCACAACCAAGCTGTATATAATTCGAATGTAGTTAGGAAGCATTAAAATGAGTCAAGAACAAACATTTTGATACCAACCATGTGATGATTTAACATCCCACCTCTAGTACTTTCATCCCGACCAACGATATGTTGTTGGATTCGACTTCTGACTGAAGAATCTTGACCAGATCAAGGGAACCTTCCCATAGCTTCAGCCCACCTAAGCCACACAATGACAGACCCATAAGCAAAATAATATGCTTAATCAAACATTTAAGACACTTGTGATAAGCTTGGTTTTAAAGAACACTCCAAGGCGGTTTGATACAAAAATCGGAGGTGTGAGGCGCGAGCTTCACGTCCAAGGTAGAAGGTCAAAGGTTCATTTTAAATAATCAAGGTCAATTTCAATCCAACTGACAAAATCCAACAATCCCTTGTTTCTTAATTCACCAACTGAGTGATCGATTCGTTTGATTTGCAAAATTGTTGTTTAGTTTTACATTATTTTACGTTATCTGGATTACTATACTCTACTATGTTACCAAGGTGCATAGCCCTAGCCCAGAGCGTAGGCACTTAAAAGTGATGGTTTTTTAAAGCCAGGCGTATAGTATAAAATACCATTTTAAGGGTTTTAGACTGCTAATATAGACTTGTTTAGGGCTAATATAGACTGCTTTACGTTGATTCTAGACTTGTTAAGTTATTTCAGATTATTTTTGGGCGGAATTTGATCTGAGATTGCGCCTGAAATAGTGCATTTCCAAGCACAACGGTTTACCTGCGCTGGGTTGCGCTTCTGCAACAAGGCTTGCGCCTAGGGCGCTTTTGACAACATCAAGGGGCTCAAAGGAAGAGCCTCTCTATTATGAGTAGAATTATATAGGGTATGTGTTTGTTTGTTTGTTTGTTTTTAAACTTAAGTGAATTCGTGCTGGATTTCAACGAATGAAGTGACGTGCGCAATCACTTCACGGTAAGGCTGTTCATGAGCCGAGCCGAGCTAGGGCAAGCTCGGGCTTGACTCAATTATAAACCGAGCTGGAAATCTAAGCTCGGGCTCGGCTTGGTTTAGCTCGATTTTAAAAAGAAAAGATAATAGATAGCTCTCAAAATTCAGTAGTGTAAAATATTATTTAGTAGTTTTAAAGAACATATCCAAAATAAGTTCAATCTAATACATTATAAGACAAAATCAAGTTTAACAACATAAAATAAGTTTTAAATCTCAACGAAATACAACATTAGTTCATTAGCAAAATAATAAACCTTCAAATATGCCATAGATATCTAATTATACTCCTAAATACATGTAAATAATAATCAACTTTTGTAATATATTATAGTTTATATAAAAATAAAGTATATTAGAAGTAAAAAAATCCGAGCTAATCCGAGTCGAGCTACCAAGCGAGCTAAACCGAGCCAATCCGGCTCGTTACGAGCCGAGCCGAGCCGAGCTCACTTTCTAACCGAGCCGAGCCGGCTCAGCTCAGTTTCAAACCGAGCCATATCGAGCGAGCTTTTTTCAAGCTAAATCCAAGCGAGCTCTAAGCCGGGAGCTTTTTGGACAGCCCTACTTCACGGCTTATGTGATTGCAGGGGGGGCGTGATTATTGAAACCAAGCTTATAGTTAAAAGAAGCAGCATTCACAAACCTTCATATTTTCCAGGTACCAAATCCGAATTTGACAACGCAAAAACCTCATGAGTACTAACTCTCCCCTGCAATTAAAAGAAAAAACTTCAAATCAATCACTCTGCAACTAAACAAAGTTAACTTAATGATCAAAAATCAATAAAAATGAACATATAATAACCTTAAGAAGAGTAAGTCCATCCAGATTAACAGGCTCCAACGTTGGTTTTACAGAAGATGAAACCTATTACAAGTGAAATTATTAGACGTAAATTAGGGTTAAAAAGTGGATGATTGAATACCTGAGAAGGAAGAACTTCGATGCAAGGAGGCGGGAGTGGGGTTGGAATTTGGGGGGTATCATCGAGAGATGAAAACCCTAATTGTGGTTTTGTATCGTCGTCGTTTGAAGAAAACAAGCGGAAGGAATCAAATCCTGATTCATTTGACCACATTGCTGCTACTGGAACTTCAAGGTATGCAATTGACAGTTAGGGCTATAGGTGCTGTTGAACATTTGAGGGATTCAAACCTAGTTTGACATGAGGGGGTTGTTCTGTAAGAAGCAAAAGATTAAGGGTTGAGATTAAAAATATTATTAGATTATCTACAGAAAGCCAACGTGGGCTAGCCTAGGTCCAAGTTTTAACCGGGCAATAGTTTGAAATAACTGGTGTAAAGTAGAGCATGAATAATTGCGGCTCCAAAACAAATCCACATCGTGGCAGGTCAACATGGTCGGTCACAAGCAGACCGTGGGGATCCATTGGTGAAGTCCAGAATTCCATACATGGTTTGTGGATAGGCTGTCCAAATCACTCGTCGCACGCTCACAAAACCTTGGGCTCGTGTAACAGCGCTATTTGTGGAGGTTTGTTGTGGGAAAATGGGTGTTCTTATAGAAAGTTTGGAACATGATGTGACACACAACTATACCATAGGAGTATCATTTCTCGTGGTTTGCCTCCGACACACACCTATATCAATGGTGGACACAATAGATGATAACTACCAGAGAACTGTACTAACATTAACATAGAAGCTAATGAAAACAATAGAATTTCAAGTCTAGTACTATTTGATACACTTTATCATCTAGTGGTAACAAGTTGTAATATTGCAGAGTGTTCATAGAATTTCATGTCATTTGCTACACTTTATCACTAATGAAGTTAATGCAAGTGAAACCATCATATTTTTCTGACTAATGAGCATGAACCCCGCAGCGGCTCATGGGCCAAACACAACCTCTAGGCAGCTCTAGGACCTTGCAGAACCCCAATCTTAGTATCAAACCCAAAACACATTCCTTTACTACAATCCTACTTTCAACCCATTCGATCTGTTTACGTACATGGTTTTAACATTTAAGTATCCGAGTTACCTAGTTTTAATCCATTAACCCGTTTGACCATGTTTACAACTTGACGGGTCAGTGTCCGAGTTACATAGTTATAAGTGTGTCCAGAGGCAGAGTTACTGCATTTAACAAGAACAAATACGTAGATCATGTTCAGATTCAACAATTCAACCCGCCACTATTGTATAGTGGCACCCTGTTGTCATCACCCTGTTGTCATTTTCACATACATCAGAGCATTTCCATTCTCATTTTGGGTTATTCAACAGAATCATCAAATTTATATTAGTAAATATGTAGTACCTGTGTAAAAACACTCATATCATGACCCTCTCCCACAATCCAACTTGTATTTAATAAAGAAAACAAGCACACATTGCTCCCCTGAATCCTCATTGCTCAATACCTGTAGTGAGCAGGCTTGTATGGACCATCAATGTCACATCCCGACCCGCAGCGGAATAAAAGTCGGGGCATAATTGGGTTATTACCAAAGCTCATTATTTTTACTAAGAAGTTTCATATTTATTAAATTCAAATTACAAACTTAAATATCCAATAAACAAAATTCATACAAATACAAAGGAAACAAAACTAAATGTTTATTCCAACGCAATAACTTGTTTATTCTTCTAGGCCATCCTAAGTGTTTCTTTCCTCAACTGGATCACCTGTATCATGTGTAAAACAAGGGAGATTTTGGGTCAACAAAAGTTGGCGAGTGAACCTTGATAAAACATTTTAAATAATTGCTTGTTTTATTTATTAAAGAAAATTCGTGCATAAATCACATGTGAGCAAACATATACACGTAAACAATCACAAACCACGTTGAATGAATATATGACATGAATGATGATGTATTTGAGATCAAGGCTCAATCAAACAGAGCCGATCTAATGAGGCACTTGATGCTCAACTCGTATCCCACGAGGAACTGATGGGCCTAATGAAATGAGTGCACTTCACACAACAACCATTACACATTTGATCACGAGATGATATAAGCACAAGTGTTTAAATAAAATAAAGGAATTGTACGACACATGATACACCCCAAAACGTGATTAAAACGGGAAATTTGTAGAGATTCACTCACCGTGGGTGCGTTCCTTGATAATGATGAACGCGCACGAATTTATGATTCAACCGACGAGGGAAAACTAACCTAAATAATCACGTAATAGTTCGATAAATACATATATTCTATTTGAAATTAATATTCCTAATTAATGCCTTTTTATTAGATTTTTAAGATTTATTTTTATGGTAATTAATATAATTTTTAACTTTAAAAATCTTATTTTTAAGCATTTTAAATGATTTTTTTAAATATAATAATAAAGAAATAAATAAAACAATAATAATGAATAAAAAAGAAAGTTGACCTTGTCAGGTCTGACCGGGTCAACCGGTCGGATTGAATGAGAAATTGGCAGCGTGTGAGGTTCGAACCCACTACCTCCCGTATGCGTGTGAGGTTCGAACCCACGACCTCCCGTAGCACGCAGCTCTACCAACTGAGCTACGTGTCTAACCCGAAATATTATCAATTTTAATTATATATATATACTAGTTAGGTTAATACAGAATTTATTTATTTTAAAAAGATTTATAAATCTTCAAAGCCGGTTGAGATTTCACGATTCGAACCCGAGACCTTTAGTTCTCGTGCACACAGCCCAAGCCCAACCAGTTGGGCTGTGTGTCTGACCCGTATGAATCCCTATTTGTATTAACTTTAAACACTTGTTCCAGAGTGATCTAAGTGAGTTTAAAAAGTTTGGTTTTATTTACAGAATATCGGTAACGTATACGAGTCGAACCCAGGGCATGTGTTTTATAATTGCACACAGTCCACCACTGGACTGTGTGTCTAACCCGATTAAAAATCCGTTTTAAATTATACTTATATATTAACAGCAACTTCATCTTCTTCGCATGATTCATACTGTTTTGAAAATTTTCCAGCGCACTTATTATATATTTTAGAGTGATTACATAATGGAAAGATAATCAAGCATTCAGGAGGATATACCGAACAAAGGGGTGATTTTGATTTCACCGATGAACTTCCGGCAGCAAGAACTTTCCGACGAATAACTCCGGCGAAGTATAACTTCGAAAACAGAGTGTTGCAGAGTGTTTTGATGAGTGTGAGCTGGTTTCTAAAGGTTCAAAGGTCGGTATTTATAGGAGAAACACGGGTGTTGATTTCGATCTTTTTGGAAACCAGTTCGCATGATTGATTCTTGATATTAAGGTAAATTGGTTCGAATTTGGAAGGATTCGACGCGGTTACAGCTGTGGATTATGGATTGCCAGACAGGGCGAGATCAGCGGTTCGCTGATTTGAATTTGCCAGGCGGTTCGTGTATAAGTATAAGTTGTTTCCAGATTCTAACCAAAAGGTGTGTGTGGCTCAGTGGTGTTTGCGGTGTGTGTTAACCCGGGGAACCCGGGTTCGATCCCCGGCTCGCCCATTTTTGAGTTGTTATTTTTATTTTCTCTATTATAAGTTAAATCATTTATTAAATATAAATATTTAATATTAAATTTGATTATTTATTTTATTTTATTCAAGTTATTTTAAACAAAAAGAATTCTAATATATAAAACAGTAAACAAAAATGCTAAAAAAAATCCCCGACATAAATACACTTTGATTGATAACTTGGGGCGGGTTTTCGAAACCCGATTTACACAAATGTTACAGTATCCCCTACTTTTAGAAATTTCGTCCCGAAATTTAAGTAGTAGTGGTAACCGGAAAAAGATGCGGGTATTTCTCGCGCATTGAGTCTTCACGTTCCCAAGTGTACTCAGGTCCTCGTTTTGACTCCCAATGTACCCTGACGATTGGAATACGACTTCGCCTTAAACGCTTCTCACTGAAATCCATGATTTCTACTGGTCTTTCGACGAAGTGCATCGATTCATCGACTTGAATGACTTCTAGAGGAATATGGAGGTTTTCGTCGGCGAGGCACTTTTTCAAGTTTGATACGTGGAACGTGGGATGAATTATGTTGAGCTCTTCTGGTAGGTCAAGCTTGTATGCTACATGACCTACTCTTTCGAGTATCTTGAAAGGTCCTACGTAGCGTGGTGCTAGCTTGCCCTTCTGGCCAAAACGAACCACTCCCTTCTACGGTGATACTTTTAAAAGTACTTGATCACCAATGTCAAACTCCAAGGGATTTCGTCGTTTGTCAGCATAACTCTTTTGACGACTTTGAGCCGCTAGAAGATTGTTTCGAATTTGAAGGATTTGTCGGTTGTCTCTTGAATCAATTCATGTCCGGTGATTTGCGCTTCCCCAATTTCGTGCCAACATACTGGAGATCGGCACTTACTACCATATAAAGCTTCGAAAGGAGCCATGCCGATACTTGAATGATAGCTATTGTTGTATGAAAACTCAACTAACGGTAGATTAGCGTCCTAGTTCCCTTTGAAGTCTATGGCACATGCTCGTAGCATGTCTTCAAGGGTTTGGATGGTGCGTTCAGATTGACCATCAGTTTGAGGGTGAAAGGCGGTACTGAGGTCTAACCGTGTACCCAAAGCGGTTTGTATGGCTCGCCATGTTCGTGAAGTGAAACGACCATCACGGTCTGAAATGATGCTTCATGGTACACCATGACGGCTTACGATCTCGCTGATGTAGATACGAGCTAACTTCTCGTTCTTGAAGTCCTCGCGAATCGGAATGAAATGAGATGACTTTGTAAGATGATCGATTATTACCCATATGGTGTCATACCCACTGGAGGTGCGAGGTAACCCGGTAATGAAATCCATGATTATGTTTCCCACTTCCATACAGGTATTTCGGGTTGGACTAGAAGTTCTGAAGGTCTTTGATGTTCAGCTTTTACTTTGGAACAGGTAAGGCACTTGGAAACAAAAACAGCGATATCCTTTTTCATGCCAGGCCACCAGTAGGTGTATCGTAGGTCTTGCTACATCTTATCGGCTCCTGGGTGTACAGAGTATCGTGTTTGTGTGCCTCATTCATGAGGAAATCCCGAAGGTTATCGCGATCAGGAATCCATATGCGGTTTAAATAGTATAGAATACTGTCGGATTTGGTTTCAATTTTGAGTTCAGCTCCACATGACAGTTCATCGCGTACGTCATTTTCTGTTATAGAAACATGTTGAGCTGCCCGGATTCGATCTTTGATGTCGGTTATGATTTGCGAACATAGAAGACGAATAGAGTTCGCATATCCTTTTCGACTGAGTGCATCGGCCACCACGTTTGCCTTGCTAGGATGGTACCGAATTTCACAGTCGTAGTCGTTGAGAAGTTCGACCCATCTTCGTTGCCTCATATTCAACTCTTTCTGGTTGAGGATATGTTGGAGACTCTTGTGGTCAGTGTATATTTCACACTTGGTAACGTAGAGGTAATGTCTCCATATCTTGAGAGCGAACACAACGGCTTCAAGTTCTAGGTCGTGGGTGGTGTAATTCTTCTCATGAACCTTGAGTTGCCTAGAGGCATAGGCTATCACTTTTCCTCTTTGCATTAGTACACAGCCTAGTCCTTGCCCTGACGCGTCGCAATAAACCACGAAGTCATCGCAACCCTCAGGGAGTGTGAGGATAGGTGCGTCACAAAGCCTTTGCTTTGAAGTTTGGAAGGCCTCTTCTTGCTTAGGTCCCCAAATGAAGGGTTTTCCTTTGTGAGTCAAGGCCGTGAGTGGTACGGCGATACGGGAAAAATTGGCAATGAAGCGTCGGTAATAACCAGCCAAACCAAGAAATGACCTAACTTCGGTAGGGGTACGTGGCGCTTGCCATTCCTGTACTGCTTTGATTTTTTAAGGATCGACATGAATCCCTTTGTCATTGACGACATGACCAAGGAATTGTACTTCTCCTAACCAGAATTCGTATTTTGAGAACTTAACGTAAAGCTTTTCAGTCCTTAAGAGTGTAAGAATGAGTCGAAGGTGTCGCTCATGATCGGATTTGGACTTGGAGTAGATAAGGATGTCGTCGATGAAGACTATGACGAAGCGGTCGAGGTAGGGTTTGCATACTCTATTCATTAAATCCATGAAGACAGCGGGGCGTTGGTTAAACCGAAGGGCATAACCATGAACTCGTAATGACCATAACGAGTTCGGAAAGCGGTTTTTGGGATATCTTCCTCGCGCACTCTAAGCTGATGATAACCAGAACGAAGGTCGATCTTGGAAAAACAGATGGCGCCTTGAAGTTGGTCCAGGAGGTCATCAATGCGAGGCAGTGGATACCGATTCTTAACCGTCAACTTGTTGAGTTCTCTATAATCAATGCACATGTGAAACGTTCCATCTTTCTTCTTTACAAAAAGAACAGGCGCACCCCAAGGCGATGAGCTAGGACGTATGAATCCTTTGTCAGTCAACTCTTGCAGTTGACTGGCCAATTCTTGCATCTCGGATGGAGCTAACCTATAAGGAGATTTGGCGACCGGTGTAGCGCCAGGCACAAGATCGATGCGGAATTCGACTTCTCTCACAGGAGGAAGTCCTGAAACGTCGTCGGGAAAAAACTTGTGGGAATTCCTTCACAATTGGAATTTCTTCGAGCTTCCTCTCCTTGCCTCCCTTCTTGACGACGTGAGTTAGAAATGCGACGTAGTTCTTGCGGAGATAACTTTGGGCTTGAAGGCAGGACATCAACTTGAGTCCTTTCGAAGGGGTTTCCCCAAAAATACGTAGTGTCTGACCGTCTGCAAGAGGAATACGAATGAATTTTTCGTGGCACACCACTTCAGCGTGATGCTGGCTGAGCCAGTCCATACCAATTATAACATCGAAACTTCCCAACTTCATAGGAATGAGGTCAATTGGGAAATCGTGATCGTTTAGGGTGAGAGTACAATCGCGTATAATAGAATTTAATGAAGTGGGTTTTCCGTCAGCAACTTCCACCGTTAGAGATTCAATGAGATTAACACGAGGTTGTTCGAGGATAGATTCGAATTCTAAGGACACAAAGCTCTTATCCGCACCAGTATCGAATAATATGGATGCATAACTACCATTTATGAGAAACGTACCGTTGACCACATTGTTGTCAGCCCTGGCTTGGTTGGCATTGATATTGAAAGCTCTTCCTCTGGCAGGTGGAGGAGCTTGGTTGGCTTGGTTTACCGGGTTCGCTTGAGCTTGGGCATGGATGATGTTCACTAGGCTTGGACAAGTGTTTCTGAAGTGGTTTGGGTCCCACAATTGAAACAGGCTCGTATGGGTTGCATCATGTGGTAGTTGGGTTGGTAGTAAGGTTGGACTGCGTGTTGTGCAGGTGGTAGAAGTAAGGGTTGTTGGGCTTGACCCACCATTTGATTTTGGGTTTGGGTTGGAGGTTGACTGCGGTTCATTCGCTGAAGGGTACGGCAGGTTTGGATGGTGTGACCCGCACGGCCACAACTTGTGCAATGTTGGCAGGGGTTTTCGGGAGGGTGATGGTACTGACAACGGTTGCACTTTGGGTGTGGGCCAGTGTATGGCCTTTTGAATGGTGCGGCTGGAGGAGCAACTTGGGTGATTGGTGCAGCAGTGATGGGGGGGGGTTGGTTTGAGTGACAACAAAATTCTTGCCATTCCGCTTCCTCTTACCAGCAAACTTCGAGGATGAGACTGGGTGGTTTGGAGTTGGGGTCTCAATGGGTGCTTTCTTCTTCTCATCTTTGAACTTGCCGTTTCGAATGCGATTTTCAGTGAGTTCTGTAGCTAACTCCATTGCGGCTTCAAGTGTTGCAGGCGAAGTGCTTAAAACCGAATCTTGGATTTTCGAGGGGAGGCCTCGAATGTAGTGTTCGACTAAGCGGTATAAAGGGGTGAACAAATTGGGGATCATCTGGTTCAATTCAAGAAATCTCTTATTGTATGAAGTGTGGTCTCCTTCCTTTTGTTTCAACGCGTGAAACTCGTCTTCTAGCTTTTTGATTTCGCTTCTTGGACAGAAACGTCTTGTCATGATTTCCCTTAACTCTTCCCATGTTAAAGCCATGGCATCTTCAACACCTCGCTTACTCTTTTCCGTGTTCCACCAGGTAAGGGCTACCCCAAACAGTCTTCCAGTCGCGTAACGTACCTTACGGTCCTCGGGACAGTCGCAATTGAGGAAAGTGTTTTCCATCTCCTCAAACCAGTGAAGGAGAGCGGTGACACCTTCAGTCCCTTCATATTTTGGGGGATCGCAGGATTTGAAGTGTTTGTAGGTGCACTTGGGGGTTTTGGGAGGAGGGTTGGCGACGCTTTGGTCTTCTTGGTTGGGAGGGTTGATGGGATTAGCGGTGAGGGCTTGTTGAACTTGTAGCACGATGTCAGGAAGCACTGCGGCCATTTGTTTAGCAATTTGTGTGGCCAAGCGTTCGTTTGACTTTCCTGACCTTCTATCTCCACGTAATTGCCTAGCCGACATCTACAGGAACATATGTAGGAAGATTGTGAGTTTAAGAATTTCCTAGGTGTCATGTGTCGTAAAAAGAATGAAAACAACATAACTGAAAATAATTTAACTACATCCATAGGATGTCTTGGGTTTGCTCATGTTTGGGCCTCCAAATGTCCCCTATGCCATTGCCTGTGTAGTCATGTGGGCCCCCATGACTATTGGGCCTGGTAGGGTTCACATTGGTGTCGGCGGGTTAACACTCGCACCACCCGAATAATCGTAAAACATGATTGCGAGATGTATGGGCGAAGGGTGTCCAGGTGTAGACACAATGACAACTCAAAGTGGGGTTAGCTCACACGACGTTTGGTATAGCATGCTTTGGCCTAATAGGTCCTTCGTACTCTCATCGTTAGTCCCCAGGTAGGCAAACTGGTCCTTTATTTTGGATTTATACGAATGCCAAGCCTAGACAGGACGTTCCGACTACCGGTACTCGTACCCTTCCAGTTACTACATGCCCGTCGTGAAAACTCACTTTGATGTGATTTGAAAAAAATACAAAATCATGGCAAAAATCATGGAAATCGTAAGGTGTGTGCTTTCATAGATATGACATGTTATGAGGATATGAATTATGATGAGCATTGCATATTAACATGTACTTGTGAGGGTGCTTGCATAATATTGGGTGTGAAAATAAACATGAAACATGTAAACATCATGAATTTTGCATGTAACACATAAACAATTAAAATTTAATCAACTATAGTATAGGCTCTAAGGGTCTAATAACCTATCCTATATCCCTATAGCCACAAGCTCTGATACCAATCTGTCACACCCCGACCCGCAACGGAATAAAAGTCGGGGCATAATTGGGTTATTACCAAAGCTCATAATATTTACTAAGAAGTTTCATATTTATTAAATTCAAATTAGAAACTTAAATATCTAATAAACAAAATTCATACAAATACAAAGGAAACAAAACTAAATGTTTATTCCAACGCAATAACTTGTTTATTCTTCTAGGCCATCCTAAGTGTTTCTTTCCTCAACTGGATCACCTGTATCATGTGTAAAACAGGGGAGATTTTGGGTCAACAAAAGTTGGCGAGTGAACCTTGATAAAACATTTTAAATAATTGCTTGTTTTATTATTAAAGAAAATTCGTGCATAAATCACATGTGAGCAAACATATACATGTAAACAATCACAAACCACGTTGAATGAATATATGACATGAATGATGATGTATTTGAGATCAAGGCTCAATCAAACGGAGCCGGTCTAATGAGGCACCTGATGCTCAACTCGTATCCCACGAGGAATTGATGGGCCTAATGAAATGAGTGCACTGAAATGATAAACTTAATCCACATAATAATCACACAACAACCATTACACATTTGATCACGAGATGATATAAGCATAAGTGTTTAAATAAAATAAAGGAATTGTACGACACATGATACACTCCAAAACGTGATTAAAACGGGGAATTTGTAGAGATTCACTCACCGTGGCTGCGTTCCTTGATAATGATGAATGCGCACGAATTTATGATTCAACCGACGAGGAAAACTAACCTAAATAATAACGTAATAGTTCGATAAATACATATATTCTATTTGAAATTCATATTCCTAATTAATGCCTTTTTATTAGATTTTTAAGATTTATTTTTATGGTAATTAATATAATTTTTAACTTTAAAAATCTTATTTTTAAGCATTTTAGATGATTTTTTTAAATATAATAATAAAGAAATAAATAAAACAATAATAATGAATAAAAAAGAAAGTTGACCTTGTCAGGTCTGACCGGGTCAACCGGTCGGATTGAATGAGAAATTGGCAGCGTGTGAGGTTCGAACCCACGACCTCCCGTATGCGTGCACGCAGCTCTACCAACTGAGCTACGTGTCTAACCCGAAATATTATCAATTTTAATTATATATATATACTAGTTAGGTTAATACATAATTTATTTAATTTAAAAAGATTTATAAATCTTCAAAGCCGGTTGAGATTTCACGATTCGAACCCGAGACCTTTAGTTCTCGTGCACACAGCCCAAGCCCAACCAGTTGGACTGTGTGTCTGACCCGTATGAATCCCTATTTGTATTAACTTTAAACACTTGTTCCAGAGTGATCTGAGTGAGTTTAAAAAGTTTGGTTTTATTTACAGAGAATCGGTAACGTATACGAGTCGAACCCAGGGCATGTGTTTTATAATTGCACACGGCATGTGTTTTATAATTGCACACAGTCCACCACTGGACTGTGTGTCTAACCCGATTAAAAATCCGTTTTAAATTATACTTATATATTAACAGCAACTTCATCTTCTTCGCATGATTCATACTGTTTTGAAAGTTTTCCAGCGCACTTATTATATATTTTAGAATGATTACATAATGGAAAGATAATCAAGGATTCAGGAGGATATACCGAACAAAGGGGTGATTTTGATTTCACCGATGAACTTCCGGCAGCAAGAACTTTCCGACGAATAACTCCGGCGAAGTATAACTTCGAAAACAGAGTGTTGCAGAGTGTTTTGATGAGTGTGAGCTGGTTTCTAAAGGTTCAAAGGTCGGTATTTATAGGAGAAACAGGGGTGTTGATTTCGATCTTTTTGGAAACCAGTTCGCATGTTTGATTCTTGATATTAAGGTAAATTGGTTCGAATTTGGAAGGATTCGACGCGGTTACAGCTGTGGATTATGGATTGCGAGACAGGGCAAGATCAGCGGTTCACTGATTTGAATTTGCAGGCACAGGCGGTTCGTGTATAAGTATAAGTTGTTTCCAGATTCTAACCAAAAGGTGTGTGTGGCTCAGTGGTGTTTGCGGTGTGTGTTAACCCGGGGAACCCAGGTTCGATCCCCGGCTCGCCCATTTTTGAGTTGTTATTTTTATTTTCTCTATTATAAGTTAAATCATTTATTAAATTTAAATATTTAATATTAAATTTGATTATTTATTTTATTTTATTCAAGTTATTTTAAACAAAAAGAATTCTAATATATAAAACAGTAAAAAATGCTAAAAAAAATCATCCGACATAAATACACTTTGATTGATAACTTGGGGCGGGTTTTCGAAACCCGATTTACACAAATGTTACAATCAACCGGCACACTAATATAGTCAGCCTGGTCCTTAGTGAGCTTAGTGAGCCTGGCTCCAAGCTTCCCAAGATGAAGTGCAGCCACTTTCTCATCAAGATGCTTAGGCAAACAATACACTTCATTCTTGTACTTCCCCTTCCCCTTCTCGTTCCACAGCTCAAGCTGCGCGATGACTTGGTTAGTAAACGAGCACGACATCACAAAACTCGGGTGACCCGTTGCACAACCCAAGTTCATGAGCCGACCCTCGGCTAACACAATGGCACCACTCTTGGTCTCAGGGAACACCCATCGGTCCGTTTGGGGCTTGATGGTGATTCGCTTCACACCAGGGTATGTTTCCAGACCGAGCATGTCGATTTCATTGTCGAAGTGACCGATGTTGCAGATGATTGCGTTGTTCTTCATTTTCTTCATGTGGTCAACCATGATGATATCCTTGTTACCGGTGGTGGTCACAAAGATATCGGCTTCAGAAAGGACATCTTCTAAGGTTAGGACTTGGAGACCTTCCATGAGAGCCTGAAGGGCGCAGATGGGGTCGATTTCTGTAACGATGACATGCGCACCGGCTTGTTTCATTGCAGCAGCGCAACCCTTTCCAACATCTCCGTAGCCACAGACCACTGCTACCTTTCCGGCGATCATGACGTCGGTGGCTCTCATTAAACCGTCGGGGAGCGAGTGGCGGCATCCGTACAAGTTATCGAACTGCCAGACAAAGAAAACTGATCAGATCCCAAGGTGTAAACTAGTCTAGTCACTCGTGAGCTACTTTGATTGACTCGCTAAAAGCTCGAATCGATCCGAGCTTAAACGAGCTCGACCCCAAGCCCGAGTTTCACTTATCGGGCTCAAGTGTGCTCACAAGACTACTATTTATAAAGATTTTATATAATATATTAAATAAATATTTACATTATTATAATACATAAAAAATAACCAATAAAATGTAATATATGTTTTTATAAAAATTATAATTATAAGTAGATGAAAAAATTATTATAAATATATACAAATAAATTAATAAATAATAAACGAGTTGGCGATGGAATTGAGGTCAAGCCTGAAAAACTACACACAAGTCAGGCTCGAGCTTTAGATATAGAGCCCAGCTCAACTCATCCTCTTGTAATGAGTTTATATCTCTAATCAGATCTCAGTGAAGCATAAGCTAATTAGCAAGCATTAATACACAAATGGTAAGATCTATACCTTGCTATTGGTGACAGAGTCATTGACATTAATGGCAGGGAACAGCAATGTACCATTAGCCTGCATCTGATACAACCTCTTGACACCAGTGGTGCTCTCTTCAGACACTCCCACTAATCTCTCCTTCATTTTGTGATACTTCTTCGGATCAGTTTGCAATCCTTCCTTGATGATCGACAACACGATCTGGAACTCTACATTGTCTGTGGAAGTCGGATCAGGCAATTTACCTGTCTTCGCAAACTCCTCCTTGGCCTTCACTCCTTCGTGAATCAACAGCGTCGCATCACCACCATCGTCCACAATCAGATCGGGCCCGCCCCCTGGACCCCAGTCGAGTGCCCGCTCCGTGCACCACCAGTATTCCTGATGGTAGAGTGAATAAAAAGGAGTTAAGCAGTTAGTTAATAGTGGTGGTTAACTAGTATAAATAAGTGATATTTTTTAGTTACAAAACATATGCAAATTCTTTTATTTTATTTTATTTTTCTCCTATGTCTAATCTAAGTTTAAGTTGTAAAATCTTTATTTTTCTTACTTTTAAATTATTATTAAATAAATTGTAAAATCAACCGGATCTTAAACTGGTCTAATCATATTGACCAGGTTTAAAATCCGATTTAGTGATGAAAGCATTGTAAACTACATATCATACTTTCTCTCCTATGTCTAAGTTAAGTTGTAATATCTTCCTGTTTCACTTTTAAATTACTAAATTAATTATGATGTGAACCGGATCCGACTAGTGAACTAGTAAGATCTTGTTCAATTCTAAAAACGTTGAGAAATACATATCATTTTCATCTCATACTTTATCTATCTTTCTAGATCGAATAGATCACTTTACCTGGAGAGTTTCCCCTTTCCAAGCGAACACCGCAGCCGAATCATGAGCAATGGCAGCCGCTGCATGATCCTATGTGGAGAAAATGTTGCAGGAGCACCATCTGACCTCAGCCCCCAAAGCGGTTAGGGTCTCAATAAGAACACCGGTCTGGATTGTCATATGAAGTGATCCGGTAATTTTAGCTCCCTTAAACGGTTGAGAACGTCCGAATTCAGTCCAAAACACATCAACCCAGGCATCTCAACCTCGGCCAATTCGAGCTCCAGACGCCCAAAGTCAGCCAAGGACATGTCTTTGACCTTGTATTCACGGCCAGTGGAGGTTTTCTCAACGGTTAGAGCCATGATGGGTTAGGGTTTTAAGATCCAATCTGAAACACAACTCTCTCTGTTTGTTAAAGCAGAGAGAGAGAGAGGAGATTGGGGTTTTGACAAAGAGAATAGTGGGGATAAAGAGGTATATATATGTTTCAAGGTGAAGAGATCAACGGTCTGGATTTGATTGGGGGTTGGTGGATCTGGAAATAATATATTATTATTTATCTTCAAGGTGAAGAGATCAATGGCCTGGATTTGATCGGGGTTGGTGGATCTGGAAATAATATATTATTATTTATTTGAAAGATATTTTTTTGTTTGTTTGTTTAATGATAAAGGCTTCGGAGTTGTGTTGTGCAATGTTTTTAAGGTGCAATGAGTGTTGAGTAGTTGGCATGTGATCATGTCCCTTAGATCTTAGATTTGGTTTTGTGTCGGTAACGTGAGATTGTGAGAGCACCGTTGCCACTGCAGTACCGCACCACCCGTCATCGTCCACAAATATAATTAATACAAGATCAAAAGAATGGAGTTAGATATAAAAATATATTATAGTAGAAGCTCTTTGTCGAATAACGAGTAGTGATCTGAAATGTTTGGTTTAAGTGGGTGGTTTTGTGGTTTCGTTTGAAATTGTGTACTAAGAATAGCAATCGTACATAGTAAACAAGTTTAGATCGTCTCCAACGGGTCTTGACGCCTAGTTGTCTGATGTGGAGCTATCCTTTGGAGGGGTTTGGCTAGAGGGGAAGGCCCGTTGAGGGAGTAGCAACCAAGTGGAAGAACTTGTTTAGACAAGATATGTGGAAGGAAAGAGGGAATGTTTCTTATGCAGAGAGGAGAGAGAAGACCGGTCAATGAAACAATAGGTGACATGAAGACGCTCTTCCCCTCTCTTGAAGATGGTCTTATGATTTCTTTTTAGTCTTTAGCAATAATGAAACACATCTTACACTTTATTTTTTATTTTAGCAATCACATTTATTTTGTTCCCAATCACATTAACGGTGGATGACTTCTACACATTATGTTTTTTTGAAAGGCAACCTTATATAACACCAAAAAGAAACAGACCGAAAGCTACAACCAAAAAACAACAAACAATTATACACAGAAGCTAAAATCTAACCAAATATCCCATTCTAAATTCACAATATTTGATCGATTTTTTATCCAAAGGAATCCAACTAAACACAGCTCATCTAGAATATGCTCGATTACCACCTTTTAGATCTGTACACATTATGTTCATTCGTAAAACCTTAACCCTTCTGTAAAAGTTGGGTGGACACAAGCTCCAAAATTGCATGCACACATGCTCTAATTCGAGGATTGAATTCACCAATATTTTGACACTAGTTAACGCCCTCTATTAAGGCTATGGGGTATGGGGCGGGGGTTTGGGCATGGATTGGAGGGAAACGCCCATGTGACCACCCTGGGTGGGTTTGGGTTTGGGCGTGGCCGTTTTAGCGTGGGTTTCAGTCCGGGCGTTGGGCGGGGCTATCCATCTGAGCTGGCGGGTGGCCATTGGTTGCACCATACCCTATATTATCCATTAATTAAAAAAAAAGAAAAAATAAAAGGAATTTGGCCAAGCCACCCCCAAACCCACGCCCCACCATACCCACAGCTAGGCTGCTTCAGGGGCGGTGCCCCTCCTTTTCCATGTGTCAACCCACGCTCCAAACCCCCGCCCCACCATACCCCACAGCCTAATATAACACCCATCATATTATAATAACAATTAATTGAATAATGAGTTTCTGATAGATTACTTAAAAGCAGGGCATATTGATCTTTTCTTAAACATATAGAATCTTTCTTCTTTTTGCAATAATATAACTAATTGTGATTAATTTTAAATTTAATGAGTAAAGTGTAATTTGTGTCCCTGTGTTATGTTGCAAAAGTCAACCTGGGTTCCTATTTTCAAAAAATGAATACTCGAGTCACTAGGGGTTCCAATTTGCTACACTCTGAGTCCCTGAGGTATGTTGCCGTCCGTATATTATGTTATCTTGCTAACGAAATATACTATAGCAGAGGTAAATCTGTCATTTCGTCTTCAAAGAAACCCTAATCCCACTTTATACCCCCAATTATTTCCAATCTTAACACTTTACATCCTCATCCTTTCCCCCAATCCTCACCAGCCTCCCACCATTGTTCCACTATCCAATCATCGTCCAGGACATCCCTGCTGCCACCCTTCCTCCACTTGATCGTCCACCTGATCCACCACTGTCTCCCGCACCAATGATAACACCGCTCACCGTCTATCGCCCCAACGACAACACCTCCAAACACCTCTGATCATCCAAAATGTTGTTTTCTGTGGAGGCTTTCATCACCACACATGGGGTTAGAGGTAAAAATTAGTTCGGTTAATGGGTAGCGTATTATTTTTGTAGCTGGAATTTGTTGATTTACATTGACACAATAATATAGTTTCTTTATTAAATTTGTTGAATTTGAACCTTTTGTAGCTGGAATTATGGTGAATGGTACCCTAACACACTTGGTGTTGCAGTTGAATGGTTTTGAGGTTCTGGAGCAACCTGAACCTAGAACTGCAATTCGAACGTGGGTGGCTAGATTGGAATGAAGACAAGATCAAGTAAGAGGCTGAACCATGGTTTATTGTATGATAATGATGCCTAATTATCTTAACACTAGTAGTTTATCTTAACACTAAGTAGTTTTTTGATGATCTAGGTCTTTGGTAGACCTAAATTAGAGATGTTAACAATAAATCATCATTGTTAACACTAACTATCTGTACATATGCAACTTAGTTAGTTGTTAAACACTTGAGGTATGCAAAAACTGCTTAAGTTAGGCTAGTGTTGTTAGTTAATTTTGGAGGAAACATAAAATCAAAGGGAAGAGAAAACATAGAAAGCACAGGGACTCAAATTGTAATAGAATTATAACATATGGATGCAGCTTAAAGGGTATTAAGTCATTTCACCATCATTTAAAGAGAAATGTGATGTCAGAAACCTAAAGAGATTCAAAGCGTAGCAAATTGAAACCCCAGAGACTCAAGTATCTATTTTTTGAAAATAGGGTCTCAAGTTGATTTTTTCAACATACCACAGGGACGCAAATTGCACTTTACTCAAACTTAATTTTACACACTCATACTTTTTATTAATGGCCAACAAACATTTTATTATAAGAAAGAACATGATTAACAATAAGGTAGCTAAGGCTAATTACAACACCAAAGAAACATAACTTAAACCCCTAAACACGATACATCAAAGTTACACAATTGTTCTTAAGTGAGCAATGGTTATAGACTAGTTCCTAGTCCAAAGAAACCCAAGCACTCTAATCTCCTCTTTAATCCTTGAAATTCTAGCTTGCCATCGGTTTAAGACAACATTATATGCATACACCATATCGTCATCCGGATCACTGTGTGTACCGCTTTTCTCCTTTTTTGGACCCTCTAACATACCTATCTAAAGACACCGGATCCTTTGCATCAAACACAAAGAATGGTGAGATTTTACACCATTTTGCCACAAAGTCCCAAATCGCCTACGAAAATTGACAAGCCACAAATAGATGGTCCGAGGACTCATCCAACTAACCACAAAATTTGCATCTAATGGAGTCTAAATAGGATTATGAGTTCTTAATAGATTATTTGAAATTGGGGTATGTTTTTCTTTACGAAAACCTATTTTTTCAATGTTATGACCAATATTATGACTATTTTTAATATTGTTGTTATACATTAATTTATTACAATTTAAATACCTTTAAACTAATGTAACCCACTCAAATCATCTAAAGTGAGTATTTTTATGAGTGTGACGGATCTATAAGAAAAAAGTTAAAGGTATTCTAAAAAATCAGTGTATATAATGACGAATCTAGAAGAAGAGTTCAGTAGAGAATTTATAAAAAAACAGAGGAATTTTTTTGCCCTTTACCAATAAGAGTTGAGGGGGCATCCTATGCACCCCCGTGACCCTCAGTAGATTAGACCACACAAAAAACATTTTCGGTGACCCGACCCGACCCGGTCAGTGTAACATCCGTCGAAAAACGGGTTTTCAAAACCCGCTTCGTTTATTAATCGAATAGTCAGTTTCAATTTTTCGTTGCTTATTTAATGCTCATTTTAATTTTAAACAATACATAACTAATAAACATATTAGAATATGGAAACTAAAATTGTTAAAAAGTAAAAATAAAGTAAATAAAAAAGAAATTAGGCTGCCGGGTTTCGAACCCGGGTCAGCCGGAAGACACAATCATCAAACATTTAACCACTCCGCCACTTGGTGCTTTTGTGTAATCAAGGAAACAATAAAACCTTAAGTTCACCCGTGAATCTATCTGTTTGCGCCAAAACTGAAACCGATCATCGGCTTTCAACTTTCCAAAGACGTTTGAGTGATCGTGGGTTACTGATTATAATCGATAAAACCATTACAACCCACGTTCTTAATCAATTCAGTCTTTATTGAACTCGATTCATATGATTTTCGAGTTTAATAACCGAAATCATTTACCTCCAATGTACACCGGTAATATCATTATCTCACAACTCAGAAACACTCACAGAACCTCCAATTTCACTTTCGCTCTAATTTCTGTTCGTCGGAAACGTTTTCTGATATCGCTGGACTTTCGCCGGAAAACCGTGACATTCATCGAATCGGTAAATTTCTCAATTCTTTCATCTTCTATCCATTGTTAGACTTTTACTAACTCAAATCCTTCAATCAGAATCGGTCCCAGATGATGATACCGGATAATCTGCACTCGCCGGAAAATCTCTGAAAATTCCGAAATCACGCTGTGAATCGGTACAAACATCTAAACTCTCTGATATTTCTTGTTTAGTCATTTAATTTCACAATTAGTTAATCAAAACTGTTAATTGGTCCGCTCAGACGGAATTCATAAAACAGAGCCGACGACTTTGCCGGAGTTCTGAGAAAAATCATCTTTCCGGTACATTCATTTCCAAAACCTTCTTTATCCATTTCATTTTAATCATTTATATGTCCGTCAATCGAATTAAACAAGAACAGTCGAATAATCGTTATCTGTGTTTTTGAACGAAGAAGATGAAGTCGAACATTAGGTATAAGTTTAATTAAAACAAGATATTAAACCGGGTTAGACACACAGTCCAGCGGTGGACTGTGTGCGCAAACAAAACAAACGTCACGAGTTCGAATCTTACAAACGCACCGGCTTTCCGAATTAAAACCAAATTTTTGTTACTGAATTAGAGTAGGACCCAGGTTGTTCTTAAGATTAATTTAAATTATAAGTTTAACAGATAAGTCACACAGCCCAACTGGTTGGGCTGTGCGCTTACAAACCAAGGGACCCGAGTTCGATTCGGTTTCCCTGCACCCGGTTCAATCACTTAAATTCTTTTAGTATAAATCGAATAAATTAAAACATTTAATTAGTATATATATATAATTAAAACTTAGAATATTTCGGGTTAGACACGTAGCTCAGTTGGTAGAGCTGCGTGCACGCGTACGAGAGGTCACAAGTTCGAACCTCACTCAGCACAAACAAACACAAGTCCGAACCGGTCAATAGTCAAAGTCAATGGTCAATGGTCAACGGTCAACCCAAAAAAAATCAACATTTTTTTATATTTTTATTTATTTATTTAATTTAAAAATCAATTAAAAATACTTAAAAATAATATTTTTAAAGTTAGAAAATGACCTTAAACTCACAAAAATAAATATAAAAACCCTATCAAAATTGTTAATAAAATCCACTTATTTACCGTACCTTTTCGTTTTTATTTAGGTTAGTTATTCCTCGTCGATCAACCCTCTAAACTCGTGCGCATTCAACATCATCAAACGAACGCACCCAATGTGAGTGAATCTCTACAAATTCCCCGTTTTAATCACTTCTTGGGGTGTATCATGTGTCTTATTTTTATTACAGTTAAACACTTGTGCATCCATCATATCCATGATCAAATGTGTATCCAATATGTATAAATTGTTTGTGTGGTTAATGTTTAGATTTAATTTATCATTTTCAGTACATACATCATCATAGGCTCGTCTGTTCCCCA
The DNA here is from genome assembly GCA_947069175.1 of Scalesia atractyloides. Lineage (NCBI taxonomy): Eukaryota > Viridiplantae > Streptophyta > Magnoliopsida > Asterales > Asteraceae > Scalesia > Scalesia atractyloides. Next base: position 38,346,777 of record CAMTDV010000019.1, on the reverse strand, counting down.
TTACCTATGAGCGGAACCGTTCCCCATTACCTATGAGCGGAACGTGGTGTTGCCAACATACGATCAGCTCCGTTTGATTGAGCCTTGATCGCACATACATCATCATAGGCCGTCCGTTCCCCATTACCTATGAGCGGAACGTGACGTTGCCAACATATACATTATCATTCATGTCATATACTCATGCAAGGTGGTTTGTTATTGTTTGTTATTGTATGTTTATTTACGTTTGCTCACATATGATTATTGCACAATTTTTCCATATTAAATACAACAGGAAATCAATAATAAATGTTTTCTAACAAGGTTCACTCGCCAACTTTTTGTTGACCTAAAAACCCCCATTTTTACACATGATACAGGTGATTCAGTTGCAGCAAGAAACATATAGGACGGCCTAGAAGAATAAATCAGTTTAGGCTTTGGATTGTTTGCTTCGTTACTTTTTCCTTGTAATTGTATGAACTTGTTTGGAATATTGAAGTTGTAATTTTGAATTTAATAAATATGAAACATATTAGTAAACATCATGAGCTTTGTTGATAACCCAATTATGCCCCGACTCTTATTCCGCTGCGGGTCGGGGTGTGACAGATTGGTATCAGAGCCATGACTATAGGGATATAGGATAAGTTATTAGACCCTTAGAGCCTATACTATAGTTGATTAGAATTTTAAAATTTTTTTTATGTGTTACATACAAAATTTATGATGTTTATATGCTTTATGTTTATTGTTACATTTAATGTTATGCAAGCATGTTCATAAGTACATATTACTATACAATGCTCATCATGAATCATATCCTCATAACATATCATATCCATGAGAGCACACACCACACAATTTCCATGATTTTTGCAACGATTTTATATTTTTTTTCAAATCACATCAAAGTGAGTTCTCATGACGGGCATGTAGTAACTGGAAGGGTACAAGTACCGGTAGTCGGAACGTCCTGTCTAGGATTGGCATTCGTATAAATCCAAAATAAAGGACCAGTTTGCCTACCTGGGGACTAACGATGAGAGTACGAAGGACCTATTAGGCCAAATCATGCTATACCAAACGTCGTGTGAGCTAACCCCACTTTGAGTTGTCATTGTGTTTACACCTGGACACCCTCCGACCATACATCTCGCAAACATATTTCATGGTTTTCATTCGGGTGATGCGAGTGTTAAACCGCCAACACCAATGTGAATCCTACTAAGCCAATAGTCATGGGGGCCCACATGACTATACAGGTGATGGTATGGGGGACATTGGAGGCCCAAACATGAGCAAACCCAAGACATCCTATGGATGTAGTTGCATTATTGATGTTTATGTTATTTTTTTTAAAAACGACACATGACACCTAAAAAGACTCCTTTAACTCACAATCTTCTTATGTATGTTCCTGTAGATGTCGGCTAGGCAACAACGTGGAGGTAGAAGGTCAGGAAGATCAAACGAACGCTTGGCCACCCAAATCGCAAAACAAATGGCCGCGGTGCTTCTTGACATCGTAATTCAAGTCCAACAAGCTCTCGCCGCAAATCCCATCAATCCTCCCCATCAAGAAGACCAGAACGTCGACAACCCTCCCTCCAAAAAGTGCTCATACAAACACTTCAAGTCTTGCGATCCCCCGAAATTTGAAGGGACTGAAGGTGTTACTGCTCTCCTCCATTGGTTTAAGGAAATGGAAAACACCTTCCTCAATTGCGATTGTCCCGAGGATCGCAAGGTACGTTACGCAACCGGGAGACTATTTGGAGTAGCTCTTACCTGGTGGAATACAGAAAAAGGTAAGAGAGGAATCGAAGATGCAATGGGCTTAACGTGGGAGGAGTTAAGGGAAATCATGACGAGACGCTTCTGTCCAAGAAGCGAGATCAAAAAGTTAGAGGATGAATTCCACTTGTTAAAGCAAAAGGAAGGAGATCATACTTCCTACAACAAAAGGTTTCTAGAGTTGAACCAAATGATCCCCAACTTGTTCACCCCAGTATACCGCTTAGTCGAACACTATATTCGAGGCCTCCCCTCGAAAATTCAAGACTCAGTTCTAAGCACTTCGCCTGCAACACTTGAAGCTGCTATGGAACTAACTACCGAGCTTACCGAGAATCGTATCCGTAACGGCAAATTTAAGGACGAGAAAAAGAAAGCCCCCATTGAGGGCCAAATTTCAAACCATTCCACCTCCTCCTCAAAGTTTGCTAGTAAGAGGAAACGAAACACCAGAAACTTTGCTGTCACACAAACAAATTTCCCTATCCCTGCTGCACCCATCACTCAAGTTGCCCCCTCACCTGCACCATATAAGAAGCCATACTCCGGCCCATACCCAAAATGCAACCGTTGCCAATACCATCACTTTCCTGATCATCCCTGCCAACATTGCACCGGCTGTGGCCGCTCAGGTCACACCATTCAAACCTGTCGCTCGCTTCAGCGAACGAATCGTAATCAACCCTCAACCCAAACCCACCATCAGATAGTGGGTCAAGCCCAACAACCTTTACTCCTACCACCTACCCAACATGTAGCCTAATCCTACTACCAACCCAACTATCCCATGATGCAACCTATGCGGGCTTGTTACAACTGTGGAGACCCGAACCACTTCAGGAACACCTGTCCACGCCTGGTGAATATCATCCATGCCCAAGCTCAAGCTAATCCAGTAAACCAGGCTAACCAAGCTCCTCCACCTGCAAGAGGAAGAGCTTTCAACATTAACGCCAATCAAGCTAGGGCTGACAACAATGTGGTTAACGGTACGTTTCTCATCAATGGTAGTTATGCATCCATGTTATTTGATACTGGCGCGGATAAGAGTTTTGTGTCCTTAGAATTTGAACCCATCCTCAACCAAACTCGAGATAAACTCATGGAATCCATAACGGTGGAAGTTGCTGACGGAAAACCGGTCTCATTAAACTCTATTATACGCAACTGTACTCTCACCCTAAACGATCACGATTTTCCAGTTGACCTCATACCTATGAAGTTGGGAAGTTTCGACATTATAATTGGTATGGACTGGCTCAGCCAACATCATGCTGAAGTTGTATGCCGCGAAAAGTTCATTCGCATTCCTCTTGCAAACGGTCAGACTCTACGAATCTTTGGAGAAACCCCTTCGAAAGGACTCAAATTAATGTCCTGTCTTCAAGCCCGAAAATATCTCCGCAAGAATTATGTCGCATTCCTAACTCATGTCGTCAAAAAGGGAATCAAGGAGAAGAAACTCGAAGACATCCCAGTAATAAAAGATTTTCCGCAAGTTTTTCCTGACGACATTTCAGGACTTCCTCCCGTGAGAGAAGTCGAATTCCGCATTGATCTTATACCTGGAGCTACACCAGTTGCAAAATCTCCTTATAGGTTAGCCCTATCCAAAATGCAAGAGCTAGCCAGTCAACTGCAAGAGCTGACTGACAAAGGATTCATACGTCCTAGCTCATCGCCTTGGGGTGCACCTGTCCTTTTTGTGAAGAAGAAAGATGGAACGTTTAGCATGTGTATCGACTACAGAGAACTCAACAAGTTAACGGTCAAGAACCGCTACCCATTACCTCGCATCGATGATCTTCTAGACCAACTTCAAGGCGCCACCTGTTTTTCAAAAATCGACCTTCGTTCTGGTTATCATCAACTCAGAGTACATGAAGAAGACGTCCCAAAGACCGCCTTCCGAACTCGTTATGGTCATTATGAATTCATGGTCATGCCATTTGGTTTAACCAACGCCCCAGCTGTCTTCATGGATCTAATGAACAGAGTCTGCAAACCTTATCTCGACCGTTTTGTTATAGTCTTCATTGACGACATCCTCATCTACTCAAAGTCTAAGTCTGATCATGAACGACACCTTCGACTCATCCTTACACTCTTAAGGACAGAAAAGCTGTACGCTAAGTTTTCGAAATGTGAATTCTGGTTAAGGGAAGTACAATTCCTTGGACATGTCGTCAATGACAAGGGAATTCATGTTGATCCCTAAAAAATCAAGGCAGTACAGGAATGGCAAGCGCCACGTACACATACCGAAGTAAGATCATTTCTTGGTTTGGCTGGTTATTATCGCCATTTCATTGCAAATTTCTCCCGTATTGCTGTACCACTCACGGCTTTAACTCATAAAGGAAAACCCTTCATATGGGGACCCAAACAAGAAGAAGCCTTCCAAACTCTAAAGCAAAAACTCTGTGACGCACCTATCCTCACACTTCCTGAGGTAGTGATGACTTCGTGGTTTATTGCGACGCGTCAGGGCAGGGACTAGGCTGCGTACTGAGGCAAAGAGGAAAAGTGATAGCTTATGCTTCTAGACAACTTAAAATTCATGAGAAGAACTACACCACCCACGACTTGGAACTTGGAGCCGTTGTGTTCGCTCTTAAGATATGGAGACATTACCTCTACGGTACTAAGTGTGAAATATACACTGACCACAAGAGTTTTCAACATATCTTCAACCAAAAGGAGTTGAACATGAGGCAACGAAGATGGGTCGAACTTCTTAATGACTACGACTGTGAAATTCGGTATCATCCGGGCAAGGCAAACGTGGTGGCCGATGCGAAAGGGTTATGCGAACTCCATTCGTCTTCTATATTCGCAAATCATAACCGACATCAAAGATCAAATCCGAGAAGCCCAACATGTATCAGTAACGGAAAACGACGTACGCAAGGAGCTGTCTTGTGGAGCTGAACTTAAAATCAAAACTAAATCCGACGGTATTCTGTACTATCTAGATCGCATATGGATTCCCGATCACAATAACCTTCGTGATTCCTTATGAATGAGGCGCACAAAACACGATACTCTATACACCCAGGAGCCGACAAGATGTATCAAGACCTTCGATACACCTACTGGTGGCCTGGAATGAAAAAGGATATTGCTGTTTTTGTTTCCAAGTGCCTTACATGTTCCAAAGTAAAAGCTGAACATCAAAGACCCTCAGGACTTCTAGTCCAACCTGAAATACCTGTATGGAAGTGGGAAAACATAACCATGGACTTCATTACCGGGTTACCTCGCACCTCCGGTGGGTATGACACTATATGGGTAATCATTGATCGTCTTACAAAATCAGCTCACTTCATTCCGATTCGCGAGGACTTCAATAACGAGAAGTTAGCTCGTATCTACATCAGCGAGATCGTAAGCCGTCATGGTGTACCGTTAAGCATTATTTCAGATCGTGATGGTCGTTTCACTTCACGAACATGGCAAGCCGTACAAGCCGCTTTAGGTACACGATTAGACCTCAGTACCGCTTATCATCCTCAAACTGATGGACAATCTGAACGCACCATTCAAATTCTTGAAGATATGCTTCGAGCATGTGTCATAGACTTCAAGGGAAATTGGGACGCTCATCTACCATTAGTTGAATTTTCATACAACAACAGCTATCATTCAAGTATCGGCATGGCACCTTTCGAAGCTTTATATGGTCGTAAGTGCCGATCTCCAGTATGTTGGCACGAAATTGGAAAAGCTCAAATCACCGGTCCAGAATTGATTCAAGAAACCACAGACAAGATCCATCAAATTCGAAACAATCTTCTAGCGGCACAAAGTCGTCAAAAGAGTTATGCAGACAAACGACGAAAGCCTTTGGAGTTTAACATTGGTGATCATGTACTTTTAAAAGTATCACCGTGGAAGGGAGTAGTTCGTTTTGGCCAGAAAGGGCAAGCTAGCACCACGCTACGTAGGACCTTTCAAGATACTCGAAAGAGTAGGACCTGTAGCATACAAGCTTGACCTACCAGAAGAACTCAACAAAATTCACCCCACATTCCACGTATCAAACTTGAAGAAGTGCCTCACCGATGAAAACCTCCATATTCCCCTGGAAGATATTCAGATCGATGAATCTATGCATTTCATTGAAAGACCAGTAGAGATCATGGACTTCGGAGAAAAACGTTTAAGATGGAGTCGTATTCCAATTGTTAGGGCACGCTGGGAGTCGAAACGAGGACCTGAGTTTACTTGGGAACGTGAAGACTCAATGCGCGAAAAATACCCGCATCTTTTTCCTGTTACCACTACTACTTAAATTTCGGGATGAAATTTCTAAAAGTAGGGGATACTGTAACATCCGTCAAAAAAACGGGTTTTCAAAACCCGCTTCGTTTACTAATCGAATAGTCAGTTTCAATTTTTCGTTGCTTATTTAATGCTCATTTTAATTTTAAACAATACATAACTAATAAACATATTAGAATATGGAAACTAAAATTGTTAAAAAGTAAAAATAAAGTAAATAAAAAAGAAATTAGGCTGCCGGGTTTCGAACCCGGGTCAGCCGGAAGACACAATCATCAAACATTTAACCACTCCGCCACTTGGTGCTTTTGTGTAATCAAGGAAACAAATAAAACCTTAAGTTCACCCGTGAATCTATCTGTTTGCGCCAAAACTGAAACCGATCATCGGCTTTCAACTTTCCAAAGTCGTTTGAGTGATCGTGGGTTACTGATTATAACCGATAAAACCATTACAACCCACGTTCTTAATCAATTCAGTCTTTATTGAACTCGATTCATATGATTTTCGAGTTTAATAACCGAAATCATTTACCTCCAATGTACACCGGTAATATCATTATCTCACAACTCAGAAACACTCACAGAACCTCCAATTTCACTTTCGCTCTAATTTCTGTTCGTCGGAAACGTTTTCTGATATCGCCGGACTTTCGCCGGAAAACCGTGACATTCATCGAATCGGTAAATTTCTCAATTCTTTCATCTTCTATCCATTGTTAGACTTTTACTAACTCAAATCCTTCAATCAGAATCGGTCCCAAACGATGATACCGGATAATCTGCACTCGCCGGAAAATCTCTGAAAATTCCGAAATCACGCTGTGAATCAGTACAAACATCTAAACTCTCTGATAATTCTTGTTTAGTCATTTAATTTCACAATTAGTTAATCAAAACTGTTAATTGGTCCGCTCAGACGGAATTCATAAAACAGAGCCGACGACTTTGCCGGAGTTCTGAGAAAAATCATCTTTCCGGTACATTCATTTCCAAAACCTTCTTTATCCATTTCATTTTAATCATTTATATGTCCGTCAATCGAATTAAACAAGAACAGTCGAATAATCGTTGTCTGTGTTTTTGAACGAAGAAGATGAAGTCGAACATTAGGTATAAGTTTAATTAAAACAAGATATTAAACCGGGTTAGACACACAGTCCAGCGGTGGACTGTGTGCGCAAACAAAACAAACGTCACGAGTTCGAATCTTACAAACGCACCGGCTTTCCGAATTAAAACCAAATTTTTGTTACTGAATTAGAGTAGGAACCAGGTTGTTCTTAAGATTAATTTAAATTATAAGTTTAACAGATAAGTCACACAGCCCAACTGGTTGGGCTGTGCGCTTACAAACCAAGGGACCCGAGTTCGATTCGGTTTCCCTGCACCCGGTTCAATCACTTAAATTCTTTTAGTATAAATCGAATAAATTAAAACATTTAATTAGTATGTATATATAATTAAAACTTAGAATATTTCGGGTTAGACACGTAGCTCAGTTGGTAGAGCTGCGTGCACGCGTACGAGAGGTCACAAGTTCGAACCTCACTCAGCACAAACAAACACAAGTCCGAACCGGTCAATAGTCAAAGTCAATGGTCAACGGTCAACGGTCAACCCAAAAAAAATCAACATTTTTTTATATTTTTATTTATTTATTTAATTTAAAAATCAATTAAAAATACTTAAAAATAATATTTTTAAAGTTAGAAAATGACCTTAAACTCACAAAAATAAATCTAAAAACCCTATCAAAATTGTTAATAAAATCCACTTATTTACCGTACCTTTTCGTTTTTATTTAGGTTAGTTATTCCTCGTCGATCAACCCTCTAAACTCGTGCGCATTCAACATCATCAAACGAACGCACCCAATGTGAGTGAATCTCTACAAATTCCCCGTTTTAATCACTTCTTGGGGTGTATCATGTGTCTTATTTTTATTACAGTTAAACACTTGTGCATCCATCATATCCATGATCAAATGTGTATCCAATATGTTTAAATTGTTTGTGTGGTTAATGTTTAGATTTAATTTATCATTTTCAGTACATACATCATCATAGGCTCGTCTGTTCCCCATTACCTATGAGCGGAACCGTTCCCCATTACCTATGAGCGGAACGTGGCGTTGCCAACATACGATCGGCTCCGTTTGATTGAGCCTTGATCGCACACCCCATTACCTATGAGCGGAACGTGACGTTGCCAACATATACATTATCATTCATGTCATATACTCATGCAAGGTGGTTTGTTATTGTTTGCTATTGTATTTTATTTACGTTTGCTCACATATGATTATTGCACAATTTTTCCATATTAAATACAACAAGAAATCAATAATAAATGTTTTCTAACAAGGTTCACTCGCCAACTTTTTGTTGACCCAAAAACCCCCAATTTTACACATGATACAGGTGATCCAGTTGCAGCAAGAAACATATAGGACGGCCTAGAAGAATAAATCAGTTTAGGCTTTGGATTGTTTGCTTAGTTACTTTTTCCTTGTAATTGTATGAACTTGTTTGGAATATTGAAGTTGTAATTTTGAATTTAATAAATATGAAACATATTAGTAAACATCATGAGCTTTGGTGATAACCCAATTATGCCCCGACTCTTATTCCGCTGCGGGTCGGGGTGTGACAGTCAGTCCCTCGTAATAAATGTAGGTCATGTTTGACGTGTAAATCACTTGAATAGACTTTATGAATACACATATGAATATCTACGTCTTCATAAAAGTGCGGTATCCAATTATAGAAGTTGTGGACACAAGGATTTCATTATATATTTTCTATTGAAATTTCGGCAACAATTCATTACACTTTACATCCTTGTTTTAGCAATCCAAAATGTGAGTTATGTTGTCATGTGCACGGACTAGCCTTTATATAGGCAAACCTCGTATGTGCGCAGGACTCCTGCGTTGGGAGTTACTCATTTGTGCGTAGGACTCATGCGCACGTATTAGTCCCCTTTTACAATGATTTCCAAATGCAAACCAATACAATAATATACGAGCTATTACCTATACATATAGACACATACAGATGCAGACATTAGACATAAGTGCACTAACAGACTCACCCTTGGATATTGCAGCAGTCTTGTCTTTGTAGGTCTTCACTCTTTCATTCCAAAAACCCGCTTCCGATATTCTTTCCTGTGTTCTTTAAAGCTCTTCTTCAGCTTCGATCAATTATTGGCGGTTTCATGAACTTATATCTCGAGATAAATGATTTCTTTGTCTTGGCAGCAATCTTCTCGAATCTCTTCTTTTCTTTCTCTTCTTCTTTTGCCTCCAACTCTCTCTAATTACTTTTCCACATTCGTCCAGAGTGAATTTCATACGTAAAGCAAATTATAACAACTCTCTGGAACTAGATTGCTTGCTCTTTGTCTTCTCTTGTAAAGTATATTCTGTTGAAGAATAGAATCTCAATATCTTTATCCAACATATTTACCAGCCACATCAGATCATAAACACGAATGGTTCTCCAGTTCTTCTCTCCTTCACACAACACAATAACTGCCCCACCTGTCTTTTCGTCATAGTACCACCACTTGAAATATTCATGAATATCTTGTTCCATTTAGTGGAACGGTATCACCTTCAACACATCCGGCTTCTTGTACTTAAGTGTGACAACATGTTTTCTCATTTCTGGATCCACTTTTGTCTTTGATACAATGCCCTTCAGATGTTTAGACTTCCGGTATTTGAACCCTGTATGAGCTTCTCTCTTAATAAATCTCAACACATGCTGATTGTATGCATTCATCTCATAGTAAATCATTTTCAATCTGCATAGCTCTTTTACATCCCACCATGGCAAACTTTTGATGTGATTGATGAATCTGAAGTATTGAACTCCATATTCTTTTCGTATAGCTATCCTCTTCAACTTAAGAACCAACTCCAGCTTATAATATCTCCCATAGAGATGTCTTTGTGCTGCTTGAAAACATCAAAGGTCAAAGAAACTTTCTTTCATCCTTTAAATCTTTAAACCACTTCATTTGATTAACAATAATATCCAAATCATTAATAACTGGAACATTTCCCTGTCTTTCTTCAACCTTTCTCTACAAGATATCATCGACTTCTTCAAAGAACATTTCATTGAAAGTAGGAAACTGTTCTTTGACGTTGTTAGCATATCGAACTTCATCATCTAAGTCATCTTCAATCTCCACTCTATCAAATTCATATGCATCTATGATAGGTTCAAATACATAAGTCTCTTGCTTATCATCATTCTCTGCATCATCAAGATCTTTCTCAAAATCAAACTCTATTTCATCTTTAGGAATACCACACAACTTAAATAATTCTTCTTTGTTGTAGTTGTGTACGGATTATCCTTCTTCAACATCACACCTAGGTTCTGGAAATCTTTCATTAATGTTACTAGCAGGAACATACGTGAATGGTACTGCGTCTGTGATGATTCCTGCAACTTCTTCTCTATAGATCACCAACGCTTGTTCTTTATTAACATTCTTTTCTCCATACTCCCCCCTAACCTTTTGTATTATCGCTCGTCTTGATACTCAGCTCTGGTTGGCTTTCAGATATTCTAGAATCCTCCGTTATTGTTGTCATACCAACATCACCACCTTGATTATCATCATCAGAATCACCAATATCTTGTTTTTCTTCATTATCCTCATCATCATCCTTTTCTTCGTCTTCCATATCAGTTCCATACAAAGCTTCAATGCCTGCTTTATCTTGTGATGTAAGAATCAGATCAACAATTTTAGTAGTAGTAGGTTGAGTTTCTTCAGCACTTATTGGTTGTTTTCCTTTAGCTTTAGCTTGAGTAGCTTTAGAAACATCTTTCTCTAACTCAAGTTCATTATGTTCTTGTAATCCTTTCATCACTCGTACCTCGTTATCAAAACTGATTCCCATCTTTTGCTCCAACACCTTAAAATATCTCTGAATTCAATAGCATACTAGCATGAACACCTCGTCTCTTAGATTTTTCAAATTTGTTGTTATTGGGCTTCATTTTGTTTTATCAATCCTTCATTTTCTTCAGCTAAGCTATTAACCTTTGCATTCAATAAGTCTACTTTTCGTTTTAGATTCACAACATTCTCATTGTTTGGCTCGTCAAAGAAATCACAACCCATATCATTTATATCTTCAAGATTGGGAGTTAGGAATTGTTGTTGTGATAATGAAGGACCTGCTTGATGTGTTGATGATGAAGGACTTATTTGTATTGAACTTTTAGCTGGAATTGGTGTGGTTTAAGATGGTAATGATGCGGGTGTTTTGATATGAATATGCTCCATGGTTCGTATATCAATTGTTTCTTCCACCACTGGTGTTCCCGTCTTTACACCTTCAGTTTCAACCATAACAGGTTCATCGACATTATCTTTTTCTTGTATACCCCATGTATTAGTTCATTCATTGTTTCATTTGGTTCATCAACAAGTTTTAAACCTAAATCATTCTTATGCTTCTTTGCAGCTGGTGGTCCTGTCGTTTTCACTGAAGATTTAGTTGTACTTTTCTTTCGCCCACCAGTCTTCTTCACAGGCTTGGATATTTCAGGAACATAATCAGCATCTTGTTTTTCTTCAGTTGGTTGGGGTTTATCACTCTTTGAAGTAATCTTTCCACTTGGAGGAAATGGACCTTTGTGAGTTAGAATATCTTCATCACTCTTAGTTTTTTCATCATCATATTTCTCTTTCTCACTTGTTGCAGACACCACTTCTTCAAGAACCTCAACTACTTCAACTTTCTTCTTGCCATTAGAATGTTTACGTTTATTTTGAGATCCTTGACTGTCATCCTCTTTCTTGATTCTCTTGCTCTTTACATAACTAAATTGTTTCATCTTCTCAGTCTCATTTTCAGAGTTACTATCATCGTGCCTCCATTTGTTATCTTCAAGAGTAACATAATCAACTTTCTTCAAATGACCAAACAACCCTTTATAAGGTGCAATATCTTCTTCATATTTTCTGTTGTAAGAATTAAGACGTTCAAGCGTAATATTTCTCATGTGTTCAAGCTCCATCTTACCAGTCTCCTTTTCCAGGTCTTTGATTTGGTGATCAATTAGTAGTTGTTAAAACCTTGGATACATTAACAATCTGTTTTGACATACATTACTCTTCATGTTGTTGAAAATCATGCGTGAGAAATCAAACTTCAAATTTAGACATAAAGCATCTATAGCACTCATTAGATAATCTGGTGCCACATCATAACCTCCCCTCATATATATCACACCCCGATTTTCACATAGATCCCGGTGGGCCTGTGGGGAGTATCATGATGTAAGATTGGTATTATCATAGTCAATATACACAGAATAACACAGCGGAAGTCTTGGAGTTAAATTATTATTACAAACCAAAATTTTCAAAGTTCAAAAATACATATACAGACATTCGTAGCAAGATCCATAGGCGGATCGTAAATGTACAAAAGAGTTCAACAGACTTTAGGCAGATGTAAGGACTTGCAAGATCTTCTTATATCAATACCAAGCAGCTTCCAGCCTATTTTTGTATTGTACCTATAACTTAGTCTTTTGAAAATAAGTTAGTTTTCACTGGTAAATACAATTAACCGACTCTTTTGAAAACATTTCAAAAAAATTGATTTAGGTGCACAAGGCACGAAAAATCTTTTATAACTTGGGAAAGTTAAGCTTTTAACCTTGTATACAAATTTACAATGTTTGTCAATACATATGGGGCCTGATACATAAGCCGAGACATGATTAACCAACACACCACATATAAACCCATGAAGGAGTTATCCCCAACTTGTGGGTAAAAAATATTTAGCATTCGCATCTGTCAGGTGTATGCCTACACCTTGTGCTTAAAGGCGTGGCCATTAGTAACTTAAATGAGTCGAGGATATCCAGGACACGGTCGCGTTAACCCCCAATGTTTAAGTTATCAAACAATACAGATTAAAACGGGTTATGCGGATTTACTAGCCACAATCCGGCATTCGATTGATTCTATACCCGACCAAGCTGTAATAATTTACCATATCCCAAGCACGTATATGGAAAATAAGTTAAAAGTATTTACCTGAGCTAATACTTGATTTATTATGCAAGGTTTATATATAACTCAGCTGTTTAATCAATAGGTAAGCGTAGGTAGTATTTACTGGAATGATGGTATAAATAACCAATTAGAATGATAACCCGTCCTATTTAAGTCTTAGACTTGGATCGGCTAGCTTAAAAGATAATTAACGGTACTATACGCTAGATTAAGCGATGACCGGAATAGAATGTAGTTTAAACCCAACAAGTACTAAGACTTGTATAATATGGGTAAACTATTTACATTCTTGAATTTGAAATAAAAATGTTAAGGTTAAACCTGTTTTGGTTAAATATAGAAACTAGTCACATAAGCTTAACCGTGCGCATATAAGCGATATCAGGTAACCGGAAGAGTCATGAAAAAGTTCTACATGCTATTATACTTTAAACAAGTTATAATATCAGTAAGATATCAACTTGTATGCCCGTTAAGGTTTTAAAATGAAACTATGCATCATAAGGGCGTTTTAGTCATTTTGCTATGTATTAAAAGGATTTGTGTACATTCTAATGTTATGATCATAAACATTCTGGAAAAATACATAATTTATGATATGATAACAGTATAATATCATTCACATTTGCGTTCAATAGTTTAAGACCAAAAATACATAATTTACATTGAGTTTGTAAAATGTACCTACTGTAAAAATATTTAAAATGAGTTATAAACTCAGTAGGTAACAAGTCTTGGTTGGTAAATACGGTTTAAAACTATAATATGCGTTGAAACGGCATTTAAGACGCTAAATGACGATTAATGCAATGTTTAATGAAATCTGATCTTAAGATCAAGTTTGTGTGACTAAGATATGTTATTTAGTATAACACACCAGTAGCTAAAAAGGTTTCCTATAAAAAGCTTGGTTAAAACCGGTCTATGTGCCATAAGGGAATTTTCGTCATTTATCGACATATTCAAGAACTTGTGTTAAAACTCAAAATACAATCTGACTTGACATCCCAAATAGTTCTATTGATGGTATTATATCCATAGGGTATGAGTTTTATGAAGAGATTATTCTTAAAACCGTTTTAGATGACGAAAGGGCATTTTGGTCTTTTAAAAGCATAATTAATGTAAAACTTGGTTTACGATCAGAATGATAACATCATAATATGTTAATTACATTAAAATATTAGTATATAACTTATTTACAAGTTCATTACATGTTAAAACCTTGTTTTTAACAAAAAGGTTGTCAAGATATGGCATGAAGAACTTGCGCATAAACTCGGATTACTATTATGATCATGTTGTATAACCTTAGAGAATTTTACTACAATATAGTATGATCATAAAGAAACCTTAGATCAGTAGCTAACTAATCTAAATTGGGTCAGAATTGAAAGTCAAAGCAGAAGTCAAACTTCACGACTTTTGGTTGCGAACCGACCCTAAGACTGAAATTGATGGGCTGAACATGTTTACACATGTTCTAATAAATATTACCAAGTTATTAAAGTGTCAAAACATGATTTATAACATCTACATTATCAGATTTGAATTAATTACAAATCTGACCCGTTTGACTTTTTAAAGCTTAAACTTTGACTTGTCAATTGGTCTAATAAACGTGATCTTTAGGAGGTGCCCTTTAAGGGATTAACACCTACCTAATTACGATCACTTAGCCATGTTCATATTGAACAATGGCTGGACCATAATGGTCTTAACCGAAAGTCAAAGCATTAACGCTTGACTTTTGGCTATAAAATCCTACAAAATGAAAAGAGAAAGGATGGAACACTTACAAGTGGTCCAAGAGAAAGATTATAACTCAGTAGGATGCTACCCATTACCCAGGATCGATGATTTATTTGATCAACTACAGGGAGCAAGCTACTTTTCAAAGATTGATTTGAGATCTGGATATCATCAACTCAAGGTTCGCATAGAAGATGTTCCGAAGACAGCATTTAGAACAAGGTATGGACACTACGAGTTTTTAGTAATGCCTTTCGGGCTCATGAATGCACCTGCGGTATTCATGGATTTAATGAATAGGGTTTGCAAACCATACTTCGATAAGTTTGTCATTGTCTTCATAGACGACATACTTATCTATTCTCGCAGTCAGGCTGACCACGAGAAACATTTGAGGTGTATTCTGGAATTGTTAAGACAAGAGAAGCTCTACGAAAAGTTTTCAAAGTGCGAGTTTTGGTTGCGTGAAGTTCAGTTCTTAGGACACGTTGTCAGTGAACGTGGAATTCAAGTAGACCCCGCTAAGGTCGAGGCCGTTATGAATTGGCAAGCCCCTAAAACCCCGTTATAAATACGAAGCTTTTTGGGATTAGCTGGTTACTACCGAAGATTCATCGAAAATTTCTCAAGAATTGCTACGCCCCTGACTACTTTGACTCGCAAGGATGTTAAGTTCAATTGGGGTCCGAAACAGCAGGAAGCTTTTGAAGTTTTGAAGCAGAAGCTAAGTAATGCTCCTGTGCTAACCTTACCAGAAGGAATTGAAGACTTTGTGGTTTATTGTGATGCATCGCACACCGGCATGGGATGTGTGCTCATGCAAAGAGGAAAAGGTAATTGCTTATGCCTCGCGACAACCGAAAGTTCATGAAAGAAACTACACCATGCATGACCTGGAATTAGGTGCCGTGGTGTTTGCACTCAAGTTATGGAGGTATTATCTGTACGGGACAAAGTGTATTATATACACTGATCACAAAAGTCTCCAACATTTATTCAACCAGAAATACTTGAATATGCGACAACGGCGATGGATGGAAACGCTTAACGATTATGATTGTGAAATTCGTTATCATCCAGGCAAGGCAAATGTGGTTGCCGATGCCTTAAGTCGCAAGGAAAGGGTTAAATCCATTCGGGTTAATGCCAAAAGGATGGAAATAAAGAACAACTTAAATGAAAAGATTTTAGATGCACAAAAACAAACCTTGTTAGAGGCAAATCTTCCAAGTGAAGAGTTGGGTAAAGTTCTGGAACAACTCACGCCGGGAAGTGACAGAATCCTTAGATTCTGTGGACGAATTTGGATTCCAGTATATGGAGGACTCAGGGATTTAATTCTCCAAGAAGCACATAGTTCTAAATACTCTGTTCACCCAGGTAGTGATAAAATGTACAAAGATTTGAGGCCCAACTATTGGTGGGCAGGGCTGAAGAAATCTATAGCTACGTATGTAGCTAAATGTTTGACGTGTTCGCAAGTTAAGACCGAGCATCAGAAACCGTCGGGATTACTACAGCCGCTGGAAATTCCCATGTGGAAATGGGAATGCGTAACTATGGATTTCATCACCAAATTACCAAAGACAAATCATGGAAATGACGTGATATGGGTCATCGTGGATAGGTTGACTAAATCGGCACACTTTTTGCCCATTAAGGAAACTTACAGTTCGGAAGAGATGGCGAAACTGTACGTGGATGAAATTGTATCCTTACACGGCGTGCCGATATCCATTGTGTCCGATAGAGACACCAGGTATACTTCTCACTTTTGGAAGAGCTTTCAGCAAGCCTTGGGCACACGTTTGAACTTTAGTATGGCATACCACCCGCAGACAGATGGACAAAGTGAACGTACTATACAAACGTTGGAAAATATGTTGCGCGCGTGTGTAATAGATCTAGGAGGAAGTTGGGACAAACACTTGCCTCTAGTCGAGTTCTCCTATAATAACAGCTATCGTGCAAGTATTCAAGTTGCCCCGTTTGAAGCTCTTTACAGGAGAAAGTGTAGGACGCCCGTTTGCTGGGCCGAAGTTGGCGAAGCACAACTTACAGGACCCGAGATTGTCCTAGAGACGACTGATAAGATTTTACAAATTGGATCGTCTTAAAGCTGCGAGAGATCGACAGAAAAGTTATGCGGATAAGAGGCGTAAACCTCTCGAGTTCCGAGTAGGGGACAAGGTCTTGTTGAAAGTGTCGCCTTGGAAAGGCGTTATGCATTTTGGAAAGAAAGGCAAGTTAAGTCTAAGGTACATTGGACCGTTTGAGATTATTTAACGAATTGGATTTGTTGCTTATAAGCTAAAATTGCCGGAAAAGCTCAGTGGAATCTATGATGTATTTCATATCTCTAACTTGAAAAAGTGTTTTGCAGATGAGTCGTTGGCTATGCCACACGACAATGTGCAGATTGATAAGAACCTACGGTTCGTCGAAAAGCCAGTGGCGATTGAAGACCGCCAGATCAAGAAGCTTCGTCGGAAGCAAGTGCCCATTGTGAAGGTTAAGTGGGACGCTCGTCGAGGTCCCGAGTATACATGGGAAGTGGAGTCTGTCATGCGACAGAAGTATCCACATTTGTTTGATTGAAATCTCGGGGTCGAGATTTATTTTAATGGGGTGAGGATGTAACACTACGTGTTTTTATGTCCAATATTTTTCCGACACGCGTCCCAGTAATCTTGGTGTTGCCACGTGCTAAAACAGGAGGGACCAGAGTTGTTGAGTTACGTTATTATATCCTCATGTGCTTTGGAATGAAGTTGAGGGGCCAAATATACAAGAAACGAAAGTATAATTAAGTTGGCAGTGCAGGGGCCAAACCTGCCAAACTTCAAACAAGTTTGGGGGCCGCCGCGTAGCGTGAGGGGCCTATCTGGGCAGAATGTTTGTATTTGTTGCCAGCTTGCACTTGGACACTACTTCTACGAATTTGTGCCACCTTTCTTGCATTCCTGCCACCATTTGACACATCTAGGACACTTGTAGACACCTGAATTCATACCACAACACCTGGCACCCCCTCTACACTCCTCAAATGACTCATATATGATGCACTATATGTTGCAACTTTGTTCTTCACTACCTCATTTGCAAACAAGCTCACTTTAGAGAAGTTCCAGGAAATCTTGAGCATTCCTCCGAGTTCTTAGCATTCCCTGGACCTTGTGTAAGTGTTCAAAATTCATGCTAAGCCATTTCTTTGAGTTTTAAACCATAGTCAATGTCTTGTCGTAAATACGCATTGACTTTGAGCTAGGGCCTTGATAACTAAGCCATTGTGTGTAACGGAAGTTCCTACATGATTGTAATGATGGAGGTGTTAATCCCTCAAGTGGGCATCTCCATATTACAACGGATTCATGGCCAATTGACGAGTCAAACGAAAAGTCAAAGAAAGTCAAACTGTCCAGATTTGTAAATTCATAACTAACAATCTAGATGTTATAAAATATGTTTTGATGCACTAATAACCTTAAAATAAGTATTAGAACTATATCAACTGATTTGGCTCGTCAAGTGTTGGTCTAGGGTCGGTTTGTAACCGAAAGTCGCTATATTTGACTTTTCATTGACTTTTCGGTTCTGACCCAATTTATCCATTTTGGCTACTGAATTTGGTCACTCTAAGACTATATCTAAGTACAGGATGAGCTCCTAAAGTTTCATCACTCGATTCATTAGAAATCTGAGTTTACATACAAGTTCCCCTAAAATTACGTAAACTTTGCAAAAAGGTCCTTTTTGTGCAAATCATGATTTTAAATATCCATGCATGTAAATATAAAACATAAACTGATTTGTAAACAAAATTTGATTATATTGATGTCAAGAATCTGATTATAATCTAAGTTTTCACAAAAGATGCGTTTAAGGCATTAAAATGACTAAAATGCCCTTTTCGGCATTTTAGAAACACTTAATATGATTTTATGATCAAGATGATATATTTACTGAGGTAATATGATAAGTAGGACCATTTGGGATGTTCATTCAGATTATAACATGAATGAAGGCTTAAGATTCGTTAATTGCCGATAAATGACTAAATTACCCTTTTTCACACAAAATGATTTTTATCAATCTTTTTATGACCAAAACTTAAACCTACTGATGTAATAAGTTAAATGACATATTATTGGTATATAAAACAGGTCATAACTTCTGTTTAACTTAAACATCAATTTAAACGGCATTTTAGCGACTTTTACGCCTTTTTGGCGCATAGTATGGGTTAAAACCATAACTATGAGCTAAGACTTGATACCTACTGATTTATAAACTTATTTTCAACATCTTAAGAGTAAGTACAAGTCCAAAACTCAGAATCCTAAATTTTGACTTCGAAGCTATGTGTGAAATTACTAAAATGCCCTTACGGGACATAGATTATTTCAAAATCATCAAACACGCATATATTTGATATCTACTGTTATAACATCACAGAATAAGCATTTTTACAGAATATTAGCGACCTTGACATCAGATTCATTTTAAACATCTTTTATAAACATTAAAATGACCAAAATGCCCTTGTAAGGCATAATTCAGTTTTAAATATACCTCGGGCCTATATTTTGCAAAGCTACTGATTTTATAACACATTTTAAACATGTATACATATGGAACTTGTATATGACTCTCTCGGTTACCTGGTTTCGCCTATGTGCATTTGGTTAAGCTTACGTAGCTAATTTACGTGCTTAAACAGAAACGGGTTTAACTTCGTCATTTGATCGAAGTGTCGCGCCTCGATAAAATATAATATTTATAAACCCGATTTATCCTTAACTATGAGTTAGTGGTAGCACGGGGTCAATCCACGAAGAGTCTATGGTTCGCGTACGGACAGGATTGATTTTAGTTAAGATTGTCAATTTATGAAGTTTGCTAACGTAATTGATTAATTTGTTTGTTTGAAAGTGATGTCGGAACGAAGCGACAAGTTTTGATTGAATTAAGTAACGACCAAAAATTGAGAATGATTGCAACAAAAGTAAATGTGATTGTAAACAAATGTGAGTAAACAAGGTTCACACCCTGTTCAGTAATTGCAATCCTAGGGTTTCTACACATTTAAGATTTGATTCAATTGCAAAAGTGATTAACGAATTTAGTGACACGAGGTTTAGGTGCCAATAGCTATCAACGTTACAAAGAACGGACAAAGATGCACTTCATTACCAAGAACATGTAAATCCTAACCTAGACAAGGCATAAATGCACATAAACATTTAATAAAGTCAAATTTAATCTTCACTCAACAATTTATGAATTCAATACAAATGCAAGACAATTGTCATAAGCTTCAAAATCAAATAGCAAGTTGTCACAAATCAAATCAATAACAATGTTAAACCCTAGACTTACAAAAACCTACACCGGGTGAAACCTCCGGGAATTAGCCGCTCATGGCGAACATGACACGATCAACGATTGATGAAAACTCGAATCTTGACATCTTGGAGTTTGGAGATGGAGATGGAAAGTGGTTAGGGTTTGTGGTGAATGATGGGGATGATTGAAGTAATGATTGATGAATGATGATGATGGTGATAGGATTAGGGTTTTGATCGCAAAGTGTAATTGGATGGATTGGTTTGGTGGTAGATGATGGTTGACGATGATTGTGGCTCCAAGAACAATATTCAAACTCCCAAAATTCGTAACCCCTTCTCCATGGGTCCCAAAACAACTTAAACTTGTCAAAATAGCAGAAATTCACTTTTGCGAGCAGGGGTATGCGTCGCCGACGCACCCCCTGCGTCGTCGACGTACCTCAGAAATGAGGTTTTTCTGCTGACGCACTATTAGCTCCCGAATAGTCCCTTAAACTCCATTAGACCTGCAAAACATAATTCCAACCAAAAGTAGGCTATTCAAGATTAAAGGTTATGTAAAAACACAAACTTAAGCATAACAAAGCACTGGTTTTCGACCACGTATCACATCCCCACACTTGTCTTTTGCTTGCCCTCAAGCAAATCTGTTTTTCGCTTTCACGTGGGTCGAATAAAAGATACAATTCCCATTCTGGAGACGTAAGTTAAGGTCTCAAGTCATACTCGGTTCAAACTTTTCACAACTTACGAGATATTTACCATAAATGAATAATCACATACAATGGTTACCTAAGATTAACTCGCCCTTGAAACTCACAACTCATACACATCCCTCATAATGTTCACTCTACTCGGTTTACAAATTGGCTAATTTTTATAAGTATTAGCATCCTTCAAAGTAATTGCTCAATACCGAATAGAACATGTACCCGCATAGGCTTGTAGCTCAATCATTCTCCACTGCCGAACACGAATACTAAACACAAGTCAAAAGGTCTTTGAAGGGTTGTAATGAGGCTAGGCGAAGGGTAGGAAATAAGATGTTTTAAAGTGGCTAAGGTGATGAAAATTCGATTTTTATTTCAAAACAACTATTCTAAACAAAACATCTAAAAATAACAACTATGTGGAAATTATATTTTCGCCTTTTATACAACAACTAATAACTCATATTTTTGTATTTTTTTCTCAATAATTTCCCATTCTTTTTCGCGACATTTTCTGTTTTTTTTTTAAATTGTACAAACACACAATCCTATAATCGAACTTTCATCACACGGGTTTAAAAGAAATGGTCTATGGTCGTGGGCTAAGTCGGTAGTCAAACGAAGGGTTTAGGCTCAAATTGGGTTACTAAGGGCTATGTTTGGGTAAGGATGAAAATGGTTTTAAAAGAAAAGGTTTACCTAATGCCTTAATCATTCTTGCGCTCGTATTCGGTCTGTGGTCTCAAACGTATCAAAAGCTTCAAGTTCTACAATACATGACTAATGGTCCACTCAACAAAGAAATATGTGCATATATCTATGATATTTAAAGTGGCTCAAAAATCTCATGCATAAAGGGTATGGTGTATGATGTACACAAGTTACAACTTTCTTAGGCGGATTATTCCCAAATAACCACCTGTTAAATACTCGTCATGCTATTTGTTTGAACTTGACTATGACAAAAGACCACATGGGTTGTGCCATCCTTGATCAACTTTGTTACTTGCTTTTTAGATCACTTGAAACAAAGACATTTTTGAAAATTTTTTGAAATTCCCCCCCCATCCCCACACTTGAGGTTAACATTGTCCTCAATGTGTAGTGTTTTAAATGAACGGGTCAAAATCGAAAACTTTTTCTCCCCATCCTCGCACTTGAGATTAACATTGTCCTCAATGTGTAGGAATAGAACTTTTACGCGCAAGGGATGTGACACGGATAAATTCCCAAAATTTTCACCCCGATAAAATATGGTACAATTTACAATCCACTTATTAACTAACTACGAATCAAAGGTAAATGGAAACGCATGCACCTGATTTTTGAGCTTGTTTCTCGTGTGCTCTACATCCTTCACAAAATGGTCGTCTCACGAACCTGATATACCTGCAAATCTTAACCCTTGTGTAGAAGCATGCTTCTCACAACCATTAAAATTTGTTAGTAACCTACTTCTACCATTTTTATGAAGACATTACCAATTCATACGCCATTCTGCTTTGATTTATGTGGAAAATAATTTACAACAACGACAAGCCTAACTCACTTTCGTAGGAATCACGGTTGCATTTAGCGTATGCAACAAGCCCTTTTAAACCTTCCGATAGCTCGGAAGGACGAGTAGGTCTCGTGAGGGTTATGTAGAGAACACACCTACAACGTTCATTTAATCTAAGAAAGCAATAAAATACTACTACTAAAAGAAAAGAAACAAATATACAACAACAACATGAAACATACCTCGCTTACCTCTGGTAACGCTCGTTTGGGTCTTTAAGCGGGTGCGGGTTATATGGAAACCCTGTGAGGGATGACATCACTTCTCTCCAACTTTCAAGGGGGCCAAGTTCCCCTTCAGGTGGTATCGGCAATTAGAGAGGAATGAAACTGGAAGCTGGAGCTTCTGGCCAATGCGGAGTCGGGTCGGATGGACCCCGAGGTACTGGTGAATTCGAGTAATCAGTCCA
This sequence comes from Scalesia atractyloides, assembly GCA_947069175.1. Lineage (NCBI taxonomy): Eukaryota > Viridiplantae > Streptophyta > Magnoliopsida > Asterales > Asteraceae > Scalesia > Scalesia atractyloides. The sequence goes on along the minus strand of CAMTDV010000019.1, from coordinate 38,323,870 downwards.
TCCCGAATGTTCAACATATGGTAGTCCGGCAAGATAATCTTGGTGATGCCTTTCTCTATCATGGAGGATTCTGTGTTGTTAATCGCCAGCTCTTGATTCATCCCTATCGTCATCCACCGACGATCATCCAAAGCATTCTGTTCCATTTGGCGGCGGTAATGCGCCTCCTCCCACTCTTACCTTCGGGCATTTTCTTGTGCTCACTGCTGCTCTAACTGCTCCATCTGGGATATCTGTTGAGCTTGGAACAATTGCTGCTCCTCCCAATACTTTTCCATATTGGCCCGATGGGCCACTTCGGCATCCCAATGAGTTTGCATTTGGGCCTCAAAGCCCTGTTCCCACTGATGTCTCTCTTCATGATATTCGCGGTTTTCACCCATAACCGCCGAAACATTATCATAAGTATCTTGGGTGTCGAGAAGATAACTAGCATAGGCCACTCTCCGTCGATTATTAATAAATTGGGCCACAGTGTGTGATGACTCATTGTGGCGTCGAGCAAACCTTTGCCTAGCGGGTCTTCTCCCCCTATATTCTTCCTCATTTCCCCCTTCTTCTTCATCGCTTCCACCATCACCTTCTTCCATCTTTTCTTCTTCAGTTTGCTGTACATACTCAAACTTAAACCCTGTGTTCCGATGCACCATTTTTGCCTTCTTGTTCAGAATTTCAACATAGATATGTGCCCCCGACCTCAACTGAACAAAATCAATTGTATCAATACCTTTTACCACCCATAAAGAGTTTTTGGGTAAGTGGTGTTGTTGAAAAATCATTGCACTGATGAGGCGCACGTATGGAATCATCTTTCTGTTGAATTGATTTCTGGTGTCCCAAATATTCATCATGACGATGTGTCGCCAAGACAATTTGGGTGTTCTAACAAGCAAAGCATGTAACACACGGTGATCCTACATTGTCAACTTCCCACGGTCCCCAAATCTCACCATAACGTTTTTGAGTGAGATATCTGCAAAATTTTTCCCTCGCATGACAAGTGGTTGCGATCGTGCCTACCCGTGGTATAGTTGGGCATCAAGCATATTAATTGGATCGGCTTGCACTAGTTCATTGTGCCAGAAGGTGGTAGGGGTATAATAATAATAACTGTCGACCCCCAACGAGTCAAATGGGGCAATTTGATTCATCGAATCAAAGTTCATGGTTATAGCCCCTTTTCCGGTATCCCCTACCAAATGCCATTGACTGGGATGTTCACCAGCGTTCTCCACTCTCAGTGTAGCGTACCACCTTGCAACTGCCTTTAAGTACACTCTTTGAGTTACGCCCTCGCACCAGTCTAATGCCTGCTCCCAGCCTAATCTCTCAAATTTCTGAGTAATCCCTATCTGTCTGAATTCTTCCACATTCACTACCCTCTCACAAACACAAACTTTGTCTATCGCCTTGACCTTGGACATCTTATACTTCCACAGATTGCTTTCAACTTGTTTGTCGCTGAACCTGTACAATGGTACCTTTTTATCTTGGTCCCATTGAGCACCGACCGTAGCATCGTCAAATCGGGACCAATCCTAATTTTGTCTAAACAATCTATCTTCAATGTCTGGCAAAGTGTTCCGCTGTTGCCATTTGACAGGCACACTACTAGACAATGAGGCTTCAGCATCAGATGTCTTTGACCTTTTTTGACTAGCCATGCCTGTAAAAACACCACCACAAACCACTCAATAAGCTCCTACAAACCTTCAAACAATTCTACTCTAGATATGAGCCATATGAACAAGTTAAGTTTAACCAATAAATGTAAATTAGCAATTTCTTTTTAACCTTGCCAAGTAGCACAAATTACCATCTAGAAAAGTTAAACCTTCAAAGTAAACTCTCAGTTCATAAAATTTCCGACAATGTTCATCATAATGCTCATACCTAACCATATGAACAAATGGGTGTAATCACATCCCCACACTTGCTCTATGCTCAATTCCAACCCAAATCATGTTTTCACCCATTATTCAAACTATTTAACCACAAGCATATCATAAACAACCTACTCTTAAACAACGAAGCTTAAATTTTGGAAGAAATAACATACCATACGCGAATCAAACTGAAAAATTAATGAAGTTCATACCTTTGGTGATGTAGAAGGAAGATAACTCTAAAGAATGTAAAAACAAGTGACTATCTTGACAATCTCTAGAAAACCCGAAACTTGCAGCTCAGATTCCTCACAAATGTGCAAGAATTACTGAAAACTAAGAGAGGGGTTTTGTTGGCCTCAAAAATCTACACATTTTAGGCTCAAGAATCACTCGATTTGGTTGAGATTTGAGAAAGTTATGAAAAGATGAAGGTTTTAGGGTTCTTGAGTGAATTGGTGAAGAAGATGAAGTGAAAGGAAAGTGTTTGTGGCTATTAAAGGGTTATAATCAGATGGATATGAATTTGGGTTAGCTTTGTGGTTAAAATCTCGTCTCCGGGTGTTTTAAAACGGGTTCGGGTGACCCGGTTCGACAAAAAACGAGAATAACAAAATTCACCGACGCACTTTTTCGCTGCCTACGCACATTTCTCATCGATGGGCTTAACCGGGTGCGTCGGCAACGGCCCCCTGCGTCGGCGACGCAGCCCCTAAATGCCATTTTCAAATTTTTTTTTTGAAAAATATGATTAAAAACACGCACTTTTTACAAAGGGGACCTAGGCTAATTAAATTCCAATTTTTAAAAATCTTTTTGTAGACATTTTCGGTTTTTAAGTAAACAAACAACTTATTGTTAAACGATCCTGTCACCCCCAGTTAGTCGTGTATTGCCCCAAATACACATAAACAAGTTCGATAACATACCTCATGTCTTCAAGACTCGTTTATAGCTTCTGGAGCTTCACACATCTCAAAGAGTTGTTAGATCGAAACAATAAGAATAACTATTTAAAAACAATGAACCCAAACAATTAAAAATAGTACATAACTCTACAAAATGTGTTAATGGTATTCAATTGACCTCGTAACACGAAGCTTACCACTTCCATGTTCTTCTCGCCCTTATCATCATTACCATCAAGAAATGGTTTTAGACGATGACCATTAACTGTTTGCCTTGACCCATTCTTCAAGTCCTCAATGGTGACATCACCAAGTTTTCCGACCCGTGTGATCATGTATGGGCCCATCCACTTACTCTTGAGCTTCCCGGGAAAGAATTTAAGACTTGAGTTGTAGAGCCAAACCTTTTGCCCTACCACAAACTCCTTTGGCTTCAACTTTGCATCATGTGCTCGCTTCATTCCATCTTTGTATTTTGAAGCACACTCATACGCCTCCTCCCGAAGCTCTTCCAACTCGCATAACTTTAACTTTCGCTCTTTACCTGCATCATCATATTTCATGTTAACCTCTTTAAGAGCCCACTAAGCATGATGTACAAGTTCTACCGGTAAGTGACAATTTCTACCATAAACCAAGCGGTAAGGTGTAGTACCAATAGGTGTTTTACGAACCGTTCGATAGGCCCATAAAGCATCATTCAACTTCGTTGACCAATCCTTTCGGTCCGGTCGAACGGTCTTTTGCAAAGTTTCTTTTATTTTCCTATTAGACACTTCTACTTGACCACTCGTTTGTGGGTGGTAGGGGGTAGCAATTCAATGGTCAACAACATACCGTTTCAATAGTTTGCCAAAGTTAAAATTTTTGAAGTGAGACCCTCCATCATTATGATTACTCGGGGGATCCTAAATCTATAAATTATATTCGTTTGAACAAAATTGTAAACCACAGTATGGTCATTTGTCTTGGTAGCAATCGCTTCAACCCATTTCGACACATAGTCGACCGCCACCAAGATATACGCGTTGCCATGCGAATTAGGGAAGGGGCCCATAAAATAGATCCCCTATACATAAAAAAATATCTACAATAAGGATCGGTTGCATAGGCATATCATCCCGTTTGGAGATACCCCCCAATTTTTGACACTCAACGCAATTTTCAGCAAAAGTAAATGCGTCTTTGAAAATAGTTGGCCAATAAAGCCCACTATTGAGCACTTTGCGCCTAGCTTTATGACTAATGAAATGGCCCCACAAAGCAAATGAATGCAAGTGCGTCAAAACACTCGGGATCTCCTCGTCCAGAATGCATCTTTGAACAACTTGATCCGGACATATTTTGAACAAGTCCGGTTCCTCCAACGTATAGTATTTGATTTGCGACATGAAGTGCAACCTCCTCCTCCGATCCCAATGAGCCGATATGTCACCTGTAACCAAGTAATTTACAATGTTAGCATACCAAGGTAAAACAATCACTTTCAAAATGTGCTCATTTGGGAAGGTATCATCAATCTCTACACGTGAAGAACCCTCTTCCATCATCAACGGGACAAGTGGTCCGCCACCACGTTCTCGCTAGCCTTCTTATCCCGTATCTCTAAGTCAAACTCTTGTAGTAAGAGAACCCAACGGATCAATCTCGGCTTTGCATCCTTTTAACCCATGAGGTACCTGAAAGTAGTGTGATGAGAATATATAACAACTTTGTTACCCCATATGTAAGCCCAGAATTTCTCCAATGCAAATACCACCGCAAGTAGCTCTTTTTTGGTAGTTGTGTAATTCAATTGCGCATCCGAAAGAGTCTTACTTGCGTAGTAAATAGCAACGGGTTTCTTTTCTACCCTTTGACCCAACACGGCCCCAACCGCATAATCGCTTGCATCACACATGATTTCAAATGGTAAAGACCAATTCGGCGGTTGCAATATTGGGGTCTCTATTAATTTCTCTTTAAAAATGTTAAAAGCGCTTTGACATTCTTTGTTAAAATCAAACGGTTGGTCTTTGAGCAATAATTTACATAAAGGCTTCATGATGTCACTAAACCCTTTAATAAACCTTCTATAAAACCCCGCATGACCTAAAAATGACCTAACCCCTTTAACACTCGTTGGATACGGTAAGGTAGAGATGACTTGCACCTTTGCACGGTCAACCTCTATCCCACGACTCGACACTACATGCCCCAACACAATCCCTTCCTGAACCATAAAATGGCTCTTCTCCCAATTCAAAACTAAATTTTTCTAAACACATCTTTTCAAAACTTTTTCAAATTGGTCAAGGCATGTCTCAAATGATGACCCAAAAATCGAGAAGTCATCCATAAAGATCTCTAAGGACTCCCCCACCATGTCCGAGAATATACTCATCATACACCTTTGAAAGGTGGCGGGGGCATTACATAGCCTAAACAGCATTCGCCTAAATGCGAAAGTACCGTATGGGCAAGTAAATGTGGTCTTAGCTTGATCCTCTGGATGGATAGCTATTTGATTGTAACCCGAATACCCATCTAGGAAACAATAAAATTTTTGACCCGCTAACTTCTCAACAATTTGGTTAATAAAAGGTAAAGGGAAATGGTCTTTGGAAGTTGCAGAATTTAACTTCCTATAATCAATACAAATTCGCCACCCGGTTACCGGCCGGGTGGCAACCTCTTCACCTGCGTCATTTGTGTCGACTTGAATGCCTGCCTTTTTCTGGACTGTCTGCGTCGGGCTCACCCACTGGCTATCAGAGATGGGGTAAATAATACCCGCATCTAGCCACTTCAGCACCTCCTTCTTGACCACATCTCGCATGTTGGGATTCAATCGCCTTTGTGCATCGCGAGAAGGAGTGATACCGTCTTCGGTGATGATTTTATGCATCACCACTGAGGGACTAATTCCCTTTAGATCAACAATCGTCCAACCAATAGTGGCTCTATTGGTGACCAAAACCTCCATAAGCTTTTCCTCTTGCTCTCCGGTTAAGTTAGTCGTGATGATCACCGGAAGCGTGTTGCCCTCGCCCACATAAGCATATTTTAAATGCTTGGGCAACACCTTAAGTTTCACAACCGGAGGCTCTTCCAATGATGGCTTCAATTTGGTGTCAATATTTTCCAGAAGACTTTCCAGTTGATGCGTCCAAGTGGGTCTTCCTTCCTTAGCCGCCATCACTTCAACTTTTCTCACCTCCTCATCCATGCTCCGATTCGTCTCCAACTGTGACCTGTCAAACATAAAGCATTCCTCTATCATGTTTTCCTCTTTGATATTAATGTCGCATAGAGGTATACACTCGTCAATAACGTCCGCCATATAGCATTCGTCACCGACTAGAGGATCCGTTAAACCCGAAAATACATTCAATCGCACCCGACGGTTACCGAAAGTCATGTCGAACGTGCCTATTTTGCAATTAATTTTGGCATTCGATGTTGCCAAAAAAGGTCGATCAAGAAAAACCGTGGGTTGCTTAGTAGGGTCTAAAGAGACACAATCAAGTACAAGGAAATCCACTGGATAATAAACGTCATCTACCTTCACTATCACATCAGTGACTATTCCACAGGGTAGTTTGGAAGTCAAGTCTGCTAACACCACGGTGGTGTTAGACGACTGAAGTGGACCTAACTCATATTGGTCATACAAACTGCCTGGTATGATACTCACACTCGCCCCAAGGTCCAAAAGTGCCCGTGTCATTTTGAATTCGCCAACTTGAATAGAAATAATTGGCGCCCCCGGATCTTGTAGCTTTGGTGGAAGTGCACCCGAAAGAATCAAACTAACATTTTCAGTCAAAGCAAGTTTCTTGGGAAACTTGTTAGTTCATTTCTAGGTGCATAATTCCTGTAAGTACTTCGCATATGAGGGTACTTGTTTGATCGCATCTAAGAGAGGTAGGTTGATTTTGACTTGTTTGAAAATTTCCCACATTTCCTCTTGTTGTGGGCCACGTTTTGTAACCACCTTCTTAGATGGTCCCAACAAAGCTTCGGGATAAGGGGCGGTGTTAGCCTCCACACCCTTTTCCTTAGCCTTTAGGACTGGGGCGGTCACAATGGGGGTATTTTTATTATTTTCAGAAACAATTTTATTTTTACCCGTTTGACCGTCAACACTATCCTCATCACTAACATCTTCCACCACCCCTTCAACAAACTGAGGTGGTGGTGACTCAACACCACTATCTATGACTCGACCACTACGTAAAGAAATTTTATTAATTGGTACCTCACGTGTGTTCTTCGAGTTGGACCCTTGATGCTTAGGGTTTATGGTGGTATCAATTGGAAGTCTTCCTCCACTTCCTCGCATCTGAGCTACCTCTTCAGCAAGTTGCCCCACTTGCTTTGCCAATACCTCATGAGATTTATCCATCATCTCATTTGCCTTTTTCATCTCCTTGATGTCACTGCTAGATTCTTTCACTACATTCAATAGTGCATCAATCTTGGCACTCAAATCATCACCACCGCTTTGAGAATTCGAGTGACCTCTCTCGTTACCACCTTGATTATAACCCCTTTGATAATTTCCTTCACGGTTTTGATACGATTGGTTACTACCTTGGTTGAGTTTCTTTGGTAACCCCCCTGATTACCACCTTGGCGGTTTTGGTATGATGATCCGCCTTGGTTACCCGCATGAAAATTTGGGTTCATTTGATTCTCGGCGTTCCCATAACGGAAGTTAGGGTGATTTCTAAAACCGGGATGATATGTGTTTGAGTTCATGTCGTTATGCTTGCGATCACCAAACACTTGATTCATCTCTTTGGTATCTTCGGCTTATCCCATTTGGCATTCGACAGTTCTATGATCAAGTCCCCCACACCCATCGCAACCCGCGAATTGTATCGCGTTAACTTCCTTTTTCTTCATACGAGACAACTCTCGTTCCAATGTAGAAATGCGATCCCTTGAGCTAGAATCAAGGTCGGGTAGTGATCGGGATATAGGGTGCTTCTTAGCTCGATCAACCGATTCTTTAGCTTTCGATCTTTTGGCCATTCTCTCGAGAAACTCCCAATCATAGTCTTCATGAATACTCAACGACGTCCCGTTACTAGTTGACTCCGAATGATTCCATGTTTCCCCATCTAAACCTCTCACAAAGCACTTCACCAATTCCCACTTTTCAATTTGGTGATGTGGACATTCTGAATCAACTCTTTGTATCGCATAAATGCTTCGTGCAACGGCTCACTCGATAATTGTTTGAATGCTCGAATTTCATCCCGTGCATCATCGGTTTTAGCCATAGAGTAGTATTCATCGAGGAAGGCTTGTTGCATTTTGACTCAAGTGTGAATGCTATTAGTGGGTAGTGTTAGGAACCACTGTTTAGCTCTATCCTTCAATGAAAACTAAAATAAGCGCAAACGAACCTCATCTTGAGTAAAGTGGCCACCCCCAGTAGTACTACATATAGCCGAAAATTCTGCCAAATGTGTATACGGTTCATCATTGGATCGACCATTAAAGTGGGGAAGGATGTTAATGTAATTCGGCTTACAATCAAACGCAATTCTCCCACGCGGTGGTGGTACAATCGGAGAATCATTCTCCGATATTATCGGTCGAAACCGACCATCAACCCCTTGTGGTGGACGTTGGTTGTTGCGGTTGTTATTTCTCGGTGGGCCATTCACTTCTTGATTAATCGGTGGCCCACGATTTACTCGTTGGTTTTGTGGTTGATTTGCCATACCCACAAACTCAGGAATCCGTATGTTGTTATTATTGCGATTGTTGTTCGGATTCCGTCGGTTGTTGTTCCAGGGTTGGCGATTGTTTTGATAACCGACATCTTGATTGTACCCACCATCATACTCATTCCTGTAACCGTTCCCGTCATCCCATTCATCATTCCCGTAGTTGATGTTGGCATTTTGATACCCCTCTTCACGATCGAAACCCCTACCATGGTAGAAGTTCCTATCATTTTCATTCTCCCCGAAGCCATCTTCCCCATTATCTTCCGATTGCCATGTGTTGACGCTAAATCAATCCGGTGACCGGTAACTTGGAGCACTAAATCTAGCATCATCCGGGATGTTGTTCCTTAACTCGTCGTAATTTGGTTGATATTGATTCGCATCATTTGGGTCTACCCGTTCGAATTCGGGTAGATTAACATTTTGCTCAGGACCCAAGTTTTGGTTGCGGTTACGGTTGTTAAGGTTGGGTAGAGGGTTCTGGTTTTGAGGTTCGTTTTGTCGAAGTGGGTTGGCTGGTGGGTGGTTGTTGTTGCCCCCCGAGCGGTTGTTACGGTTTTGAGGGTTTGGGTTTTGTTGGTCCATTGGAACGGTTCCAACAGACGGTGTGGATGGTGAGTTTTGGGTGTTTTGGTTAGGGGCAAGTGTTGCCTCCAACCGGCTTGCTAAATTCCTTCTTGCCACTCGCTCGATTTCCGGTTCGTAAACTAATGGCGACGTTCGCCCGGAATTCCGTGTATGTATGCACTACCTGTAATCCGCACAAGTAACACACCTTGCGTAACACAAAAGCAAATAAACTGAAAGAGACAAGCAATTAAACAGCTAATCACAGAAATCAATAAATCCTAACGCAAAGCGCACGAACTCCACGGCAATGGCGCCAAAATTTGATTGAAGTGTCGCGCCTCGATCAAAGATAATATTTATAAACCCGATTAATCCTTAACTATGAGTTAGTGGTAGCACAGGGTCGATCCACGAAGAGTCTATGGTTTGCGTACGGACAAGATTGATTTTAGTTAAGATTGTCACTTTATGAAGCTTGCTAACGGAATTGATTAATTTGTTTGTTTGAAAGTGATGTCAGAACGAACCGACAAGTTTTGATTGAATTAAGTAACGACCAAAAATTGAGAATGATTGCAACAAAAGTAAATGTGATTGTAAACAAATGTGAGTAAACAAGGTTCACACCCGGTTCAGTAATTGCAATCCTAGGGTTTCTACACATTTCAGATTTGATTCAATTGCAAAAGTGATTAACGAATTTAGTGTCACGAGGTTTAGGTGCCAATAGCTATCAACGTTACAAAGAACGGACAAAGATGCACTTCATTATCAAGAAATGTAAATCCTAACCTAGACAAGGCATAAATGCACATAAACATTTCATAAAGTCAAATTTAATCTTCACTCGACAATTTATGAATTCAATACAAATGCAAGACAATTGTCATAAGCTTCAAAATTTTTAGCAAGTTGTCACAAATCAAATCAATAACAATGTTAAACCCTAGACTTACAAAAACCTACACCAGGGTGAAACCTCCTGGAATTAGCCGCTCATGGCGAACATGACACGGTCAACGATTGATGAAAACTCGAATCTTGACATCTTGGAGTTTGGAGATGGAGATGGAAAGTGGTTAGGGTTTGTGGTGAATGATGGGGATGATTGAATTAATGATTGATGAATGAAGAGATGGTGATAGGATTAGGGTTTTGATCGAAAAGTGTAATTGGATGGATTGGTTTGGTGGTAGATGATGGTTGGTGATGATTGTGGCTCCAAGAATAATATTCAAACTCCTAAAATTCGTAACCCCTTCTCCATTGTTCCCAAAACAACTTAAACCCGTCAAAATAGCAGAAATTCGTGTTTGCGAGCGGGGGTATGCGTCACCGACGCACCCGCGCGTCACCGACGCACCTCAGAAATGAAGTTTTTCTGCTGACGCACTGTTATGCTGTATACGCACATTCCCCATCGACGCATTGCGTCGCCGACACACCTTCTAGCTCATTTTTCGTTGGTTCTCCATTTCCCATGTTTCTGGTTGTTCTCGTTCGCTTCCGGTACTTCGTATAGCTCCCGAATAGTCCCTTAAACTCCATTAGACCTGTAAAACTTAATTCCAATCCAAAGTAGGCTATTCAAGATTAAAGGTTATGTAAAAACACAAACTTAAGCATAATAAAGCACCTGTTTTCGACCACGTATCATCATTTCTCCATCAAAATCTAGAATGTTGTTGGTTTACCCATGTTAGACAAGTTTATATACTTGTCGGGTCCAACTAACAACCTATTCCGATCATCGCTTAATCTAGCGTATCGTACTGTATTGTTTTAGCGTAAGACTAACCGGTTCGAGTCTAAGACTTAACTAAGGACCCGTTAGCATTCTAATATTAGTTAATAATTACCATAACTCCAGACTGAACGCCTTCCGGTAAATTGTACCTGTACTTATCTTGGAAATTACGGCTGAGTTGTAGACTTCTCGAAGACTTAGCTCAGGTAAATACTCTTAACCTATTTTCCCTATACGGGCTTGGGATATGGTAAATTATTACGCTTGGTCGGGTAAGGAAATTATGTTTTTTCCAGTGGTGATAATAAACTAAAATTGCATAACCCCTTTTGATCTGTTTTGTCTGAAACTCAAACATTGGGGGTGGGCTTGACCGTGTCCGGGATATCCTTGGCTCACTAAAGTGTTAGTGGCCACGACTAAAGCATGGCGTGTAGGCATACACTGGGTAATTGCTAAACTGCTTTCTTTGTGGAAGTTCAGAGTGGTGTGTCAGTCGATCATGTCTCGGTTTCTGTACCGGGCCCCATATGTAAAAGTCTGACATATAAATTTGTATACAAGGTCGTTTGTACTGTCCTAAGTTATTTTACAAAATGTGCTAATGCACCCAAAATCATTTTCGAAAGGGTTTTCAAAATGAGTCGGTTGACAGTATTTACCAGTGTAAACTGACGTATTTTCAAAGATTAAAATACAGGTACAAGTACGCAATACGCCGGAAGTTGCGGGGCATTGACATTAAGGAGTTGCGACCTTAGAGTTGAGCCTGTAGAGTCTGATTTCATTTTGTATTTTATCTGATCCGCCTGTGGATCTTATTACAAGTCCTGTATGTATATTATTTGTGTTTTCCAAACTCTGGACACTTATGGTTTGTATTAGTTTATATTTTATTCAAAGCCTTCCGCTGTGTTGCTCTGTGTTGTAATTGGTTATGATGATATCAACTGTACGTCATGATACTCCCCACCGGGCCCACCAGAATACACGTGGAAAATCGGGGTGTGACACTTACGATCCGTAAGAGTCACTCAGAGGCCAAGAAATTGGCATGTTGACATGTTTGGTCCCTTGGCAACCAAAGTTTAATAAATGGACATAATCAGTCCTTTGACTTCATCGGATGTCGTTCAGAGGTCATCCGAATGACATAACGACATAAATAGTCCTTCGATTAAATCAATAGTCGTTCAGCGGTCAAAAATGACATAACGACAAGATCAATCTGTAACATTTGCATAAATCGGGTCTCGAAAACCCGCACTGTTTATTTATTATGTTATGATTAAATGATCATCGTGTATTTATTAGAGCCGCGTATTTAATTTGTCACAAATAATAATAAATACAAACCCAAATAACAAATAAAATATTGAAAGAGTTATCATAACATTTAAAATATTAGTGTAAAAATTTAAATAAAAATAATGGGGGAAACCGGGGTCGAACTCGGGTTTCCTACACGCGCACACACACTAAATACCACTACACCACACCCATCTTAGTGACTTTTTGTGGAACAAATAATTCTTATAGTCGTAATAGACCTGAAACTCCATGAAAGCTTCATCTCCGGATCTGTCAAAACCAAACTGAATGTGTAACGTTCAAATCCCCATCTTAAACAAGTATAACTGATGTTTAATTCGGTTATAACCGAAAACTTTAAATCTTGTTCATCATGAACCTTCAACTCATAACCGAAGACATTTAAGATGATTGATCATAACATTGCTTATAAATACCGTATACAAATCACTCCCAAGACCCACATATACTTCCAATTGCTTTTCGGAAAGTCACTGTCAATTCAAGAAGCAAGTCTCGCTCGCTGGAAACTTTGTTTCTGTTTGCCGGAGTTATCGTTGGAACATCCAAGTCGTCGGTAACCCTTTAACCCGGTCATTGGAAATTTGTTTTGTTCTGCTTTGAATCCACATATAGCCTATCATCGTTTTTATTTGAAAATAGATCGAAAAATTTAATCTGGGTTTTCCCAGATGAAGAAGATAACGATAAACACATTATATGTATAATTAAATATGAGTTTTAAGTGGGTTAGACAACCAGCCCAACTGGTTGGGCTGGGTGCCAAACAAGATAAAGGCACGGGTTCGATCCCCGCTACGCACAACCGGTGCAGTAATTTAAAAAAAAAACCTTTGTAGTTAAATGGAATCCTGATAATCTTAAAGAGTGAATAAGAATAATTAAAAACCAAATCTAAACGGGTTAGATACGTAGCTCAGTTGGAAGAGCTGCGTGCACGTGAACGAGAGGTCGTGAGTTCGAGCCTCACCATACACGGTCAAAAAGTCAGCGATTCAGTCAAGGTCTGGTCAGACCTGACAATACTTTTTTTATTATCTTTAATATATTTTCCTTTAATATTTCCTAATATTAGTATTTTAATTATTTTTTTTCTTTCTTTTAAATCAACAAAAATTACATTTTTTTTTTCTTAGATTAAATTCCTAACAATAATATTTGGAAACAATATAAAATCCAATAAATATATATATATATATATATATATATACATATATAAACCACGATATTAATCTGTTTATATCTACCGATTAATCACGTACCTTTATAGGTTAGTGTCCTTTCGTCGATCAAATTCCCAACTCGTGCGCACTCAAGAATACGCACCCAAGGTGAGTGAATCTCTACAAATTCCCCGTTTTAATCACGTTTTGGGGTGTATCATGTGTCGTACTATTCTTTTATTTATCTAAACACTTGTGCTTATATCATTTTGTGATCAAATGTGTATTGATTGTTGTGTGATTTATATGTGGATTAAATTTATCATTTCAGTGCACACATTTCATTAGGCCCATCAGTTCCCCGTGGGATACGGGTTGAGCATCAGGTGCCTCATTAGATCGGCTCCGTTTGATTGAGCCTTGATCTCAAATACATCATCATTCATGTCATATATTCATTCAATGTGATTTGGGATTGTTTACATTTATATATTTGCTCACATGTGATTTATGCACGAATTTTCCTTAATAAATAAAACATGCAATTATGAAAAATGTTTTATCAAGGTTCACTCGCCAACTTTTGTTGACCCAAAATCTACCCTGTTTTACACATGATACAGGTGATCCAGTTGAGGAAAGAAACACTTAGGATGGCCTAGAAGAATAAACAAGTTATTGCATTGGAATAAACATTTAGATTTGTTTTCCTTTGTATTAGTATGAATTTTGTTTATTGGATATTTAAGTTTGTAATTTGAATTTAATAAATATGAAACTTCTTAGTACATATCATGAGTTTTGGTGATAACCCAATCATGCCCCTACTTTTATTCCGCTGCGGGTCGGGGTGTGACAGATTGGTATCAGAGCTTGTGACTATAGGGATATAGGATAGGTTATTAGACCCTTAGAGCGTATACTATAGTTGATTAAATTTTAATTGTTTATGTGTTACATGCAAAATTCATGATGTTTACATGTTTTATGTTTATTTTTACACCCAATATTATGCAAGTACACTCACAAGTACATGTTAATATGCAATGCTCATCATGATTCATATCCTCATAACATGTCATATCTATGAAAGCACACACCTTACGATTTCCATGATTTTTGCAATGATTTTGTATTTTTCAAATCACATCAAAGTGAGTTTTCACGACGGGCATGTAGTAACTGGAAGGGTACGAGTACCGGTAGTCGGAACGTCCTGTCTAGGCTTGGCATTCGTATAAATCCAAAATAAAGGACCAGTTTGCCTACCTGGGGACTAATGATGAGAGTACGAAGGACCTATTAAGCCAAAGCATGCTATACCAAACGTCGTGTGAGCTAACCCCACTTTGAGTTGTCATTGTGTCTACACCTGGACACCCTCCGACCATACATCTCGTAATCATGTTTTACGATTTTCATTCGGGTGGTGCGAGTGTTAACCCGCCGACACCAATGTGAATCCTACCAAGCCCAATAGTCATGGGGGCCCACATGACTACACAGGCAATGGTATGGGGGACATTTGGAGGCCCAAACATGAGCAAACCCAAGACATCCTATGGATGTAGTTAAATTATTTTCAGTTATGTTGTTTTCATTCTTTTTACGACACATGAGACCTAGGAAATTCTTAAACTCACAATCTTCCTACATATGTTCCTGTAGATGTCGGCTAGGCAATCACGTGGAGGTAGAAGGTTAGGAAAGTCAAGCGAACGCTTGGCCACGCAAATTGCCAAACAAATGGCCGCAGTACTTCCTGACATCATGCTACAAGTTCAACAAGCCCTCACCGCTAATCCCATCAACCCTCCCAACCAAGAAAACCAAAGCGTCGCCAATCCTCTTCCCAAAACCCCCAAGTGCACCTACAAACACCTCAAATCCTGCGATCCCCCAAAATATGAAGGGACTGAAGGTGTCACCGCTCTCCTTCACTGGTTTGACGAGATGGAAAACACTTTCCTCAATTGCGACTGTCCCGAGGACCGTAAGGTACGTTACGCGACTGGAAGGTTGTTTGGGGTAGCCTTTACCTGGTGGAACACGGAAAAAGGTAAGCGAGGTGTTGAAGATGCCATGGCCTTAACATGGGAAGAGTTAAGGGAAATCATGACAAGACGTTTCTGTCCAAGAAGTGAAATTAAAACGCTAGAAGACGAGTTTCACGCGTTGAAACAAAAGGAAGGAGACCACACTTCATACAATAAGAGATTTCTCGAATTGAACCAGATGATCCCCAATTTGTTCACCCCCTTATACCATTTAGTCGAACACTACATTCGAGGCCTTCCTTCGAAAATCCAAGATTCAGTTTTAAGCACTTCGCCTGCAACACTTGAAGCCGCAATGTAGTTAGCTACGGAACTCACTGAAAATCGCATTCGAAACGGCAAATTCAAGGAGGAGAAGAAGAAAACACCCATTGAGCCCCCAATTTCAAACCACCCAGGTTCATCCTCGAAGTTTGCTGGTAAGAGGAAGCGAAATGGCAAGAACTTTGCCGTCACCCAAACCAACCCTCCCATCACTGCTGCACCAATCACTCAAGTTGCCCCTCTAGCCGCACCATTCAAAAGGCCATACACTGGCCACACCCAAAGTGTAACCGTTGTTAATACCATCATCCTCCTGAAAACCTCTGCCAACATTGCACCAGCTGTGGTCGTGCAGGTCACACCATCCAAACCTGCCGTACTCTTCAACGATTAAACCGCAGTCAACCTCCAACCCAAACCCAAAATCAAATGGTGGGCCAAGCCCAACAACCCTTACTTCTACCACCTGCACAACACGCAGCCCAACCTTACTACCAACACAACTACCCCATGATGCAACCCATGCGAGCCTGTTTCAATTGTGGGGACCCAAACCACTTTAGAAACACTTGTCCACGCCTAGTGAACATCATCCATGCCCAAGCTCAAGCGAACCCGGTAAACCAAGCTAACCAAGCTCCTCCACCTGCCAGAGGAAAAGCTTTCAATATCAATGCCAACCAAGCCAGGGCTGACAACAATGTGGTCAACGGTACGTTTCTCATCAACGGTAGTTATGCATCCATATTATTCGATACTGGTGCGGACAAGAGTTTTGTGTCCTCAGAATTCGAATCTATCCTCGACCAACCTCGTGTTAATCTCATTAAATCCCTAACGGTGAAAGTTGCTGACGGAAAACCCATTTCATTGAATTATGTTATACGCGATTGTACTCTCACTCTAAACAATCACGATTTCTCAATTGACCTCATTCCTATGAAGTTGGGAAGTTTCGATGTTATAATCGGTATGGAGTGGCTCAGCCAGCATCACGCTGAAGTGGTGTGTCACGAAAAATTCATTCGTATTCCTCTTGCAGACGGTCAGACACTACGTATCTTTGGGGAAACCCCTTCGAAAGGACTCAAATTGATGTCCTGCCTTCAAGCCCGAAGTTATTTTCGCAAGAACTACGTCGCATTTCTAGCTCACGTCGTCAAGAAGGGAGACAAGGAGAGGAAGCTCGAAGACATTCCAATTATGAAGGAATTCCCGCAGGTTTTTCCCGATGATGTTTCAGGACTTCCTCCTGTGAGAGAAGTCGAATTTCGAATCAATCTTATGCCCGGCGCTACACCGGTCGCAAAGTCTCCTTATAGGTTAGCCCCATCCGAGATGCAAGAGTTGGCCAGTCAATTGCAAGAGTTGACTGATAAAGGATTTATACGTCCTAGCTCATCGCCTTGGGGTGCACCTGTTCTTTTTGTGAAGAAGAAAAATGGAACGTTTCGCATGTGCATTGATTATAGAGAACTCAACAAGTTGACGGTTAAGAATCGCTATCCACTGCCTCGCATTGATGACCTTCTAGACCAACTTCAAGGCGCCACCTGTTTTTTCCAAAATCATTCTGGTTATCATCAGCTTAGAGTGCGCGAAAAAGATATCCCAAAAACCGCCTTCCGAACTCGCTATGGTTATTACGAGTTCATGGTTATGCCCTTCGGTTTAACCAACGCCCTCGCTGTCTTCATGGATTTAATGAATAGGGTATGCAAACCCTACCTCGACCGTTTCGTCATAGTCTTCATCGATGACATTCTTATTTACTCCAAGTTAAAATCCGATCATGAGCGACACCTTCGACACATACTTACACTCTTAAGGACTGAAAAGCTTTACGCTAAGTTCTCAAAATTCGAATTCTGGTTAGAAGAAGTACAATTCCTTGGTCATGTCGTCAATAACAAAGGGATTCATGTCGATCCTTAAAAAATCAAGGCAGTACAAAAATGGCAAGCGCCACGTACCCCCACCGAAGTTAGGTCTTTTCTCAGCTTGGCTGGTTACTACCGACGCTTCATTGCCAATTTTTCCCGTATCGCCGTACCGCTCACGGCCTTGACTCATAAAGGAAAACCCTTCATTTGGGGACCTAAGCAAGAGGAGGCCTTCCACACTTTAAAGCAAAAGCTTTGTGACGCACCTATCCTTACACTCCCTGAGGGTTGCGATGATTTTGTGGTATATTGCAACGCATCAGGGCAAGGACTAGGCTGTGTATTGATGCAAAGAGGAAAAGTGATGGCCTATGCCTCTAGGCAATTCAAAGTTCATGAGAAGAATTACACCACCCACGACCTGGAACTTGGAGCCGTTGTGTTCGCTCTCAAGATATGGAGACATTACCTCTACGGTACCAAGTGTGAAATATACACTGACCACAAGAGTCTCCAACATATCTTCAACCAGAAAGAGTTGAATATGAGGCAACGAAGATGGGTCGAACTTCTCAACGACTACGACTGTGAAATTCGGTACCATCCTGGCAAGGCAAACGTGGTGGCCGATGCGCTTAGTCGAAAAAGTTATGCGAGCTCTATTCGTCTTCTATGTTCGTAAATCATAACCGACATCAAAGATCGAATTCTGGCAGCTCAACATGTTTCTGTAACAGAAAATGACGTACGCAATGAATTGTCATGTGGAGCTGAACTCAAAATTGAAACCAAATCCGATGGTATTCAATACTATTTAAACCGCATATGGATTCCTGATCGCGATAACCTTCGTGATTTCCTCATGAATGAGGCACACAAAACCTGATACTCTGTACACCTAGGAGCCGATAAGATGTATCAAGACCTACGATACACCTACTGGTGGCCTGGCATGAAAAAGGATATCGCTGTTTTTGTTTCCAAGTGCCTTACCTGTTCCAAAGTAAAAGCTGAACATCAAAGACCTTCAGGACTTCTAGTCCAACCCGAAATACCTGTATGGAAGTGGGAAAACATAACTATGGACTTCATTACCGGGTTACCTCGCACCTCCAGTGGGTATGACACCATATGGGTAATATTTGATCGTCTTACAAAGTCATCTCATTTCATTCCGATTCGCGAGGACTTCAAGAACGAGAAGTTAGCTCGTATCTACATCAGCGAGATCGTAAGCCGTCATGGTGTACCATTAAGCATCATTTCAGACAGTGATGGTCGTTTCACTTCACGAACATGGCGAGCCGTACAAACCGCTTTGGGTACACGGTTAGATCTCAGTACCGCCTTTCACCCTCAAACTGATGGTCAGTCTGAACGCACCATCCAAACTCTTGAACACATGCTTCGAGCATGTGTCATAGACTTCAAAGGGAACTGGGACGCTCATCTACCGTTAGTCGAATTTTCGTACAACAATAGCTACCATTCAAGTATCGCCATGGCTCATTTTGAGGCTTTATACGGTCGTAAATGCCGATCTCCAGTATGCTGGCACGAAATTGGTAAAACGCAAATCACCGGACCTGAATTAATTCAAGAAACAACCGACAAAATCCTTCAAATTCGAAACAATCTTCTAGCAGCTCAAAGTCGTCAAAAAAAGTTATGCTGACAAACGACAAAAGCTCTTGGAGTTTGACATTGGTGATCAAGTACTTTTAAAAGTATCACCGTGGAAGGGAGTGTTTCGTTTTGGCCAGAAGGGCAAGCTAGCACCACGCTACGTAGGACCTTTCAAGATACTTGAAAGAGTAGGTCTGTAGCATACAAGCTTGACCTACCAGAAGAGCTTAACAGAATTCACCCCACATTCCACGTATCAAACTTGAAAAAGTGCCTCGCCGATGAAAACCTCCATATTCCTCTAGAAGACATTCAAATCGATGAATTGATGCACTTCATTGAAAGACCCGTGGAAATCATGGATTTCGGTGAGAAGCGCTTAAGGCGAAGTCGTATTCCAATCGTCAGGGTACGTTGGGAGTCAAAACAAGGACCTGAGTTTACTTGGGAACGTGAAGACTCAATGCGTGAGAAATACCCACATCTTTTTTCCGGTTACAACTACTACTTAAATTTCGGGACGAAATTCCCGAAAGTAGGGGATACTGTAACATTTACATAAATCGGGACTCGAAAACCCGCACTGTTTATTTATTATGTTACGGATTAAATGATCATCGTGTATTTATTAGAGCCGCGTATTTAATTTGTCACACTTAATAATAAATACAAACCCAAATAACAAATAAAATATCGAAAGAGTTATCATAACATTTAAAATATTAGTGTAAAAATTTAAATAAAAATAATGGGGGAAACCGGGGTCGAACTCGGGTCTCCTACACGCGCACACACACTAAATACCACTACACCACATGCATCTTAGTGACTTTTTCTAGAACAAATAATTCTTATAGTCGAAATAGACCTGCAACTCCATGAAAGCTTCATCTCCAGATCTGTCGAAACCAAACTGAATGTGTAACGTTCAAATCCCCATCTTAAACAAGTATAACTGATGTTTAATTCGGTTATAACCGAAAACTTTAAATCTTGTTCATCATGAACCTTCAACTCATAACCGAAGACATTTAAGATGATTGATCATATCATTAATTATAAATACCGTATACAAATCACTCCCAAGACCCACATATACTTCCAATTGCTTTTCGGAAAGTCACTGTCAATTCAAGAAGCAAGTCTCGCTCGCTGGAAACTTTGTTTCTGTTCGCCGGAGTTGTCGTCGGAACATCCAAGTCGCCCTTTAACCCGGTCATTGGAAATTTGTTTTGTTCTGCTTTGAATCCACATATAGCCTATCATCGTTTTTATTTGAAAATAGATCGAAAAATTTAATCTGGGTTTTCCCAGATGAAGAAGATAACGATAAACACATTATATGTATAATTAAATATGAGTTTTAAGTGGGTTAGACACCCAGCCCAACTGGTTGGGCTGGGTGCAAACAAGATAAAGGCACGGGTTCGATCCCCGCTATGCACAATCGGTGCAGTAATTTAAAAAAAAAAACCTTTGTAGTTAAATGAAATCATGATAATCTTAAAGAGTGAATAAGAATAATTAAAAACCAAATCTAAACGGGTTAGACACGTAGCTCTGTTGGAAGAGCTGCGTGCACGTGAACGAGAGGTCGTGAGTTCGAGTCTCACCATACACGGTCAAAAAGTCAGCGATTCGGTCAAGGTCTGGTCAGACCTGACAATACTTTTTTTATTATCTTTAATATATTTTCTTTAATTATTCCTAATATTAGTATTTTAATTATTTTTTTTTCTTTCTTTTAAATCAACAAAAATTACATTTTTTTTCTTAGATTAAATTCCCAATAATAATATTTGGAAACAATATAAAATCCAATAATATATATATATATATATATATATATATATATACACATATATAAACCAAGATATTAATCTGTTTATATCTACCGATTAATCACGTACCTTTATAGGTTAGTGTCCTTTCGTCGATCAAATTCCCAACTCGTGCGCTCTCTTTACCACTCAAGAATACGCACCCAAGGTGAGTGAATCTCTACAAATTCCCCATTTTAATCACGTTTTGGGGTGTATCATGTGTCGTACTATTCTTTTATTTTATCTAAACACTTGTGCTTATATCATTTTGTGATCAAATGTGTATTGATTGTTGTGTGATTTATATGTGGATTAAATTTATCATTTCAGTGCACACATTTCATAGGCCCATCAGTTCCCCGTGGGATACGGGTTGAGCATCAGGTGCCTCATTAGATCGACTCCGTTTGATTGAGCCTTGATCTCAAATACATCATCATTCATGTCATATATTCATTCAATGTGATTTGGGATTGTTTACATTTATATATTTGCTCACATGTGATTTATGCACGAATTTTCCTTAATAAATAAAACATGCAATTATGAAAAATGTTTTATCAAGGTTCACTCGCCAACTTTTGTTGACCCAAAATCTCCCCTGTTTTACACATGATACATGTGATCCAGTTGAGGAAAGAAACACTTAGGATGGCCTAGAAGAATAAACAAGTTATTGCGTTGGAATAAACATTTAGATTTGTTTTCCTTTGTATTAGTATGAATTTTGTTTATTGGATATTTAAGTTTGTAATTTGAATTTAATAAATATGAAAGTTCTTAGTAAATATCATGAGCTTTGGTGATAACCCAATCATGCCCCGACTTTTATTCCGCTGCGGGTCGGGGTGTGACACAATCCCTCTCGTCCAACACGTGGCACATTCGAGAGCATGGAAACATGTCTTGATATAATTGGATACAAAATTTCGAGGGTTACATCCTCACCCCCCCTAAATAGAAATCTCAACCTCGAGATTTTTATTCAACAAGATAGGGGTACTTCCGTCTGAGGGTGGTAAGCCGTACTAAAATTTAACCTCGTGCCCAATGATTGCTGGAAGCTTTTCCAGAAATTAGAAGTGTATCTTGTATCTCTATCCGATATAATAGATACTGGCACACCATGTAAGGACACTATCTTGTCCATATATAACTTAGTCAACTTGTCGGAGCTACGCGTCTCCTTTATAGGCAAAAAGTATGCTGACTTAGTCAGTCTATCAACAGTGACCCATATATGTGTCATTTCCGCTCTTGGTTTTAGGTAACTTGGTAACCAAATCTATAGTTACCACTTCCCAATTCCAAGTGGGAATTTCTATTTGCTGTAGAAGTCCTAACGGTTTTTGGTGTTCCGCCTTAACTTGGGAACACGTCAGACACTTAGCTACATGGGTGGCTATGGATTTCTTCAAACCCATCCACCAATAATTCGCCTTCAGGTCCTGATACATCTTGTCACCTCTAAGGTGAACAGAGTATTAAGAAATATGCGCTTCCTAGAGGACTAGATCTCAATGGCTTCAGGCAGAGCTAGCACTGGAGCGTTGCTCAACTTGTGCTTGAGAATCTCGAAGGATTCCGGCTGTTTTGGACCCCTGTCAAATTTGACATTCTTACGGGTCAGGGTAGTTAAGGGAGTGGCTAACATCGAAAAGTTCTCAATGAACCTTCTATAGTAACCAACCAATCCTAAGAAGCTACGAATCTCAGATGAAGTCTTTGGTGCTTCCCAATTCATAATGGCCTTAATCTTGGTGGGATCCACTTGGATACCATGTTCATTAACCACATGTCTAAGGAATTGGACCTCACGAAGCCAAAACTCGCACTTAGATTATAGCATAAAGCTTCTCTTGTCTTAGCAGTTCTAAGATGCACCGAAGATGTTTCTCGTTATCAGATTGATTACGAGAATATATAAGTATGTTGCCTATGAAGACAATGAAAAACTTATTATGGTTTGCAGACTCTATTCATGAGATCCATGAATGCTGCAAGTGCATTAGTAAGCCCGAAAGGCATCCCTATGAATTCATAGTGGCCATATCTAGTCCTGGAGGCTGTCTTAGGAACATCTTCACTTCTGATCTTCAATTGGTGATAACCGGACCTTAAGTCAATCTTAGAAAAGAAACTTGCCCCTTGGAGTTGATTGAACAAGTCATCAATCCTGGGCAAAGGATAACAATTCTTGATCGTTATCTTGTTTAATTCGTGATAGTCAATGCACATTCGCATTAAACCGTCTTTCTTTTTAATGAACAAGATAGGAGCACCCCAAGGTGATGAGCTAGGCTGTATGAAGCCTTTATCTAAAATTTCATCAAGTTGCGTCCTTAATTCCTTCATTTTCGTACATGCCAGACGATATGGAGCTCTTGCAACTGCTTCAATTCCTGGTAGGATGTCAATCCTAAACTCCACTTGCCTATTCGGAGGTAGACTGGGCAATTCTTCTAGGAACACATCTGAATATTCTGAGATAACTGGCATGTCTTCAATTTTGGGCTTTGGTTCATCCAACGTCACTTGTGCCATGTAAATGACACAACCCTTCTTCATACACTTGGATGCCTGAAGTAGTGACACTTGGTCAGGCAATCCATAGTGTAAATCTCCATGGATGGTGATTGTTTCACCAGATGGGGTTTTAACTTCGAGGAGTTTCTTGTCACACGCGATACGGGCTTGGTTAAGTGACAACAAATCCATACCTACATCAAACCCCGCCAATTTCATTGGCAGAAGGGAGATAGGAATGGAATGATTCTTAATGGATATAGAACATCCATCAATAATGGAA
This sequence comes from Scalesia atractyloides, assembly GCA_947069175.1. Classification (NCBI taxonomy): domain Eukaryota; kingdom Viridiplantae; phylum Streptophyta; class Magnoliopsida; order Asterales; family Asteraceae; genus Scalesia; species Scalesia atractyloides. Next base: position 38,300,076 of record CAMTDV010000019.1, on the reverse strand, counting down.
GAAGCAGTTTCTATAGTTCCATCAGCAAGTCCTACCTCATAGGTTATGTCTAGAGTTCTTATGGGTAAGTTTAAAAGTTTACTAACTTATGGTCCACGAAAGACTTATCTACGCCTGAATCGAAAAGAACTCTAGCAAAGATGTTATTAATGAGGAACGTACCCGTTATGACATTATTATCATTAACAGCCTCCCTGGCATTCATCTGAAAGGCACGGGCATTCCCTTTCTTGGCCTCTCCAGGCTTAGCTGCACCTCCTTTGGCAGCTTTAGGGCAGTTATTCTTAACGTGGCCTTTCTCACCACAACTATAGCATACTGCGTCTTTAAGATCCCTACAATCCAGGGTCTTATGCCCGTTCTTTTAATAATACCACAAGGTTTTGCCTGCTGATCAGAATGACACTGTCCCCAGTGCTTCTTATTGCAAGCCTTACAAATCGGTCTCTCATAAGACTTATGCTGGTTTTTGTTAAATCCAAACATTCATTTCTTTTAAATCTCTAGGAGTTGTGATCCTCCCATTTCTTTTATTATCGGTCTCACCTTTGACCAATCTTTGTCTCACCAGATCCAATGTATGTGAAAGGGATAGGTCCACAGCTGACCTATACGTAGAAGGTTGGGCAGCCTTAACCATGCCCTTAATCTCATGTGCCAGCCCATGGATAAAAGGCGTTATACGCTTGGGATCAGGGGTGATAAGATAAGGTACTAGCCTAGACAGGGAGTTGTAGTCGGATACGTACTTCCGATAATCCAAATTCGTCATAGTGAGAGTCTCAAAATCTGACTCTATTTTCTCCACCTCATGTGGAGGACAGTAGGTCTCCGTGATAAGGTCCACAAACTTAGACCAACCCATGTTATACAGGGTTACTTTCCCCGTAGACTAAACCATGGCTTTCCACCATGTTAGGGCATCGCCCTTAAACGACTGTGAAACAATTTCACAACATCACTATCAGCACAACCGCTGATGTCCACCACTTTCTCCATCTCATCCAGCCACCGTATGGCATCTATAGCTCATTTTTTTCCCATTAAAATCCAGGGCTTGCAGGAGACAAAGTACTTGTAAGTACAACTGTACTTGACACAACAAGACTGATCATTAAATTCCAGTTTTCTTGGTTCACTCCTCGCATTCGAGGATTGAACAGAACTCTTTTTTCGAGATGAAAGTGGTTTAGATACAGGTTTAGAACGGGTAGCGCTCGACTGCCTAAACTCTTCGAAGGCCTTTTCCATTGCCTTTTCGACGGCTGCGTCTGTACGAGCTTGAAAGTCATCATTATTGATGACTATGTTTGCAGCGTCGTCATTTATATTATCGCGTCGACTACTGTGGGCTTCATTTGAATTAGCCATCTTTGACACCTTGGTACTAAACACCAAAATAAATATATATTAACCATGGTATCAAACCATATAGGCTTATAAAATTGGATATATAAATCCTTGGCCTTTCTGAATCAGTGTGCATAAAATCGCAACTCTCTGACTCCAATATTTCAAATAGATGTTATAAAAATGTAATTAGCCTATGTCTCAAAATGACCATCAAAGGGAACTGAATTTTGAACATAGTCCTTCAGTTATTTGGAGAGTGAATCATAATATCACAGTTGTCATTGTCATAATGACAATTTATATTTATATAGCCCATAGGCTCGTCACAAAGGACAATTAAAATGTGGCACATAGGCCTACCACGAAGGTTATTTAGAATATGGCACAAAGGCCTGTCATGGAGGACATGTAAATATAGCACAAAGGCTAGTCATAAAGACATTTAGATGTAGCACAAGTGGCTTGTCACAAAAGGACATTAAACATCTAAGTCGCGATCTCAGTTCATCAAGAGGCTTTAAGGTTTGTACATAGGTTAGCACCTCTGGACAGGGAGTCATAAGACTACAGTTGTCATTGTCTTATTTGGCGATATGGCCCGTAGGTAATCAATTAACATCCCATAAGATGTTAAGATATATAATCATCGCATCGATGGTATTAGTCATGATTCTAAAGATCATATAGACTATGAGGCTTGAGTATAACTCACCACTTTGGACAGCGGACCCTAAGGTCACAACTGTCATCGCCTTATTTGACAATATAGCCTGTAGGCAAAACATCACTAATGGATGTTAATCATAGTCCGTAGGCATTACATCACTAATGGATGTTTATATATAATAATAATAACGATGATATTAGCCGGGATTAAATATGATCACATAAGCTATAAGGATTGGACGTAGTCCATCACCTAGACGACTCGTGTGGCTCCTCAGGTCACACTGCTAGGAGTATTAACATTACTTGAATGTTAACACAGAATTATCTTAATGGTCGATTATAGTCTTAGTCGTATTGACCAATATGACTTGGAGGCTTGAACATAGTTCACCGCCTCTGGATAGAAGGGATATTCTTCCTTAACTATCATGATAGAAGGGCTATTAATCCTTAACTATCATTTAAAGTTGCCAGATAATATGGACTTTGCCAATTGGCTGATCAAAACCATTAAGAGGATCTTTTGGAATTATACAGCGGATCGATAGAATTCGAATTAAAATCGAGACGATCGCTTGAACAAAGGATGTAATGAAATACGTATAATGTTTTTTATTAAATCAATAGAAATTACAAAATTTCCTTAAACAGGACTTTAGAATAATTAAACTAATTTTCCTAGCAGGGGCTAAAAAACATGTCCACGAGGGGACCAAAAGAAATAACATGTCCACGCAGGGACTTTTGAAATTTAAAATACAAAATAAACTAAAATTTCTAATCGTTCCTTCTTCCATTCACCAGCTTGGTGAGCTTTCTGAAGAACTTGTTAGTCTTCTTTTCAGTTCTCTCAGCCTGGCACGTCATTTCTTGCATCCGTTCCAGGGCCTGGTTAAAGGCCTCAAGTTGTGGCGGAGGTTGAGGTTGTGGTGGAGGCACAACTGGATACTGGTACCCATAATTGGGATATCCAGTAGCTGGATGAACAGTAGGAAAAGGGGATGGGTAAAGTGCGCTATGCACGACCACTTGCACATAGGGGTCCTACGGTGGTGCATGATAACTTGAATCCATCGACGTGGATGTGTTCAAGGGATTATATCAAGTCAAATCTAGATATCTAGGAATTGGCTTATCATAACCCGATGGTGGCGGTTGAACCAAAAGTGGTTGTGTCGGATCAACCAGTGGTGCAGTGTTTGAGGGTCCACCCATTTATGGATCCTCAGGGATGATTGGGAAGGTTTGAGGTAATGGTGGTAGCGAGCCCGGCCATTGACCCACACGTACCGACGTATGTGTGCCCCATCTTCTCCTTGACGGTTCAGGGGGTGGTGGTGAAGGTTGTTCCACCAGCTCCATATGAGCATCTTGTTGCGTAGGCGGCAGAGGCGGAGTTGGAGGATGATAGGGAGGTGTAAAATAGAAATTGAATTTATTCCGATATTGGTACCATTCGTTGGGACCCTGATATGGCGTCCCCGCATAGGAGTTAGAGCCGTTTGAAATTTCTATGGGAATTACAAGTGACGCAGTCGACGGCATCTCTGGATCGGAGTTGTCATCCTTTGGATCTGGCTGGTCCACCTGATTTTGATTAGCTGGTTTTGGTTTAAGTATTGGTTAGGGTCGAATTCAGCATGGTATTAATAGGAGTGGGAATGGTGTGAGTGATGGGATTGGTGAGAATGATAGGAATGGTGGGAGTGTTGAGAATTATGGGAGTTGGGAGGAGAATATTCTTGCGAGATAGAATGCCTCGCGGGGTTAAAAGATGAAGAAGAATCTCCCGTATCCTCATACGGATTTATGCTGTGCGAAGGTATCCGTCTTGATGGTCCTCCCTAATAGGACCTTTGCCTTTACCGCTTTGTCCTCTAGTTCTAGGCAGCATATTTCTTGCTTCAAAAACAAGTCAATAAAACAATAATAATAACTTAATAATGAAGTGAGTAATCATAGATCAATGACTAGACTCGAAAGTCTAAGGAATGTGCTACTGTGTCGTTTAAGATCAAACACAAAAGACTAGTGTTGAATTATCTCAAACGTTTGATACCAACCTATCACACCCCGATTTCCACATAGATCCTGGTGGGCCCAGTGGGGAGTATCATGACGTAAGATTGTTATCATCATAGTCAATATACACAGAATAACACAACAGAAGTCTTGGAGTTAAATTACTATTACAAACCAAAATGTTCAAAGTTCAAAAATACATATACAGATGGTCCGTAATAAGATCCACATGCGGATCATAAATGTACAAACGAGTTCAACAGACTTTAGACAGATCTAAGGACTTGCAAGATCCTCTTATATCTATACCAAGCAGCTTCCAGCCTATTTTCGTATTGTACCTGTAACATAGTATTTTTTAAAATACGTCAGTTTTCACTGGTAAGTACAATTAACCGACTCGTTTTGAAAACATTTCAAAAAAATTGATTTAGGTGCACAAGGCACGAAAAATCTTTTATACCTTGGGAAAGTTAAGCTTTTAACCTTGTATACAAATTTACAATGTTTTTCAATACATACGGGGCCTAGTATAGAAACCGAGAAATGATTAACTAGCACACCACTTATAGACCCACGAAGAAGTTACCCCAACTTGTGGGTAAAAATTATTTAGCATTCACATCTGTCATGTAACAACTCAGATTTTCGTTGTTATCTTTTACTTTTGTTTCCATTGTATCTATCCAATTGTACTCCAAGATTCGGTTATGAAAAAGTTTGTGTAAATTAAATTATGTTTGTTACAGTTTTATCACACCTAATCGCTTATTAAACGCATCGCTAATCTAATCGCAATTACAACTAACTATGCTATTATACGAGCCAAGTGTGTTATTGTTTAATAAACACTTGTTCCATCGCATCGTTTATCGCATCGCATCACAAAATTACAGTTAATTATATGGTTTTATGATATTTATGTGTTATGTGTGTTTATGATTATGATTACACTCGCTATCGCATCGCTCTCGCATATTGAATCACTAAATCGCACTATCACATCACTTATAACGCTTAATATAACTATCTAATACAAACCGAATCGCCGAACAATTGATAAACGAACGAAACGGGGAAAACTTGAGTTTTGGGCCAAGTTCGGCCGAACTTGACTGGCCAAATCAGACTTCCCTTCTTCCCTTAAGTTCGCTCGAACTTGCCCTGAATCTTTAAGGATTCAGCAAGTTCGGCCGAACTTGACTCAATTCCTTCAAGATTTCACAAGTTCGCCCGAACTTGCATGAATTCCATGCAAGTTCGACCGAACTTGACTCCCCCCAGCTCACATTTTGCCTTCTCCTATAAATACTCAGCTTCATTCACTCATTTGAACTTGCTGCAAGTTCGCCCAGAGCTCTTAAAACCCGAAACCCTTTGTTTTCTAAGTAAGATTCAACCCGATTTCGACCATAATGATGTTCAACAGTGTTTTACAACGGTTTACAACGATTTTGCACAAGGCTCTGCCTTCATTTCATCAAATCTCTTCTGTTTATGAAAATCTTCATCTTTTTCTATAAAACTTCTGTTTTTCACTCAGATCTATACTAGATCTGAGTAAAACTTTCAAAACATTGATTTCTACACAATATTCGGACTAATGATGTATTTTCCTTTCACTTTTGAGTGGAACGAGGCGTTGTCAAGCAAGATCTCAGATCCGGAAGCACAAGGACGAAATCGTCACTTTACAAAAGCTGGACTAACCCGTACGAACCTTCAAGTTCACCCGGATTAGCCCGAGTTTCTGTAAAATGGCTAAGTTCACTCCAAAAGACCTCTCTAGCCTAAGTTTTACTCAATGGCTTAAGGTTGGAGGGATGGACACTCGATTTCCTCAGCAAACGACGCAAAAACGTATGATTCGGATGCCGAAAACATCAAGTTCGCTCGAGATTTACTGATTTTATACAGCTCAACATGTTAAGTTCGCTCGAACTTGCACCCTTTGGGTCAAGTTCTCGAACTTGAGTCAAAACCTTCAACAGAACACCACAAGGTCGCTCAAACTTGTCAAGTTTCTTAGGAAACTTCACAAGTTCGACCGAACTTGCAAAGTCTGTTAACACTCTACACAAGTTCGACCGAACTTGTCTCAAAACTCAACAAATCCTCACAAGTTCGTTCGAACTTGTATGGAAACATACAAGTTCGGCCGAACTTGCCTACTGCCCAAACCCAACTTCATCGTTTCAGCTTTTCGGAGACTGATGCACTTCCGTTTGCGTATGCAGGCTGATCCGACGCTCTTCTTCGTCTACCAACAGTCGCCTTCTTTATTCTAAACGCACTGACTGTGAGTATACTTGACCCGTTTTAGCTATAAAACACTTTTTGGGTGTTGCATATGTTCCTCTATCAAAATCACCTCCCAAATCAAACTGTGTATCACACGCGAATAATCTGATTATATATGCTCAACACCTGATACTAGAAACATGTGACTAGGGCTTATTTTTGTTAAATTGCCTCCATAGCTAGTATGGACTATAGTGTGGCTAACACCCGATGGGGTCTAGTTAGGATCGACGCGCTAGCCTTCTCACGGAAGTTAGCATAGAAATATGCCTAGTTTTATGTGATGTGTTTTGGTGTATCATGATACGTAATTAGACTATTTCGCGAACGATTTCTCTTTTATGCTAGTATTACTTAAACTCGTATGCTCACCTTTTCTTAATTGTATTGACGTTTTATTTTAACATATGTGGCAGGTTGAGGATTATGCTTTGGATGCGTAGTTTAGGTTTTTGCTTTAGAAACGCTTGTAATAAGTCTAGAGATTTTAAACTAGAATTTGCGTTATGAGAATTTGATATTCTGTAATGTTATTTGAGGATTGTATGTTGAAAGTATGGGATTTTGACGTTTAAAATATAGTCGTTGGAATAATGTTATGGAATTTCTCGTGATACAATCTGGTTCGCTTAGTGCCGCACCCCGATGATTCTGCCATCGGTTGGGGTGTGATAGATTGGTATCAGAGCCATAACTGTAGGGAATTAGGTAGAATTGCCATGTTCGACCTAGTCTACAGTCTAAGTACCCAATTTGAACAATCTTTGACTTAAATGCTTAAACTATTTGCCATAAATGCTTAAATGTGCCTTTCCTAAGGCTAATACAATTTACACGCTTGGAAAAACTCGCGTCGCACAAAACGAGTGATCAACTCGAGAATAGGTGTGAAAACCGAGAACTCTCGATAAGATCATTCACTCCACGCATTCTCTCTCGCACGAGATACCTTCTTTGAGTTAGGAGTAATATCAAACCTCGACGAAAATCTCCATTTCTATCTAGTGGAACTCCCGACTTGGTCGGTGAGCATAACCACAATTACGAATGATGTTATTAAGTTAGGGGTGAAACCCGCATCTTAATAACTAGATCCGCTCCCCGATTTTCAATCTCACCCAGGTCTCGATTATTTTGATGACTCGGAACACGACGTAACTGGAAGGACAAATGCCGTTAACCGTTCGGCGAGAGCATTTGTCTATTAGGCTAAACCGTGTCTCTGAACTCAGAGAATTTTCGAATCACTTTGGATAGTCAACGTTTCAAAACCCATGACGCTCTCAATTGATTTAAGCCTATTATCGTCGATTTTACGCATCGTCGAGTTTATTATTATTATGTGTTTGAATTTTGAGAATTTTCGCTTTATTCGATTTCTCGTTTTAACGATTTCTCGATTTATCGCTTTTATGCTCCATCGATATATGCACAACTCGCACAACTCTCGAAATCTAAAATGCTAATTAATACACCAACCAAACTAAAACGCTCATCTCTCTTACGCATATGTTTTCATACGCGGTATTACTCGCCTATCTCGCTATTATATCGCTTATATCTCACTTATATCCCGCATCTCATACGCGTTACGCATGATTTTAGTTAAAGGTGAATATGTGCAAAATATGTGCTTACGTGCTTATGTGATTATGTGCTATGTGCTTATGTGCCTACATGTTTACTTGCCTATGTGATTGTGTGCCTTATATGAATAATAATGATAAATACTTTAAAACATAAACTTATTATAATCGAATCTCATCCAATCGAACCCTTCAATTGTAGATGTCTTCAATGGGATCGCACACCAGAAGGAATCTCCAGCGCGGCCAAGCTGAAAAGCGCATCGCCTCTCTGGTAGCCAAGGAAATGGCTAAGGTGATCCCGCAAATTGTCTGTGAAATTCAATCGGTTAGCAGCAACTCTTCAGTTGACTCCAAGGGAGACGCTCCGAAATCCCGTTTCAGCTTCAAGCAGTTTAAAGCCTGCGGTCCTGTAACATTCATCGGCGTAGACGGACCAACCAAGCTGTTTCATTGGTTCGATTCGATCGAAGTCACCTTCAGACAAAGAGGATGCCCAGAAAATCTCCGCACTGTTAATGCCACTGGAGTCTTTCAGTCGAGGGCACTTGACTGGTGGACCGCCGAGCGCAACAGGCGTGGCAACGACGAAGCTTACTCTCTCGCGTGGGAAGAACTCAGGGAGATAATTATCAAAGAGTTCTGCCCACCTCACGAAATTCAGAAGTTGGAAAACGAGTTTTGGGTATTAAGCAGAATGGTGGTGACAATGCTGGTCTTACCGCCTGCTTCAAGCAGCTCAGCCTTATCTGCCCAGGTCAGGTGGATACTACCGAAAAGGCAATCAAGAAGTATCTCAACGTCTGCCAGACTGTGTCGCTGACATTGTGCAAGTAGCACGCCCTGCTACTATTGAGGAGACCTACCAGTTAGCCACAGAGATCAATGACAAACGAGTTCAAGCTGGTTATTTCAAGAACTCGACCAAGAACCTCAACCAAGTTACCACCAAGCCAAGCATCGATACCGCTCCACCTCAAGTCCCCAAAGCAAGCAACCAGAACCGCAAGCGCAAGGGAAACAACAAGAACTGCGCAATGGTCCCCGCTCCAAGCTCTCAGCATTGCCAAACCACTACTCCAAACGCACCAGCTGCTAAACGTGCGTACACAGGACCTCACCCACTGTGGTGACCCGAATCACTTCAGCAACACTTGCCCAAACCGCATCGTCAAACAAGAGTCGCAGCAGCAACCTCAACCTCAGCAGCGGCCACCACCACAGCCTCAGCAGCAACAACAGGCTACACGTGTCGAGCCTTCAACATGAACCATCGCCAGGCTCAGAATGACAACAATGTTGTCAACGGTACGTTCCTCGTTAATGGTATTTATGCTTCATGTTTATTTGACACTGGTGCCGATAATGGTTTTGTATCATTAGAATTCGAAAATGTTTTAAAATGTAAGCATGATAAACTCCCAAAGACTTTCGATGTGGAAGTCGCCACCAGAAAACCCATCACCGTCACCTCCGTCCTACGTGGTTGTTCTCTCAATCTCAACAACCATGTCTTCTCGATCAATCTCATACCTATGTAGTTAGGTAGCTTCGATATCATAGTAGGCATGGATTTTCTTTGTGAAAATCATACTGAAGTTGTATGCTTCGATAAGATGATTCGCTTCCCTCTCTCAAATGGTGATCATCTTCATGTGTATGGTGAAACTCCCTCAAATAAGTTGATGCTTTTGTCGTGTACTCGAGCACACAAAAGTTTGCGAAAGCAATGTGTTGCTTTTCTAGCCCATATCGTGAACCCGGAGAAAGAAAAGAAGACTTTTAAAGACGTTCATGTTCTTCGTGAATTTCCTAAAGTCTTTCCCGACGATTTATCCGGTTTACCCCTACTCGCGATGTCGAATTCCGCATCGATTTAGTTCCTGGTGCTATTCCCGTTGCTAAAGCTCCTTATCGTCTCGCACCATCAGAAATGCACGAGCTATCGAGCCAACTTCCAGAGCTTCTTCATAAAGGTTTCATACGCCCGAGCACTTCACCTTGGGGCGCACCCGTTCTTTTCGTGAAAAAGAAAGATGGGACATTCCGAATGTGCATTGACTATCGTGAACTTAAAAAACTCACGATAAAGAACCGTTATCCTCTTCCCCGAATCGACGACTTATTTGATTAGCTTCAAGGTGTATCATCAGTTATGCGTGTTGGAAGAAGATATTCCGAAAACCGCCTTTCGTACTCGTTATGGCCATTTCGAATTCATTGTCATGCCCTTTGGTCTTACAAATGCACCCGCGGTCTTCATGGACTTGATGAACCGTGTGTGTAAAGCCTTCTTAGATTGTTTCGTCATTGTGTTTATCGATGACATCCTTATCTATTCGAAGTCGACAAACGAAGACGCGCGCCATCTCCGTTTAGTCCTCGAACTTCTTCAAGGTAATCTCCTTTATGCTAAGTTCTCTAAATGTGAATTCTGGCTTGAAGAAGTCCAATTTCTCGGCCACATCATTAATAGTCAAGGAATTCACGTCGACCTTGCAAAGATCAAAGCCGTCAAGAGTTGGATTACACCAAAGAATGCTTCAGAAATCCGTTCATTTCTTGGATTGGCGGGTTACTATCGTCGATTCATCGCCGACTTCTTGAAAATCGCTGTTCCGCTTACCGCCTTAACTCATAAAGACAAGCCTTTCGTTTGGGATTCCAAGCAAGAGGAAGCTTTTCAAACTCTCAAGCGTATGTTATGCAACGCTCCCATCCTTGCTTTACCCGACGGAAACAACGTTTTTTTTTGTTTATTGCGATGCCTCTAACCTTGGTCTCGGTTGTGTTCTTATGCAACGAGACAAGGTTATCGCGTACGCATCTCGACAACTCAAGATCCACGAGAAGAACTACACAACATATGATCTCGAACTCGGTGCCGTTGTTTTTGCATTGAAGATATGGAGACACTACCTGTATGGTACAAAGTGTACGGTCTTCACCGACCATAAGAGCTTACAACATATCTTTAATCAAAAGGAACTGAATATGCGCCAACGCAGGTGGGTTGAACTTCTCAACGATTACGACTGTGAGATATGCTACCATCCCGGTAAAGCAAACGTCATGGCCGATGCTCTAAGTCGACGAAGCTATGTGTATAGTGTTTGTGACTCTCAAGCTTTGAATGACCTCGAAATCATGATTCACTCCGCCCAATTCGCTTGTTTTAACGAGAATACCTTGGAGGAAGAAATGAAATGTGGTGCCGAAACTCAACTCGTCGTTAAACCAAATGGTATTTATTACTATCTCGATCGCATTTGGATTCCCAGCCATGATAATCTTCATGAATTTCTAATGACCGAAGCTCATAAATCTCGATATTCCATTCACCCTGGTGCCGACAAGATGTACCAGGACCTTCATCCTAAGTATTGGTGGCCGGGCATGAAAAAGGATATTGTTGTGTACGTTTCAAAGTGCTTAACTTGTTCGAAGGTTAAAGCAGAACATCAAAGGCCCTCTGGCTTACTCGAACAACCCGAAATCCCGATGTGGAAGTGGGAGAGTATAGCTATGGATTTCATTACGAAACTTCCCCGCACTTCATCCGGTCACGATAGCATTTGGGTTATCGTGGATCGTCTTACCAAATCCGCGGACTTTATTGCTATACGAGAAGACTTTAAGGTAGAACGGTTAGCCCGAATCTATACCGATGAAGTTATATGTCGACACGGGATGCCTCGTGACATCATCTCTGACCGAGACAATCGTTTTACCTCGCATCTCTAGGAGACCTTTCAATCTGATCTCGGTACTACTCTCAATCTCAGTACCGCTTTTCATCCTTAGACCGACGGTCAGACTGAGCGTACGATCCGCACCCTCGAAGACATGCTTTGTGCATGCATCATAGATTTCGGTGGTAATTGGGATACACATTTACCTTTAATTGAATTCTCGTACAATAATAGTTACCATACCAGCATTCAAATGGCTCCTTTTGAGGCACTATATGGAAAAAAAATGTCGATCGCCTATTGCATGGCACGAGATTGGAGAAGCACAAATCACCAGTCCCGAGCTAATTCAAGAAACAACAGAGAAGATCTCCAGATCAGAGACAATCTCTTGAAAGCTTGGAGTCGTCAAAAGAGTTATGCCGATAAACGCCGCAAGCCCCTACAGTTCAAAGTGGGAGATCACGTTCTCCTAAAGGTTGCACCTTGGAAGGGAGTGATCCGCTTCGGGAAGAAAGGGAAGCTAGCGCCTCGATATGTAGGTCCCTTTAAGATTCTGGAAAGAATCGGTAAAGTAGCCTATCGTCTCGAACTACTGGCGGAACTTAACAACGTCCATCCGACTTTCCACGTGTCTAACCTCAAGAAATGCCTAGCCGAAGAAAACCTCCATGTACCTCTCGAAGATCTGCAAATCAACGAGACTCTCCATTTCGTGGAAAAGCCTGTCGAGATCATGGACCGAGAAACCAAGAAACTACGGCGCTCTCGCATCCCTCATGAAAGTCCGATGGGAAGGCAAACGCGGCGTAGAGTTCACTTGGAAATTGGAAAGTTACATGAAGGCCAAGTATCCGCACCTCTTTGTTACGGCCACTACTTAAATTTCGGGACGAAATTTCCTAAAGTAGGGGAGACTGTAACAACTCTGATTTTTGTTGTTATCTTTTTCTTTTGTTTCCATTGTATCTATCCAATTGTACTCTGAGATTCGGTTATGAAAAAGTTTGTGTAAATTAAATTATGTTTGTTACAGTTTTATCGCACCTAATCGCTTATTAAACGCATCGCTAATCTAATCGCAATTACAACTAACTATGCTATTATACGAGCCAAGTGTGTTATTGTTTAATAAATACTTGTGCCATCGCATTGCTTATCGCATCGCATCACAAAATTACAGTTAATTATATGGTTTTATGATATTTATGTGTTATGTGTGTTTATGATTATGATTACACTCGCTATCGCATCGCTCTCGCATATTTGAATCGCTAAATCGCACTATCACATCACTTATAACGCTTAATATAACTATCTAATACGAACCAAATCACCAAACAACGATAAACGAATGAAAAACAAGGAAAACCTGAGTTTTGGGCCAAGTTCGGCCGAACTTGACTGGCCAAATCAGACTTCCCTTCTTCCCTTAAGTTCGCTCGAACTTGCCCTGAATCTTTAAGGATTCAGCAAGTTCGGCCGAACTTGACTCGATTCCTTCAAGATTTCACAAGTTCGCTCGAACTTGCATGAATTCCTTGCAAGTTCGATCGAACTTGACTCCCCCCAACTCACATTTTACCTTCACCTATAAATACTCAGCTTCATTCACTCATTTGAACTTGCTGCAAGTTCGCCCAGAGCTCTCAAAACCCGAAACCCTTTGTTTTCTAAGTAAGATTCAACCTGATTTCGACTACAATGATGTTCAACAACGTTTTACAACGATTTTGCACAAGGCTCTGCCTTCGTTTTCATCAAATCTCTTCTATTTACGAAAATACTCATCTTTTTCTATAAAACTTCTATTTTCACTCAGATCTTTACTAGATCTGAGTAAAACCTTTCAAAAACATTGATTTCTACACAATATTTGGACTAATGATGTATATTTAGTTCACTTTTAAGTGGAATGAGGCGTTGTCAAGCAAGATATCAGATCCGGAAGCACAAGGACGAAATCGTCACTTTACAAAAGCTGGACTAACCCGTATGAACCTTCAAGTTCGCCCGGATTAGCCCGAGTTTCTGTAGAATGGCTAAGTTCGCTCCAAAAGACCTCTCCAACCTAAGTTTTACTCAGTGGCTTAAGGTTGGAGGGATGGACACTCGATTTCCTCAGCAAATGACGCAAAAACGCACGATTCGGATGCCGAAAACATCAAGTTCGCTCGAGATTTACTGATTTTATATAGCTCAACATGTCAAGTTCGCTCGAACTTGCACCCTCTGGGTTAACTTCGGCCGAACTTGAGTCAAAACCTTCAACAGAACACCAAAAGTTCGGTCGAACTTGCAAAGTTTGTTAACACTCTACACAAGTTCAACCGAACTTGTCAAGTTTCTTGAGAAACTTAACAAGTTCACCCGAACTTGTCTCAAAACTCAACAAATCCTCACAAGTTCGCTCGAACTTGTATGGAAACATACAAGTTCGGCCGAACTTGCCTACTGCCCAAACCCAACTTCACCGTTTCAGCTTTTCAGAGACTGATGCACTTACGTTCGCGTATGCAGGCTGATCCGGCTCTCTTCTTCCTCTACCAACAGTCGCCTTCTTTATTCTAAACGCACTGACTATGAGTATACTTGACCCGTTTTAGCTTTAAAACACTTTTTGGGTGTTACATATGTTCCTCTATCAAAATCACCTCACAAATCAAACTGTCTATCACACGCGAATAATCTGATTATATATGCTCAACACGTGATACTAGGAACATGTGACTAGGACTTATTTTCGTTAACTTGCCTCCTTAGCTAGTATGGTAATATAGTGTGGCTAACACCCGACGGGGTCTAGTTAGGATGGACGTGCTAGCCTTCTCACGGAAGTTAGCATGAGAAATATGCCTAGTTTTGTGTGATGTGTTTTGGTGTATCATGATACGTAATTAGACTATTTCGCGAATGGTTTCTCTTTTATGCTAGTATTACTTAAACTCGTATGCTCACCTTTACTTAATTGTATTGACGTTTTATTTTAACATATGTGGCAGGTTGAGGATTATGCTTTGGACGCGTAGTTTAGGTTTTTGCTTTAGAAACCCTTGTAATAAGTCTAGAGATTTTAAACTAGAATTTGTGTTATGAGAATTTGATATTCTGTAATGTTATTTGAGGATTGTATGTTGAAAGTATAGGATTCTGACGTTTAAAATATAGTCGTTGGAATAATGTTATGGAATTTCTCGTGATACAATCTGGTTCGCTTAGTGCCGCGCCCCGATGATTCCGCCATCGGTTGGGGTGTGACATGTCAGGTGTATGCCTACACCCCATGCTTAAAGGCGTGGTCATTAGTAACTTAAATGGGACGAGGATATCCAGGACACGGTCGCGTTAACCCCTAAGGTTATCAAACAATACAGATGAAAACGGGTTATGCGTATTTACTAGCCAAAATACGGCATTCGATTGATCCCATACCCGACCAAGCGGTAATAATTTACCGTATCCCATGCCTATATAGGGAAAATAAGTTAAAAGTATTTACCTGAGCTAATACTTGATTTATTATGCAAGGTTTATAAATAACTCGGCCGTTTAATCAATAGGTAAGCGTAGGTAGCATTTACTGGAAGGCTCTAGTCTGGAATGATGGTATAAATAACCAAGTAGAATGCTAACGGTTCCTATTTAAGTCTTAGACTTGGACCGACTAGCTTAAAAGATAAGTAACGGTACTATACGCTATATTAAGCAATGACTGGAATAGAACGTAGTTTAAACCCAACAAGTACTAAGACTTGTATAATATGGGTAAACTATTTACATTCTGGAATTTGAAATAAAAATGATAAGGTTAAACCCGTTTTGATTAAATTATGGAAACTAGTCACATAAGCTTAACCGTGCGCATATAAGCGATATCGGGTAAACAGATGAGTCATGAACAAGTTCTACATGCCATTATACTTTAAACAAGTTATAATATCAGTAAGATATCAACGTGTATACCCGTTAATGCTTTAAAATGAAACTATGCATCATAAGAATGTTTTAGTCATTTTGCGACACATAAAAAGGATTTGTGTACATTCTGATGTTATGATAATAAACATTCTAGAACAATACATAATTTATGATATAATAACAGTATAATATCATTCACATGCGTGGTTAATATTAAGACCAAACTACGCACCGTAGGGGTATTTTGGTCATTTTACACATAGTTTTAACAACTTATTTGGGATTCTGAGTTTGTAAAATGTACCTACTGTAAAAATATTTAAACTGAGTTATAAAATCAGTAGGTAACAAGTCTTGGTTGGTAAATACGGTTTAAAACTATACTATGCGCCGAAACGACATTTAAGTCGCTAAATGACGATTAATGCGATGTTTAAGGAAATCTGATCTTATGATCAAGTTTATGTGACTAAGATATGTTATTTAGTATAACATATCAGTAGGTAAAAAGGTTTTGTATAAAAATCTTGGTTAAAACCGGTCTATGTGCCATAAGGGAATTTTCGTCATTTATCGATATAATGCAAGAACTTGTGTTAAAACTCATAATACAATCTGACTTGACATCCCAAATAGTTCTATTGATGATATTATATCAGTAGGGTATGAGTTTTATGAAGAGAATATGCTTAAAACCGTTTTAGATGCCGAAAGGGCATTTTGGTCCTTTAAAGCATGATTATTGTAAAACTTGGTTTATGATCAAAATGATAACATCATAATATGTTAATTACATAAACATATCAGTATATAACTTATTTACAAGTTCTTAACATGTTAAAACCTTGTTTTTAACAAAAAGGGCATTTTAGTCAAGATATGGTATAATGAAGAACTTATACATAAACTCGGATTACTATTATGATCATGTAGTATAACCTTCGAGGATTATACTACAATATAGTATGATCATAAAGAAACCTTTGATTAGTAGCTAACTAATCTGAATCAGGTCAGAATCGAAAGTCAAAGCAGAAGTCAAACTTCACGACTTTCGGTTGTGAACTGACCCTAAGACTGAAATTGACGGGCTAAACATGTTTACACATGTTCTAATAATATTTACCAAGTTATTAAAGTGTCAAAACATGATTTATAACATCTACATCATCAGATTTGAATTAATTACAAATATGACCCGTTTGACTTTTTAAAGCTTAAACATTAATCCGTCAATTGGTCTAGTAAACGTGATCTTTAGGAGGTGCCATTTTAACGGATTAACACCTACCTAATTACGATCACTTAGCCATGTTCATATTAAACAATGGCTGGACCATAATGGTCTTAACCGAAAGTCAAAGTGTTTTATCGAAAACGCTTGACTTTTGGCTATAAAAGCCTATAAAATGAAAAGAGAAAGGATGGAACACTTACAAGTGGTCCAAGAGACTGATTATAACTCAGTAGGATGCTCCCAATTGCCAGGAACTTCCAAAGAGAGTATAGAGAGGAGAAAGAAAGGAACGAGCAAGGATTCAAGCTCATGGAGGATGCTATTTATATGCACAAGATCCTTCCATGTGTTAGGAGCTGCTTTAGTTGTCTCCAGGTGGTTAGGGACGTGTAAGGAGCTGCAAGAAGGTGGCAATTCGCGAGAAAGGTGGCAGCAATGCAAGCTGCCAAGCAGTCTGTCACTAGCAGTCTCTTACAGATCATATGGCATAATGCTTACGGTCTGTAAGAACCTCTGGCGCTCTTGGTTTTTGAATTGGTTACGGGTCGTAAGGATTAAGCTTTGTGGTCCGTAACCGCCTTTCAGCTACAATTCCCCTTTCTTGCTTACGGTCCGTAAGCCACAAGGCTTACGGTCCGTAAGAGTCACTCAGAGGCCAAGAAATTGGCATGTTGACATGTTTGGTCCCTTGACAACCAAAGTTTTATAAATGGACATAATCAGTCCGTTGACTTCATCGGACGTCGTTCAGAGGTCATCCAAATGACATAACGACATGATTAGTCCTTTGATTAAATCAATTGTCGTTCAGCGGTCATAAATGACATAACGACAAGATCAATCCCTCTCGTCCAACACGTGGCACATTCGAGAGTATAGACACGTGTCTTGATATAATTAGACACAAGATTTCAAGGATTTATATCCTCACCCCTTAAAAGAAATCTCGACCTCGAGATTTTTATTCAAAAAGATAGGGGTACTTGTGTTGCATATTGGACTCGACTTACCATGTATATTGGGGGCCTCGACGGGCATCCCATTTAACCTTCACAATAGGTATATATTTCTTTCGGAGCTTCTTAACCTGTCGATCCTCGATCAAGATAGGTTTCTCAACAAACCTCAGGTTTTCATCGATTTGCACAACTTGGTGTGACATTGCTAGCAACTCACCGGCTAGACATTTCTTTAAGTTGCAGATGTGGAACACATCATGAATTCCACTAAGCTCCTCAGGTAGCTTAAGCTTGTAAGCGACAGATCCGATATATCTCAGGCTCAACTTGCCCTTCTTTCCAAAACGCATCACACCTTTCCAGGGTGATACTTTCAACATAACCTTCTTTCCGAGCAGCTTTGAGATGATCACGGATTTGTATTATCTTATCCGTGGTCTCCAGGACAATCTCAGGTCCTGATGGTTGGGCTTCCCCAAATTCAGCCCAACTAATGGGCGTTCTGCATTTTCTCCCATATAAAGCTTCAAAAGGCGCAACCTTAATGCTTGTATGATAGTTATTGTTGTAGAAGAGTTCTATTAGAGGTAAGTGGTTATCCCAACTTCCACTTAAATCAATCACACATGCCCTAAGCATGTCTTCCAAATTTTGGATGGTACGCTCACTCTGTCCACCCGTCTGAGGGTGGTAAGCCGTACTAAAATTTAACCTCGTGCCCAATGATTGCTGGAAGCTTTTCTACAAAATAAGTGTATCTTGTATCTCTATCGGATATAATAGATACAGGAACACCATGTAGGGACACTATCTAGTCCACATATAACTTAGCCAACTTGTCAGAGCTACGCGTCTCCTTTATAGGCAAAAAGTGTGCTGACTTAGTCAATTTATCAACAATGACCCATATTGTGTCATTTCCGCTCATGGTTTTAGGTAACTTGGTAACAAAATCCATAGTTACCATTTCCCATTTCCAAGTGGGAATTTCTAATTGCTATAGAAGTCCTGACGGTTTTTGGTGTTCCGCCTTAACTTGGGAACACGTTAGACACTTAGCTACATGGGTGGCTATGGATTTCTTCAAACCCATCCACCAATAATTCGCCTTCAAGTCCTGATACATCTTGCCACCTCTAGGGTGAACATAGTATTTAGAATTATGTGCTCCCTGGATGATTAGATCTCTAAGTCCTCCAAAGATCGGAACCCAGATTCGACCATTAACTCTAAGGATTCCATCGTTTCCAGGTGATAACTAATAAACAATTCCACCCAACCCTTCACTTGGAAGATTTGCCTCTAACTAGGCTTGTTTGTGTGCATCCAATAGTTTCTCATTCAAGCTATTTCTGAGCTCAATGCTCATGGCATTAATTCGTATAGGTTTAACCCTTTCCTTTCGACTAAGCGCATCAGCGACTACATTCTCTTTGCCGGGATGATATCTAATTTCACAATCATAATCATCCAATGTTTCCATCCATCGGTGTTGTCTCATGTTCAAATCCTTCTTATTGAATAGATGTTGGAGACTCTTGTGATCAGTGTATATTATACACTTTGTACCATATAGGTAATGTCTCCATAGTTTTAGTACAAATACAACGGCACCCAGTTCAAAATCATGGCATTAATCCGTATAGGTTTAACCCTTTCCTTGTGACTAAGCACATCAGCAACTACATTCTCTTTGCCAGGATGATATCTAATTTCACAATCATAATCATCCAATGTTTCCATCCATCAGTGTTGTCTCATGTTCAAATCCTTCTTATTGAATAGATGTTGGAGACTCTTGTGATCAGTGTATATTATACACTTTGTACCATATAGGTAATGTCTCCATAGTTTTAGTACAAATACAATGGCACCCAGTTCAAAATCATGGGTGGTGTAATTCTTTTCATGCACCTTTAGTTGTCGCGATGCATAGGCAATCACTTTGCCTCTTTGTATAAGCACACAGCCCACGCCAATGTGCAAAGCATCACAATAGACAACAAATTCCTCAATGCCTTCAGGCAGAGCTAGCACTGGAACGTTGCTCAACTTGTGCTTGAGAATCTCGAAAGATTCCTGCTGTTTTGGACCCCGGTCAAATTTGACATTCTTACGAGTCAGGGTAGTTAAGGGAGTGGCTATCCTCGAAAAGTTCTCAAAGAACCTCCTATAGTAACCAGCCAATTCTAAGAAGCTATGAATCTTAGATGAAGTCTTGGGTGCTTCCCAATTCATAATGGCCTCAATCTTGGCAAATCCACTTGGATACCACGCTCACTAACCACATGTCCAAGGAATTGGACTTCACGAAGCCAAAACTCGCACTTAGATTACTTAGCATAAAACTTCTCTTGTCTTAGCAGTTCTAAGATGCATCGAAGATGTTTCTCTTGATCAGATTGATTATGAGAATAGATAAGTATGTTGTCTATGAACACAATGACAAACTTATCTAAATATGGTTTGCAGACTCTATTCATGAGATCTATGAATGCTGCAGGTGCATTAGTGAGCCCGAAAGGCATCACGAAGAATTTATAGTGACCACATCTGGTCCTGGAGGCTGTCTTAGGAACATCTTCACTTCTGATCTTCAATTGGTGATAACCAGACCTTAAGTCAACCTTAGAAAAGAAACTTGCCCCTTGGAGTTGATCGAACAAGTCATCGATATTGGGCAAAGGATAATGATTCTTGATCGTTATCTTGTTTAATTCATGGTAGTCAATGCACATTCGCATTGAATCTTCTTTCTTTTTAACGAACAAGATAGGAGCTCCCCAAGGTGATGAGCTAGGCTGTATGAAGCCTTTCTCTAAAAGTTCATCAAGTTGCGTCCTTAATTCCTTCATTTCCGTAGGTGCCAGATGATATGGAGCTCTTGCAACTGGTCCAGCTCATGGCAGGATGTCAATCCTAAACTCCACTTGCCTATTCGGAGGTAGACTGGGAAATTCTTCTAGGAACACATCTGAATGTTCTGAGATAACTGGCATGTCTTCAATTTTGGGCTTTGGTTGTCCAACGTCACTTATACCATGTAAATGACACAACCCTTCTTCATACACTTGGATGCCTTAAGTAGTGACACTTGGTCAGGCAATACATATTGTAAATCTCCATGGATGGTGATCGTTTCACCAGATGGGGTTTTAACTTCGATGAGTTTCTTGTCACATGCGATACGGGCTTGGTTAAGAGACAACCAATCCATACCTAACACTACATTGAACCCCACCAATTTCATTGGCAGAAGGGAGATAGGAATGGAATGATTCTTAATGAATATAGAACATCTATCAAGAATGGAAGAAGCGGTTTCTATAGTTCCATCGGCAAAAGTTCTACCTCATAGGTTATGTCTAGAGTTCTTATGGGTAAGTTTAAAAGTTTACTAAACTTATGGTCCACGAAAGACTTATCTACGACCGAATCGAAAAGAACTCTAGCAAAGATGTTATTAATGAGGAACGTACCCGTTTTGACATTATTATCATCAACAGCCTCCCTGGCATTCATCTGAAAGGCCCGGGCATTCCCTTTCTTGGTCTCTCCAAGCTTAGCTGCAACTCCTTTGGCAGCTTTAGGGCAGTTAGTCTTAATGTGGCCTTTCTCACCACAACTATAGCATACCACGTCTTGAAGATCCCTACAATCCAGGGTCTTGTGCCCGTTCTTTTACAAATACCACAAGGTTTTGCCTGTTGATCAGAACGACATTGTCCCCAGTGCGTCTTATTGCAAGCCTTGCAAACCGGTCTCTCATCAAACTTATGCTGGTTTTTGTTAAATCCAAACTTTCATTTCTTTTTAAATCTTTGGGAGTTGTCATCCTCCCGTTTTCTTTTATTATCGGTCTCACCTTTGACCGATCTTTGTCTCACCAGATCCAATGTGTGTGAAAGGGATAGGTCCACAGCTGACCTATACATAGAAGGTTGGGCAGCTTTAACCATGCCCTTAATCTCAGGTGTCAGCCCATGGATAAAAGTCGCTATACGCTTGGGCTCAGGGTGATAAGATAAGGTACTAGCCTAGACAGGGAGTTGTAGTCGGATACATACTTCCGACAATCTAAATTCATCATAGTGAGAGTCAGAAAATCTGACTCTATTTTCTCCACCTCATGTGGAGGACAGTAGGTCTCCCTGATAAGGTCCACAAACTTAGACAAACCCATGTTATACAGGGTTACTTTCCCCGTAGACTGAACCATGGCTTTCCACCATGCCAGGGCATCGCCCTTAAACGACAATGAAACAATTTCACAACATCACTATTGGCACAACCGCTGATGTCCACCACTTTCTCCATCTCATCCAGCCACCGCATGGCATCTATAGCTCATTTTTTCCCATTAAAATCCGGGAACAGATGGTTGGGCTTCCCCAAATTCAGCCCAACTAATGGGCGTTCTGCATTTTCTCCCATATAAAGCTTCAAAAGGCGCAACCTTAATGCTTGTATGATAGTTATTGTTGTAGAAGAGTTCTATTAGAGGTAAGTGGTTATCCCAACTTCCACTTAAATCAATCACACATGCCCTAAGCATGTCTTCCAAAGTTTGGATGGTACGCTCACTCTGTCCACCCGTCTGAGGGTGGTAAGCCGTACTAAAATTTAACCTCGTGCCCAATGATTGCTGGAAGCTTTTCTACAAAATAAGTGTATCTTGTATCTCTATCGGATATAATAGATACAGGAACATCATGTAGGGACACTATCTAGTCCACATATAACAAAGCCAACTTGTCAGAGCTACGCGTCTCCTTTATAGGCAAAAAGTGTGCTGACTTAGTCAATTTATCAACAATGACCCATATTGTGTCATTTCCGCTCATGGTTTTAGGTAACTTGGTAACAAAATCCATAGTTACCATTTCTCATTTCCAAGTGGGAATTTCTAATTGCTATAGAAGTCCTGACGGTTTTTGGTGTTCCGCCTTAACTTGGGAACACGTTAGACACTTAGCTACGTGGGTGGCTATGGATTTCTTCAAACCCATCCACCAATAATTCGCCTTCAAGTCCTGATACATCTTGCCACCTCTAGGGTGAACATAGTATTTAGAATTATGTGCTCCCTGGAGGATTAGATCTCTAAGTCCTCCAAAGATCGGAACCCAGATTCGACCATTAACTCTAAGGATTCCATCGTTTCCAGGTGATAACTAATAAACAATTCCACCCAACCCTTCACTTGGAAGATTTGCCTCTAACTAGGCTTGTTTGTGTGCATCCAATAGTTTCTCATTCAAGCTATTTCTGAGCTCAATGCTCATGGCATTAATTCGTATAGGTTTAACCCTTTCCTTTCGACTAAGCGCATCAGCGACTACATTCTCTTTGCCGGGATGATATCTAATTTCACAATCATAATCATCAAATGTTTCCATCCATCGGTGTTGTCTCATGTTCAAATCCTTCTTATTGAATAGATGTTGGAGACTCTTGTGATCGGTGTATATTATACACTTTGTACCATATAGGTAATGTCTCCATAGTTTTAGTACAAATACAACGGCACCCAGTTCAAAATCATGGCATTAATCCGTATAGGTTTAACCCTTTCCTTGTGACTAAGCACATCAGCAACTACATTCTCTTTGCCAGGATGATATCTAATTTCACAATCATAATCATCCAATGTTTCCATCCATCAGTGTTGTCTCATGTTCAAATCCTTCTTATTGAATAGATGTTGGAGACTCTTGTGATCAGTGTATATTATACACTTTGTACCATATAGGTAATGTCTCCATAGTTTTAGTACAAATACAATGGCACCCAGTTCAAAATCATGGGTGGTGTAATTCTTTTCATGCACCTTTAGTTGTCGCGATGCATAGGCAATCACTTTGCCTCTTTGTATAAGCACACAGCCCACGCCAATGTGCAAAGCATCACAATAGACAACAAATTCCTCAATGCCTTCAGGCAGAGCTAGCACTGGAACGTTGCTCAACTTGTGCTTGAGAATCTCGAAAGATTCCTGCTGTTTTGGACCCCGGTCAAATTTGACATTCTTACGAGTCAGGGTAGTTAAGGGAGTGGCTATCCTCGAAAAGTTCTCAAAGAACCTCCTATAGTAACCAGCCAATTCTAAGAAGCTATGAATCTTAGATGAAGTCTTGGGTGCTTCCCAATTCATAATGGCCTCAATCTTGGCAAATCCACTTGGATACCACGCTCACTAACCACATGTCCAAGGAATTGGACTTCACGAAGCCAAAACTCGCACTTAGATTACTTAGCATAAAACTTCTCTTGTCTTAGCAGTTCTAAGATGCATCGAAGATGTTTCTCTTGATCAGATTGATTATGAGAATAGATAAGTATGTTGTCTATGAACACAATGACAAACTTATCTAAATATGGTTTGCAGACTCTATTCATGAGATCTATGAATGCTGCAGGTGCATTAGTGAGCCCGAAAGGCATCACGAAGAATTTATAGTGACCACATCTGGTCCTGGAGGCTGTCTTAGGAACATCTTCACTTCTGATCTTCAATTGGTGATAACCAGACCTTAAGTCAACCTTAGAAAAGAAACTTGCCCCTTGGAGTTGATCGAACAAGTCATCGATATTGGGCAAAGGATAATGATTCTTGATCGTTATCTTGTTTAATTCATGGTAGTCAATGCACATTCGCATTGAATCTTCTTTCTTTTTAACGAACAAGATAGGAGCTCCCCAAGGTGATGAGCTAGGCTGTATGAAGCCTTTCTCTAAAAGTTCATCAAGTTGCGTCCTTAATTCCTTCATTTCCGTAGGTGCCAGATGATATGGAGCTCTTGCAACTGGTCCAGCTCATGGCAGGATGTCAATCCTAAACTCCACTTGCCTATTCGGAGGTAGACTGGGAAATTCTTCTAGGAACACATCTGAATGTTCTGAGATAACTGGCATGTCTTCAATTTTGGGCTTTGGTTGTCCAACGTCACTTATACCATGTAAATGACACAACCCTTCTTCATACACTTGGATGCCTTAAGTAGTGACACTTGGTCAGGCAATACATATTGTAAATCTCCATGGATGGTGATCGTTTCACCAGATGGGGTTTTAACTTCGATGAGTTTCTTGTCACATGCGATACGGGCTTGGTTAAGAGACAACCAATCCATACCTAACACTACATTGAACCCCACCAATTTCATTGGCAGAAGGGAGATAGGAATGGAATGATTCTTAATGAATATAGAACATCTATCAAGAATGGAAGAAGCGGTTTCTATAGTTCCATCGGCAAAAGTTCTACCTCATAGGTTATGTCTAGAGTTCTTATGGGTAAGTTTAAAAGTTTACTAAACTTATGGTCCACGAAAGACTTATCTACGACCGAATCGAAAAGAACTCTAGCAAAGATGTTATTAATGAGGAACGTACCCGTTTTGACATTATTATCATCAACAGCCTCCCTGGCATTCATCTGAAAGGCCCGGGCATTCCCTTTCTTGGTCTCTCCAAGCTTAGCTGCAACTCCTTTGGCAGCTTTAGGGCAGTTAGTCTTAATGTGGCCTTTCTCACCACAACTATAGCATACCACGTCTTGAAGATCCCTACAATCCAGGGTCTTGTGCCCGTTCTTTTACAAATACCACAAGGTTTTGCCTGTTGATCAGAACGACATTGTCCCCAGTGCGTCTTATTGCAAGCCTTGCAAACCGGTCTCTCATCAAACTTATGCTGGTTTTTGTTAAATCCAAACTTTCATTTCTTTTTAAATCTTTGGGAGTTGTCATCCTCCCGTTTTCTTTTATTATCGGTCTCACCTTTGACCGATCTTTGTCTCACCAGATCCAATGTGTGTGAAAGGGATAGGTCCACAGCTGACCTATACATAGAAGGTTGGGCAGCTTTAACCATGCCCTTAATCTCAGGTGTCAGCCCATGGATAAAAGTCGCTATACGCTTGGGCTCAGGGTGATAAGATAAGGTACTAGCCTAGACAGGGAGTTGTAGTCGGATACATACTTCCGACAATCTAAATTCATCATAGTGAGAGTCAGAAAATCTGACTCTATTTTCTCCACCTCATGTGGAGGACAGTAGGTCTCCCTGATAAGGTCCACAAACTTAGACAAACCCATGTTATACAGGGTTACTTTCCCCGTAGACTGAACCATGGCTTTCCACCATGCCAGGGCATCGCTCTTAAACGACAATGAAACAATTTCACAACATCACTATTGGCACAACCGCTGATGTCCACCACTTTCTCCATCTCATCCAGCCACCGCATGGCATCTATAGCTCATTTTTTCCCATTAAACGACAATGAAACAATTTCACAACATCACTATTTTCACACTGTCAGACTCCAACATTTCAAATAAATGTTATAAAAATGTAATTAGCCTATGTCTCAAAATGACCATCAAAGGGAACTGAATTTTGATCATAGTCCTTCAGTTATTTGGACAGTGAATCATAATGTCATAGTTGTCATTCTCATAATGACAATTTATATTTATATAGCCCATAGGATCGTCACAAAGGACATTTAAAATGCGGCACATAGGCCTACCACGAAGGGTATTTAGAATATGGCACAAAGGCCTGTCATGGAGGACATGTAAATATAGCACAAAGGCTAGTCATAAAGACATTTAGATGTAGCACAAGTGGCTTGTCACAAAAGGACATTAAACATCTAAGTCGCGATCTCAGTTCATCAAGGGGCTTTAAGGTTTGTACATAGGTTAGCACCTCGGGACAGGGAGTCATAAGACTACAACTGTCATTGTCTTATTTGGCGATATGGCCCGTAGGCAATCAATTAACATCCCATAAGATGTTAAGATATATAATCATCGCATCGATGGTATTAGTCATGATTCTAAAGATCATATAGACTATGAGGCTTGAGTATAACTCACCACTTTGGACAGCGGACCCTAAGGTCACAACTGTCATCGCCTTATTTGACAATATAGCCTGTAGGCAAAACATCACTAATGGATGTTAATCATAGTCCGTAGGCATTACATCACTAATGGATGTTTATATATAATAATAATAACGATGATATTAGCCGGGATTAAATATGATCACATAAGCTATAAGGATTGGACGTAGTCCATCACCTAGACGACTCGTGTGGCTCCTCAGGTCACACTGCTAGGAGTATTAACATTACTTGAATGTTAACACAGAATTATCTTAATGGTCGATTATAGTCTTAGTCGTATTGACCAATATGACTTGGAGGCTTGAACATAGTTCACCGCCTCTGGATAGAAGGGATATTCTTCCTTAACTATCATGATAGAAGGGCTATTAATCCTTAACTATCATTTAAAGTTGCCAGATAATATGGACTTTGCCAATTGGCTGATCAAAACCATTAAGAGGATCTTTTGGAATTATACAGCGGATCGATAGAATTCGAATTAAAATCGAGACGATCGCTTGAACAAAGGATGTAATAAAATACGTATAATTTTTTTATTAAATCAATAGAAATTACAAAATTTCCTTAAACAGGACTTTAGAATAATTAAACTAATTTTCCTAGCAGGGGCTAAAAAACATGTCCACGAGGGGACCAAAAGAAATAACATGTCCACGCAGGGACTTTTGAAATTTAAAATACAAAATAAACTAAAATTTCTAATCGTCCCTTCTTCCATTCACCAGCTTCGTGAGCTTTCTGAAGAACTTGTTAGTCTTCTTTTCAGTTCTCTCAGCCTGGCGCGTCATTTCTTGCATCCGTTCTAGGGCCTGGTTAAAGGCCTCAAGTTCTGGCGGAGGTTGAAGTTGTGGTGGAGGCACAACTGGATGCCGGTACCCATAATTGGGATATACAGTAGCTGGATGAATAGGAGAAAAAGGGGACGGGTGAAGTGCGTTATGCACGACCGCTTGCACATAGGGGTCGTACGGTGGTGCCTGATAACTTGCATCCATTGACGTGGATGTGTTCAAGGGATTATATCCAGTCATATATGGATATGCGGGAATTGGGTTATCAAAACCCGATGGTGGCGGTTGAACCACAGGTGGTGGTGTCGGATCAACCACAGGTGCAGTGTTTGAGGGTCCACCCATTTGTGGATCCTCAGGGATGGTTGGGTAGGTTTAAGATAAAGGTGGTAGCGAGCCCGCCCATTGACCTGCACGTACCGATATATGTGCGCCCCGTCTTCTCCTTGACGGTTCTCGGGATGATGGTGCAGGTTGTTCCACCAGCTCCATATGAGCATCTTGTTGCGGAGGCGGCAGAGGCAGAGTTGGAGGATGATAGGGAGGTGTAAAATAGAAATCAAATTTATTCCAATATTGGTCCCATTCGTTGGGACCATGATATGGCGACCCCACATAGGAGTTAGAGCCGTTTGAAATTTCTATGGAGTATCCAAGTGACCCAGTCGGTGACATCTTTGGATCGGAGTCCTCGTCCATTGGATCTGGCTGGTCCACATGATTCTGATCAGCTGGATTTGGGTTTAAGTATTGGTTAGGGTCGAATTCGGCGTGGTATGAATGGGAGTGGGAATGGTGTGAGTGATGGGATTGGTGAGAATGATAGGAATGGTGGGACTGGTGAGAATTATGGGAGTTAGGAGGAGAATATTCGTGCGAGATAGAATGCCTCGTGGGGTTAAAAGATTAAGAAGAATCTCCCGTATCCTCATATGGATTTAAGCCGTGCGAAGGTATCCGTTTTGATGGTCCTCCCCTAATAGGACCTTTGCCTTTACTGCTTTGTCCTCTGGTTCTAGGAGGCATATTTCCTGCTTCAAAAACAAGTCAATAAAACAACAATAATAACTTAATAATGAAGTGAGTAATCCTAGGTCAATGCCTAGACTCGAAAGTCTAAGGAATGTGCTACTGTGTCATTTGAGATCAAACCCAAAAGACTAGTGTTGAATTCTCTCAAACGTTGGCTCTGATACCAACCTATCACACCCCGATTTCCACATAGATCCCAGTGGGGGAGTATCATGACGTAAGATTGGTATCATCATAGTCAGTATACATAGAATGACACAGCGGAAGTCTTGCAGTTAAATTACTATTACAAACCGAAATGTTGAAAGTTCAAAAATACATATACAGACGTTCGTAATAAGATCCACAGGCGGATCGTAAATGTACAAAAGAGTTCAACAGACTTTAGGCAGATCTAAGGACTTGCATGATCCTCTTATATTAATACCGAGCAGCTTCCAGCCTATTTTCGTATTGTTCCGGTAACATAGTCGATTGAAAATACGTCAGTTTTCACTAGTAAATAAAATAAATGACTTGTTTTGAATACATTTAAAAAAAAATTGATTTAGGTGCACAAGGCATGAAAAATCTTTTATAACTTGGGAAAGTTAAGCTTTTAACCTTGTATATAGGTTTACAATGTTTGTCAATACATATAAGGCCCGATACAGAAACTGAGACATGATTAACCAACACACCACTTATAAACCCACGAAGGAGTTATCCCCAACTTGTGGGTAAAAATTATTTAGCATTCGCATCTGTCAGGTGTATGCCTACACCCTGTGCTTAAAGGCGTGGTCATTAGTAACTTAAATGAGCCGAGGATATCCAGGACACGGTCGCGTTAACCCCTAATGTTTAAGTTATCAAACAATACAGATGAAAACTTAAATGAGCCAAGGATATCCAGCACACGGTCGCGTTAACCCCTAAGGTTTAAGTTATCAAACAATACAGAAGAAAACGAGTTACGTGGATTTAGTAGCCACAACGGCATTCGATTGATCCCTTACCCGACCAAGCGGTAATAATATACCGTATCCCAAGCCCATATAGGAAAATAAGTTAAAAAGTATTTACCTGGGCGAATACTTGATTTATTATGCAAGGTTTAAAAATAACTCAACCGTTTAATCAATAGGTAAGCGTAGGTAGCAGTGACTGGAAGGCTCTAGTCTGGAATGATGGTATAAATAACCAATTAGAATGCTCTCGGGTCCTATTTAAGTCTTAGACTTGGACTAGCTAGCTTAAAAGATCATTAACGGTACTATACACTAGATTAAGCGATGACCGGAATAGAATGTAGTTTAAACCCAAAAAGTACTAAGACTTGTATAATATGGGTAAACTATTTGCATTCTGGAATTTGAAATAAAAATGATAAGTTTAAACTCGTTTTGGTTAAATTATGGAAACTAGTCACATAAGCTTAATCGTGCGCATATAAGCGATATGGGGTAACCGGATGAGTCATGAACAAGTTCTACATGCCATTATACTTTAAACAAGTTATAATATTAGTAAGATATCAACTTATATGCCCATTATGTTGGTGCATAACTTCTATCATCTAAGTCTTGGATCGAGTATGTACTGTATAGGGTTTGATTTGTTAGATTTTGAAGTATTTATGGTGTAATTGAGCAAGTTCGGCCGAAGTTGTTAATGTCCAATGGACAAGTTCGCCCGAATTTAGTTCGGCCGAACTTGGCCATGGCATGTTTCATCCAAACTTGACTCTCTATAAATAGCTAAGCCTAGGTGTTTCATTTGTAACTTTGCGATTTTTGAGGCGAAGCTCTGTCGATTTGGTTTTGTACACTGTAAAGACTATTGGACTAATTAATCGACGTTTAAACAGTAAATCTTGTGTGTTTGTCACTATTCACGTAAATTCCGCATACGATGACATAGATACATCCTAGGTTTCTATGACAATTGGACGGATCGATCCTAACACGTTAAGGTTTTAAAATGAAACTATGCCTCATAAGGTGTTTTAGTCATTTTGCGACGTATACAATGGATTTGTGTACATTATGATGTTATGATCATAAACATTATGGAAAAATACATAATTTTTGATATAATAACAGTATAATATCATTCACATGTGTGGTTAATAGTTTAAGACCAAACTATGCACTGTAGGGGCATTTTGGTCATTTTACACATAGTTTTAATAGCTTAGTTGGGATTCTGAGTTGGTAAATGTACCTATGGTAGAAATATTAAAAATGAGTTTTTAAACTCAGTAGGTAACAAGTCATGGTTGGTGAATATGGTTTAAAACTGTACTATGCGCTGAAACGGCGTTTAAGTCGCTAAATGATGATTAATGTGATGTTTAATGAAATCTGATCTTATAATCAAGTTTGTATGACTAAGATATGTTACTTAGTATAACACATCAGTAGTTAAAAGGGTTTCATATAAAAAGCATGGTTAAAAGCGGTCTATGTGCCATAAGGGTATTTTCATCATTTATCGATATCATGCAAGAACTTGTGTTAAAACTCAGAATAAAATCTGACTTGACATCCCAAATAATTCTATTGATGATATTATATCAGTAGGGTATGAGTTTTATGAAGAGATTATACATAAAACCGTTTTAGATGCCGAAAGGGGATTTTGGTCTTTTAAAAGCATGATTATCGTAAAACTTGGTTTATGATCAGAGTGATAACACCACAATATATTAATTACATTAATATATTAGTATATAACTTATTTACAAGTTCATTACATGTTAAAACCATGTTTTTAACAAAAAGGGCATTTTAGTCAAGATATGGCATAACGAAGAACTTGCGTATAAACTCGGATTACTATTATGATCATGTAGTATAACCTTCAAGGATTATACTACAATATATTATGATCATAAAGAAACCTTAGATCAGTAGCTAACTAATCTAAATCGGATCAGAATCGAAAGTCAAAGTAGAAGTCAAACTTCACGACTTTTGGTTGCGAACCGACCCTAAGACCGAAATTGACGGGCTAAACATGTTTACACATGTTCTAATAATTATTACCAAGTTATTAAAGTGTCAAAACATGATTTATCACATCTACATCATCAGATTTGAATTAATTACAAATCTGAACCGTTTGACCTTTTAAAGCTTAACTTGACCCGTCAATTGGTCTAGTGCACGTGATCTTTAGGAGGTGCCCTTTTAAGGGATTAAAACCTACCTAATTACGACCACTTAGCCATGTTCATATTGAACAATGGTTGGACCACAATGGTCTTAACCGAAAGTCAAAGCGTTTTATCGAAAACGCTTGACTTTTGGCTATAAAAGCCTATAAAATGAAAAGAGAAAGGATGGAACACTTATAAGTGGTCCAAGAGAAAGATTATAACTCAATAGGATGCTCCCAATTGCTAGGAACTTCCAAAGAGAGTATAGAGAGGAGAAAGAAAGGAATGAGCAACAATTCAAGCTCATGGAGGATTCTATTTATAGCAAAGGAGGATGCACAAGATACTTCCAGGTGTTAGGAGCTGCTCTAGGATGTCTCCAGGTGGTTAGGGATGTGTAAGGAGTTGCAAGAAGGTGGCAATTTGCGAGAAAGGTGGCAGCAATGCAAGCTGCCAAGCAGTCTGCCACTGGCAGTCCCTTATGACTGTATGGCATAATGCTTACGGTCCATAAGGACCTCTGGCACCCATGGTTTTTGAATTGGTTACGGACCGTAAGTATTAAGCTTTGCGGTCTGTAATCGCCTTTCGGCTTCAATTCCCCTTTCTTGCTTATGATCCGTAAGCCACAAGGCTTACGGTCCGTAAGAGTCACTCAGAGGCCAAGAAATTGGCATGTTAACATGTTTGGTCCCTTGACAACCAAAGTTTTATAAATGGACATAATCAGTCCGATGACTTCATCGGACGTCGTTAAGAGGTCATCCAATGACATAATGACATAATTAGTACTTCGATTAAAAATTGTCATTCAGTGGTCATAAATGACATAACGACAAGATCAGTCCCTCTCGTCCAACACGTGGCACATTCGAGAGTATGGACACGTGTCTTGATATAATTGGACACAAAATTTCGAGGTGTTACAATATACGATCTTGACACATAGCTGGTAACACATATCCATCATAGCCCATTCTTAGAAAGCATCCTTTAACCAGCTTTTCGTCTAATGTATCGGGATGTTCAGATGAATGAATCTATGATCACCACCGTCTTCTTTTATACGATAGAATGAATCTCTTGCAGTGTAAGCTAATAAGATCATTACAATTCTTCCACTTTGATTTCCAGCAAATCTGACATACCCACCTTTGATTGGTCTAACAACGTAAAACAAGGTGAGTATTCCTGTCATGTTCCTCGAGGCTCCACTATCCATGATCCACTTCAAAAATCTGGACCTAGGAATCCCCTGCACATACAAGTAACGAATTAGTTTTGGATGGAAACCCAGGCCATATTGGTCTTGGGTTTTCCAATTTTCCCAACCACTTGTACATTCATACTCAAACTAGCATTCTTATCCTCTCTCTGAAGTTTCAACCGTTTTCTACGCTAATCTCCATTTACTAGAAAGTGTTTTTCAGAAAAAAAACTTTTGAAATTACACTTTCATTAGTCTTTGAGAGTCACCGGTTTCTTGTGTATTAACTTTTACCGGCTTATATAGAAATTTAGCAGGTTCAACAATTTTTATTTCAAAATTTGTTTTGTTTCAATGTTGGGGTCGATTTTAAAACATTTGGTTTGACAAATTCAGGTGCTTTCATCTTAAGATCATGTTTTGGACAATTATAAGAAACGTGTCCAACTTCGTGACATTTGAAGCAAGTTCTCCTATCTTTGCGGTTTCTCACAAATTTAAGAGGTGCTTGAGCAAGCTCTCGAGCTTTCTGTTCAAGAAAATCCTTGTTTAACTGATTCCTGAACTTCTCCACTTCACTCTCTGAACTAGATCCAGACATAAACTTGATATTTTTGAAATATACAGATTTACCATGAAAATTGTTGTTTCTCTGTGTGTTGTTTCTGAATCTATTCCCACCATTACCCAATCCTTTATTACCATTACCTTGATAACCGTTGTCGACTTGGTATTTGTTTGATTGGTTTTTTAAATTCTGATTACATCTTTTCTTATTATTAAACACAGCCTGAGATTGGTAATAGCTTGTTTCAGCAAAACGTTTTTTATTGTTCCTTTTGTTTTGATAACTTTTTTTTTTTGTTTTGTGGAACAACCCTTTTGTCAGTTTTAACATGCATATCTACGTCTTCAACAAGTTTAAGCGTGTCACAGCCCCCGACCCTACCCTGGACGGGAGCCGTGAACAGCACAAGATGGTAACAGTGTTTATTAAAATTATCACAACGGAAATTTTTTCAGGACCGGGTGAGGAAAAGTATCAGAGTTTTCAAAAAATGAAATTTTCATATCATAAATTGTGGGGTAAAATCCATATTTACATAAAATATTTTAATGATACACCCTTAATTACAAAACACTTTTTATTCAGGTCACATATTGAGTGCCTCGTAACACTTTTTCCTTCCCTTCAAAGTAAATCACCTGAAACGCGTTTCAAAAACATTTGATCAATGGAAAATATTGGTGAGTTCACTCAATTGTATAAGAAAAGCTTCTTATAATTAGAATATTAAGAGTTTTTACATTTGTTTATATCTTACAACTACCCAAAGGTATTTGTCACTCGGCAGTTCCTGTGATTGTGGTCATATCACTGTTGGCCATTCTCCCAACTAGTGAAGCTTATCAAGTAGTGTATACAAAACCCCATGTACTGACAGTAATTTTCCAATAATAATACAAAGACTTAATCTCTGTAAATATAAGTAACAACTGGAAAAAAATTATTGTTATGAAAGCATTTGATAAAAGAGAATGACTCACAATGTTGTGAGGAAAAACAGAATGACTCACATTGCAGAATTTAGGGTTTTCAAGCCTCCTAGGTTTAAGTCCTGGTTCCTAGATATACACATAATGTAACATGTATTAGTATAAGAAACCAAATAAAACTTCAATGATAATCACGATATTAAAACCGCAACGTATAAAGTATCACCTTATTAAGGCAGAACTTCAACTTTTCATTGCTAGGGTTTCCAATCAATCAGATAGGGTATTGTTTCGGCGATTAGGATACGTACATGAAAATCGAGACATATTTTCGGGAACTGAGAAACGAGGGTCGAAGAGATCGAATTTTTGAAATCGATGTGTGCAGTTTAAAAGTTCAAATCTGCTTTATTTATACCTGAAAAGTGACACTGTCACGCCACGCGATGATCCTCAAAGTCTCCGCTGCGCCATGCGACGAGAACAAACATCTGGTTTTCTTGTTTTTCGTGCTGGTTCCGTTATGCGCGTTCGGGATTTCCATTATGAGTTGTTATAGGACCTTGATGAGAGTGTTTACATCCTCCCTACCTTGTTTTAAATCTCGTCCTTGAGATTCACTGAAACAAGTATGGATATTTTGGCTTCATCTCTAATTCTAGTTCCCAAGTATATTCTGGTCCTCGTTTTGAATACCACTTCATTTTGACCAGAACTAACCTTTTATGCTTGAGGTTCTTGATCTTCCTATCTTCAATCTGTAGGGGTTTCTCAAGAAACTTCAAATTTTCATTCACCTCTATATCTCGAAGAGGTACCATTAAAGATTCACCAGCTAATGTTAGGATCTGAGTTTGACCTGATTGTGTTGTTTTAAACAAACTGGATATAAAATAAGATAAAACATAAGCATCGGAATACGATTTAAAACTTTGTAACATAATCAAATGAGAGATTAGCTTTCATAACACAATGTTTTCATTACTCAAAAGATTGTAAAGGATTACAAGTAATTACATGTATGAATCACTAACTCCCCCTCAGCTCGAGCTTCAGACAGATTAGATCGTACAAGATAAGTGTGTGTGTAAGCTAAATAGAACTTTACATGCACTGTCTATTTATAGTACAAATCCTAACATCTGAAGAATCTTTGTTGACATCACCAAGACAATGACATCTAACTAACCTAACAACCTCTAACCACTGCTAATGCTATTCTCTGATACATTTACAAAACAATGATGGTTATCCAAATAGGATGCTAACCACTGTTGAAGCTTTGTCATGGGTGATTAGACCTTTGACTTACAGCAGACTTTTGACTTCAAGCAGAGGTTTGGTCTTCAGTAGTCTTTATAACCAGCAGAGCTTAGCACTGAGTAGATGTTAAGGCTATCAGATGTTAGGTGCCTTATCATTGAGGGAAGTTGTGAATTAAAACACTGTTTATTTTGGATCATTTAGACCAGACCTGTTTTGGAATTTTATCATCTATTCTTTTGTAGGGGTCAATCCCAACAATCTCCCCTAGAACAGATGATGCCAAAACTCTTCTTTATTCATGATCTTTATTCTCTCATCAGTTTTTCCCTGATTTGTCTCTTGAACTGTAATTCAAAATTCAGGGAATTTTCATCATCTTCATCCCTGCACATTTGAAGTTCCAAAAGATCCTGAAGGTCAGCTACACCCAAGACTAGTGCATCCTTCCTTGTTATATAATCAACTTTCCCATTAGACTTGAGCAAAGTCAATACTGGGTCTGTTTATCAGACATCCACTTTAGTATTTTTGAGTTCAATGGGTTTCTTGGGAGAAGTTTTATTTATGATGAGTTTGGTGAAGTTGGTTTGCTTGATAAAGATGTGGAAGTGATAGTAGGTGGATCCTGACAGTCTGATGAATTAACATCCATTTTTGTTTCTTTCATGTTTTCATCTTCCTTCTTTTCATGTATCTTATCCATTTGATGCTCTTTCCTCTGATTGAAGGCTTGGATGTATTCATCTAAGGCAAGATCTGCACTTGAATTTGTTTTCTTGAACTTGTTCCGGTCTGGTGCAATCTTCCTTATCTGAGGATTATTCTTCATTCGTTCACACCTGTTTGCTTCTTGTTGAAGAGCTTTGAGAGGCCATTCTTCAAATTGATGCTCTTCAGCTTGATATGGTTTATCTCTCATGATAATTTATATGAAATCTCTTCTTAGTTTCTTTTGAATATCAGCATCAGGTAGAGTTGACCTCTTCTTGTTCAAGTCTTTTGCAAAGTCTTCCAGTTTCTTAACTTTACTAAGTGCATGCTGCATTCGACTTGACAAGTAAGTTTCACCTTTCCCTTTACTCTATTTTTTTGCAATGTTATTGGCTTGTTTGACTTTTAATTTCAGATACTCCTCAATGTTCCTTGGAACTCTGTAGCCAAAAAGAGATGGAAATGTTCTTTTGGATGGATTATCCTCTGTGAAAAAAGTAACATTTCATCTTTAACTGCAAGCACTTCCAGAGGATAATTTACTGCCAAGGGTATTTGTCTTGTTGGATTATGGCCAGTAGGTGATTGAGTAAGTGGGTTTGATGTTGGTGATGATGGATGGATAAAAGGTTCTGGATTGGTTAGAATAACTGGTGTAGGTGTGGGTATATCATCAGTCACTTTGAATTTTCTTTTTCTTGTATAGACTGAACTTAGTGAATCAGTTGTTGTGGAGATGTGTGTTACAGGGGTTTGAAATTGAGAAGACATGATAACAGTGGCTTGACTAACAACTGATGAAAGGACTGTTGTCTTAACCACTATCGTTTTAACATCTGTTGTACCTTTTGTAGTCACAACATCTGTTGTAGTTAAAGTTTGTGATGAAGGTGGTGGCATTGTTTTCTGCTTTTTAGTAGGTGATTTATGAGGTGAGGTTATTGGTTTAGGTGCAGCAATGGATATAGTACCAGTAGTGATTTTGAGACCATCAATGGTTTGCTCTTTAGGGTTTTGTAATGGTGATTTCTTTCTGTTTGCAGTACCAAAATCCTTTTTAGAAGTCCTTTTTCCTGT
The DNA here is from genome assembly GCA_947069175.1 of Scalesia atractyloides. NCBI lineage: Eukaryota > Viridiplantae > Streptophyta > Magnoliopsida > Asterales > Asteraceae > Scalesia > Scalesia atractyloides. The sequence continues at coordinate 38,262,693 of CAMTDV010000019.1, read as the reverse complement.
ATCTTCATCATCTGCTTGAATGTCTAGGGTTTCATAAACTCCCTTTTTCTTTTCTTTGACAGATGTTTCAGCAAAAGTTACCAAGGATTCTTTTGCAGGTTCTGGCTTTTGCTTTGACATATTTTTCACAGACTCAGTTTTCTCCCCCTTTTTGGCATAATCTTTTCGAAGATAGGTGCAGAGGAAGAGCCAGACTTCTTTGTAAGGAATTCTTTGATGCCCTTGAGGTCTGCCTGAGTTTCTCTATATCTTTCATCAACCAGATCTTTTATCATTTTTACACGTATTTCATGTTGATGGTCAGCAAATTGGCGTTGTTGTTGAAACAGAGGATATACTTGTTTGATTAAATCAGTGGTTTGAAGAACAGATGATTGAGCAGTGTTTTAAAACTTTGAAGATTCTAACATCTGTTGCAGCATATTTTTGATATCTGCCACTGATGTCTCAATTTTTGCAACTCTCTCCGTCAAATCTTTAGTTTTTAGATCATCACCTAACTTAATAGGATCATCTGAACTCATAACAGAAGTGGTAGTTATATATATGTTATCATGAACAGAGGTTCCAAAACCTGTTTCAAACATAGATGCTCATTTTTCTTGGTACTGGGGACTTCTTTCTATAGCAGAGGTTTCCTTAACAATCTCACCAGTGGTTTTAATGCCAGCAGTGGTTGCTATGGTAGCTTCAGTAGAGATTGCCTTCAAGGGAGACTTATTTATGAAACTACTGTCCAGATGTAAATCAGTGGATTCAATATCTGTAGTAGCTGCTCCACTTGAACTACCAACAAGAATTTCATGAAATTCAAGTGGTGTAACCTCCTCAACTGTTTGTGGGTTAGTCAATGAAATTTTATCAGACACAACCATTGTAGAGGATGTATTCTCAGTAATGTGTTAGTGAGAGAGGCTATTTTGTGTCTGACTTCCAATAACCTCAAACAGATACTTCAGGGTTGTTTTAATTTGAGATGTGGGAGGTGGTGTGGAAAGAGAATTTGCCCTGGGAGAACGACAGTTCATCATACTCTCAAGTGATGGTAATGTTTCAGGTTGTGGTGTCCCTGTGCTTACAACATGTTCCTTTTGTGAGGAATCATGAGGAGTTGTAGTTTTGGATGGAGATCTTTCCAACTGTTGTGAGGAAGTAGTAACAGTGGTTTCTTGTGACTTTTGTATTGTCACAGGTTAACTTCTGGGATCTCATCTTCCAGAAGGCCCTTTTTGGTGGGTTTGGTGAATTTCTTTTTTATCCTTTTGGAGATTTTTGGTGGGGGTTGCACAGCAGTGGTTGTGTTACTGTGGTCACCAAGAGCAGTGGGCTCAGTAGCAGATGGATGAGTTTGGGCAGGTTGTTCTAATAAATCTTTCTCAACCACCTCTACTTGGGTTTTTGAAACTTTATCTTGATTAGAAATGCGTGTAAAAGTTTCATGACCCATAGCTTCTTCCTTGCTAACTGGGCCAATTTTAGAATCATCTCCAGGTAATTGATTTTGAAGATATATGCTTAAAAACCTAGGATGTATCAGAAAAGCCTTTTCTTTTGCAATATTATAATAATTATTAACAATATCTTTGAATAAGACTTGGGAAAAATTGAAATCCGAATCAGTCAAAATAGCATATCCCAAATGTTGCATGTTCAATGGAATTTCATTAAAACCAGTAGTTGTTGCTGAGAGACATGTCAAAATAGTATGGAAGAAAAATCTCATCTCAGCAGGGAAATTTGGTTTGAATATAGTCATACCTTTGAGTTGACCAGCATACCCTCTTTCAATAAACTCTGCTTGGATTTCACCCAGAGGAAATGTCACAGTATATGACATGTCATTCAATTTAAAGACTTGAGAGATCGATTGTGGAGTAATTTTCATCAAGGTTTTGCCCACTCTTGAGATTATTTCATAAGGTACTCCTTCTGTTGAGTGAACCTCAACATTTGCCCAAAATTGTTGGAGTGACCCGTCATAAATTTGGGCTTTTGCCGTCAGCATCTCCTTGAATTTTGACTCTTTTAGTAGCCGAATCATTGAATGATATCTCGTATTTGACTCGGTTTCCTCCAGAATAGTAGTGTAGTTATGAGGAGTTTTGATGATTAACGTTAATGTCGATGATACAGGTTTAGATTTAGCTTTTGATTTTGCCTTGGATTTTGTTTTGGGAGCCATGATTTGAGTGAAAAACTGTTTTTAGATTTTTTTAAATCGACACAGTTTGGTGAAACCTCTGGTCTGGATAGAACAGGGTTTTTATAGGGTTTCTGAAAAAGTGATGATGACATGGCATCTGATGCAATGACTGTCAAATAACATCTGTCCACATGTAACCTCTGTTTTGAAAATGGAAGAGAGTTGTTTGGCTAACTAGTGTTGAAAATATGATCAATGGATAAGAACAGTGGTTGCAACAATCATAGGATACACTTTTTGATAGTGGATAGATTCTTCTAAATGAACAGTGTTTTTGTGCTATTAGTGCTTTGAACAGACTTTGAGGATTTATTGAAAAATTCAATTTTAACTATTTTTAAGGATGGATTTTGATTTTCTAAAAACATTTTATTGCTATTTACACATGGATCACAAAGAAATTTGTTTTTAATCCATGTTTAGCAATCCAAGCCTAGAATCAAATTGTCAAAAGTGTGAGCATCAAGTGCTTTTGTCAACACATCTGCCAATTGATCCTTAGTACGAACATGTTGTAAAGAAATCAAACATTTTTCATAGTAATCACTCATAAATGTTGTCTGATGTCATTAGTGTTTGGGTAACATGTGATGGCAGTGATTTTAATGATGTTTTGATCAACAACTGTTGAACCAGCAAAGGATGGGCTTACAGTTGTTTTGAATATCAGCTGCTCTTGTATTGAGAAATGTGAGTATCTGCAAAGTAGCCCAGACAAGCATAATATGAGATAACCTTGAATATCAACAGATTTCTTTTGATCCATTATCAAGGAAGAGTAACTCCCTTCTCTCTAAAAATAGAAAGGTTTTACTTCCTGGCTGGTTTGAGCTTTAACTATCTAAAAAAAGTGAAAGCTCAACATGTATTACTTTCGAGAGATCAAAAAATACTGAAAAGAAATAACACATGTCCTGATATATAAATGAAATCTTTACTATAAAAATAAGTAAACATTTCTTGATAAATGATTCAATTAGAACTGATTAATGTCCTAAGTTCTCCTATAAAACAATTTTTAACTTGATATACATCAGTTATGTCACACCCTGACTCGCAGCGGAAGACAAATGCAGGGTGCGGCAGACACGTGGTAATTCCCCATAGTTTAAAACATGATATCATAAACAGAGAGAACCTCGGTTACAACATACTACTAATATCATATTACAACCCACAGCTCAAGTACGGTACTACGAGCTAATACAGCTCTTATTCTGCTACAGTTTACTATCCAAGCCATCCGCACGCACATTCCTTACTTTTGCTTCGCTCTACCTGAAATGCATGTTAGTTTTGAAAAGGGCCAGCTAAACGCTGCGTGAGTTCCACATGTTTAGTTATTGTGGAACCATATGTATTAACAAGTTTAATTTCACGGGTCACAGTCACCGTCACAGATGGAATTACACGAGGACACAAGTGAAACCTTGACCTGTCATAGTCACTCCGTATCACCCCGACACATCATGGCACCGGGTCGTGTCACTGCAGACACTTCCCCACTGGGCCGTGTCAAGACAGGCATGTCATCCCAACACTAAGTCATATAAAGTTCAATATTCCCCTGTAGTTATGCCTGATTACATAACTGAGTTCAGGACGCATGCATTTGCCTAGTCATCGACACACAGTATCACCTAGACACTGCCTGGAGCAACTGGGTTTGTCAGACCAATAGTACTATCCGCAGCCCACGGCTTACGCTAATCACTTGTAGAGGAGAGGTAGTTCATGTGTTAGATAATTCACATCTCACAAGTTGGTGCATTTACACATTTTCATAACATGCAAGTCACCCCAAAAAACAGTAAAATGGTTTAAAAGTGGGGAAGTGAAAACTCACAGTGCGAGTAGTGGTCTCAACACAAGAGTGATCAAGCAACTGGATCAACTTTAATAACACATAGGCAAGTATGGACTCAAATCAGTGTCTAAGTTGGTAAGGGTTATAACTTGGATCTGGTCAGGAGTTTTTACTCCGGATTGAGTCTATAGGACACTTGCATGGTGATGGAGGTCAGGGTAGTATTAGTTTTCAGTTTGGCTTCTGGGTATCGTTTCACGTGCCAACCAAAGTCAGTAGTTTAACGTGTTCGGATAATGGTACGTGAATACCAATAGTGCCAACACGTTGTCATTTAAGAATGATTAACTTTTCATTGAGGGAGTTTGAGTGTTTGGGGAGACTAAGTTGCCCAAATTTGAGCTTCTATTTTCACCGTCGGAAATTCTCCCGAACTGTCTTAGGACACCCTCATAGTGCCCAATTTGCCCGTGAATCTCCCGGAATACTCCCGGTGTTCCAGTTCTAGTATTTGTAGGGTTGGGTCAGCTCCCAGTTCCGGTAGGTTCGTTATACGGTAAACTGCCGAAATTAATTTAAAATAACTCATTTTTAATTCCATAAATTCCCATTTAATCTATAAGTTGAATAAAAGTCTGTAAATTTTTATACAAATCTGTAGATTATGGGAAAAATAATTTGGGAATTAATTTTGGCATTTTTCTTATTTAAATAAATTATTTATAAAAAAATATTTAATAAAATAATTAACATTAATTATCATTAGTGGTCCAAAAATTCCCAAAATATTCCAGAACATCCTTTACATGTCCAGGAACTTCTCCCAAAAATTTTAGATTTTTCCAATTTCGTTTCGGTGCGTTCCCGGCTACCGAAAACTCGCAAAAACGCGGATTTTTAACCCAAATCAAAACTCAACCACGAATTTTCCCAGAACATTCCCCATATGTTCCTTAGTGTCTTTGTAAAATGTGGTGATTTATTGAATTCGTTTGATAATTTTTCCGGAATTCTTTCGGTAAAACAGTCAACAATTCACAAAAAATCGTTGAAAATTTCAAAAATTCTAAACTTTTTAGTGGACCTTCCTGACAATACCCTACATCACCACACCAAATTTCAGCTCAATCCAAGTACCACGGACCAAGTTATAGTCAAAACAATAATCTGCATACTCTAGATTCGGTTTTCGAGCGATATACCTAGTGAAAGCTCCGTTTCTGCAGGTTTTTCTTGAGTCCAGAAGGGTGTAGGGGCTATATTCAGTACCTACACATCAAGTACTATCCAAATATGCTAGAACTTAGATCAATCAAGCTTTATTTCATGGTTTTTTGGTTAATCGAATAGTTATGCGATTTTTGTCGAATAGGTGTTGATTAGGGTATCAAAACCCAAAGATTTGTTTATCTTCCGTTTGTGTTTAGGTTCGTTTTCAGGTCCCGGACGCGTCTCCGATTTGCGAAACGGACTCCGTTTTTCGTGTTTTTAGTGTCAAAAGACTCGGTTTAAAAAACTGAGCATAACCGTCTCGAAATCCGAACCCAGTTATGTTTTAATCATAAATTTCTCGTATTAGGGTGGTTTAAGTGTTTTTAAGCTTGATCGATCGTTCCTTGCACATTTAGTTGCCTTATGTTATAGCCGAAACGAAGGCGTTTCCCTAACCTGGAAGCTGCTTCGTTTTGTGTGCCCAGGCTTCGATTAGCTTCAAACCTTATGTCACAGTCTATGGCACAAAACTAAGTTGTTTCTGGAACTTGGAATCTTAGTTGATGCTACCGATAACCTAATAATCAACGTTAAAGGTTTTATACGCTGTTAAACGTCAAGTCTCCGTTTAACACGTTGTTCAAGGCTAAGGACACCAACCTCGCATCATTGGTCCTTAATAGTGTCATGTTAACCATGACGTGCTCTCAGATTCCACCGAGCCATAATAACAATTGCTCAGCATAGCACGCAAGTCATACACGTTTGCAAAGTTTACGCGCTATTATTGTTTTAAGCATGACTTAAAGTTTAGGATCAATTAAGGGGTACCTGGTTTCGTCATGGGTATCATAGTCTCCCCTGGTTAAGAGATTTCGTCCCTGAAATTTACCATGTGTATCTAGGGGAAAAGGTGATGATATTTTCTACGGAATTCATCCTTTCGTTCCTAGGTATATTCAGGTCCTTGTTTCGAGTTCCACCGGAATTTAACCAGTGAAATCTTGTTATGCCTTAATTGTTTGACCCTTCCATCAACTACTTCCACCGGCTCTTCCACAAAGTGGAGTTTATCATCAACGTGTATCCTTCCAATGGTATTTGGGTGGCCTCGTCCGAAAGGCACTTCTTTAAGTTTGAAATGTGGAAGACGTTATGAATGGCACTAAGCTCGGTTGGTAGCTTCAACCGATATGCTACGAGACCTACTTTTTCTAGGATCTCGTAGGGTCCAATGTATCGCGGGGCTAACTTTCCAGTCTTTCCAAATCTGATAACGCCTTTCCATGACGATACTTTTAACAATACCCGTTCACCCACTTTGAACGATAGTGATTCCCTACGTACATCAGACCAACTCTTTTTCCGACTCTGGGCTGCTTTCAGATGATTCTGAATCTGATGGACCTTATCGGTCATTTCTGAACTAGTTCAGATCCCGTCAGTTGAGTGTCACCCACTTCGGCCCAACAAAGTGGTGATCGGCACTTTGACCACAGAGTGCCTCATATGGGGCTGCCTGGATGCTACTATGGTAACTATTGTTATACAAAAATTCCACTAGTGGGAGATGCTTGTCCCAGCTTTCTCCAAAGTCCAGGAAACAAGCACGAAGCAAGTCCTCTAGTGTCTGAATCGTGCGTTCCGATTGGCCATCGGTTTGGGGATGGTAAGTAGTACTCAAATCAATTAGCATCTCCAAAGCTTCTTGTAACTTTTTCCAGTACCGCAAAGTAAAATGGCTGTCTCGGTCGGAAATAATAGCAATCGGGACACTATGTCTAGCTACTATCTCATTAATATAAATTTGGGCCAACTGATCCGTCTTATAAGTGGTTCGAATCGGAATAAAATATGCGGATTTGGTCAATTGATCGACGACTACACAAATCGCAACATGACCATGAGGCGTTTTCGGAAGATGGGTCACGGAATTCATCGTGATTTGTTCCCATTTCCACTGAGGTATCTTGGGTTATTGCAACATTCCCGATGGTTTTTGATACTAGGTCTTGACTCACGCACAAGTCAATCATGGGCTCATGTACTCGGCCACGTCCTTTTTTCATCCCCAGCCACCAGTAAAACTCTTTAAGGTCGTGGTACATCTTATCTGTACCGGGGTGAATCGAATATTTTGACTTATGAGCCTCGTCATTATTAACTGTCTCAGCTCCGAACTTGCACGAATCCACACTCGATTCTTGAAATACAACACCTCGTCCGTTTTCCTCACAAAACTTTTCTCATTTCCGTGCAATCCTTCACCGAGTAACTGGCTTTCTTCTAGGGCTTGCATCTGCGCGTTCCGGATTTGATCTATTAGGCTTGTCTACACAATCATTCCCAAGGCTCTCACTCGAAGGGGTTTAATTCGATTCTTCCTACTTAGCGCATCTGCTACCACATTAGTTTTCCCCGGGTGGTACTTTATCTCACAGTCGTAATCATTTAACAATTCCACCCATCTACACTGTCTCATGTTTAATTCATTTTTTTCGAAGATATGTTGGAGGCTTTTGTGATCCATATATATAGTACACTTGGTACCATATAAGTAATATCTCCAAATCTTTAGTGCAAATTAACAGCGCCTAGTTCCAAATCATGCATCGTGTGGTTCTTTTCGTGCACTTTCAAATGTCTGGAAGCATACACAATTACATTATTCCTTTGCATTAGGACACATCCGAGCCCTTGTCGCGATTCGGCACAATATACGACAAAGTCGTCATTGCCTTCGGGTAGCGTCAGGATTGGGGCCTCGCATAACTTTTTCTTTAACAGCTGGAACGCTGTTTCCTGGTCTTCACCCCATTCATACTTTCTGTCCTTCTATGTTAAAGCGGTCAGGGATTGGGCAATACTTGAAAAGTTTTCGATGAAGCGGCGGTAATATCCTGCCAGTCCCAAGAATTGGCTGATCTCTTTTCGAGATTTCGGCGCAGGCCAATTGTTGATTGCTTCTATCTTGCTTGGATCTACATGAATTCCATACTGATCCACCACATCTGCCAACACGTTGTCATTTAAGAATGATTAACTTTTCATTGAGGGAGTTTGAGTGTTTGGGGAGTCTAAGTTGCCCAAATTTGAGCTTCCATTTTCACCGTCGGAAATTCTCCCGAACTATCTTAGGACACTCCCATAGTGCCCAATTTGCCCGAGAATCTCCCGGAATACTCCCAGTGTTCCATTTCTAGTATTTGTCGGGTTGGGTCAGCTCCCAGTTCCAGCAGGTTCGTTATACGGTAAACTGCCGAAATTGATTTAAAATAACTCATTTTTAATTCCATAAATTCCCATTTAATCTATAATTTGAATAAAAATCTGTAAATTTTTATACAAATCTGTAGATTATGGGAAATATAATTTGGGAATTGATTTTGGCATTTTCCTTATTTAAATAAATTATTTATAAAACAATATTTAATCAAATAATTAACATTAATCATCATTAGTGGTCCAAAACTTCCCAAAACATTCCAGAACATCCTTTACATGTCCATGAACTTCTCCCAAAAATTTGAGATTTTTTCGATTTGGTTTCTGTAGGACCCATCCTCGATGCTAAGGAGCCTAAATTTGATATCTAATGTCCATAATAGCGGAAATATTACGTCGTGTTTACCAATAGACAAGAAGTAATCAGTTTAACATCAGTTTTATTGATCAAACGTCAAGAGTAAAAACTGACAGAGCTTCGCCTCCAAAATGCCAAAGTTACAAATGAGAGAGGCTAGCTAGCTATTTATAGAGTATCAAGTTCGCTGGACATGGGTATGAGTTCGCCCGAACTTGCCTTAGCAAGTTCGGCCGAACTTAACATGATAATCATCCATGGGCAAACTTGACTACTAGATACTTAAATAATTCATACGACTAGCCTATTCAGCTCTATTCTATACAGACTCGATATAAGACTAAGACATAGACATTATGCACCAACAGACTCCCCCTTGGATATCGTCTTCGTCTTGTATCAGTCTTCAAAACTCTTTCTTCATAATATACTTTAACGCACACGACCGAAGAAGTTCTTAATCGGCTTCTTTCGTCGCTCTTGCTTAGGATCCGGCGTCTGGTCTGTAGGAGGCACTTTGTTCATATGTTGAAATCTCCTAATACTTGCCTTTCTTGTTCTCTCATGAATTGCTTCACGACGCTTCTCCTCTTTTAGAAAATTCAACCCTTTCTAAATCCCTCCAATTTGTTTGCCACATCTTCCCTGAGTTTACTTCATGCGCATAACAAACATTAACAACTTTCTGAAACTGCATCGCTTGTACCTTTTCATGTTCTTCAAACACAATCTTACGATAGAACAAGGTTTTGATATCTTCTCTCGAGAAGTTTACAAGCCACATTGGATCTAGAATCCTGATTGTTCTCCATAAACCTCTCATGCCTTGATATCCCAATACCTCAACTCTTTCCTTTGAAATATCCAAGTGTTCTTCAAATTTTAACACAATAACTGCTTCATAAGTAGATGGATCTATCTGCCACCACTTGAACAATGGATAGAAGTTCTGCTCAATCGACATCAGTGGCATGTTTCTCATTGCCCTTGGTCGCTTCATTATCAACGTAATATCTTTTTCACCCGTCTTTTTGTTAGTCTTGATTCGGCGATCTGGAATAAATGGCTTCCAATATCTGAATCCTTTCACTGCTTCATACTTTATCAATTTTCACAACAACTGATCAATCACTTTCATGTGATAGGTAACATTGACGTCTAAACCAACTCTTCCACATCCCAATATGGTAAGGTCTTGAAATCAGCAAGATACTTGAAGCATTGCACTCCAAATTCTCTTTTGATTGCATATACGTTAAGTTCCTTGAACCAACCCTAACTCAAGATATCTCCCAAAGAAACGTCTTTATCTCTGGTAAAGAATGCTAGAGGACGTCTAAACTTACGTTCGCGCGGCATCTCTTTAAACCAAGACTTTTTCGCTCGAGCAATTTCTTCTTTTGTCATAGGCTTTGGGACTTTTCCTTCTAATAAAGATTCTTCAATCTTTTCTTTCAGCATGTCTTCGTCTAGCTGCTTGTACATCTCCTCGAAAGTAGGAAAACTTTCAGAATTAGGACCGACGTACTTCGCAGTATGACCTGTCTCATCATCAGAAGACCAATCTTCAACAATCACTCTATCATACTCGTCAGCTTCAAATCATCTAACATATTGATAATCATTCGGTTCAAATGTGTTAACATTCAACACGTCTTCTTCCAAATCAAACTCTAGATCTTCAGCATTAACTTCAACTAACTTTGCTAGATCTTCCTTTGTATAGTTGTGTACAAACTCGCCTTCCTCCACGTTATGTTCAAGAATCAACAATAAAGGCTTAGAAGGTACTGCAGCAACCGATTTTACAATTCTTTCAACATTCAACAGATCAATTTCATCAATTGGCCCTTTCTGCCCTGACTCCCCCTCACTTTTATCATCATTCTATTTGGTTCGTCATCCATTAGTGAAGAGAAATCAAATTCACTTGAGTTTTTAGCTTCAGTGATTTTCAGACCAATACCACCCTGATCATCATCATTGTCATCGTCAGCAACATTCCAATCTTCGTACTCAGAATCATCTTTCTTTTCCTCATCTTCTTTATCCTCATCTTTAGCTTCATCATCATCCTTATATTCAGAAACTGTGACAGGATCAGAAGGTTTGACAGATTCGTCAACCTTTGAAATCTCGGACTCAGAAGCTATAACAACATTTCTTCCAATTGATTTCTCTGCAGCTTCAGAAGGGTTAGGAGTTTCACCTTCAACCCCTTTACCTTTACCACTCGCAGCTAACTCTTTCTCAGATCGTTCTTTAGCTTCTTGCTAATCCAGACGATCATATTCTTTGATGAAATCAATTCCCAGAGAGATAGATAAAACTTTCTGTATCTTGGAAAATCTTCGATCATTTAGAGCTTGGATTGATTTTAGATCTGCAATCTCTATTTGAAGTTTTTCATTTGCATCCTGCAAACTCTTGACCAAAGCTTTAAAATATTCTCGCTAATTTTCTAACACTTTCACTTTGTCATCCAGCAATTCCTTTTCAACTGCACTTTGATTCATCTTTTGAATAAACTCTGCTTTCTCAACTTCATTCTTAGCCAATTTTTCTTCTAACACCTTCACATGTTTTTCTAGAAGTTCAACATTCGTCTCTGGAAAGAAATCGTTTAGATCTTGCAGACTAATCGGATCATTATGCATATCACCAAACAGATTAGGCCACGAAGATTTTGGTGTTGACTTTGGAGTAGCAGCCTTTGGTGTTGACTTCCTTGGAGTAGACTTTCAAGATTTGAAGTCGTTGGAGCAACCGGTGATTGAATAACAGGAACTTCTAATAACCCAGACACAGGAGGTTCTTGTGTAGCTCCTGGCCTTTCAGCTTCACTTGAAATAACAATAGGAGGTTCTTGTGTAGAAGGTTCTTGTGTGACTTCTTTCTCCTGTGCGCCAGAAGGTTCTTGTGTAACTTCTGGGCTCTTTTGCTTACAGCTTTTTGAACTTTCTTCCTTTTCTTGCCTTTTGTTTGAGGAGACCATGTAGTCTTTGTCGAAGAAACAGTTGCAGACTTTACACGTTTAGCTTTTTTCTTTGGCTTTTCCTCATTAGAATCTTTTTCTTGATTCGGATCGAAATCAGCATCAAACTCTCTTTCTTTTTCAGCTTATATTTCAGCTGCTGTCTTTTCAGGTTCTTTCACTGGTTCTTCATCAGAATCATCATCATGTTCTGTTCTGATGTAGCAGATATAACATCATCTTGCGTAGCTTTCTCAGTTTCTTAACTTTCAATAATAACTGCTGCGCTCGAACCACCTTCAACTTGAACATTTTCTGGTTCATCTTCATCGAGGAGCATTGTTTCAACTTTCTTTGCTGCTCGTTTCTTCTTAGGCTTTTCAACCTCAGCTTTTAAGAACCATTCACTTCGAGACTTTGGTTTGAATTCTTTAAATCATTCTTTCTCTGCATTTAGTTCTTTATCATCTCCACTGCCGCCTTTTCTCCTTTTGTTTTCTACCGGTGCCACATAATTCTCATCTTTAATAGCCCCGAATACCGGTTTAGCAATAGGTGCTGAAGCTTGCTTTTGGAACTTTAAAAGCTTCTTCACTGTTGTCTCATCAAGATGACTTAGGTATAACACATCGTTCGGATCTCGTGCAATATTCGTGTACTTCTCATCTATCAGCATCTGTACAAATCTTGGATAGAGACACAATCTTGAATCGTCCATATTTTTTGACATATGAGTGAAAACCAGCTTGGAATAATTGAACGGCTTTTTCAAAATAAGTGTCGTTGCCATACAGGCCAAATAATCTTGCACATCGTCAAGGCCTTCCTTTTGATGACTAAACGTGTGAATGATCACATGCATGAGGAGCTTGTAGGGGTTAGGCACTTCCCCTTTATTTAACGTTTGCTTGTTCACACTCCCCTTATAACCCATTCTAAAGAAACAACCACGAACCATCTTTTCATCGAGAGATATTGGATCATCTTTATCATCATTGAACTGAAGGATCCGTCGAATATCGTCTTCATTCACAGTAATCTCCTTAACTTTATTCCCAACCTGCAGTGATGAAATAATCGTCTTCTGATCATCACTGAGCTTCGCATTTGTCCAGAAATGGTACGTTAGAGATTTGTATGAAATTGTGCGCTCTGTGATAGCTCGATGAATAGGGCTTTCTTTCAAGAACTTCAAAATACTCTCGTAATCCTTCAAAGATGGACATATAGTCTTATCGAGCGTAATACAAGTGTTGTGCGACTTAGAAAATTCTATTGTAATCACTCTCGCTGGTTCTTGAGCCTGAAAAACGATGCAAAACAATTAGCACGCTTATCGAGAAAAGATTTCAAAATTTTTCTAACACATTCATCAAGTTCGGACGAACTTGAGAAATGTTAAATCATTCTGTTTTTATCAAGTTCGCCCGAACATGTTATATACATGTTCAAACATCAAAGCTTAAGTTCGGGCGAACTTATTATTTTTCCAACTTTTCTGATTTCAATAACTCAAGTTCGGGCGAACTTCCATATAATCTTTCAATAACATTTTTAGGAAGTTTGGTCGAACTGCCTTATTTAATTTTGTTCTGATTTATTAACAAGTGCGGTCGAACTTGATAACAAGTTCGGCCGAACTTGTCATCTTCTCCAAACACAAAACCTGTTAATCATGCCATCAACCATTTCAATCAAATTAAAAACATTTACACGGTCGATTTATGTTATAATACAAGATTCCAAGTTCAATTTTGTCTAATTAAACCTAGATCTAATAGATTTAACATTTTAGATCTTGATTCATCGAATACGGTTTATTTAACGGTTCAAAGTCCAAATCAATACTCAGACATTGTGATTGGTGTGCTAATCACTAAAAACAATCCAAATTTGGGCAGTATAACGGCTTAAAATTGACAGTTTCACTCAATTCTTTCAAACGCTCAAGTCCGCTCAGTAGTTTTGTTTTTGCAGAAGTGAGTTCGGCCGAACTTGCTTAGGTTTTTATACCTAGGCAAGTCCGGGCGAACTTGCAAAGCCCATATTATCAAGCCCAACAAGTCCGGGCGAACTTAATGAATAACCATCAGCCATCTGCAGCTCGGTCGAACTTGCTGCATAGATAAACTTTGATCAGTTTAGCAAGTTCGGCCGAACTTGCCAAACACAAATTTTTTTTTTCAAATTTTACCTTTTAACCCTTGAACTTTCCAACTTTTACCAGTTATGAAAATCCACTCAGTTGACCAAGTCCAAGTTAATGACCTTGGTTAACCGAATTGTCTGCCGAGTCCAAGTTAATGACCTCGGTTTGACCCGTTACGAACAAACTATTGATATTTTCAAGATTAAAGTTTCAAATTAATGAACTTTTTATCGATTTAACTTTTCATATTTTACAGATTAGCTCCCAGCCTATTGTCAATGAGATTCCCACCAGTTCTAGCATCTTACCAGACTTCGAAGACCCGTTCTCCAACATTGGTTTGCTGAAAACAACGTAGAAATAAAATCTTTTTGAATTTTTGTAAGTTTATGCTAAAACACACTGAAAATCTTTTTGGTTTTAATCTGTAAAGCTGATAAACTATTTACAGGACAATGTAAACTATGTACAAACATATTTAAAGTTTTGTGAATTCGTGTCTAAAGGATCATATCAGTTAATTGAGACATATCACCAGTACCGTTGACCTTTAGATGACTTTAAACTTTAAACTCGTTTAGCTAGATTGTCGATATGTTTGTCCATTTAAACTTTACCATGTTTCTCAACTGTTTCAAGATATCTTAAGGTAAGATTTATGAAACTTTACTTATCTGTGGTTCCCACTTCTAGAATATACTCCCGTATCAAAATTCCCTAGATTTCATCTTACAGGTGAATATAGCGTAATTGATATCTGTATCTGGGTAATGCGAGACCTTGAGAGCTCAGGTTAATACTATCATACATACAAAGAGATGAGGCTCGTCTTTAATGTAGGACCGATCCTCGATGCTTAGGAACCAAAATTTGATATCTAACGTCCATAATAGCGGAAATATTATGTCGTGTTTACCAATAGACAAGATTTAATCAGTTAAACGTCAGTTTTATTGAATAAACGTTCTGGTTACAAACTGACAGAGCTTCGCCTCTGAAATGCCAAAGTTACAAATGAAGTAGGCTAGCTAGGTATTTATAGAGATGCAAGTTCGCCCTAGGAGACACCTAAGTTCGCCCGAACTTGCCTTAGCAAGTTCTGCCGAACTTGGCTATACATGATAGTCATGGGAGAACTTGCTTACATTGTACATAAATACTTCTTTCACCTAGTCTATTCAGCTCTATACTATACAGACTCGATATAAGACTAAGACATAGACATTATGCATCAACAGACTCCCCCTTGTATATAGTCTTCGTCTTGTATCAGTCTTCAAAAACTCTGTCTTCATAAAAACGTTAACGTACACAACCGAAGAAGTTCTTGAACGGCTTCCTTCATCGTTCTTGCTTTGGATCAGGCGTTTGATCAGTTGGCGGTGGTCTTTTAAAGTTAGCCATTCTTAGCGAACTTTGCCTTACCGCTTTTTCCATTCTTTCTTTAATCGCCTCATTTCTGGTTTCCTCTTTTAGAAACTCAACTCTCTCTAGATCCCTCCACTTTGTTTGCCACATTTTTCCAGAATTTACTTCACGTGCGTAACAAACATTCACGACCTTTTGAAACTGCATAACTTTGTACCTTTTTACGTTCTTCAAAAAACAATCTTGTTGTAGAACAAGTTTTGATATCTTCTCTCGAGCAGTTCACAAGCCACATAGGATCTAGAATCCTTATCGTCCTCCATAAACCTCTCATACCCTGATGACCCATCACTTCAACCCGTTCCTTAGTAATATCCAGATGATCTTCAAATTTTAACACGATCACCGCTTCGCAAGTAGCTGGATCTATCTGTCACCAGTTGAATAAAGGATAGAAGTTCTGCTCGATCGGCATAAGTGGCATATTCCTCATGGCTCTAGGACGTTTCATAATTAACGTTATGTCCTTTTCCCCTGTAACCTTATTGATCTTAACCCTTCGTCCTGGAATAAACGGCTTCCAGTAATTCTAACCTTTAATTGCTTCATACTTAATCATTTTCCATAATAACTGATCAATCGACTTCGTGTAATATGTAACATTCACCATCTATACCAACTCTTCTACATCCCAATATGGTAATGTCTTGAAATCAGCAAGATATTTGAAGTATTGCACTCCAAACTCCCTCTTGATTGCATATACGTTAATCTCTTTAAACTAACCCCAGCTCAAAATATCTCCCAAAGAAACATCTTTGTCTCTGGTAAAGAATGCAAGAGGAAGTCGAAACTTGCGTTCGCGTGACATTTCTTTAAACCAAGGCTTTCTCGCTTGAGCTATCTCTTCTTTGGTCATGGGCTTAGGTACTTTACCCTCTCGAACTGATTCAGCAATTCTATCTTTCAACATATATTCATCAAGCTGTTTGTACATCTCTTCAAAAGTAGGAAAACTATCTGAATTAGAACCGACATACTTTGCTTTTTGATCTAATTCGTCATTTGAAGACCAATCTTCCACAATTACTCGATCGTATTCATCAGCTTCGAATCTTATCTCATACTGATACTCTTTTGGTTCAAATGTGTTAACAATCATAACTTCCTCAAAATCAAACTCTAAGTTCTCAACTTCAACTTCAACTAGTCTTGCCAAATCTTCTTTCGAGTAATTATGTACAAACTCACCTTCTTCCACATTGTGCTCTAACATTAACATTAAAGGCTTCGTGGGTACTGCAGTCACAGGCTTCGCAGAACGACCAATATTTGACATATCTATATCATCATCAGTTGGCCCTTTCTGCCCTGACTCCCCCTGACTTTTATCTTCCATCCTATTCGACTCATCATTCATAAGATAAGAAAAATCAAATTCATCAAATACTTTGGCTTCAGTGATCTTTAAACTTGTACCTCCCTGATCAGAATCATCACCACCTTGATCGTAATCATCATCATCATCACCAACATTCCAATCCTCGTAACCTTCTTCCTCTTCATCCTCTTTATTATCTTTTTCAGCTTCTTCATTGCCTTTTTCTTCAGAAACAATAATAGGATCAGAAGGCTTGACAGATTCGTCAACCTTTTGGATATCAGACTCAGAAGCTTTTGAAATATCTTCAACTGGTTTCTCAGGAACATCGGAAGACTTCTCAGCAGTCTCAGAAGATTTAGGAGCTTCACCCTCAACATGCTTTCCTTTACCACTTTCAGCTAATTCTTTCTCAGCACGCTCTTTTGCTTCCTGACGATCCAGACAATCGTATTCAGCAATGAAATCAATGTTTAGATTGTTTGCTAACACTTTCTGCAATCTGTTGAATCTTCTATCGTTCAATGCTTGGATAGTCTTTAGATCTGCAATCTCATTCTGCAATTTCTCATTCAAGTCTTGCAAACTTTCAATTAGTGCTTTGAAATACTCCCTTTCATTCTCTAACACCTTCACTTTGTCATCAAGTAATTCTTTTTCAACCTCGCTTTGATTCACCTTCTTAACAAGCTCGACCTTTTCAACCTCATTCTGTGCAACTTTTTCTTCCAATGCCTTCACACGTTTCTCTAGCATCTCAAAATTAGATTCTGGGAAAAACTCATCCAAGTCTTCGAGACTGATTAGACCATGTGGCATATCACCAAACAGATTTCCCTTGGTGTCTTTGGCGTTGAATCTTTAGGTGTTGCAGCTTTCGGTGTTGACTTCTTCGGAGTAGAACTTTCAATATTTGGAGTCGTCGGAGCAACAGGTGATTGGATGACAGGAACTTCAACAAAATCAGGCACATGAGGTTCTTGTGTAACTCCTGGCCTTTCAGTTTCAGCATGAACAATAACAAGAGGTTCTTGTGGAGGAGGTTCTTGTGTGACTCCTTTCTCCTGAGCACCAGAAGGTTCTTGTATGGCTTCTGTGCTTTTCAACTTGCTTTTGTACCTCTTGCTCACAACTTTCTGAGCTTTCTTCTCTTTTCTTTTACCTTTGGTCTGAGGTGACCCTGTAGTCTTCTTTGAGATTTCGATTGCTTGAGACTTTGTACGCTTAGACTTTTTCTTCGGTCTCTCCTCGTCAGACTCTTTTTCAGTGTTAGGATCAAAATCTTCATCCAACTCTCTTTCCTTTTCTGCTCTAATCTCTGCCTCAGTCTTTTCTGGCTCTTTGGCAGGAATTTCTTTATCAGAATCATCTTCATTTTCAGAAGTAGCAGATATAACATCATCTTGAGGCATTTTCACAGTTTCTTGACTCTCAATAACAACTGCAGCGCTCGATCCAGCAACTGCCTCAATGTTTTCAGGTTCTTCTTCGTCAACGAGCATCGTTTCTACTTTCTTAGCAGCTTGCTTTTTCTTTGGCTTATCAGCTTCTGCCTTTATAAACCACTCGCTTCTTGCCTTTGGTTTGAAATCTTTAAAACATTCTTACTCAGCTTTAAGCTCTTTCTCATCATCACTACCATCCTTTCTTCATTTGATATCTGGCGGCGATATATAATTTGAATCTTTTATAGCTCCAAACACCAGTTTTGCAACAGGAGCTGAAGCTTGCTTCTGGAACTTGATTAGCTTCTTTACTGTTGTTTCATCAAGATGAACTAGATATAACACATCGTTCGGATCCCGTACTATATTTGTATACTTCTCGTCAATCACATCTGAACAAATCTCAGATATAAGCATAGCCTTGAATCTTCCATGTTCTTCGACATGTGAGTGAAAACTAACTTAGAAACATTGAACGGCTTCTTCAGAATAAGCGCCGTTGCCATGCTATCCAAATAGTCTTGAACATCATCTAATCCGGCTTTACGATGGCTGAATGTGTGAATTAGAGCATGCATCAAAAGCTTGTAGGGGTTTGGCACTTCCCCTTTCTTCAACGTCGGTTTGTTCACGCTCCTCTTATAACCCACATGAAAAAAACAACCACGCACCATATTCTCGTCTAAATGAATCGGATCATCTTTATTATCATTGAATTCCAGAATCCGTCGAATATCGTCTTCAGTCACAGAAATTGGTTTAGCTTCATTTCCAACTTGTACTATTGAAGTCATTGTCTTCTCATCAGCACTAAGGCTTGCATTCATCTAAAAGTGAACGATGTGTGATCGATATGATACTGTGCGCTCTGTAATAGCTCGGCGAATATGGATTTCCTCGAGAAACTTCAATATACTGTCGTACTACTTCAGTGACGGACAAATAGATTTGTCAAGCGTAATGCACGTATTGTGAGTTTTGGAGAACTCAACAGAGATTACACGCGCTGGTACCTGTGCCTGAAAAATGACGCAAAACAATTAGCACGATTTTCGAGAAAAATTTCACAAAATTTTCTAACATTTATATCAAGTTTGGGCGAACTTGATATATATGTTATAACAATCTGCTTTAACTAAGTTCGCCCGAACATTTCTAAAACACATGTTCATTATATAAGTTCGGGCGAACTTATACATACAATAACAAATCAGACTTTCAAACCTAAGTTTGGTCGAACATGTTTGCACCAGTTTGATAAGTTATTTTGATGCAAGTTCGGTCGAAGTTGTTTAAGTTTCATTTATTAATATTTTTAGACAAGTCCGGTCGAACTTGACAACAAGTTCGGTCGAACTTGTCGTCTTCTCCAAAGACCAACTTGTTCAAAACAATTAAACAGCCGTTTCACTTCAATCAAAACTTGCTATACGGTCGATTTTATGTGTAGATTAAGGATTTATGTTCAATTTTAATCAACAGCTCCTAGATTTATCAGATATTAATTTTTCAGATCTATTTGGTCGTTTAAGATCAATACACGGTTCAAAGTTCAATATTATACCTCGACCATTGCAGATGGTGTGTAAATCACCAAAAACAACTAAATTTAGGCAGGGTAACGTTATGATTTTGTCAATTTCACTCAAGATCACTCAAAGCTCAAGTTCGCTCAAGAGAATCTGATAACAAGTAAATGAGTTCGGCCGAACTTACTTAGGTATTTATACCTAGGTAAGTTCGGGCGAACTTATAAGCCCATTAACATAACCCATCATAAGTTCGAGCGAACTTATTACTTAAAATAAACACAGCCATTTTATAGCAAGTTCGGTCGAACTTGCTTGTTTGATAAACCTGATTTGTTTAGCAAGTTCAGCCGAACTTGCCAAACCACAATTTTTAACTTTTCAAATTTTCATTTTTGACCCCTGAACTTTCCAACTTTTTATTAGTTATGACAATCCACTCAGTTGACCAAGTCCAAGCTAATGACCTTGGTTAACCGATTTGTCTGCCGACTCCAAGTTAATGACCCCGGTTTGACCCGTTACGAACAAACTGTTGATATTTTCAAAAACAAAGTTTCAAATTATTGAACTTTTAATCGTTTTAACTTTTTCAGATTTAACAGATTAGCTCCCAGCCCGTTGTCAAAGAGATTCCCACCAGTTCTAGCATCTTACCAGAGTTCGAAGATCCGTTCTCCAACATTGGTTTGCTGAAAACAATGTAGAAATAAAATATTTTTGTATTTTTGTAAGTTTATGCTAAAACACACCGAAACTTTTTTTGGTTTTAATCTGTAAAGCTGAATTACAAAGTAATAAGCAATGTAAACTATGTACAAACATATTTACAGACATTTTTTTGTGAATTCGTGTCTAAGGATCATATCAGTTGATTGAGACATATCACCAGTATCGTTGACCTTTAGCAGACTTTAAGTTTTAAACTCGTTTACCTAGATTGTCGATATGCTTGTCCACTTAAGCTTTACCACATTTTTCAACTGTTTCAAGATATGTTAAGATAGATTTCATGAAACTTGACTTATCTGTGGTTCCCACTTCTTGAATATACTCTCGTATACAGATTCCCTAGATTTCATCTTACAGGTGAATATAGCGTAATTGATATCTGTATCTGGGTTGTGCGAGACCTTGAGAGCTCAGGTTAGTACTACCGTACAGACAAAGAGATGAAGGCTCGTCTTTAAGGTGTGTTCCACTTAAGGAATCTTTTTAGCATTGCAAATGATTAGATCTTTCGATTCTTTTCAATATTGCATGAAGTTTGGAGATTTATAGCGAAAGTATTATAGAAGTTCTAGGCCGTTGCTTCCGCAAAATCAGAAGAACTTGTATAATACCCTAGATATCAACTATATATAAAGACCTCGTATCTCAGAATCAGGCAATCTTTCAAACGAAGTTTCGGAGTACTAAGTCCATATATCCAAGATGTGTTAATCCACAAGATTAAGCAGTTGTAAAATTTAGTTTATATCTCGAAAACAGTTTACTGAACGTGTTAAGCCTATAGACATATCCACAGTAAGACTCGTTTATCACTTTTAAAAACTTTACATTTCTTTAGCATACTATGATAGTCCACTGATGTACTATCATTTCCTTTTAAGACATTGAACTTTTTCTGTCTTTTTCAATGTTTTTGTATGTTTTGAAATCGTATGTTTTTGGATTTTAATTTTTTTTGAATGTTTTTGTATTTTCTCTAACATTTCTCCCCCTAAAATCAAAAACATCTTTTTTGGATTTTACATTTTAACAAAATTCTGAAGTAGAAAAATATTTACAAACCAATGTTGATCACGCGAACTCGTCGTCCGATCCATATTCAACCTCAGCGTCCGCACCTGTTAGCAAATTTTTCATACCGTTAATTCTCAGCAAGTATTTAAACCGTGACAAAGAAAATGGTTTGGTATAAAAATCAGCCTTTTGTTCGTCGGTGTAGAATTTTTCTATTCGTACCAATTTCTTTTCGTAGCAATCACGAATGAAATGATATCGAATTTGAATGTGTTTTGTGCGTGAGTGATGAACCGGATTTTTAGTTATATCTATGGCTGCGTTGTTATCAACATATAGCGGAGTGTCTAGAAATTGTAGACTCTGCTGTTGAATCCACAGAATCTGTGAACAACAGCTGGAGGCCGAGATATACTTAGCTTCACAGGTAGAGAGAGCGACCGTAGTCTGTTTCTTACACTGCCAGGTTACCATCCTTGTTCCGAAGAACTGGCATCCCACTGTAGTTGATTTTGAGTTCAACTTATCTACACCAAAATCAGAATCAGGATAGCCTGTGAGGTCGAAATTGTCGTTCTTCGGGTACCACAAGCCGGTGCTTGGGCATCCTTTCAGGTATCTGAAGATTCGCTTCACAATCTGCATGTGTAAGATCCTCGGGCTTGACTAATATCTGGCGCATAGGCAGGTTGGATACATAATATCTGGGCACGATGCCGTCAGATACATCAGCGATCCAATAATCGATCTGTATAATGTCTCGTCAACTTTGGCTCCAGTCTCGTCAACGCAAATGTCGTGATTTAGAGCAAGAGGCGTAGATAAAGGCTTCAAGCTTTCCATTCCAAACTTCTTCAAGATGTCGTGAACATACTTAGTCTGATGAATGAAAATACCATCCAGAAGCTGATTTACTTGCAAACCAAGAAAGAACTTCATTACGCCCATCGAGGACATCTCGAATTTCTTTTTCATGATTCCCTCAAACTCCTTGCAGAGACTATCGTTTGCAGATCCAAAGATGATGTCATCAAGGTAGATTTGAACTATAATTAGATGGCCATCAACTTCGCTGGTGAAAAGAGTACTATCCACAGTTCCTCTGATAAAGCCGTTTCCGATGAGATGTTGCGATAACGTCTCGTACCAAGCTCTCGGGGCTTGGTGTAGTCCATAAAGAGCTTTATCCAGTAGGTACGCTTTCTTCTTGTTGAGTGGATCGACAAACCCCAGTGGTTGTCCAACGTACACCTTCTCGCGTAATTTGCCATACCGAAAAGCCGATTTGACATCCAATTGATAGACCTTAAATCCTTTTCATGATGCGAAAGCTAGAAAAATTCGAGTAGATTCCAAGCGAGCTAGTGGTGCATAGACTTCCGTGTAGTCTATCCCTTCCTACTGGTGAAATCTCTTGACAACAAGCCTAGCTTTGTTACGAACAATAACCCCTCTATCATCACGTTTACACTTAAAGACCCATTTTGTATCAATTGCTTTCTGATTTTCTGGTAGGTCTTCAAGCTTCCACACACCCAACTTCTCAAACTGCAATAATTCTTCTTGCATTGCTTGTACCCAATTTTCATCGGCTAAAGCTTCATTAACTGCCTTTGGCTCAATCTGAGAAATGAAACATGAATAGAAACAATAGTTTTGGGTTGTAGCAATGCGTGTGTAGAAACAACTGAGTGCTTTATTAATTTCCCTCGAGTTCTAACACCAGTTTGAAGTTCTCCGATAATATTTGTTGACGGATGATAGGAATATGATCGCGACAATTCTTCACTTGGAACATCTACTGAGTTTTGCTGATTCGTGATGTTGAGATCAATGACCAATTCAACGTTTGGAGAGCTTGATGAAGCTTCATTTATGTTGTTCGGGACTGCAGATTGATTAAGAAGACTTGTTATCTGCTCCACTTCTTCATCTGAAGAAGATGATTCCCCATCAGCATCAAATGTTGGTGCTTCATCTGAGTCAGAATTTTGATTCTGAGGCATACTGGGCTTCATTGTTGTATTCACTGGTTTAGTAGAGGCATTTGTTGGAGGAGTAGCAGGTGTTGATAATGTTTCAGAAACATTTTCAGCCGGAACACCACTATTGCTTGAACTTGCACTAGAAGAAGATGGATCCAACGTGGGTTGATTAACCACAATTGGTCGAACAATTTGTTCTTGATTTGCTGACTGGTGAAGGTAGTATAATGCTGCAATTTCTTCGTCATTCGGTTCTTCGGGCAAGTCAAATGACTTCCAAAGGTCTTGATAGTTAAACAGCCACGTGTCACCTTTCCTTTGAATAGGATCCGTGTAGTTGAAACAATCCACGTGTTGTGCTTCAATAACCTTTCTCAATGAAGGAACATATACTCTTCTCAATGGATTTGCATATCCAACAAAGAAACCTTCAAGAGATTTAGCTCCAAATTTGCCATCTTGATCTATTACGGTACATGGTGCACCGAATGGTTCTAAGAACTTCAAATTTGGCTTCCGTCGGTTTATCATCTCAAAACATGTTTTCTTTGTTAGTTTGACAGTGAGAACCATGTTTAGCGTGTAGGCAGTTTAGAATCTGCAAGCATGGTTCTCGCAGTTTCAATCAAAGTTCTGTTTTTCCGTTCAGCTACTCCATTTTGCTGTGGAGTATAGGGAGCACTAAACTCGTGCAGAATCCCTTTTGCGTTGCAGAATTCCTTCATTTTGTTATTCTTAAACTCTGTGCCGTTGTCACTTCTAATGCGTCTAACCGGCAGATGATAAAGGTTCTCGAGTTTCTTGAATAGAATAACCAAGTTCTCGAACGTTTCATCTTTTGATTCTTGAAGGAATACCCACGAATATCTCGAATAGTCATCTGTCACGACCAAGCAATATAAGTCTCCTGAGATGCTTCGAACATTTACAGGACCAAATAAGTCCATGTGGAGATGTTCTAATGGCAACTTGATTGAGTTTAGAATTTTCTTTGGATGAGATTTCTTGATCTGCTTTCCCTTTTTGCATTCCAAGCAATGTTCAGACATCTGAAAACATTGAAGATTTACTCCTTCTACAAGATCATTATGAACCAAGAAATTTATTTTTCGCAAATGAATATGCCCCATCTTACGATGCCAAAGAATAGAATCTTTTTCAGTAGCCTTTGACATAAAATATTGTGCTGATTTTGATGAAGTGGTAGCGACACCCATATCAAGAACATATAAATCATTCTCTCGAGGTGCTCGCATCAGAATCCATTCATCTGGTATTTTGAATCCCGGGTTCAAGATAATACACTCTTTATCGTTGAAATAGACTGTGAATTTCTTGTCACAAATTTGCGATATACTCAGAAGATTGTTCTCAAGTTCTGCAATGATGTTCACGCGATAAAATGAAACTACGCCATTGGAGAGTTTTCCCTCGGCGACTATCGTTCCACCTTGATTTACTGCAAATCCAACATATCCACCATTGATAGCTTTAATGTCGAATAGCAATGCCTTCATCCCGTCATATGCCTGGACGCTCCACTATCCAAAATCCACTATGAAAGTACGGATCTCTGGAGTCCCTGCACAGTTTAACAATCTATTTAAAAAGCGAGACCCAAGCCTTTTTGGTCTTGGGTTGAAATGGATAACCATCATTAAAATCAAATTCACATTCATTAGCATAATCGAATCCACACTTATCTACAGAATAAACTTCCCATTCTTCATCTGAATTTTCTATGATGTTTATGTTTGAAAATTTTACCGTCTTTTTATCTTTTGAATTGTTACCACTTGTATTTTTGACAGTTTCAGATGTGGTTTCAATTATGATTTCAGACTTTGATTCTTTCTTGCTATCACTAGTCTTAACAGGCTCAGACTTAGTGATTTCAGGTTTTGATTCTTTCGTGTTATCAGTCTTTACCAGCTCAGACTTAATAACACCAGATGTTGTTGACCTTTTCTTGGTAATCCAGGCTTGAGATTTGATATTAGCCTTCTTGATATAAAATTTATTTTCGTTTGCCCTAGAAGTTTCTCCTTTTTTGAAAGTAGAATTCTCAAAACCCCTTTTCTCTTTAAGGTTTAACTTCTGACAAAGATTCATTTCTTTTCAAAATCTTGATTGGTTTTTCAAACTCTGGATACCTTGGTTTTACAACATTTGGTTCTCTTCTTCGAGGATAAGCCGGTTTTGATTTCAGACAATGTCGTGCAATATGACCCATTTCATTACACTTGAAACATGTCCGATTATCAAGTCGATGTCCTTTAGTGGGTGGTTTTACCCCACTTGATGTTTTAGCACCACTTGTAACCTTGGCTTTATCTCGAATTTCTTTCTCCTTTTTAAACTCATTATTTGATTGTTTACCAATCAAACTCTCTTCATGAACCGTGTTTGTCCCATATACAAAATTCATGTTTTTGTTTTTATATTCATGAAATGGTGACACTTTCTTTACTGGTTCATCTGATTCTTCTAGACCCAACCCTACTCTCGGGTTTTCCGGATGATCACCACCATTCCTTCGGTAGTTGTTTCTTTTAGGTTTGGAATAGAATTTTCGTTCGTTAATATCCAATTCCTCTGATGTGACTTCCACGAGTTTAAAGAATTTATCAAGCAATTCTTCCTTCACATTCTGAATCGGGAAGCTATCATCAAAGACAGTCTATCCGAATCCTTAATTTTGTACATTACAACATTAGGATCATCACTTAGACCGTCCTCTGACGACTTATCGTCATTTTCAGACTGTGAATCAGAATTCTTTGAACTCGAGTCAGCGCTTTTGAAGCTGCCGTCATCAGAATCACTTAGAACATTTTCAACCACTTTGTTAACCACAGCGTTGTTATGATCATCAGATTTAGCATAGATTATATCAAAATTCTCTGGCAACTCATCTTTTTTTTCAAAAAGTAACTCAACGTTGAGTGCCTTATCCATCCCGTCTGCGGTTTTGTGACAGTACTTCTCGCAAAGGGGTGGAGGAACATTCCTATATTCTTTGCCAATTTTCTTTTTAGGTTTTTCTTCCATTGAGATTGTCGGAAGAATATGATCAATAACATACGCGTTTGTGGTATAACTTCTTAACAACTGTTGGACTCTTTCAGTTTCGATTGTCATGTCTTGTAGTTGTTGTTTGGTTTCAGCAATGGTGTTAATATAGATGTTAATTGCCCTTTGTTTATCCATTACTATTCCACTCAACATCCTTATATTATCATATTGTTCGATGTTATTTCTGTCGAGTATGCCATAATCATTTTTCATTTTGTCATACACTTCTTTCATTGTGCGATAATCGTATTTCAACAATTCGTTATGCACATTGTTTTCAGCGATGATCTTTGATTTTTTGGCACATTCGACACAAGGTTTAGTACATTTTGTACAAGGTCTCTCAACCTCAATAACTTGTACTTCGACAACTTCTTTCTTGACAATTTTTACCTCTAGGCCTACCTTGGTTAGATTTGCCATTAAAGCTTTATCTGCCATGTCCTTGAGGTCTTCGACTTTTTTACTTCTTGAGTGACCTCAATGAATACTTCATCAATCTTTTTCTCCTCAACCACTTGTTCTTTCGAGCTGCCATCAAAATGACCTGCAAAACTGTCACAAGAATTAGAGGATAAAATTCCTTGTCTCTGCATATGGATATATTCCTCTTCTTCCTGCTGTTGATGCAAGTATTGTTCTAGAAGAGCTTGTTCGATAGCTGCTGCTTCTACTGTTGTCGCTGCTTCAGCTGCTGTCGCTGCTTCCTCTGCAGAATTATCTTCAACTATCTCTGCCATCAAAGCAACTCCAGTCTTTTTCCCAATGTAAGAATTCCAATCAAAACCATCATCTTCACTGGATGCCTCCATAGCTTTCTCAGTGGTGCTATTGTCAGGTTTTTCTTGGATTTCAACCTGAGTTTTCTTCAGAAATGGTTTATATTGAAGTGCCCTTTTGTAATATTCATTTCCTCCTCCGAAAGGACTTTGATTTCCGGTTGCTTTGGTGTTCTTACACTCTCTTTTAAAATGCCCCTTTTGACGGCATTTAATACACGTGACTTTGGTTTTGTCAAAACCCAATTTGTTGCTGGAATTTCCTATGTCACGGTCTTTGAGTGCAACGAACTTTGTCACTCTCCTGATGATCAAAGCTAAGGACCATTTGATGCCCATTAGTTCGAGTTCTTCCTCGTCAACCTGGTCATCATCTTCTACGGTAATCTCGGGGTTTCCAATCTTACCGGCAACAAGACATTCATAAGATTCTAATACGGTAGCGAGTAGTGACATATGTTGTTTTGCAACTTGTTCTGAAACAACATTGTTCAAATTCACTGCGATGTTGCATTTATATACATTTGGATCAGAACTTTGTTGTTGATTCTGATTCGCTTGGCTTTGATAAGTTGAATTTGAACTAGTGCTTGAGTAGGAACTTTGAGGACTCTGGTCATACTGAGGCTGTAATTGATTCTGATTCCGTGGAGAAGCATTCATGTTTGCACTAAAAGCCGTCTAAATTTTAGGACTTGAAATGTTGTCTTGCATTCCACTTTTGTAGTACAACCCAACATCTTGAACAACATTAGCGTTCTTTGACTTTGCAATCTTCAGAAGCTCCATTTCGTGGCCTTCGAGTTTATCGATAAACGTCGACAACTTGAAAAATTCCCACTTATCATTGTTCTTCAGAACCATCAAATACGTAGTCCATTCACCCTCTGGTAGTGCGTCAGTAAGTTTGTCGATGTATTCTTGTTCTGTCTTTTCGAGACTGTGTCTTCGCATTTGCACTTTAAGATGACAGAAACGCTCGATCATTTGCTTTATGGTCTCATTCTTTAGCATAGTGAAGATATCGAACTCTTTCAGGATAAGTGCCTTTTTGCTTTTGATCATTTCGGCACTGCCTAGATACTTCTTCTGTAATAATAACCAAAGATCTCTTGCAGTAGCATACTCTGGTAGTAAAATCAGGATATCTTCTTTGACAGACTGTTGGATGAGACTGATCATCTTTTTCTCAACAATGTATTCGTCTCTCTGTATTGTCGAATAGTTGTACTTTTCAAGGACTTGCTGATGTTCATCTACCGGAACAGTGTAGCCTCTTTCAATCGACACCCAGCCAGCAAAGTGCATGGCTTGAACCCAATAGGTAAATTTCTCCTTCCATGCTTCATATTCGTCCATGCTCATTAGCTTGGACGGTTTGACAGTCGTTCCCATTTCATTATCAAGATTGACTTGATTGATCACATTGGCATTTGATGAACTAGCTCCGGACATAAAAGCTCTTAGTTGATCCTCCATTGTGAATAACGAAACGTGTACTCTGAAAATTTTCAAAAACTTTGAAAACAATCAGCACTACTACAAATTCGGTCGAACTTGTAGTAACAATGAAGAATTCTCAGATTTTCTAACAAGTTCGGTCAAACTTGTTAGATTTATTTTTGAAAAATTTGATTAAACTTCGAGCGAACTTATGTCAAAAACCAAACACAGATCTTCGAGCGAACTTGTATTAAGAATTTGATAAAACTCTAGTAAGTTCGGGCGAACTTACTTAAATTTTTCTTGATTTTACACAAGTTCGGTCGAACTTGGTGTAAAATCAATGACAAAGCAGTAACTTCGACGAACTTAGTCTAGATTCCTTCAAAAATACCTCAAGTTCGGGCGAACTTGCTAAGAAATCACTTGAAAAGTGATGTTTTAGGACAAGTTCGGCTGAACATGGCCAACAAGTTCGATCATGGGGGTTTTTAAAAACATGGTTTTTTTCAAAATTTTGACATGAATTCGGTTGAATTTGGTCTCCAATCTTTCAAGGGTTTATCTTTGTTGTATTTTACATGATATATTCAAAATTCAAAAGATTTTGACCGTGAATTCTTTATTTTATGTTCAAAAGTTAAGAAAAAGAGAATAATGGAGTAGAAATAGAAGTGTTCTTGTCTTGATACTATCAAATCAGGCTGTTCTAGCTTTGATACCACTTGTAGGACCGATCCTTGATGCTTAGGAACCTAAATTTGATATCTAACATCCATAATAGCGGAAATATTACGTCGTGTTTACCAATAGACAAGATTTAATCAGTTAAACGTCAGTTTTATTGAATAAACGTTCAAAGTTACAAATGAAGTAGGCTAGCTAGGTATTTATAGAGATGCAAGTTCGCCCTAGGAGACACCTAAGTTCGCCTGAACTTGCCTTAGCAAGTTTGGCCGAACTTGGCTATACATGATAGTCATGGGCGAACTTGCTTACATTGTACATAAATACTTCTTTCACCTAGTCTATTCAGCTCTATACTATCCAGACTTGATATAAGACTAAGATATAGACATTATGCACCAACATTTAAGTGTGTTCCACTTAAGGAATCTTTTCAGCACTGCAAATGATTATATCTTTCGATACTTTTCAAGTTTTGCATGCAATTTGGGATTTATAGCAAAAGTATTATAGAAGTTCTAGGCTATTGCTTCCGCAAAATCAGAAGAACTTGTATAATACCCCATGTATCAGCTATCTATAAAGACCTCGTATCTCAGAATCAGGCAATCTCTCAAACGAAATTTCGGAGTACTAAGTCCATATATCCAAGATGTGTTAATCCACAAGATTAAGCAGTTGCTAAATTTAGTTTATTTCGAAAACAGTTTACTGAACGTGTTAAGCCCATCGACATATCCACAGTAAGACTCGTATATCACTTTTAAACTTTCCATTTCTTTAGCATACTGTGATAGTCCAATGATGTACTATCATTTCCTTTTTTGTGACACCGAATTCTTTTTTGTCTTTTTCAATGTTTTTGAACATTTTTGAAATTTTTCATATGTTTTTTGTATTTTCCCAAATATTTCTCCCCCTAAAATCAAAAACATATTTTTGGATTTTAGATTTTTTAAGAAATACTAAAGTAGAAAGATATTTACAAACCATACAAACCAATGCGGATTACGTGAATTCGTCATCCGATCCATATTCAACGTCAGCTTCCGCACCTGTAAGCAAATTTTTAATACCGTTAAGTCGCATTAGATATTTAAATCTTGTTAATGGAAATGCTTTGGTATAAAAATCAGCCCTTTGTTCGTCGGTGTGGATTTTTTCTATTCGAACCAATTTCTTTTCGTAACAGTCACGAATGAAATGGTATCGAATTTCAATGTGTTTTGTACGTGAGTGATGAACCGGATTTTTAGTTATATCGATGGCTGCTTTGTTATCTACAAATAAAGGCGTGTCAAGAAACTGCAGACCATAATCCCTCATCTGTTGCTGAATCTAGAGGATTGTGAGCAACAGCTGGAAGCAGAATTGTATTCCGCTTCACAGGTTGAGAGAGAGACCGTGGTCTATTTCTTACACTGCCACGGGTTCAGTTTGTCCACTCCGAAGTCTGAGTCAGCATATCCCGTTAAGTCGAAATTGTCGTTTTTAGGATACCATAAGCCCGTGCTAGGACATCCTTTCAAGTAACGGAAGATTCGCTTGACTATCTGCATGTGTGACATTCGAGGACTTGACTGATATCTCGCACATAAACAAGTAGGATACATGATGACTGGGCGAGATACCGTCAGATACATCAATGAACCTATAATCGATCGATAAAGTGTTTCATCAACTTTTGTACCCGTCTCGTCTACGCAAATCCCATGGTTCAGTGCCAGCGGTGTCGAAAGCGGCTTCGAAGAATCCATTTAAAACTTTTTGAGAATGTCATGAACATACTTAGTCTGATGAATGAATATCCCGTCTGGAAGCTGATCCACCTGAAGACCTAAGAAAAACTTCATTTCGCCCATCGAGGACATTTCGAATTTCTTCTTCATGATCTTTTCAAACTCTTTGCACAGACTGTCATCCGTAGAACCGAAAATGATATCGTCCACATAGATTTGTACTATTATCAGATGCGATCCAACTTCTCTGGTAAACAAAGTGTTGTCCACTGTGCCTCGTGTAAAGCCATTTCCTACGAGATGTTGCGATAACGTCTCTTACCAAGCTCTCGGGGCTTGGTGTAAACCATACAAGGCTTTATCCAGGAGATATGCTTTGTTCTTGTTTAGTGGATCGACGAAACCCGGTGGTTGGCCGACATACACTTGTTCACGAAGTTTCCCATAGAGAAATGTAGATTTTACATCCAACTGGTACACCTTAAATCATTTCCAAGCTGCGAACGCTAGAAAAATGTGGATAGATTCTAAGCGTGCAACCGGTGCGTATACCTCCGTGTAATCTATACCTTCCTGCTGGTGGAATCCCTTGACAACTAGCCGAGCTTTGTTTCTGACTATTACACCCTGATCGTCTCTTTTACACTTGAAGACCCACTTTGTATCAATAGCTTTCTGCTTCGGTGGCAAGTCTACAAGCTTCCAATCCCCCAACTTCTCGAACTGTAACAGTTCTTCTTGCATTGCTATCACCCAATTCTCGTCAGCCAAAGCCTCATTTACTGTCTTTGGCTCTATTTGAGAAATGAAACATGAGTAGTAGCAGTAATTCTGAGTTGGTGCAACTCGGGTGTAGAAACAACTAAGTACTTTGTTGATTTGGTTTCGAGTACGCACACCAGTTTGTAATCCTCCTATAATATTCATTGAAGGATGGTACGAATATGATCGCGGCATTTCTTCTGTTGGAACATCATCTGAGCTTTGCTGATTTGAAACAATCAAATCACTGTTCACATCAACATTAGGAGTACTTGATGAAGCTTCGTTCTGATTTCTCGGACTAGAAGATTGATTCAACAGGTTAGAAATCTGCTCAACTTCTTCATCCGATGAAGTTTCATCATCAGCATCAAATGTCGGTGCTTCATCTGAATCAGAATTCTGATTCTGAGGCGTACTAGGCACTGTTGTAGCATTATTTGGTTCAGAAGACACATTCGGCGGATTTGTAGCAGGCGTTACTTCTACGTCAGAAATATTTTCAACTTGAACACTACTGCTATTGCTTGGATCTGCTCCGGAAGATGAAGAATCCAACGTGGGTTGATTAACCACAATTGGTCTAATGATTTGTTCTTGATTCGCCGACTGTTGAAGATATTATAATGCTGCAACTTCTTCTTCAGACGGTTCTTTCGGCAAATCGAATGATTTCCAAAGGTCTTGATAGTTTAACAGCCACACGTCACCTCTCCTTTGAATAGGATCCGTATAGTTGAAACAATCCACGTGCGGTGCTTCAATAACCTTTTTCAACGAAGAAACATATACTCTTCTTAACGGACTCGCATATCCGACAAAGAAACCTTCAAGAGATTTAGCTCCAAATTTGCCATCTTGATCGAAATTCGTTACCATTTCATTCGTGACTTCTACGAAAAGAAATTGGTGCGAATAGAAAAAATCCACACCGACGAACAAAAGGCTGATTTTTATACCAAAGCATTTCCTTTAACAAGATTTAAATATCTAATGAGGCTTAACGGTATTAAAAATTTTCTTACAGGTGCGGAAGCTGAGGTTGAATACAGATCGGACGACGAGTTCACGTGATCCACATTGGTTTGTATATTCTTTCTAGATTAGTATTTCTTAAAAACTAAAACCCAAA
The DNA here is from genome assembly GCA_947069175.1 of Scalesia atractyloides. Taxonomy (NCBI): domain Eukaryota; kingdom Viridiplantae; phylum Streptophyta; class Magnoliopsida; order Asterales; family Asteraceae; genus Scalesia; species Scalesia atractyloides. Next base: position 38,229,694 of record CAMTDV010000019.1, on the reverse strand, counting down.
AATATGTTTTTTATTTTAGGGGGAGAAATATTTGGGAAAATACAAAAACATATGAAAAAATTCAAAAATGTACAAAAACATCGAAAAAGACAAAAAGAATTCGGTGTCACAAAAAAGGAAATGATAGTACATCAGTGGACTATCACAATATGCTAAAGAAATGTAAAGTTTGAAAGTGATAAACAAGTCTTTCTGTGGATGTGTCGATAGACTTAACACGTTCAGTAAATTGTTTCCGAGATATAAACTAAATTTTACAACTGCTTATATTGTGGATTAACACATCTTGGATATATGGACTTAGTACTCCGAAATTCGTTTGAGAGATTGCCTAATTCTGAGATACGAGGTCTTTATAGATAGTTGAAATCTGGGGTATTATACAAGTTCTTCTGATTTTGCGGAAGCAATAGCCTAGAACTTCTATAATACTTTCGCTATAAACCCCTAAACTGCATCCAATCTTGAAATGTATCGAAAGATCTAATCATTTGCAGTACTGAAAAGATTTCTTAAATGGAACACACCCTAAAGTCGAGCTTCATCTCTTTGTCTGTACGGTAGTACTAACCTGAGCTCTCAAGGTCTCGCATTAACCCAGATACAGATATCAATTACGCTATATTCACCTGTAAGATGAAATCTAGGGAATCTTGATACAGGAGTATATTCAAGAAGTAGGAACCATAGATAAGTCAAGTTTCACAAAATCTTACCTTAACATATCTTGGAACAATTGAGAAACGTGGTAAAGTTTAAGTGGACAAACATATCGACAATCTAGGTAAACAAGTTTAAAACTTAAAGTCATCTAAAGGTCAATGGTACTGGTGATATGTCTCATACAACTGATATGATCCTTAGACATGATTTCGCAAAAATATGTCTGTAAATATGTTTGTACATAGTTTTACATTGTTCTGTACATAGTATATTTGCTTTACAGATTAAATCCAAAAAGATTTTTAGTGTGTTTTAGCAAACCAATGTTGGAGAACGGGTCTTCGAAGTCTGGTAAGGTGCTAAACTGGTGGGAATCTTATTGACAACGGGCTGGGAGCTAATCTGTAAAATATGAAAAGCCAAAATGATAAAAAGTTCATTAATTTGAAACTTTAATTTTGAAAATATCAACAGTTTGTTTGTAACGGGTCAAACCGGGGTCATTAACTTGGACTCGGCAGACAAATCGGTTAACCGAGGTCATTAGCTTGGACTTTGTCAACTTAGTGGATTTTCAGAGCTAGTAAAATGTGAAAAGTTCAGGGACTAAAATTGAAAAAAGTTGAAAAATTGAATTTGGGTTTAGACAAGTTCGGCCGAACTTGCTAGACTAATTAAAGTTTCAATTTGAAACAAGTTCGACCGACTTTGTTTGGATAATTGATGAATGTTTTGGGTAAGTTCTCCCGGACTTATCATTGGGTTTTTTGTTCATGGGCTACAAGTTCGCCCGAACTTGCAAGAGTATAAAAGGAATGCAAGTCCGGCCGAACTTCATTAAGTGTTTGTTGGTTTCCCTGAGCGAACTTAGTACTTTTGAGCGATTTGCGAAAATTAGCAAGATTATACCTTTACTCTGCCTAAATTTTACTTGATTGTGGTGATTGACACACCATTATCAATGGCTGAGGTAAGAATTTGAGATTTAACCGGTGAATTGGACACGGATTGATGAACTCAGATCTATAATTGTTAAAATTGGTAGATTTAGGAAATTATTGGACAAACTGAATTTAAAAATGTGATACATATTGAAAACCGATCATGGTTTTGAAGTGGATTTGATCAAGATGGTCCATAACAGTTTTGAACATGATTTGTTGAAGAAGATGACAAGTTCGCCCGCACTTGTTCATCAAGTCCGGCCGAACCTGCATCTGAAAACAATATAATCAATGTTAAAATATAAGTTCGACCGAACTCAGAGTAAAAAACTGAATTAAGAAAATTGTGGGAAGTTCGACCAAACTTAAGTAACAAATTTGAAAAATGTTGAAAGTAAGTTCGCCCGAACTTATGTTTGGTTTGTTGAACATGTTTGTATGCATGTTCGGGCGAACTTGACAAAATCAGTCTGTTATATCCACATCAAGTTCGCCCGAACTTGATGTTGATGTGTTGGAAAATTTTGTATTTTTTTCTCGTAATGCATGCTAAGTGTTTTGCGTCGATTTTCAGGATCAAGTACCAGCGCGGGTTATCACGATGGACTATTCTAAGTTCCATAACACCTGCATTACTCTCGATAAGGCGTTATGTCCATCGCTAAAGGAATATGAAAGCATCTTGAAGTTTTTTAAAGATTGTCCTATTCATCGAGCTATCACGGAGCGTACAGTATCTTATCGATCACACACATATCACTTCTAGATGAACGCGAGCCTAAGTGCAGATAAAAAGACTATTACTTCGTCGGTACAAGTTGGAGACGAAAACAAAGCGATCACTGTCACTGAGGATGATATACGCAGGATCTTGCAATTCAATGACAACAAAGATGATCCTATTTTCTTAGATGAGAAGATGGTACGAGGTTGTTTCTACCGAATGGGCTACAAGGGAAGCGTAAACAAGCCAACGTTGAAGAAAGGGGAAGTACCAAACCCTTATAAGCTTCTCATGCACGCTATTATTCATACTTTCAGTCACCGTAAAGCGGGTCTCGACGATGTTCAGGATTATATGGCCTGCATGGCAACGGTGTTGATTTTGAAGAAGCCGTATAACTATTCAAAGCTTGTATTCACGCACATGTCGAGGAATATGGAAGACACAAGATTATGTCTTTATCTGAGATTCGTGCAGATGCTCATCGACGAAAAGTTTTCAAACAATGCACGTGATCCGAATGATATTCTTTACTTCAGTCACCTCGATGAGACTACAGTGAAGAAGTTGTTAAAATTCCAGAAACAGGATTCAACACCTGTTGCGAAACCAATATTTGGGGCGATAAAAGATGAAAATTATGTTGCGCCACTAGAAAACAAGTGGAGGAACGATGGTAGTCGTGACGAGAAGGAATTGAATGCTGAGATAGAATGGTTTAAGTCGTTCAAGCCTAAAGCGCGTAGTGAATGGTTTGTCAAAGCTGAAGTCGAGAAGAAAAAGAAGCGTGATGCTAAGAAAGCTGACACGATGCTTATAGATGAAGATGAGCCTGTTAATATGCAAACAGAGGCTGGTTCTAGTGCAGGAATTGTTACTGAAAGCCAAGAAGTTGAAAAGACGACTTAAGAAGATGAGTTATTTCTGCGACTTCCGAGAACGATGATGATTCTGATGATTCACTCAAGAAAGTGACAAAGAAAACAATAGCAGAGACTGAAGCTGAAAAGATCAAAGAGACAGATGCTGATTTTGATCTGAATCTTGAAAAAAGAGTCTGACGAGGAGAGACCTAAGAAAAGAACAAAGCGTGTGAAGTATGCAGTAGCTTCAACAAAAAAAACTACAGGGTCTCCACAGACTAAGGGCAAGAAAACAAAGAAAGCCTAGAAACCTGCTAGTCGTCGATACAAGGGAAAGCCTAAGAGCACAGACTTAACACAAGAACCTTCTGGTGCACAGGAGAGAGGAGTTACACAAGAACCTCCTACACAAGAAGCTCCTGTTGTTATTTCATCTGAAGCTGAACGTCCAGGAGTTACACAAGAACCTCCTATTATCATTTCTTTTTAAGCAGAAAGGCCAGGAGTTACACAAGAACCTCCTGAGTCAAATTTACTTGAAGTACCGGTGATACAATCTCCTGATCCTAAAGGTGTTCAACATGAAAGCTCAACTCCAAAGAAATCTACACCGAAAGCTGCTACTCCGAAATCAACACCAAAAACTCTAAAGACGAATCTATTTGGTGATATTCCGAATGTGCCGGTGGATCTTCAGTATCTAGATGATTTCTTTACTGAATCGGATGTAGATGTTCTCGAAAAGCGTGTCAAGATTTTAGAGATAAAGTACAAAAGAATGAAGAAGAGAAAGCCGAGCTAATCAAGAAAGTAAATCAAAGTTCAGTTGAGAAAGCGAGCGTGAATTCTTCAAGGCTTTAATTGAAAGTCTACAGGATGCCAATGAAAAGTTGCAAACAAAAATTGCTGATTTGAAGAAGATTCAAGCTCTAAATGATCAAAGATTTACAAGGATGCAGAAAGTTATCTAATACACTTGGAATTGATTTCATTGATGAATATGATCGTTTGGATAGACAAAAGGCAAAATAAAGATCTGAGAAAGAGCTTGCAGCTAGTGGCAAAGGCAAAGGTGTTGAAGGTGATGCCCCTACATCTTCTGAAGCTATTGAAAAGCCTGTTGATGAATATGAGAAAGCTTCTGAGTCCGAGATTGCTAAGGTTGACGAATCTGTCAAGCCTTCTGATCCTACAATTGTTTTCGAAGAAAAGGACGATGATGAAGCAGAAGATGAGGATAAGGATGATGAACCACGAGTTGATGATACGAAAGATGATTCTGACCACGATGGAGGTAATGATGATGATCCAAGTGGTATAGGTATTGGTGGTTGATGCGACAATGAATGAAAGCTTCGATTTCACAAGTCTTATGAATGATGAAGCAAATGCTATGAATGATCAAATTTAGGGGGAGTCTGGAAAAACAGGGCCATCTGATGATATAGATATGACTGATGTTGATATGTCTGCAAAGCCTGCTGCTGCAGTTCCGAAAAAGCCTTTGATACTCATGCTTGAGCATAATGTTGAGGAAGGCGAGTTCGTGCACAACTACACTAAAGAAGATCTAGCTAAGTTGATTGAAGTTGATGCTGAATCTCTGGATTTTGATTTTGAAGAGCAAGTTTTGAACGTGAATCCGTTTGAGCCAAATGAGTACCATTATCAGCGTAGATTCATGGCAGATGAATACAACAGAGTGATAGTGGAAGATCGGTCTTCTGATGATGAAAAGGATGAAGCTGCGAAGTACATTGGTCCTAATACTAATAGTTTTCCTACTTTCGAGGAAATGTACAAGCAATTGGATGAAGATATGTTGAAAGATAAGATCGAAGAATCTATTCGAGAAGGTAAAGTTCCGAAACCAATGACGAAGGAAGAAATAGCTCAAGCTAAGAAATCCTGGTTTATAGAGATGTCGCGTGAACGTAAGTTTCGACGTCCTCTAGCATTCTTTACCAGAGATAAAGATGTGTCATTGGGGGATATCCTAAGTTGGGGGTGGTTTAAGGAGTTGAATGTTTATGCAATCAAAAGGGAATTTGGGGTGCAATACTTCAAATATCTGGCTGATTTCAAGACTCTACCGTACTGGGATGTTGAGGAGCTTGTTCGAACTGTGAATGTCACATGTCAGATGAAGTTTATCGATCAGTTACTATGGAAGATGATCAAATTTGAAGTGACAAAGGGTTTTAGATAATGGAAGCCGTTTATTCAAGGTCGTCGCATCAAAACAAACAAAAAGACAGGAGAAAAAGATATGAAACGACCGAGAGCAATGAGAAATATGCCTTTGATGCCGATTGAACAGAATTTTTATCCAGTGTTTAAGTGGTGGCAGATTGATCCTAACGCTTGTGAAGCTGTGATAGTATTACAATTTGAAGAGCATCTGGATATCACAAAGGAAAGGGTTGAGATACTAGGGTTTCAAGGTATGAGAGGGTTGTGGAGAACGATCAGGATACTAGACCCGATGTGGCTAGTGAATTGTTCGAGAGAAGATATCAAATGCTTGTTCTACAGCAAGATAGTGTTTGAAGAACGTGAAAAAGAACAAGCCATGCAATATCAAAGGGTCGTTAACGTATGCTACGCTCGAGAAGTTAATTCAGGAAAGATGTGGGAAACAAGATGGAGGGATCTTGAACGTGTTGAATTTCTGAAAGAAGAAAAGCGTCTCGAGGAAATACATGAAAAAGGTAGGGCGGCAAGGCTCAGAAGGTTTCAATATATGAACAAGTGCATCCTACTGATCAGACGCCAGACCTGAAGCAGGAACGATGAAAGAAGCCATTCAAGAACTTCTTCGGTCGTGTACGTTAAAGTTTTATTTGAAGACAGATTTTTGAAGACTGATAAAAGACAAAGACGATATCCAAGGGGGAGTCTGTTGGTGCAGAATGTCTATGTCTTAGTCTTATATCGAGTCTGTATAGATTAGATTTGAATAGGCTAGCGAAACGAAGTATTTATAGTGTTAGAGGTCAAGTTCGCTTGAGAATGTTGTGTGAAGTCAAGTTCGGGCGAACTTCTATCCCCACCAGCGAACTTGGAGTCCTATATATAGCTAGCTTGTGATTGTCATTTGTAACTTTGCGCACTTTGAGGCGGAGCTCTGTCAAATTGGAGACTTGATTTTATATCAATAAAATTGACGTTTAATTGACTAATTCTTGTTATTTGGTAATCGTGTCATAATATTTCCGCTATTATGGACATTAGAGATCAAATCTAGGTTCCTATGCATTCAGGATCGGTCCTACATGTAAGCACAAGTTCGGCCGAATTTTTTTAAGGATTGATCAAGTTTGCTGTAACTTGATCTATCCATGCCACACTTCACCCGAACTTGTTGCTCTATATATAGGTCGTCTTAGGTCTCTCATTGCAAGAACTTTGCGTTGACGACGGCGAAGCTCTGTCTGTTTGGATTCTCGATGTACATGATTTGACATTAATAAACAGACAATTTAAACAGTAAATCTTGAGTATTCGATTAACAAGTCACATAATTTCCGCTTATGTTGGATTTTAGATACAAACTAGGTTCCTTGACAGTGGAGGAGCGATCCTAACAGTTTTAAGCAAAAATATTATATAAGTTCTAGGACATTGCTTTGCAAAATTAGAAGAACTTGTATAATACCTCAGATATCAATTATCTATAAAGACCTAGTATCTCAGAATCAGGCAATCTTTCAAAAGAAATTTCGGAGTACCAAGTTCGATATCCGAGAGATGTTGACCCACAAATTAAGAAGTTGTAAAATTAGGTTTATATCCCAGAAACAATCTACTGAACGTGCAAAGCCTATTGGCACATCCACAGTGAGCTTCGTTTTCTTAACCTTTTAAACATTACTATTTTATAGCATACTGTGATAGTCCACTGATGTACTATCATTTCCTCATTTTACACAAAACTCTTTTTGCCTTTTTTCATGTTTTTGTACTTTTTAAATTTTATATGTTTTTGTATTTTCTCCAAATTTCTCCCCCTAAAATCAAAAACATATTTTTGGATCTTTTATTTTTAAGACAGAAATTAAATCTAACTAAAATAAAGTGACTAACCAATGAGAATTACGAGAACTCATCGTCAAACCTATATTCAACATCATCTCCATCTGACGAAAGTTTTTTCATACCAGCATCCCTATCTGACAGTCACGGATAAAGTGATATCGAATTTCAATATGTTTCTTTTAGCATATTGAACAGGATTTTTTATAATGTCGATTGCTGCCTTATTATCTACATACAGTGGTGTGTCAAGAAATTGCAAACCAAAGTCTCTCTCTCTGTTGTTGTATCCACAAGAGTTGGGAACAACAACTGGAGCTGAAATGTACTCAGCCTCACAAGTCGAGAGAGCGACTGTGGTTTGTTTCTTGCACTGCCTAGTTATAATACGAGTTCCAAAGAACTGGCAAATGGCTGTAGTAGATTTAGCGTTAAGTTTATCGCATCTGAAATCAGAATCTGCATATCTAGTGAGATCAAAGTTTTCGTTTTTAGGATACCACAAGCCGGTGCTTGGGCAACCCTTCAAGTATCATAAAATTCTCTTTACGACCATCAAGTGTGATACTCTTGGACAGTACTGATAATGGACACATCGGCCGGTAGGATACATAATGTCTGGACGCGAAGCTGTCAGATACATTAGTGACCCTATCTCGACCGATAAAGTGTTTCATCCACTTTGGTTCCATGTTCATCAGGGCAGAGACCATGATTGATCGCCAATGGTGTAGATATCGGTTTAGAACTTGTCATCTCAAACTTCTACAAAATATCATGAACGCATTTAGTTTGATGAATGAATATACCATCGGGTAATTGATCACCTATAATCCTAGAAAGAATTTCATCTCTCCCATCGAACTCATCTCAAACTTCTTCTTCATAATATCTTCGAACTCTTTGCATAAATCGTCATTTGTAGAACCAACGATTATGTCATCCACGTAGATCTGTACAATCAGCAAATGTCCACCAACTTCTCTGATGAAGAGTGTGCTATCCACAATACCTCTCGTAAAGCCGTTGCTTAACAGGTGTTGAGACAAAGTCTCATACCAGGCTCTCGGGGCCTGATGCAACCCGTAAAGTGCTTTATCCAGCAAGTATACCTTGTCTTTGTTTTGTGGATTGACAAACCCTGGTGGTTGTCCGACAAACACAATCTCTTTCACTTTTTCCGTAGAGAAAAGCTGATTTGACATCTAGCTGATAAACCTTGAAGGCCTTCCACGACGCGAACGCTAAGAAAATTTGGATTGCTTCTAGTCTTGCAACCGGAGCATACACTTCTGTGTAATCAATTCCTGCTTGTTGATGAAAACCTTTGACAACAAGCTGAGCTCTATTGCGCACAATTAGTCCTTGGTCATCATGCTTGCACTTGAAAACCCATTTAGTATCAATTGCTTTTTGATTTGCTGGAGGATCCACAAGCTTCCAAACTCCCAATTTCTCAAATTGTTGCAGTTCTTCCTGCATAGCGTTGACCCAGCTTTCATCAGCAATCGCTTCCTTCCAATGCTTAGGTTCAACCTGCGAGATAAAACAGCGAAAAGAACAATATTCCTGAACAGGAGCTACTTTAGTATACAAACAACTAAGTGCTTTGTTAATTTGATTTCACGTTTTTACTCCTGCACGTAGTTCACGAATTATGTTGTCTGAAGGATGATATAATAGATTTCGAGGAACCACTTCATCAGAAACAGCTACTTCGTTCTCCAGATTAGTAATATTTTGTTCAGCCACAGAATCAGCAACAGTAGCACTTGTAGATGCTTCATATCTTGAACTAGGACCAGCAGATTGATTTAATAAACTTGTGATCTGCTCAGATTCCTCATCAGAACTTGAATCACCATTTTGATCATAAGTTGGTGTAGAATCAAAATCAGACTCATTTGTTGGAGAAAGAATGGGATCAGATGAATTTGGAATTGTTGCAGCAACTGGTTCTTCAGGAACGTTTGTTTGAACATTTTCAGAACTAGAAGTACCAATAGGTGGTTGAGTTACCACCATCGGTCTTGAAACATGTTCATGGTTAGCTGCTTGTTGCATTTGATATAACAATGCAAGTTCCTCTTCATTTGGTTCTTCTTGCAATTCAAACGAATCCCATAAATTGTCATAATTAATCATCCAAGAATATCTAGGTTTCTGTGATGGCAATGTGTATCTTCGACAATACATGCTATGCAAGAATCACTTGATTTAAACTTGGCAAATATAACCTCCGTAGTGGACTTGCATAACCAACAAAGAAACCTACCAGCGACTTTGCTCCAAATTTGCCATCAGGATCAATTACCGTACAAGGAGATCCGAAAGGTTCAAGAAACTCCAAATTAGGTTTTCTTTGATTGAGAAGTTCAAAGCATGTCTTCTTAAATGGTTTAACAGTTAGCACCATGTTCAAGGTATAACATGCCGAAGCAACAGCATCACTCCAGAAACTCACAGGCAATTTAGAATTAGCCAGCATCATTATTGTCGTTTCAATAAGTGAATGATTCTTACGTTCAGCTACTCAATTTTGTTGAGGAGTATATGGGGCGTTGAATTCGTGAAGAATGCCTTTATCGTTGTAAAACTCGAGCATTCGGTTATTCTTGAATTCCGTTCCGTTATTGCTTCTGATTCTTCGAATGGGTAAATGATATAAATTCTCAAGCTTTCTTAAGAGAATCATCATATTTTGAAATGTTTCATCCTTGCTCTCTTGAAAGAATACCCTTGAAAACCTTGAATAATCATCCGTAACCACCAAGCAGTATAGATCTCCGGAAATGCTTTTCACATTAACTGGTCTGAAGAGATCCATGTGTAACCGCTCTAAAGATAGTTTGATTGAATTTAACAGCTTTTTTGGATGAGATTTCTTGTGCTGCTTCCCTTTCTTGCAACTAACACAATCATCATTCAGATGAAAACTTTTCAGATTTACCCCATCAACTAAGTTGTTGTGAACCAGAAAATTCATCTTTCCTAAGTGTTAAGATCGCTCCTCCACTGCTTAGGAACCTAATTTGTTATCTAAAGTCATCGTAAGCGGAAATTACGTGATTGTTAATCAAATACACAAGATTTACCGATTAAAAGTCCGTTTATTAGTACAAAATCATATTACAGTCAAGACTCCAGACAGACAGAGCTTCGCCTCTTGAAATGCAAAGTTACAAATGACAAAGACCCAAGGCACATATATATCGACAATCAACTTCGCCTGAAATGTGACATGGCCAGGACAAGTTCAGGTGAACTTGTCCTGCCTATGATCAACTTCGGCCGAACTTGATGATATGAAATCATAAATACATCAAAATCTAACAATAACAAGCTCTATTTACACAGACTCGATCCAAGATCTAGACAATAGACATCGTGTATCAACAGACTCCCCCTTGGATTGTCGTAGTCTGATCAGTCTTCAAAAGCCTTTGTCTTAAATATTTGACTCTAACGACCAAAGAAGTTCTTGTACGGCTTCTTTCTTCGTTCTTGCTTAGGAATGGCGTTTGGTCAGTAGGAGGTGCCCATTTCATAAAGTAAAATCTTCTAAGCCTTGCCTCTCTACTCCTTTCATGTATCCTTTCGAGACGACGTTCTTCTTTTAGAAACTCTTCCTTTTCCAACTCTCGCCACCTTTACTCCCACATATGCCCGGAGTTAATACCATGTGCATAACATACATTGATCACACCTTGGTATTGTTTAGCTTGGACTTCTTCACATTTATCAAAACAAATTTTGTTGAAGAATAAACACGTCACATCTTCTTTTGAACAATTTACCAGCCACATCGGGTCTAGTATACGTATAGTTCACCACAATCTCCATATCTTTCGTCTTTTGATGCATTCAGGATCTTTCTCTCTAGTGATATCCCACGTTTCATCAGCTCGTAATACTATCGCTGCTTCACTTATATCAGGATCCGTTTGCCACCACAGAAAGTATGGATGAAAGTCTTGTTGTATTGGTTTCAGTTGCATATTCTTCATCACCCTTGGTCTTTTCGTCACCAATGTAACATCTTTTTCCCCTGTCTTCTTGTCAATTCTGATTCTTCATTTCGGAATAAAGGCTACCATAATTCAAAACCTCTTGAAGCTTCAAACTTTATAACACTCCATAGCCGTTGTTCATTGAATTTCATTTGAAGACTAATATTTCTTGTTTGAACTAGCTCTTCAACATCCCAGAACGGTAACGTCTTAATGTCAGTAAGATGTCTGAAGTATTGAACCCTGAACTCTCTCTTGATAGCATAAACATCAAGTTCTAATCCATCCCCAGCTCAGAATATCATCAAGATACTTCTCTTTATCACGAGTAAAGAATGCCAGTGGTCATTTAAACTTTCTTTCTTTAGGCATTTCTTTAAACCACGACTTCTTCGCTTCAGTAGTCTGTTCTTTAGAATAACGTTTAGGGATATTAGCTTCCTTGACAACTTCGTCAATCTTTTGCTTTAACAGTTCTACATCAATCTAGTTCATGACCTCTTCAATCGTTGGAAAACTATCAATACTAACACCAGAATGCTTTTCAACTTCATCGTCAGAAGCATCTTCGAAAATCACACGATGATAATCATCAGCTTCTGGTACACGCTTGTACACATAATCTTTCGGCTCAAAATTACTCATGTTCACCAACTCTTCTTCAAAATCAAACTCAAAAGAATCAACATCAACTTCAAACATCTTGGCTAATTCTTCTTTCGAGTAGTTGTGAACGAATTCTCCCTCTTCAATACTTGGATCAAGCATAATCATTAGGTGTTGTTTATCAGGAACAGCTGTAAATGGTAAAGCTGTGAAGATTCCTGATTCTTCTGTAACTTTCTGATCTGTCTGCTCCCCCTTACTTTGAGCATCCTTTTTATTTACTTCATCATTGAGCACTGAATCATAATCAAAATCTTCATGAAGCTTTGATGATTCGATTCTAACACCAACTCCACCCTGACCATCATCATCATCATTTCCATGGTCTGAATCAACATCTTTATCATCAGGATTATCAAGATTATCATCATCATTCATTTCTTCATCATCATCGTTCTCAGCTTCATTTTTTATTCTTTCGACTCTAACACGTCTTAGTTATGCTATACGTTGAAGAGTAGGATTATCAGCTACATCAGTCACTTCACCAACAATAATCAATCCTCGTTCAAGATTTTCTTCAACTATAGGAACTTCAGCAACCGTTGAACTTTCCATAACTACTGTTTCTTTTTCTATACCATTTCCTTTCCCTGTGTGGCCATCTCTTTTTCTGCTCGCTCCTTTTCATCTTGCACTTCCAAGCGATTGTATTCAGCGATAAAGTCTATACCAAGGTTATTGTACAGAACACGTTGTAACATGCTGAATCTTCTGCTATTTAGGGCCCTCAATCTTTCATTGTCTGCACCCAGACTCTCAACCAACGCTTTCATATACTCTGGATCATTCTCCATAAACTTCACTTTATCTTCTAGAATCTCTTTCTCTATTTCATTCTTCTTAACTTGAACTTCAAGAGCTTTTATTCTTCTTTCAAACTATTGCACTTCTGTATCAACATTACGTGGAGGCATTGGAAAATCTCCAAATTTGTTTGAGAAATACCGTTCTTGGCACTGAGCAGATGTTTGACTCTGAGGAGTACGCTTTTGGAGTTGTTTGCTTTGGCGTTGTTTGCTGCTGAGGAGAGATTGGTTGTGCAGTAGCAGTTAAATCTTGTGGAGGTTGCTGAGATGGTTCTTGAAATTTTACAGTCACAGTTGGTGGATCTTGAACTTGTGACACTTGCTTAGGAGGTGTAGCTTTCTTACTTTGACTTAAGTATCTCCTTTTAGGTAACCTTCTGCCTTTAGTGCTAGGTGAACCTGTCATTTTCTTTGCATCACCAGCCTTTGATTTAGCACGTTTAGATTTCTTCTTTGGCCTTTCCCCCTCTTATTCTTCTTCAGCTAACGGTTCATATAAATCTTCACCGCGCTTTATCAATCTCTAATCCTCCTTCTCTTTTTCAGCTTCTCTTTGACGAACATCAGCAGAATCTTCAGATGATTCGTCTTTATCAGATGTAGCAGATATAACAGCATCTCGATCACCACCAACACTACCAGTTTCAACCTCTTGATTCTCAACATTGCTTGTGCACTAGATCGTTCAACATTCTTAGGATTCTCTTGATCAACATCAGGCTCGTCTACTAACATAGTTTCAACCTTCTTTGATGCCCTTTTTCGCTTTGGCTTCTCAACAACTTTCTTAATATACCAGTCTCCTCTTTTTTTCTTTGAATGTCTTCAACAGCTCAACCTCATCCTTATCATCTCCACTTCCATCATTTCTCCACTTATCGTCAGGTGGTGACACATAATCAGGTTTAACTATAGCACCAAACACTGGTTTTGCAATCAGAGCAGAATCTTGCCTCTGAAACGTCATAAGCTTCTTCAAAGTGGTTTCATCCATGTAACTTAAATACAGAATATCGTTCCGATCTTTTGCGATGTTTTGAAATTTATCATCTATAAGCATTTGGACGAATCTTGGATACATTACCAATCTATCTCTGCCCATATTCTTTGACATAAACTTGAAAACAACTTTAGAAAATTGAACTTCTTGTTAAGCACCAATGCCGTCACCATACAAGCCATAGAATCTTGAATATCATCCAAGTCGGCTTTCCTGTGGCTAAATGCGTGAATAATGGCGTGTATAAGAAATTTGTACGGAAAAGGAACACCGCCTTTCTTCATTGTGGGTTCATTAGCATGCCCTTTGTATCCCATTCGGAAGAAACAACCCTTGACCATCTTTTCTTCAAAGCTTATAGGATCGTCTGCATTATCGTTGAATTCCAAAACTCTCTGGATATCTGCTTCAGAAATCTTTCTCTTTATCTTCATCGCCAACACGAACAGCAGAAGTGATTACATTTGACGCTTCATCAAATGATGCTGAATTCTAGAAAAAATATACATGAGAGCGATAAACCACATGCTTGTCTGTAATGTCCTTTGTGATTGGTATACGACCCATAAATTCTAGAATATCTGAGAAAGCTGCCAGAGTAGGATATATCTTCTTATCCAGAGATATGCACGTGTTATGAAACTTCAAAAACGACAGCTGGACATTATGTGAAATAGAAAAATCAATCACTTAGCAAAAATTTTCAAATTTTAACAACTTTTAGAACAACTTCGCTCGAACTTGCCAAAAATGGCATTTTTTACAACAAATTAACATAAGTTCGGGCGAACTTGACCTAAAAACATGATTTTCCAACACTTAAAGACTAAGTTCGTGCGTACTTGACCCCAAACTATTTTTTATAACATTCAATTTTGTCAAGATTCATTTGATTAAACATTGATTAACTTCGCCCGAAGTTACATACAGAACTCTATTTTCAAATTACAACAACTTTGCCCAAACTTGGTTAAAACCAACAACAACAAGTTGCGAAACAATAGTAGTTTAAGTTTTGCGCGAATTTCAATACTGACTGCAGGCCCTAACAAGATTGTTTGCTCGGGATACTTATTGTTGAGTAACCATTTTTCTCGTTCATTACTTGGCAATGTCTTGACAGCCTTAATAACTGGTTCTTCAATAGACATGATTTCTTTCCGCTCGTAGCTATACCATTTGGTGTTGGAAAACCACAAGTAGCATGTCGAGCGGGGGTAATCATAAAATCATGCTGCGTGTGGCGTCCCAATAGTACATCGTGACGGGAATTTGACAGCATCACCATGAAGTTGACGTTACTCGTTCGAGAACACCTCCCATCAGATAAAGTAACAGGAAAAAGAATTTGTCTTGGAGGAAAGACAGCCTCATTGCAGAATCCGGTTAACGGGAAATCAACTGGTTCCAGGCATGCCTTATCCTCAGGATCTAGCTGCTTGAAGCACTGCTCATACATAATATCCATGGAACTACCAGGATCTAGCTGCTTGAAGCACTGCTCATACATAATATCCATGGAACTACCAGGCATGCCTTTCCACGAAGTCGATGACTATTGACAAAAGATACTTGTGATAACCACTGGCTGGTCTTCTTGAGGACCTCCTGGAACGATAGGAAAAATGACTTGCTGCTCGCGCCATGTGTTGTTTTGAAAGTGTTGAAGGCTACGCTTGCGCGACGAACCTCCTTGAATCATGCAAACGTGCTGTTTCATTTTCTTGTTGCTAGGCCCTTCGTCCCCGCGCGTAATCTGTTTAATCTCTTTGCGCACATTCTGGAGTAGATGTGTAAGCTTCCCACTCTTTAATGCTTTTTCAATCTCCGTGCACAAACTGATGCAGTTATCTATTGTGTGACCTGTGTCTCTATGATAGTCACAGAACAAATTTGGGTCTTGCCCTTTTTTATTTTTCATTGGTTGTGGCTGCTTGAACTGATAATTCTTAGTGCTGAGAACTTCAGCAGGAGATTTCGCCAAGGGAGTCCACTGGCGTTTCCTATTCTCTTGTTTAATCGCTTTTTGAGTTGTTATCTTGTTGATTGTTGCACGCGCATCAATTGGTGAATAAGGAGAATACGAATTCTGACTTGACTCTTTCCAATTTCTCTTATACTTGCGACTACCTCTACTCAGGTCTTGCGGACGATTCTGAGGTAGAGGTGGCCTGTTAGAAATCAAGTTGCGCTCAGTCTGGGCGTAGACCTTGGCTGCCGCCATGAGTTTTTCCCAGCTCTTTGGAAGGCCAGTTGTACCGGAAAGCACTTTAATCATTTCGTCACATCTTACCGCGTATTTGAACTGCGTGCGTATAAGGTCTTCGTGAACATCTCCAATCTCCAAAACCTCTTTATTGTAACGCGTAATAAAATCTTCAAGGTTCTCATCGTCCCTCCGCCAGATGTTCATTACATCTAAGGAGTCGCGCATGTATCGCCGTTGCTGACTGAAGTGTGTAAGAAATTTTTCCTTTAGGTCATTACAAGAGGAAAGTTTACCTGTCGGCAAATTGTCAAACCAAAGGCGCTAAGCGCCAGTAAGAGTTTGTACAAAAAGATGGCACCACATTGGCTATGTCCAGCATCCAAGTAACCATCACTATCCCCTTCCTCATAGGTCTTATTGAGTTCATCGTGTAGGGTGTCCCGCTTTTGTGAAGACCGGGACAGATGCACGACGCTGAATGTTTTCTTCTTGCCTTCTATTACCAGAATGAACAGGATCATTCCTGGTTTTAGAACACATTTTTGTTCCATCTTCAGACATGTGCGAAGGGGAACGGCCATGATTTTGAGTATTATAACTCAAAACTCGAGGTGCCGGTGAAGCACGGACCTGAGGAGCCTTAACCGGAGCTTGAAAAGCTGGAGTTCCGGTTTGGACACATAGCTGAGCATACATAGCATTTAGAGCCGCTTGAGATTTGATTAACCATGATAATAGAGTCTCTCCAGGTGGTAAAATCGACGTAACATCAGCCTGAGGAGCCGTCGGCGTTACTGGAATACTCGCATGATCGGGATCATCTTGAGCATTAGCTTCACCGGAAGAATCCTCAACTATTTGTCTGTCGATCTGAGGTCCGACAGCGACGCGACGGATCTCTGATCGAGGACCTTGAAAAGATGATCCATCAGCCATGATGCTACAGATCTAGGTGAGACGAAACGAAAGATGAGAACAAGAATTGGAATCTGTGGGCGCCAATGAAGAAACCCTAGATCAACTCGACCGGAATGTAAGTAGATCTATGGAATGGACTCTGCATAAAAGGGTTAATCCTTCGTGTGGTTTCACGATGATGAAGAATGAAACAGTACTCCGGCTGATCCTGCAAAACCGAACACCGTTAGCTCGCCCCGGGGAGAAGGGGGGTTCTCTCCATGACCACCCTCCGGCGTGAGAATAAGTACAGGTAGTCGGAAGTAAAGTATTGTAAGAGAGAGAGTGGTTGAGAGTGAATACCTTTTCTTGAACTCCAAGTCACTTATTTAAGCCGATGTTTGGCGCCAAAAAGAGAGATGTTAACTTTAACGGAATCTTCTGCTATTTCGTTAATGTTTGTGGCAATCCGTTAGTGCACACGGATCGTGAGCTTATCAGCGGTTAGGGAGGTGCCACATGTCAACATGAGATCACTATATTTTATAAATGTGAGCATGTCATCACCATGATCTTCCTCAGCCGTCCAGATGCTGCCATGTGGCAATTGGTTATAACCGAAAAGATGCTTGCACGATTGGGTGTTAGTGGCTTCTAGAAGATTTCACAGTTGTTACCCATCTGTTGTTCGCCACATGTACATTCTGTTACAACAGAAAAGATTCCCTTTGCTTCTGCACTAAGTCAAGGATTTTGCTAAGAGAAAGTTTCTCAGGATTAACTGTTTCCTTGCGCGAGAAGCGCAAGTCAGTTAACTGATCTTCTTTCTTCTCCCTGATGCTTAGCGCAACGTTTGGTGGATACTTGCTTTGGTATAAATATCCGTGCAAGGTTTGTGCATGAATCGTTATCAAATGAGATTGTTCAAGGTTAACTTTGAACCTTGCGCGAGGCCGCGCAAGGTTGCTAAATGAAGTATTTATCCAGAGAGATTGTTCAGGCTTTAACTTTGAACCTTGAGCGAGCCCGCGCAAGGTAGTTATATGATCCTTTCTTCCCTTAGATATTTGGCGTAGAGTTCTAATAAATCCTATTTTGGGAGAGAAGTATGAGCGAAGTCTCCTTAGTAATTATTAATGGGTATGGTTTCCATGATTGGCGCAAGGTTTTTGGGACCATACCCCTTCAAGAACTGGTAGAAAATTCCCAGGTTTGCATGGGGGGTTGAAGGTTGGGCTGGATAAATAAAAAGTCAAGTGTTATAAGTGTAATAGGCTAGGACATTTTGCCAGAGAATGCAGGTCTCAAAATTCTGGACCAATAGTGACTCATCCTGGCCCTAGACCTCAGCACACACAAAACACTGCTCATTATTCCCAATATGCCCCTGCTCAACGTGTTCAAAACACTGCCCACTTTGCACATCCTGCTACCACTGTTCCAGTGCATTATGTTTAATCCACTGCTCCATAAATTCAATATGTTCAGGCACCATCACATCCTCAAGTGCTTGTACAACAAGCACCCATTGTTACACAACCTACTCAAACCACTGCTAGTCTAGCAGAGGTTGGTCAACAAAGCTTTTTCACACAAAGTTATGTTGACTGGAGTAGCTTGCCTGAGGATTTGACTGATGAAAACTTTACTTTAATGGCCAAAAATGATGTTGAACAAGAATTTTGTTTAATGGACTTAGAGACAATTGCTGAAGGTGTTGAATCTGTGGAGATAGTGTCAAAAACTGATGAAGTTCAAGTTTGTGATGAAATAGTGGTTTCAAGTGAAGAAAAAGAAAATGTTGTTGATAAGGAAAAGAACTCTCCTACTGACCCATGGAATGTGGATGTGTGTGAAGATGAGTGTGATTGTGCTCTCATGGCTGCTACAAAGGTATCACCTCAGATCCTTAAAGATCTATGTTCTGACAAATGCATCATTGCTTTTGCAAATATCAAGAAGGTGAATGAAAACCTGAGAAACAAAATTTTAGAAGATGAACTTAATTTTAAAAAAACTGATTAAAGAGTTAAAATCAAAGTTAAGTGAAAAAGATTCTGAAATGAGTAGCCTGACACATGAATCAAGCATAACCGAGGACCAACTCCAAACTATGGTTGAAAAATACCAAGTTTGTAAAAAGGAGTTAGAAGAAAACCAAATCACTTGTGAAAAATGGGTTGAGTCCTGTAAAGGTTATGAGATTATGCTTGATGCTCAGATCAAGAGCAACATTAAGTTTGGTGTAGGTTTTAGAACCTATGACCAAATTGAGAAAAATGCTGCTGAAATTGATTCTGAGTTGGTTGAAGTAGTCCCCAAAAATTTGGCTGGTGAAGAGATAAAAATCACAGATAAAGCTGGAAACAAAATTGTTTTGGAAAAAACCAGAGGTTTCAACAAAAGATAAAGAACTTGAAAAATATCAGTTTAAACCAACCTGGTCAGATGAATGTGATATCTTAGAAAACTTTAAGCTAATGGACTTCACAACCACTGATGGTATTAAAGCCCCAAAAGCACTGGTGATCCCTATCAAAGATGTACCAGCAGAGGTTACAAACACTGCTGATAAAAAGTCTGATAGGAAAAGAAGAGTAAAGATTAAAAACCTGTTTTGTGAATTTTGTGAAAAAAGAAATCATGTGGCTGCAGATTGTTTTCTTTTAGAAGCCTATGACATTAACAAAACTTGTGTTATAAAAAACTCTTCAAAATGCACCATCTGCAACAAAACAAATCACTCAACTCAAGAGTGTGCCTATCTCAAAAACTATGAACAAAAGGTAAAAGAGATTAAGGCAAAAGCTCTAGAAAGAGAAAGTTCAAGTTCTGCTGGAAATAAATCTAAGCATAGTTTTGAACCAATTAAAACATCTGTTACAAAAGCCTTAACCAAAACCTCTATTCAAAGAGAGGTGCAAGTGACAGATGCCCCACCATCAAACTCATTTCCAAGAGGGTATTGCCAACCTGCTTATAAAAAGGTTCCTCATGCTTATGAAGGTTACAAAAAGCCTTCAAAGCAAAGAGTAAGCAGGCATCCTTATGGATACAATCATCTGATAGGAATTGGTCAAGAGCAGATGTTACAAGAAAATTTCAAAACCACTGACCATTGTCCAAGACTTGAGGCTGGACCATCTGTGACCCCATCCAAAGCCATTTTAGCTTTGGAGACCAATCTTAACTGATCTATTTACTTGATGTGTAGGGCCCCTCTACTTGCCTTGATAGCTTATAGTATGTAGATAGTGGAGGTTCCAGGCATATGACAGGATGTAGAGCCCTTCTCAAGGACTTCATGGCTCATGGGGGGGTGATATATCTTTTGGTAATAACTCAAAGGGAGAGGTTTTAGGGTCTGGGTCGGTTCTGGCGGGTAAACTCAAGTTTGAAAATGTGAATTTAATTGACAATCTGAAATTTAACCTGCTGAGTGTCTTACAAGTGAGTGACAGAGGATATGGAGCCTTCTTCACTAAGAAAACTTGTCAAATTATGGGACCAGAGGTTGTTAAAAGGATTGATCAAATCATTGCTGAGAGCAAAGCACAACTCACTGCACACAGAAGTGGGAATGTGTATGTGGTAGATATGCTAAAATATAATCCTATGTCTGGAACATGCTTATTCTCAGTTGCTTCTAGCAAAGAGACTGAGTTATGGCATAGAAGACTTGGACACACAAATCTTAAAACTATCACCACACTCTCAAAAGAGGTTTGCCTCACAAGCAATTTTCCTGTGATGAACATTGTGTTTCCTGTTTAAAAGGCAAACAACATAAAAGTTCTTTCAAATCAATTGAAGATCTAAAACAAACCAGTGTTTACAACTGCTACACATGGACTTGTTTGGCCTAGTGCAAATCATGAGCTTAAAACACAAAAGGTATTGCCTAGTGATAGTTGATGATTTCTCTAGGTTTACATGGACCTTCTTTCTCCACTCTAAGGATGAAACTGCAGGCATTTTATAAAACTTTGTTAAACAAGTAGAAAAGCAATTTGATCTTCCAGTAAAAATCTTTAGGAGTGACAATGGAACAGAGTTTAAAAATAGGGAGTTGGATGCTTTTTGTAAGTCAAAAGGAATTTTTAGACAATATAGCATTCCAAGAACTCCAGAGCAAAATGGGGTGGTTGAAAGGAAAAACATAACTTTAATTGAATCAGCAAGGACTATGCTAGCAGATTCTGGTTTACCCTTGTCTTTCTGAGCAGAGGCTGTAAGCACTGCTTGCTATGTTCAAAACAAAGTTTTGATTAAGCCTAGGCATCAAAAGACTGCCTATGAGATTTGTATAAAATCAAACCTCTGATTTCCTATTTTAAAGTCTTTGGTTATCCATGCTTCATTTTGAACTTAAAAGATTCTATATCTAAGTTTGCAGCCAAAGTTGATTGTGGTTATTTTCTAGGATACTCAACCACTACTAAAGCCTACAGAGTTTTTAACTCTAGGACCAAGTGTGTTGAAGAAACTTTGAATGTGAAGTTCAATGAACTTTCATCATTGAAAATTCCAGCAATCCTGCAGAGCTTTTTGATTTGGATAAATTCACATTTGCTGCTGTTTCTATCAAGCTAGACAATTCAGGTACACCACAACCATCTGAAGAAGATCAAGATCAAGGATATGACTATGTGCTTCCACAAACAACAGTCTATTCTTCCAACAGAGGATCAGGTGCTGCAAGCTCTTGTGTAAACTCTGCCACTTCTGGGCCAACAGTGGTTGATCCTCAAACCTCTGTCAGTTCACAAAATCAAACATCTGTTGATAAAATTCCTACATTTGGGCACCAAAATCATCAGAATGTTACCTCTATACCCCAATACCACCACCTCCATTCTCATTAGTGGCTCATACTTCAAATTCACCAGCAGAGGTTAGCTCAGATGATACACATTTGCAGCCATCACCTCAAAATGTTATTGTTCCATACCAAGGTGATCTGATTTATCTCAAAAACCATCCAGCAAATCAAGTTATTGGCAACATCAAATCTGGGGTGCTCAAACGGAGCCAATCCCAAAATATTTGTCCTTTTGCTGGTTTTCTATCACTCATACAGCCAGTCAAGTACCAAGAGGCACTGAAAGACAACAGCTGGGTAGAAGCCATGCAAGAAGAACTCCTTCAGTTCAAAAGACAACTAGTTTGGGAGCTTGGGCCACTGCCAAAAGATGTAAGTCCAATTGGCACAAAGTGGGTCTTCAAAAACAAATTTGATAAAAGAGGTATTGTTGTAAAAAACAAAGCAAGGCTCGTGGTTCAAGGCTACAGACAGGAAGAAGGTATAGACTATGATGAGACCTTTGCTCCTGTAGCAAGGTTGGAAGCTATTCGCCTGTTCTTAGCTTTTGCTGCTAACCACAACATAAAGGTGTTTCAAATGGATATAAAGAGTGCATTTTTGTATGGAAAATTCAAAGGAAGAGGTGTATGTCTGTCAACCTCCAGGATTTGAAGATGCATTCCATCCTGATCATGTCTACAAGCCCAACAAAGCATTGTATGGTTTGAAACAAGCACCAAGAGCCTGGTTTGAAACTCTATCCACTTTTCTCTTATCCATAGGGTTTACTAGAGGTAAAATAGATAAAACCCTATTTTTAAAATGGAAAGGAAAAGATTTGATGCTTGTCCAAATTTATGTGGTTGACATCATTTTTGGATCCACAAGCACTGCTATGTGTGAAGAGTTTCGAAAACTCATGGCAGCAGAGTTAGAGATGAGTGCAATGGGTGAGCTCCAATGTTTTCTTGGTCTCCAAGTTAAACAATTGCACAATGGTACATTTGTTCATCAAAACAAGTATGTGAAAGAACTGCTTAAAAAGTTTGATGTGGATGATTATAAACCATGTAGCACACCCATGGCAACCTCCAAGCTAGTCACCATTGATGGCAAAGATGACCTTGTTGATCAAACTCTTTATAGAAGCATGATTGGGTCTTTATTGTACCTAACTGCATCAAGGCCAGACATCATGTTTGTAACATGTGTTTGTGCCAGATCACAGGCATTACCTAGAAAGTCTGATCTTATTGCTGTAAAAAGGATATTCAGATACATAAAAGGTGCTCCCACACTTGGTATCTGGTATCCAGCTAATTGGAATATTGAGCTTTCAGGTTTTTCAGATAGTGACTTTGCTGGGTGCAAAACCACAAGGAAGTCCACATCAGGAGGATGTCAATTCCTAGGTGATTGTCTAGTGTCTTGGCAAAGCAAAAAGCAGGTTGCAGTTTCAACATCCACTGCTGAGGCAGAGTATATTGCTGCTGCTAGCTACACTGCTCAACTCTTGTGGCTTCAAAACCAGTTGCTGGATTTTGGTGTAACTGAACTAAAGACTCCACTCAAATTGGATAGTCAAGCTGCTGAAAACATCATTAAAAATCCAATTTCTCACTCAACTAAAGCACATTGACATCAGACATCACCTTTTGAGAGATTGCTATGAAAAAGGTTTATTCCTTGCATCATGTCCATACTTCAGATCAATGGGTAGATGTTTTAACCAAGGCATTGGATACATCTACTTTTGAAAAATTGATCTCAAGAATTGGAATGCTAAACATGGATTAAAAACAAGTTTTCTTGAAAATCCATATGTACATAGCATCAAAATGTTTTCAAAAAATCAAAAATTCCTTAAAAATAGTTAAAATTGAAACTTTTCAATAAATCTTTAAAAGTCTGATCATAACATCTGATTGCTCACAACCTTTGATAGGCTTCAAAATCTTATCCACTGTTAAAGTGTATCATATGATTTCCATTTTTACCGCCTTTTCAAAACACTGATAGCTATCCACTGATAGTGTTAAAATCTGTATTGTCCAATCCCCTGTCCGAAAACAGTGGTTTGCCACCTCAACGGTTACTTTTTCATCAGAGGTTACACGTGGACAGATGTTAGCCATCGGATCTTGCAAAAGATGCCACGTCATGTTCACTTTTTCAAAACCCTATAAACCCCTGTTCTATCCTTTATCAGTGTTTACCCTAAACTGTGTCAATTTCAAAAATCTCAAAACAGTTTTTCTCTCTAAACACCATGGCTCCCAAATCAAAATCATCGAAGAAATCCACACAAGAACTTCCACCCTTCACTCTCATAATCAAAACCCCACATAATTATATCGCCATACTTGAAGAAACCGACGCCAATACTCATTATCATCCAATGATTCGAATTTTGCAAAAGTCGAAATTCAAGCACATGTTAACAGTCAAAGCACCAATTTACATTGATTCTCTTAGAGAT
This sequence comes from Scalesia atractyloides, assembly GCA_947069175.1. Lineage (NCBI taxonomy): Eukaryota > Viridiplantae > Streptophyta > Magnoliopsida > Asterales > Asteraceae > Scalesia > Scalesia atractyloides. The sequence goes on along the minus strand of CAMTDV010000019.1, from coordinate 38,205,591 downwards.
TTTTGGAAAAATGAAAAGGTTCACTCATCTGCTGCTGGTGTTCCTTACACAATAATCTCAAGAGTATGGGGAATGTTGATGCAAATTAGCCCCCAATCGATCTCTCAAGTCTTCAAGTTAAATGACATACAACACCCTGTGTCATTTCCTAAAAATAAGATCCAAGCAGAGTTTTTGGAAAGAGGTTATGAAGGCCAGATGAAAGGTATGACAATTTTTAAACCTAACTTTCCTGCTGAGATGATATTCTTCTTTCACACAATTCTTACTTGTCTCTCAGCAAAAACCACTAGTTTCAGTGAAATCCCATTGAACATGCAATATCTGGGGTATGCAATTTTAACTAACACGGATTTAAACTACTCCCAGATATTGTTCAATGATCTTGTGAACAATTTTAAAAATACTGACAAAAGAAAAGCCTTTTTGATGCATCCATGTTTCCTGAGTGTTTACTTACAGGATCAAATTAAAGGTCCATAAAGTAAACAAGGCGCTGTGATTAACCCAGGCCGCCTTAATCATGAAACTTTCACCAGAATAACACACCAAGATAAAGTTGTGAAAACACAAGTAGAGGAGGTTGAGCATGTTTTACCTGAACAAAATGTTCAAACTCAACCTCTTGCTACTGAGCCCACTGCTCTTGGCGATCAGGGCACCACAACCGCTGCTCTGAAGCTCACACCAAAAATCTCCAAAAAGAAAACCAAAGCAATTTCCAAAAAGCCCACCAAACCCAAAAAGGGTCCTCTGGAAGATGAGATCCCAAAGGTTAACCCAGTGAAAGCACAAAAGTCATAAACCACTGCTGCTACTTCTTCACAGCAGATGGATCAAAGATCTCCAACCGGCTTTGAAACTCCTCCTTCTTCCTCACAAAAGGAAAAGGTTGGAGACACAGGGACACCACTTTATGAAGCTCTAGATCCACTTGGCTCTATCAACCTCAGCCCTCTCCCAAGGCAATGTCGCTTTCTACACAACCAATTTCACCAATACCTTCACTTCCACCCACACTTGTACCATTGCTGAATGCAACTGAATTAGTTCAGACACAAACCAGCACTTCTCAACAACCTATTACTGAGAATATGCTTCATCAAGAGGCTGGGTCTGATTCTTTATTCATTGCTAGCCCATCTGCCAATGAAGAGGCTACATCCCTTGGGTTACATGTAACCCTTGGTGATAGTTCAACACAAGCAGCCACTACAATTGCTGAACTCCCAAGTTCTCAGTTGGACAGTGGTTTAATTAATAAGACTTGGTTGAAGGCAACCACTGTTGAGGCAACAATTGTTACCTCTGTTGTGGGAAGTCCCCAGTACCAAGACAAAGGGGCATCTATGTTTGAAGCTGGTCCTAAAACCACTGCTCATGATGACAGAGATATAACTACCTCCACTGGTAGGAGTTCAGATGATCCTATTAAATTAGGTGATGAGCTAAAATATCAGGATTTGACGGAGAGAGTGACAAGGATAGAATGTTCTGTTGATGAAATCAAAAGTTTACTGAAGCAGATGATAGCTACCAAAAGTCAACCCTCTGTTCTATCCACTGATAATCTCGAAGAAGCTCTTAACCCTCTGTTTCAACAACAACAACATTATTTGGATCTACAACACAAGCATCAGATGAATGATGTTAGGAACATGTTTGAATCAAGGTATCAAGACACTGCAGCAGACATTAAAGCCATCAAAGCACATCTACTCACAACCACTGGCCATGCACCTCCAACGGTTATATTTGTTACAACAGATGAAGCCAAAAGGGGGAGAAACCTTTGGGTCCAAAGAAGTTAACAATAGATGATGATAAGGCCAGACCTACCATAAATATTCCAAGGCCTGATGGTTCAAAGAAGATTTATTTAACTGATGAAATTGTGGCCAAGGCAAGGGCTAGTCACAAGAAGACTGTGATTGAGGAGAGCAGAGTGTTGGTTGAGAAAAAGATTGATCAGCAAAAAAAAGGAGAGGTTGGTACTTCATCAAAAAGGATACCTGCTAGAAAAGCCAGGCAACCAACATCCACACCTCCTAAAACTAAGCCTGCAGCCAATCCAACCATTAAAACCTCTGCCTCTCAAAAACCTATCACATCTTCCAAATCACAACCCACATCCACACAAGCAGATGTTACAGCACCTGTTGTGTCAACATCTATTGATACAGCAGAGGTTGCAACAAATGCAACTCTATCCACTGCCATGATCACATTTCCCACATCAACCCATCCATTATCCACACCACCAAAGATCCCACAACCACCATCACCTACTCTAAGGTTCAAAAGGAGAAAAATCACAAAAGTGATCAATCATGATGAGATCCCTGCACCTCTTCCAAGATCATCAACACCAGTGACCTCCACACCAGTGCTTACAACATCTTCAACTCTTAAAGTCACTCCTGCATCAAAGTTGTATCCTCTTGATTTACCAGCAGTCAGGGAAGAGATCCTAAGTTTCTTTTCAGAGGATGACCCTGACAAAAGAACAATACTATCCCTTGATGGCTATCCAAGACCTGCAAATGTTGATGATTACCTGGAATTGAAACGGAAGCAAGCAGAGGATATTGCCAAAAAAGAATCAGCTGGTAAAAATGATAGAGAAATACCGATTGTCATGTCCTTTCAACTGAGTAAAGTTACCATTTTATAAAACTTTGTCAAAGATCTGAGCAACCAGTTGTCGGTAAGGGAAGATAAGTTGCTCAAAAGTGAACTCATTGAGTATATTATGGAAAAGAAGATGTATAAGGCAACAAGGGCACAGTTCAGGGATTGGAGCATAGATGAGCTATGAGAAGAAATCAACAGATTGCAAGAAATGTTGAAAGACCCTCTTAAAAAGCCAACTCCTCCCAACTGGGATTTATACAAGAAAGATATGACTGAAAGTGCCTTGAAGTTGAAGAGAATGAAGCAAAAACTGATTCAGAATTATTATGGTTCCAAAAACCAAGTGATGAGATGGGATGAGGTGAGGGTGATAGACACCTAAAAAGTTTGGAAGAAAGAAGGAAAATGGATCCATCAATGCCTCCTAAGCCTGATTATTCAAAAGAAGATGCTATCCTCGAAGCTCAACTCTCCAAAAAGTCCAGCTCAACATCTGCCCATTCCACACTTGCCCTGCTACACAGGAAAAAGCAAGGGGAGATGTCTGAAAAGACTGACAAAGAGTTTGAGGATACATTTACCAAAGAAGGGATTCAGAACATGATTTATTATCCAACAGATGATAGAAGTGCCAAGCTAGCCAAAGATCTATCACAAAAAGCTCATGCTCAAACCTCAGCAATAAAAGCTCCTTCAAGAAAACCATCAGATCTAAAAATTCTAAACTGGAAGGTCGACAAAGACACCCATGAATTGACACTGCTCAAGTCTGATGGTGCAGCCACTAAACTATCCATGGAAGTTGCTTATGAGCTTACAGTAGAAGACTTCCAAGAACTACTATGTTTAGAGCTGGAGAAGGATGCTGATGACATGGAATCTCTTAACTTTGAACTTCAATTCAAAGGTCAAATAAGAGAATTCCTTCTGAGGAATAAAGACCAAGAATAAAGTGTTTTTGGCATCATCTGTTCCAGGGGGAGATTGTTTGGATTTAACCCAATGAAAGGAACACATGATACAAAGCCAAATAACACTATCCAAGCTTTGGTTAAACTATGAGGTTACAACCTCTGATGTACATACACTTGCTTTCCCTAAAGACCGCTCATCCTATCATCTACCTTCACAAAGCTTTAAAGGTCTGCCAGAGTTACAAGGGTCAGAGGATAGAGATCAGAGTTTAGTCATTAACTTAGTTAAATCAATGTAACAGTGCTAAGCACTAATAGTTAGTATTAACAGTGTTTTCAGTTTGTTACAATTGGTTTCCTGTCACTATCAACCCTGACGTCATCAAAGATGCTCAGAGGTAACTTCTGTAACAGTTTAAACTTGTCTATTAAAAGATCAACTTTCGATATCATCTTCTCTGCATTTTCTTATTACGAAACTGTAATTGCAAAGGCTGAGGGGGAGTTTGTGAATCACATGCAAGTTAATCAACTTGAAATCATAATGATGATGAAAACAAATGACCATTGCTTGTAGTAAAAGTTTTCCATCTTATTCCGCTACAAATCTCTTTTAATTCAATCATTTTCCATTTTTGAAACAAAAACTACAAGTAATTCAAACTTAGATCCTAACAGTAGACGACTTGGCGCATTCTGATCTGTTTTCACACTTCGATACGACGCCATGGGCCATAGGGGATTCACCACTTTACAGAAACGTACGGCAGCCATTCGCCAACTGGTATACGGGACGACACCCGATTCGTTGGACGAGTATTTAAGGATGTCCAAAAGAAGTTCGCGTGAATGTTTGCACAGGTTTTACAAATGGATCGTGAAGTTATATAGCAAGAAATATCTTCAGAAATCAAACACAAACAACGTACAAAAATTATATCAAGCACACGAAGAAAGATATGGTTTTCCTAGCTTGCTCAGAAGCATTGATTGCATGCACTGGCCATGGCAGAACTGCCCTACTGCCTAGCAAGGTCAATATACTCGGGGTGATCATAGTCATCCAACTATAATACTAGAGGTTGTTGCGTCATAGGATCTCTGGATTTGGCATGTCTTTTTTGGTCTGCCTGGTTCACTTAACGATCTTAACATCATCTACCAGTCACAGATATTTGACGATGTAATACAAGGAACATGTCCAAATACCAGTTTTACAGTTTCGTGGGTGGAATACAGGCGCGGTTACTACCTTGCAGATGGAATATACCCAACGTACTCCACAATCATTAAAACTATTTCGCACCCGACAGACGATAAAAAAAGAAATTTGCCAAGTATCAGGAGGGGCGAGAAAAGATATTGAACGGTGTTTAGGGGTTCTACAACATCATTAAACATCCAGCACGTTCTTTTACACCAAAGAGTTGCGATACATTATGTATGCTTGTATCTTGCTGCATAACAAGATCATCGAAGACGAAGGTAGAGCGATTTGTGACTACGATGAAAACACGCCTAACAGGAATTCTGTTCCAGTGAGTGCAGAACAACAAGATTTAAACAGATTCTCTCTATTTAACGAGTGCACACATCATAACCTACAAGCGGACTTGGTGGAGTACATTTGGAACAACGCACAAAACAAACTCAATGACGACATGTCGGATGAAGACTAGTAGTTTTTAATTTTATTTTTAAGACTAGGTTGGTTTTTATAATGTAATGTTAGAATTAATATTTATTTTAGACTTTTTTATTTTTTTTAATATTAGGTTGGTTTTTAATGTAATGCTTGAATTCCATATTATAAATTAGCAACTTTTTGTTGCATTGTGTGTTGTACTCCAAGCTTGGGGAGTTTTTAGAAAAACTTTAATTTTTTACTTTTAACCCAAACATTTTCACATTTTGTATTTTAACCCCTTTTATTTTTTTTACTTTTAACCCAAAGTTTTTCATATTTTATAAATTAACCCAACACTTTATTATTTACAACTTTGGTCACCCATACTTTTTATCTTTCGTAAGCTTTTTGTTATACGTTTCGTTCTAAATTTTTCGAGTTAACACGTCATAGCGTGCATGTGAGATTCAACGTTTTGCTCTATTGTTTCACATTTAACAGGCCCGCGGCAACGTGTCCGTTTTCCTCTTTTGACAAGTTCGCCGCAACAGGCGGGTCCTAGATCTACTAAGTTGTTATTTTCTACTTTTTACATTTCTGTTTAATTTCTTCGCATTAACACACCGTAACGGGTGTTCGTGATTCAACAATTTTAAGTCTGCTTTTTGTTCGGTGTAATTTTTTCCGTTTTATCTATTTTATTGAGTTTTTCCAATGTTGATAGTCGAGGCCGGTGTGGCATTTGTGCTACTTGGCACAATTTTACAAACGTTTTTAACCTATTAAATCTTTTACTGATAATTTGTTTCGGTTTACCCCTATACTTCCTTTACTTAAAAATTATTTTTTACATGCATATTTTATGTACGGGTAGGTATAAATATGATTTGTTCTACATTTTGACGTTAACTTTTTTATAGTCGACTCAGGTCAAATATAACACGTTTTCATTTAAATAAATCATTTTTACGTGCATGTTTTTATGTACGTTTCGGTATGAATTCAAGTTGTTCTACGTTTCGACGTAGACTTTTTTGGAAAATGATTCTGGTCAAATATATATGTTTTCATGTTTGTTTTATGTTTGTTTCGTAAAGTTTGTTTCAAACCGAGTGGAGTCAATGGTTTCTTTTTTCCCTTTTTTTGAAAACTCTAATTAATTCCTTTCAATTACATGTGCCAGATTTTCCTTCATACCCGTTACGTTTTCTATGTATTAGTTGGATCACATATAATATGTTGTGATTGTCTGATATGAATTTGATTTACTTTATGTTTGAACCAATCACAATGCTTATACAGGTTACATTGAGTTCAACTGGATACGTCGAACTGGATATGTCGAAATGCGTGTTTTCATATGGTTAATGCATCATATAACGTTTGGACAAATCCATTCAATGTTTATGATGTACCCGCGCCGCAACGTGGGTGGGTCTTTAATCCTAGTTAATATTTAATTTAGAGTTTAATTTTATAGTTATATATATATTTCATATTTAATTTTAGTTTTATATATATATATATATATATATATTGCATATTTAATTTGTCAAAATAAAAAAATAAATAAATTAACTAGGTGGGGTAGGGTCATCACCCATTTCCTTGGTTTCATTCTTGGCGGGACATCCTCAAAAGACTATGACGGGGCACTGAGGTGGAGGGTCATCCTCTAAAGAGGACCATCACCCATACCTAGTAGCCTTATGATGCTTGGTTGTTTCATGAGACCCACATGCGCCTAATCACTCTTGAGAAATAAGGAAATTGAAACCAGATATGTATTTTGAAAATGTGGTAGTAGCTGGAGTTAAAAGAAACATTAACTTGGTCATCTATAATTGTTTTTTTTTTGTTTGTAGAGGAAGGGCATTTAAAATGTTTGTACTTATATTGTTGTCTTTCAATTTTCTCTTTGCCTTTTTTTTTTTAATTTTTGAGTAAACTACCATTTTGGTCCCTGAGGTTTGGGCAGTTTTGTCACTTTAGTCTAAATCTCAAACCTTTTGCATCTGATTCCCTGTGGTTTCAGTTTTATTGCCATTTTGGTCCAAAAGCAAAGTCCGCTCAGATTTCTCCAAAAAAAACCCTGGTTTTTTGTCCTTTTCCTTAGGGGCAAAGGGTCATTGAATAAAAAAACATCTACTCTCTTTTTTCTCGTTTATTTAAAAAAGTAATATATATATATATATTTTATATATATACACATAAATATATATATATATATATATGTGTGTATGTGTGTATGCACAGGTCATGTTCTTCCTCTCAACTATCCCCCGCCCCTCTCTCTCCAATCAACCTCCACCACCACCGTATCTCAGCCACCAACACTGAATCGAGCCCCACCACCGGATCCGGCCACCACAAACTCACCACCATTGAATCCAACCGAAGTATACCATCACCACCACCAGACCCCCAAACCTTACTTGATTCGAGAGAAGGGGTTGAATCTGACTTTCTTCTTTGCTTGTTTAATAGCACCAACCCTTTGTTCAGAACCTTACTTGATTTTTGGCAAGAAGTTCTTGAAGCACTAGAATAACAACCTGCTTCACGCATAAGCTTCCCACATGAGACACATATCCGGACCCCTCACTTATCCTTAATCATTGGACACCAGGTAATCAGTGGCTTTGTTTGTAGCTAAATTAGAGTGCTTTTCAGTTAAACCCTCCAAATCTTATTTGGTGAGAGGGGTGAAAGGTGGGGTTTTGATTTGGTGACGAGTTGAATTGTTTGGTGTCAAATTGTTTATGGAAATCGAATTGTTTGGTGTTGAATAGTTTATGTTACTTGAATGGTGGTTGTGTGACATCCCGGAAATCAGGTATCCTTACTGGTTCAATTCGCATTGTGGTTAAAATATAGTTTACATGGTTATTAGAAATTACATGTGTCGCGGATAATTTAATAGCTTGTTACTTGTTTATTTTTTTTTTATTTTATACTCGACCTTCGAACCCAAAACAAACTCAACCGCCCCTACACCTCCGGCCCAAACCCCTCACCCCTTTTATATGTGCGGTTTAATAAAACCCCACCCCACTTTTTGTATTAATCGGCCCAACCCAAAACCGCCCCCTTTGACTCCCTTATGTATACTTATGTATGCATGAGGGTTATTCAAATTCAAAAAAAACCCTACTCCCCCTTGGTGTGCGATGGTAGAAAAGGAGCAGCCCCTCTCTCTCGATCGCATCTCTTTCTCTCTCTCTCTAGTTCTCTCATCTCTCATACACGTTTAGTATGCTTGTTAGTGTTTTGTTAGTATTCTAGCTAATGTTTTTGTTAGTGTTCTTGTGATATTCGAGTTGCAATGCTATGAGTTTATATGGCTGCGTTTTTTGTGTTGTTGATGATGCACTATTGTGTTCGTCACTTGTCGAATAGGCTAGATTGAGCGTGTGTTGAATATTGTATAGGTTAGAATCGAACACACGACCAAAATACGGAGTTTACAGTGTAAAAGGGAACAAGTTCGCTCGAACTTGACCTGTGGAGGTCAATTTCGCTCGAACTTGAAATGTGGTAAGACAAGTTCGGCCGAACTTGTCCTATGGTGGACAAGTTCGCCCGAAGTTGTCCTCCTATGCACATGTCAAGCGAACTTGTTATGTTTCCCTATAAATAGATGGTGTGTGTTCATTTGTCATTTGAGCTTTTGCCATCCCTACGGGGAGGTGCTGCCGGATTCTCTCCAGGAACTCCGGCAGCTGGACTTTAAATATGTATACAATTTCGGTATGAATGAAGACTTCCGCTGCATTCTACTTCTACTCCATTCTTAATAACATTCTACCGAAACTGTTATATATGTTTACGTACTAACTTCCGTCTAGAACCGCCTGATCACGGATCTTCAGTTGTCGATGATTATACATAGGGTTGCATAAATAGTCTTGATATACACATGCTAGGGTTCGGGGTATTCGAGGTAAATCTTAATGAGGATAGCATAATCTTAATGAAATCTGATCTAAATATCATTAGAATCACTAAAAAGAACGATTGAAACTTGTATGGGATTGTATTGAGCTGAAACGGGTCTGTCCGGGTTTCTACAGCCAACTTCCGTTGGCTGTAACCGGACCTTAACAAAAATGAAAATTTTATTTTCTGAAGTCTAAAACGTAGAACTTCGAAAAATGCTTTTAATGGCGCTGGAATCGCAATTCTTGGACATCGTTTACTATTTCTAAAGGATTATTTCGTTCAGCAGCCAAAGCTTTTTTTCTTTCTACTATAATTGCACGTTATGTATCCTGGAAACTAGTTAGAGTTAAATCATGAAATTCGTACAGTAGCTGGGCATGGGTGTTTGCACAAACCTCCAATTGGAATTTCGTCAATCGAAGTGGGCTGCAGTCAGAAAGTGACGAATCTGACTGCAGCTTAGTAAATGATTTTTTGTAAATAATTGGTAACGCTTTGGGTCTTGAGAATTTTACACAAAGTGGCACGGACCATTTGGAACGTCCAGTAATTTATTTGGGATTTTTGAAAGGGGGTAACTATTTTATAAAAATACCCGAAAACAGCCCAGTTCTGGATGTTAAAGCTGAAACGTAATAAGTGGCATTGTGTGCATCTAAATTTTTGTTTGTGCTATCTGAGAATGTTCGAACCTGACTAATGTCAACTAACATATATATGTAAGTCGTTCTGTGCTATGATCATATATAAATATATGTGGAATATCTATGTGTAAGTTGTCAACATGATTGCATGATACGTGTTAGATACGTGTATGAATTGCGTGCCTTTCATGAACACACTAATAAACTAAGTGGTAACCGTATTACAATGTGATTGACCAACCTCAACTCCTAATCACTTAAAAGGCTAACCGAGCTATTAAAGGTGAGTTCACGACCCCTATATTTTAAGGTTTTTAATTATACAAGGGGAGAAAACATGTACGCTTTACGGTAAACTATTGCTTTAACGTTATTGTTGAATAACATCGTATAATTTGATAAAGTAGTTTATGTTATACAGTTATGGTCACTAAGTAGCATCTTATCACGGGAAGTCCTCACAAACTCTTGAACCGTTAGTATTGGTATAATAGCATGGGAATTTTGAGTAGTACTACTGGGCCCGACAAGCCCCACCTGAGCTAGTCGCGCTAGCTGACCGGTTATGGTCAACGGGTGTAGAATTGGCCTAACACATGCCATGGTCAGTGATAGACCTGACATACAGAGGCAACAACAGTCAGCTTCGGTTTCGAACTCTTATGTGACATAGCTTAGGTTCGCTACCTATATTATAACATGAAACTTATTATCAAAACAACATTATTATTCCGGGTTATGATTAATGAGAAAACTATCAAATCGGTTAAACTGTTAAACTTAGTGAACTCACTCTTCTTTATGTTGACACTTGTTTCTTACATGTTTTTCTCAGAACGTTAGAGCAGGAGTAGGTGCACACATGGATACAAAAACTATTTTTATCGAGTCTTGCATTCTAACATTATATAATTTATGGGCATTTGTTTTGGCGCTCGGTTACATTTGTTTACTTTACGCTTCAGCATTTCTTCCGTACTTTGATTATTTTGGGTTGGTTTGAATTTTTAAACGTATCTTTTCATATAGAGGTTGTTCTATATGACTAGTGTCTGTGATCCTGGGTTTGTCACGCGCCTCGCGGTAAAACCCGCAAGTTGAAATTGAGGGTGTGACATGTTGAATCTGAAGAGGCGGTTAGGGAAGAAAGGGGAGGTGGGGGTGGCTGTCAATGGTGGTGGGGTTGGTTGGAGAGAGAGAAGAGAGAGAGAGAGCTGAGATTGGGTTTATGTTTTGTTTAAATATATTTTTTTAATTTTTAAGAGAGATTGAGAGAGAGTAGATTTTTTTATTTAATGACCATTTTGACCCTAAGGAAAAAGACAAAAATAAGGGTTTTTTTTTTGAGAAATCTGAGCCGACTTTGCTTTTGAACCAAAATGGCAATAAAACTGAAACCACAGGGACCCAAATGTAGAAGGTTTGAGATTTGGACTAAAGTGGCAAAACTACCCAAACCTCAGGGACCCAAAATGGCAGTTTACTCTTAATTTTTTTTGCCGTTATAATTCTTTTTCTTTTTAACATTATTTAAGAACACCATTCTAATTTGTTATCAAGGTTCCTTTGAAATTTGATAGCTTGGTCATTGACAACCCCACAATAATGTGGTTTCGATAGAATAGTGTAATGCCATCATGGAAAATTTCTTTTTTACATTTGTTTTATGTGTTGTAAGATGACACTTTAGACCCTCCGTTGAGGGGCGGCATCACACGGTAAAAGAGGACATAGCACCCAATAGCGTTGTCGCACACCACTACGGCCGACCCTATTGGGTAATTTTTTTTCCTCCCGCGATGTATGTCACGACATTACATTTCTTCCCCACTCACCAACATATACATACATACATACATACATACATACATACTTTATATATATATATATATAAAGCCTCATACATATATATCCTTACTACACACTCAAGTTAAATAAAGCTCCATAAAGCCCCTCTCTTACGTGTTTTTCCACTTGTCGCATAACGCCCCACAAAGGGCTTTATGACTATATCATTATCATACTCAGTAAATCCCACCAATAGCAAATCTAAGATAGGGTCTGAGGAGGGTAAGATGTAGACAGCCTTACCTCCATCCCGTTGGAATTGAGAGGCTGCTTCTGATGAGACCCCCGGCTTGATAGTATTTTTGCATCAAGCCTTGGACATAAAGCACATAACAAACACTCAGCAACTGGGACAAAAGTCGATTAATGCATGTACCCCCTTGTCTTTCGGCTATTGACGCCGGCACATGATGCATGATTAACCGTTTGTAACGCTTCGCATTTTTGTACCTTCCTTATTTAGAAAGTGTAACTCGTATTTCTATTTTTAGAAACTTGTTATCGTTTTGTATTCGCATTTCATTCTCAACCTTATAATCTGAGACTTTGATCATAATAAAATATTACTTTATATATACTCATGCACGTTACAATACTTGGGTTATACGTTATCAATCTTGATTGCATACACTCAATCGATACTCGACATACTTATACTCATAACTTATACGTGGTTGATAACGATTAAATACGTGATTACATTCTATTATAATAACATAACAATAATAATAATATTATTATAATAATAATAATACTAAATTCTAATAATAATAATAATAATAATAATAATAATTAAATGTGGCTTATGCCACATTGTGGATCTCACTAAAAACCACAAAATGGGTTCTTCACCCATTTTCTTCATGAAGAACCAAGGGGTTCTTCACCTTCCTTTTCCACACGAAGAACCTAAAGGGGTTCTTCACCCCTTTTGCTCCTCATGAAGAACCAAGACCAAGGGTCTTTCGTACCCTAGGTTCTTCGACCCCTCCTCAAGTCTTTCGCCCACATACTTGCTACGCAAAACTCCACGGAAGCTTCTAAAAGCTTTTGTTTCTCTTTAATTCAACCATAGTCTGCCACCAACTTTTATTAAATGCTTAACCCTAATTTTTATTTTATAAATACCAGCCTCCCCTTCACTCTAAATCCTTTCCCACACTCTAATCACTCTCAAATTCCCTCCTCCTCTCAAGTGCTCAAGTTCCAGAACAGTCAACTCTAATTGTTCACAGTGAGTTCTAACTCACTTCTTCTCTCTTTTACTTCTCCTTTCTTCTTTATGTTATGTCCTTAACTTTTTGGATAACCTCTAGGAAGGTTTTCATAAGTTTGCATTGGTAAATTAAGGTGGAACCTCACCACATTTTAAGGTCTAAACTTCTTGTTTTAAAATAAATATTTACAAACTTTTATTAAACTCTTGGTTTTCTTATTCAAACTTGTGTCTATTATGCATCTAATCAAGTCCATGATTAGTGAGCTTGACAAAGATGAATTCATACAAATTCGAAGGTGTTAAGTGCCTCCAAACTTTCTGTTTTATAAGGGTTCCTAACCCACAAGTGTTGAAACCATCCAAGCTTGTCCTTATGGCAAGACTTGTGTTTTGGTAAAGGTGTGATTACTTGGAATCCTTGGCTATCCTACCTTTCAATCCACCACCTCACTTGATGATTTCACCTTGCTATCCTAAGTGGTTTGCTAGACCTAAAGGTAACTTAGCCCCATTTAACCGCCGACACTTAGTTAACTATTTCCATGTCGGAAGTGGAAACCCAGGTTGATGATTACTTGGCCACTTAGTAACGTAAGAAGTTTTATATTTCTTTATTTCATTGATGACCATCCAAATTGTCCTTGTAACAATTTGTGTATTGATGAATTTTACGAAAGAGGTTCCATGCATGACTTCTATGAAATTCCATGATAAACATGTTGGACTTACTATAAACTAAATAATATATATTAAACTATACATAGCCGAATCCATGATATTAATCAACATGGTTACTTGTCATGGTAGTAAGTTATATTCTCTAGGACTTGGATCTCTCGTTACGATTCTAATGGGTAGTTTAACCCATGAAACCATATTCACTTATATGTGTTATTATAGTGTCAAAAACAAGTATTTAAGTTTAGATAATTGTTTTCGTACATACATACTTTATGCACTTCTAATCCCAAATTTTTAATCCTCCGTTATCATCCAAATACTCACAAACCTATGTTTAAACCGTGAAGGATTTTGCCTATAACTTTTATGCTTATCTAAGGTTTAGCTTTACCATAATATATGTTTCTAAACAACCCATAAGGATCGTTTGCCCGATTTACCCATCAAGGGCGTTTTGGTCAATTTTAGTCCCTCATTTTACGACAAAGGACTTTCTGTTGGTGCATATGTGTGTTGCCTTCGTCATTACACGAGAACGAGTCTGGATTAAACGAGAGTTTCTGAAGACCGAACAAGACAAAGTAGATATCCAAGAGGGAGTCTATTGGTGCATAACGTTTGTATATTAGTCTTGTTTCAACTCTGTATAGAATAGAGCTGAATAGGCTAGTGGTATGGAGTATTTATGTTAATAGTGGTCAAGTTCGCCCATAAGTTACTTGTGCAGTCAAGTTTGGCCGAACTTGCTAAGGCAAGTTCAGGCGAACTTATACCCTCTTCCAGCGGACTTGCACTACTATAAATACCTAGCTTGCCCAATTCATTTGTAACTTTGTCAAATCAGAGGCGAAGCTCTGTCGGATCCGGATCTCGAATGTATTGAACTTTAGATCAATGAAAACAACCTTTAAACGAGTAATGCTTGTTATTTGGTTAACTTGTCATTAGTTTCCGCCTAATCGGACAATAGATAACAAATTTAGGTTCTCGTGCTAATCGTGGACGTTCTTACAAGTGGTATCAGAGCCTGGATACCTGAATTTGTTGAAATCAAGACAAGAATCTCTACTTTTCATCTCCATTCTTCTATTTTTCTTAACTTTTGAACAAAAACGAAGAATCACGGTCAAATTTTGTCCAATTTTGAATTTGTCATGTTAAATACATTCGTGGTAAACCCCTGAGAGTTTGGACATCAAATTCAAAAGTTTAGACATCAAAAAGTTGCAAAAACCATGTTTCTGAAACAAGCCATGGCCGAACTTAACATCAAGTTTGACCGAACTTGATTAAAATCTTACTGATTTTCATCAAGTTCGACTGAACTTGATAGGTTTTTCAATATTTTTTCAAGAAGTTCCACCGAACTTGAGTGTATTTCATCATTTTTACTCAAGTTTGACCGAACTTGAGTAAATTGTTTGTTTTTCTCACGCAAGTTCGCCCGAACTTGATAGTCATCTTGAAAGTTCACCTAAGTTCGATCGAACTTACCTGTTTCTTGATAAGTTTTCACAAGTTCGCTCAACATCAGAATCTTTATCCAAGTTCGACAGAACTTGGATTAAAACTGAAAATTTTCATTCCTCAACTACAATTTCAACCGAACTTGTAGTTAGTTCTAATATTTTTCAAAGTTTCAAGTATTTTCAGCGTACGTGTCTCATTTTTCAAAATGGTAGATTTCCATAACGCATTTGCAGCTGGAGTAGCACAAGCCTCAATGTCAAATTCAATTGCGGTTAACCAGATGAACCTCGATAATGAAATGGGTACTACTCAGAAACCGCCGAAGTTGATGAGTATGGACGAGTTCGAGGGATGGAAAGAAAAGTTTGTTAATTAGATTCAAGCGAATCAATTCAACAGCTGGGTTGCGATTGAAGATTGTTATACATGGCCCAAAGATGAACGTGATCAAGATCTTCCACTGAACAAGTTTTCAGCGCTTGACGAAGAGAAATATGTTGCTGAAAAGAAGATGATTAGCTTGATACAACAATCTGTCAAAGAAGATATCTTGATATTATTACCAGAATATGATACTTCTCAAGAATTATGGAATTCTCTTTGCGAAAAATTCAAAGGAAGTGATGAAATGATCAAGAGCAAAAAGGCCATGATTAAGAAAGAGTTTGAGATCTTCACAATGATCAAAGGAGAGATAATGAAGCAAAGTATTGATAGATACTGTCATCTCATGGTCCAGATGCGAAGACATGATATCAAGAGAACTAACGAAGAACAGATTGAGAAGCTGGCGGATGCACTTCCAGAAGGAAAATGGACAACGTATCTGATGATTTTAAAGAATAGTCCATCTTGGAGACATTTTAAGTTGTCATCTTTCATTGACAAACTTGAAGGTCATGAAATGGAATTGATGAAGATTGCAAAATCTAAAAACACTAATGTTGTTCAGGATGTCAGAGTTTATTACAAAGGTGGTGTTCCAGATACTCCGATTCAAAGTCCAAAAATCCAAACGGCATTTAGTGCAAACATGAATACATCAGATCAATCGTCACAAAATAAGTATTCTCCAAACACTGGTTATTCATATGTTGGTTCAAGTTCTTCTTCTCAAAGTCAATCTCATCAAACAAGCCAATCCACTTCTAATTTAAATGTTTTCCAATGCAACATAGCAGTTGATTTAAAGAATGTGTTTCCTGAAAAAGTTGCAAAACAGCACATAGCACTTCTTGCTACAGTTCTGGAATCGTATGAAAGTCTTGTTGCTGGAAAGATCGGAAATCCTGAAATGACAGCTGAGGATTATGATCAGGTAGATGAGGAAGAGTTGGAACTGATGGACATCAAATGGTCCTTAGCATCAATTATCGGAGAGTTTCAAAGTTTGTAGCACTCACTGGAAGGGATATTGGTAACTCAAGCAATAAACTTGGTTCCGACAAAACGAAAGTTACTTGTTTCAGATGTCGACAAAAAAGGCACTTCAAACGTGAATGCCATAACCAAGAAGCTAGTGGAAACCAAAACCCTTTTGGAACTGGTAATGAATATTACAAGAAAGCACTGCAATACAAATCATATCCGAATAGAACACAAGTTGAAGTTGAAGATAAATCTGCGAAGAATGCCGAGCAAGCTCTTGTTGCTAATCATGAAGATGATGGTTTCGATTGGAACAAATACATCGGAAAGAAGACTGGTGTTGCTATGATGGCAGAGGTTGTGAATGAATCGGATACATCATTTGTGGATGCTGCTATCAAAAATGCTATTCAAGAAGCATTAATACAAAGAGCTGAGGAAGAAGCTGTCCTGTAGAATGCAATTTTGGAAAGATACATGCAACAAACAGAAGAAGAAGGAATAGCTTACCTTGAGATACAAAAGCAAGAAGAGTTGAAAGCAGAAGCTGAAAAGGTAAAAGCTGAGGTAAGCATGTCTCAAAAGGAAGTTGTGAAAGTTGTGGAGGTTGAAAAACCTTGCACAAAGTGCGTAAGTCCTTGTGAACCATGTCTGGATAAAGTCAAAGTCATAAGAGAATTGACTGAACATAACGAAAACTTTCGTTATGATTACAGAACTATAAAAGAAGCTTATGACAAAATATCAGACAAATACAAACATGTTGAAAGAGCTAACAGTGAACTCAACGCTAATGTCACCATGTTAAATGCCACAGTTATTGAAAAACAAAAGGCAATTAACATGTACATTAATACAATTGCTGAGACAAAGCGTGAGTTTCACGAAATGAAAATTGAAACAGAAAGAGTTAGACAATTACTAAAAAGTTACACCACAAACGCATATGTCATTGATCACATTCTTCCCATGATTAAGTCGGAGGATAATGTTGATAACTCAAAGCGTAAAGTTGACGGAAATGTTCCTCCACCATTTCTTGCAAGTTACTGTTGCAAGAAAGAGGATGTGTCACACCCTCAATTTCCACTTACGGAGTTTTACCGCGAGGCGTGTGAACAAACCAGAATCTGAGACACTAGTAACGTCGAACGACTCTATATGATTTGTTAATACGTTTTCCAAAATCATTTGTTTAACCATTCATAGTTAATTTTAGATTGTCTTAGTTTGGTTTCAATGTTTAGCGGAAGTATTAGTTTTTAAAGTTGAGCGGAAGCATTAAAGTAAAGTAAAGGAACGGGCGCCAACACAAACGCCAAAACTAAAGAAAAACCCAAACAATATTCGTAAATGAGACTCGATAAAAAGATGTCTTGATCAATGCAAGTGAGTGCACCTAGAGCTCCTAGCGTCCTGAGAAACATGTAAAGAAACAAGTGTCAACATTAAAGAAGAGTGAGTTCACAGGTTTTCATAAACTCATTTGTTCGGTTATAAGTTTGTTTCCCCCGTTATCCCTAACCCGGGATAACGATTTAGTTCCATTATTCCAACCCGGAATAATACTGATGGTTACATTATTCCTTACCCGGAATAATAATGATGTTCCATTATTCCTAACCCGGAATAATAATGTTGTTGGTTCCATTATCGCTAACCCGGAATAATAATGTTGATTCGTAATTAAGTTCAATGTTAACATGTAGGTAGCGAGCCTAAAATTATGTCACGTAAGTGTTTGCGATTGAAGCTGACTGTTGTGCCTCCGTGTTGCCAGGCCTATCACTGACCATGGCGAAAGTTAGGCCAAATTATTCACCCGTTGACCATACCCGGTCGGCTAGCGCGACTAGCTTGGGTTGGGCTTGTCGGGCCCAGTAGTACTACTTATAATTTCCCCGCTATCTAACCCAATACTAACGATCCGAGAGTTTGTCGAGGACTTGTGTGATATAGCTGCTTAGTGACCATAACGTACATTAACATTAACTTAGTTACCGAATAGTTTAATGACGTTAATTTCGTATAACGTAAAGAGATAGAGTTGTAGAGTGTATACATGTTTCTCCCCCTGTTGTTTAAAACCGGATAAAATTAGGGGCCGTGAACTCACCTTTAGTTGCTCGGTTAGTGTAACACAGAAGTAGCAAATGATGGGACCGTTAGTTGCGTCCTAACAAGTCAATTGATTTAAAGTTAGTGTGTGAATCACACCAATACAAACCCTACACATAGTTAACACACAATGCGGTACACACAATAACAAAATCCTAAAACCCAATCATGCATGCAAGTATCATCATACAAAACATAGTGATCAAAACAACCTATCATGAACACAATTCAATCCATGCAACACTTTAGTACACACATTCGCAAGTTATCAAGTTTCAGCTTGTATACTCATAATTAGGCTGTTTTCGAGGATTTTTATAAAATAGTTCCAACGTTCCAAAAATTCCAATTTTTTTACAGAAGGTGAAAACTAAACTATAGAATTTTATGTAAATTTTTCAAGTCCTAACACTTTACTAATTATTCATAATTATTAATATACTAGGCTGCAGTCAGATTCGTCGCTTTCTGACTACAGTCCATGGGAGAATTTATTTAAAAATCACCGTTCATTCAATTAACAAAATTCCAGTGGAAGTTTACCGGAAATTTCCATCTCCAGTTGCTGTGCAAATTTCGTGATTCGACTCTCTACATATTATGAGATCCGACCCGATAAACAACTAACAAATTTTCAGAATTTTCACAGCTTCAGTTACTGCACTTAATTGACCACTTAAAAATATCAAACGACCTCAGAAAAATATGAATCCAGTGCCATTAGAAGCGTTTTTCAAAAAATATACATTTTAGGCTTCAGAAAATCCGTTTTTCGATAAATAATAACCAAGTTACCGCCAGTTGAAGTTGGCTGTAAACACCATTCAGCATCCTGATTTCAGCATTTTATCGCAATATAACACGCTTAAACAATCGAGACGTTAAATATAAACGATCAAGAACAGATTTATAAGTCATATATCCTCATGTACATCATACTCATGCAAACCCTAATCATAATATATGGTTTTTATCACAAAACGCAGCCTAATGATTCTTGATTCCAACTAATCATCATAATCGCAAACTAGCATAATTTATCGAACTAAACATCATACACTTTCATAATAATGATTCTACCATTACATACAAGCATGATCAAGAGTTTATGAACCCTAATATGACTTTGCAAAACAATGACAAACCCTAACCTTTAACAATGAAGATTCACGCGCCGGGAACGAGATTGGAATCACTTCGGTTTATGGGGAAGGTTGCGATCGAGAGGAGGAGTAGGAAGGGCTGCCGTCGGCTGCTTCTTGTGCTAGGGTTTCTCTCTTTTTTTTTGTTAAAACAACCCTCATGCATACACATCTATATATAGTATGAGGAAGGAAGGAAAAAGAGGAAGGGTTTGGGCGATTAAGCTTGCGGCCGCAAAGGGCTTGGGTGGGGCGGTTTGGGTCTTTAACTTGAACCTCAAGTTTTGGTTAATCCCTTGAGTCGCAAGGAAATGAGGTCGACTCGTTTCGCGGCTCGGTTCGATTCGTCTATATATTTACTATGTATTTATTTTTATAACTAAAAATCACGAAATCGAAACATAAGATAATTACTCACCGAACTTATAAGCGTTTAATACACATAGCACATAGTTCACTTGATAAGTTCACAAAGTTAGCGTAATTATTTCGAGCGTATAAATTAAATCTCCGAATCAATTTAGCGTAAGAATGAATAACCGTGAAGTAGTGCGTTTAAGATATCTGAAAAACCGGGATGTCACATTATCCCCATTTTGAAAGAATTTTCGTCCCGAAAATTGAGTAAACGCGGTTTAGAATGCAACGCACAGGTTTAGAATGCCACACACAAAGATTTAGTTCGTTAACAATGGTACACGAAATTACAATAAATTCCCAGGTTGTCACATCACCCCCATGTTGAAAGAATTTTCGTCCCGAAAATTTAGTTGGTGGTATCATTAGCTTGCTGCTCAGCTGCAAAAAGGTGTGGGTATTTACTTTTCATTTGGTCCTCTCTTTCCCACGTGAACTCCGGTCCACGCTTAGAGTCCCAACGAACCTTGACGATCGGAATCTTGCTGTGCCTTCGAGTCTTGATCTCACGATCCATGATCTCGATAGGTTGTTCCACAAAGTGCAGTTGTTCATCCACTTGAATCTCATCCAATGGAATGATTAGGGTTTCATATGATAGACACTTCTTCAGATTTGACACGTGAAAAACGTTGTGAACTCCACTGAGTTCGGCAGGAAGGTCTAATTGATAAGCTACGGGTCCGATACGTTTCAAGAGCACAAACGGGCCTACGTACCGTGGGTTTAGTTTTCCTCGTTTCCCAAAACGGATTACACCCTTCCAGGGTGACACCTTCAGTAGGACGCGGTCGCCTACTTGAAATTCGAGTGGTTTGCGTCGTTGATCAGCGTAGCTTTTCTGTCGATCTCGTGCCACCGCCATGCGGTTTCTGATTTGTACAATCTTTTCAGTAGCCTCAAGTATCAACTCAGGGCCTGTGAGTTGACTGTCACCGACTTCTTCCCAACAGACCGGTGATCTACATTTACGACCATATAATGCTTCAAACGGTGCTGCCGATATACTCGTATGGAAACTGTTGTTATACGAGAATTCCACTAAAGGCAGATGGATTTCCCAACTATTCCCGAAGTCTACCACGCATGCCCTAAGCATGTCTTCCAAGGTCTGAATGGTCCTTTCGCTTTGACCATCCGTTTGAGGGTGATAAGCTGTGCTCATATCTAAGCGTGTTCCCAACGCTTTCTGAAGTGACTGCCAAAAGTTGGACATGAAACGAGCATCTTTGTCTGAGATGATGGACGTTGGCACTCCGTGCCGAGAAACTACTTCGTTAATGTAGATGCGAGTCAACTTATCCATCTTATCTGTTTCTTTAATCGCTAGGAAGTGTGCGAACTTAGTTAAACGATCCACAATCACCCAGATGGTATCGCAACCACCCAAAGATCGCGGGATTTTAGTGATGAAGTCCATCGAGATCTGATCCCATTTCCACACTGGGATCTCAGGTTGTTGAAGTAGCCCCGATGGCTTCTGATACTCTACTTTAACTTTTATACAAGTCAAACACTTGCTAACGTAGGTGGCTATATCATCTTTCATGTTGGGCCACCAGTACGCAGCTTTAAGGTCTTGATACATCTTATCCGAACCAGGATGGACAGAGTATCGGGATTTGTGAGCTTCATCCATGACTAGCTTTCTGAGGTCTCCGTAGAGAGGTACCCATATACGATTCATGAAATACCGGGCTCCATTGGGTTTTACTTCCCAATCGCGTTCCATTTTTCCCACCGATTCGACCTTGATGTTCTCTTCCTTAACTACTTCTAACTGCGCGTCGCGTATCTGTTCGGGTAACCCCGAATGAATGGTGGACTGTAGTGCTTGTACCCGACGAGGTTTCAAGTGCTCCTTCCTACTGAGGGCATCAGCTACCACGTTAGCTTTACCCGGGTGATACCGAATGGCACATTCATAATCGTTCAAGAGTTCGACCCAGCGACGCTGTCGCATGTTCAACTCCTTCTGGTCAAAGATGTGTTGGAGGCTCTTGTGATCTGTATAGATTGTGCACTTTGTTCCATATAGGTAGTGTCTCCAAATCTTAAGCGCAAACACCACTGCTCCCAATTCCAGGTCATGTGTTGTGTAGTTTTTCTCGTGAACCTTCAATTGTCGGGACGCATACGCGATGACCTTATCACGTTGCATGAGTACGCATCCCAATCCCTGAATGGAAGCATCACAATATACTACAAAATCATCTGTCCCTTCCGGCAAGGACAGAATGGGTGCACTGCAAAGCTTCTGCTTCAGCAATTGAAATGCCGCTTCCTGCTTGTCACCCCAAGTATACTTGGTGCCTTTGTGGGTGAGGGTGGTAAGCGGTTGCACGATCTTTGAAAATCCCTCGATGAAACGTCTGTAGTAACCAGCCAAACCCAAAAATTGGCGGATCTCCGTCGGTGTCCTGGGTCCTTCCCAGTTTTTGATAGCTTCAATCTTGGCGGGGTCGACGTGGATACCCTTTTCATTCACGATATGCCCGAGGAACTGAACTTCCCGAATCCAGAAATCACACTTTGAAAGCTTGGCATATAGTTTCTCCTGTTTAAGTAATTCCAGTTGTAATCATAGATGTTCAGCATGTTCTGCTTCACCTTTAGAGTAGATGAGTATGTCATCGATGAACACAATGACAAACTTATCGAGATATGGTTTACACACACGGTTCATGAGGTCCATGAACACCGCGGGTGCGTTGGTGAGACCGAAGGGCATGACCAAGAACTCATAATGGCCATACCGAGTACGAAATGCCGTCTTAGCGATATCCTCCTATCTGACGCGTAACTGGTGATAACCGGACCGTAGATCAATTTTGGAGTAGTAGCTTGACCCTTGAAGTTGGTTGAAGAGATCGTCGATGCGAGGTAATGGGTATCGGTTCTTGACAGTAACCTTATTGAGTTCCCTGTAGTCGATGCACATGCAGAAGGTCCCGTCCTTCTTCTTGACAAAAAGGACTGGAGCTCCCCATGGCGAAGTACTAGGTCGGATAAATCCTTTTTCTAAAAGTTCCTGAAGTTGGGTAGACAGCTCTTGCAGCTCGGCTGGAGCTAGGCGGTATGGGGCCTTGGCGATAGGAGTTGCATGGTTCGCCAATTCGATTTCAAACTCCACTTGTCGATGTGGTGGAAGACCAGGTAACTCCTCTGGAAATACATCGGAAAAATCACGGACGACGGGGATGTCTTCTATACGTTTCTCGTCCTTAGGCTGTTCGGTAACCAGTGCGAGCAAAGCGAAGGAGTTCTTCCTCCGAAGATACTTCTGTGCTTGCATGTAAGAGATGATGTTTGTGACGGCGCCTGCCTTCTCGCCTTGCACCGTCAAGATTTCGTCGTTAGGGAGCGGAATACGGATAGAGTTTTCGAAGCAGAGAACTTCAGCTCGGGCGTCGGATAGCCAGTCCATTCCGACTACCACGTCAAAACTACCCAGAGTAGTTGTCATCAGATCAATGGTAAAGGTGTGACCCGCGAGTTTGAGTTGACAGCCGGATACTATATGGGTCACATCTACAGATTTACCATCGGCTAGTTCTATGACGTAAGGGGTCTCTAGGGGTTTGGGCGTGAGATTTAGGTTCTTCCTAAAAGACTCAGATATAAAACTCCTATCCGCACCCGTATCAAAAATCACAGTAGCAAAATGTTCATTAAGGGGAAACTTACCGGTGACCACGTTCGAGTCGTTTCTGGCCTCTCTGCGGCCCAGCGTAAATGCACGCCCTTTGGCACCTCCTGTGCCACTATTTCCATTGTTGTTGTTGTTATTGTTGTTGTTGTGGTTATTGTGGTTGTGGTTGTTGTTGTTCCTACCATTGTTGTTGTGGTTACGAAGCTGTGGGCAGTCTCGTTTGAAGTGGGCAGTGCTACCACACTGATAGCACCCCCGTTTAATACCCTGCTGCTGTCCCTGGTGTTGATTTTGATTTTGTCGGGACATGATTTCCCCACGACAATCCTTTGCAGCATGTCCCGCTTTGCCACATCGTTGGCAGCGATTTCCGGCACAAGGGCCGTGATGATGAAGGTTACAGCGATTACACTGCGGCTTTCGACCTACATAGCCGCTTGTGTTCTGGTTGTTGTTGGCGGGCTGATTATTGTGACCCCGGTGATTGTTGAAATTATTGAACCGTTTCTGGCTCCCTTGCTGTGACTGGGTTGACGAAGACTGTCGAGCAGACGAGTCTTCAAACTTTCTTTTATTGTCAGGGGCAACTTCAGTCGTACCCCGAGATGGCAACTTCTTTTGTTCCACCGCCTTATCGGTGAGTTTGTGCGCCAACCTGATTGCTTGATGCTCAGTCGCAGGGTTGCTAGCCATTACCATACCCTGGATCTCGGGGACCAGACCCCCAAGGTAAAACTCGAGTCGTTTCTCCACGGTGTTGGCCAGATCGGGACATAGTAACGTCGAACGACTCTATATTATTTGTTAATACGTTTTCCAAAATCATTTGTTTAACCATTCGTAGTTAATTTTAGATCGTCTTAGTTTGGTTTCAATGTTTAGCGGAAGTATTAGTTTTTAAAGTTGAGCGGAAGCATTAAAGTAAAGTAAAGGAACGGGCGCCAACACAAACGCCAAACTAAAGAAAAACCCAAACAATATTCGTAAATGAGACTCGATAAAAAGATGTCTTGATCAATGCAAGTGAGTGCACCTAGAGCTCCTAGCGTCCTGAGAAACATGTAAAGAAACAAGTGTCAACATTAAAGAAGAGTGAGTTCACAGGTTTTCATAAGCTCATTTGTTCGGTTATAAGTTTGTTTCCCCCGTTATCCCTAACTCGGGATAACGATTTAGTTCCATTATTCCAACCCAGAATAATACTGATGGTTCCATTATTCCTTACCCGGAATAATAATGATGTTCCATTATTCCTAACCCGGAATAATAATGTTGTTGGTTCCATTATCCCTAACCCGGAAAAATAATGTTGATTCGTAATTAAGTTCAATGTTAACATGTAGGTAGCGAGCCTAAAGTTATGTCACGTAAGTGTTCGGGATCGAAGCTGACTGTTGTGCCTCCGTGTTGCCAGGCCTATCACTGACCATGGCGAAAGTTAGGCCAAATTATTCACCCGTTGACCATACCCGGTCGGCTAGCGCGACTAGCTCGGGTGGGGCTTGTCGGGCCCAGTAGTACTACTTATAATTTCCCCGTTATCTAACCCAATACTAACGATCCGAGAGTTTATCGAGGACTTGTGTGATATAGCTGCTTAGTGACCATAACGTACATTAACATTAACTTAGTTACCGAATAGTTTAATGACGTTAATTTCGTATAACGTAAAGAGATAGAGTTGTAGAGTGTATACATGTTTCTCCCCCTGTTGTTTAAAACCGGATAAAATTAGGGGCCGTGAACTCACCTTTAGTTGCTCGGTTAGTGTAACACAGAAGTAGCAAATGATGGGACCGTTAGTTGCGTCCTAACAAGTCAATTGATTTAAAGTTAGTGTGTGAATCACACCAATACAAACCCTACACATAGTTAACACACAATGCGGTACACACAATAACAAAATCCTAAAACCAATCATGCATGCAAGTATCATCATACCAATCATAGTGATCAAAACAACCTATCATGAACACAATTCAATCCATGCAACACTTTAGTACACACATTCGCAAGTTATCAAGTTTCGGCTTGTATACTCATAATTAGGCTGTTTTTGAGGATTTTTCTAAAATAGTTCCAACGATCCAAAAATTCCAATTTTTTTACAGAAGGTGACAACTAAACTATAGAATTTTATGTAAAATTTTCAAGTCCTAACACTTTACTAATTATTCATAATTATTAATATACTAGGCTGCAGTCAGATTCGTCGCTTTCTGACTGCAGTCCACAGGAGAATTTATTTAAAAATCACCGTTCATTCAATTAACAAAATTCCAGTGGGAGTTTCCTGGAAATTTCCATCTCCAGTTGCTGTGTAAATTTTGTGATTCGACTCTCTACAGATTATGAGATCCGACCCGATAAACAACTAACAAATTTTCAGAATTTTCACAGCTTCAGTTACTGCACTTAATTGGCCACTTAAATATATCAAACGACCTCAGAAAAATATGAATCCAGTGCCATTAGAAGCGTTTTTCAAAACATATATGTTTTAGGCTTCAGAAAATCCGTTTTTTGATAAATAATAACCAAGTTACAGCCAGTTGAAGTTGGCAAACACCATTCAGCATCCTGATTTCAGCATTTTATCGCAATATAACACGCTTAAACAATCGAGACGTTAAATATAAACGATCAAGAACAGATTTATAAGTCATATATCCTCATGTACATCATACTCATGCAATCCCTAATCATAATATATGGTTTTTATCACAAAACGCAGCCTAATGATTCTTGATTCCAACTAATCATCATAATCGCAAACTAGCATAATTTATCGAACTAAACATCATACACTTTCATAATAATGATTCTACCATTACATACAAGCATGATCAAGAGTTTATGAACCCTAATATGACTTTGCAAAACAATGACAAACCCTAACCTTTAGCAATGAAGATTAACGCGCCGGAACGAGATTGGAATCACTTCGGTTTATGGGGAAGGTTGCGATCGAGAGGAGGAGTAGGAAGGGCTGCCGTCGGCTGCTTCTTGTGCTAGGGTTTCTCTCTTTTAGGAAGGGCTGCCGTCGGCTGCTTCTTGTGCTAGGGTTTCTCTCTTTTTTTTTTTGTTAAAACAACCCTCATGCATACACATCTATATATAGTATGAGGAAGGAAGGAAAAAGAGGAAGGGTTTGGGCGATTAAGCTTGCGGCCGCAAAGGGCTTGGGTGGGCCGGTTTGGGTCTTTAACTTGAACCTCAAGTTTTGGTTATTCCCTTGAGTCGCAAGGAAATGAGGTCGACTCGTTTCGCGGCTCGGTTCGATTCGTCTATATATTTACTATATATTTATTTTTATAACTAAAAATCACGAAATCGAAACATAACATAATTACTCATCGAACTTATAAGTGTTTAATACACATAGCACGTAGTTCACTTGATAAGTTCACAAAGTTAGCGTAATTATTTCGAGCGTATAAATTAAATCTCCGAATCAATTTAGCGTAAGAATGAATAACCGTGAAGTAGTGCGCTTAAGATATCTGAAAAACCGGGATGTCACAGGATGACATTGAAAAGGCATTTAATCTTTTACTTCTTTCAGAAAAGAAAGTTAAATTGCCTAAAAACATTGACGTAGACTTTATGAAATCAAATGATGACAATGAATCGGTGGTAAAAGATGTGGTAAAGAATGTTTTGGGAAATGATTCTGATGACGGCAGCTTTAAAAGCGCCAACTCGAGTTCAAACAGTTCTGGTTCACAATCTGAAAGTGACGATACATCATCAGAAAATGATCTAAGTGATGATCCTAACGTTGTCATGTACAAGGTTAAGGAATTTGATAGATTATATTTCAATGATAGTTTTCCGATTCAGAATGTGAAAGAAGATCAAATCGATAAACTGTTTAAACTTGTGGAAGTTTCTTCAGATGATCTCGAGAAAAATGAAAAGAAGTTTTATTTTAAACCGAAACGGAATTTTAACAATTACCGTAGAAACGGTGGTGATTTTCCTGAGAATAGGAGAGCAGGTTTAGGTTAGGAAGAAGCTGAAGATGAACCGAAGAAGAATCAGAAGTCAACGTTCTAGGAATACAAAGGTAAGAACATAAAGTTTGTGTACGGAACAAGCACGGTTCAGGAGGAAATCTTGATAGGTAAGAAATCAAACGATTCAAGAAAGAAAAGGAACTTCGGGACAAGGCTAAGTCCGTAAGTGGTGTAAAATCCACTGGTGGATAGGTTCATGATACTCGGACTTGCTTCAAATGCAATGAAGTTGGTCACATTGCTCGCAAGTGTTCAAAGTCTAAGCTTGTGTATCCCCGAAGAAAAGAAGTTTCAAAAGAGGTAAAACAAAAGCAATCTGATAATAGTCAAATCAGGATTGTAAAAAGAAACATTGACATCAAAGAAATGAAACGTAATGTTGAATCCAATCTTGAAATAAAACCTAAAAATGAATCAAAATTTGAAAATTCAATTTTTCAAAAAGGAGAGACTTCAAAGTCAAACATTGATTCTAGGTTTTGTATCAAGAAAGCTAGAGTTAATTCTCAAGCTTGGTTTGCTAAAAAGAAATCACCAGAAAAAGTGGATGTTTGTGATAAAACCGAATATGTCAAATCAATCAAGAAAGATAAAAGTAAAGTTGATTGTGAGTTTAAAGTTTGTGATGTTGAATATGCTTATCAAAGAGCATACGAAAGTGCTTACGAAGAGGTGTATGAGGAATTATATCCAAAACCCAAGACCAAGAAGGCTTGGGTTGAATTTTTTAACTAAATCCTTTCATGTGCAGGAGTTCCAATATCTACTTGATCAAAAGTTGATTCTGGATTGCGGAGCTTCATATCAGTTTAACTTATCCAGAATGTCAAAATATTAGTCATTTTTGATATTACAAGTGGTTAAAAAGAATGTTTGAATATTTGAGAAAGTTCACACCGTTGAAAAGAAAAACTGATTTCAAAAGTTCTTACAAGTTCAAACTGCTTTTACAAGTAGTAAATGAGTTTAATGATTGTTTGTTAAACAATTGCAGATACAGGATTGAGAAAAAGAATCGGATGACGAGGTCACGGGATCCACATTGGTTTGTTACATTTTTTAGAAGATTGTCTTTAAATCTAAAATCCAAAAAATATGTTTTGATTTTAGGGGGAGTAAGAAATTTTAAAAATTGTTGAAAAATCAAAAACATATGAAAAGTTGAAAGTTCAAAAACATTGAAAAAATTCAAAAAGTACAAAAACATGAAAAAGACAAAAATATTTTTTTGTCGAAAAGGAAATGATAATACATCAGTGGACTATCACAGTATGCTAAAGAATTGTAAAGTTTAAAAGTGATAAACAAGTCTTACTGTGGATGTGTCGATAGGCTTTACATGTTCAGTAGATTGTTTCTGGGATATAAACTAAATTTTACAATGCTTAATCTTGTGGTTTAACACATCTTGGATATATGGACTTAGTACTCTGAAATTTCGATTAAAGGGTTGCCTGATTTTGAGATACGAGGTCTTTATAGATAGTTGATATCTAGGGTATTATACAAGTTCTTCTGATTTTGCGGAAGCAATAGCCTAGAACTTCTATAATGCTTTTGCTATAAAACCCTAAATAGCATGCAAAACTTGAAAAGAATCGAAAGATCTAATCATTTGCAATGCCGAAAAGATTCCTTAAGTGGAACACACCTTAAAGTCGAGCCTTCATCTATTTGTCTGTACGGTAGTACTAACCTGAGCTCTCAAGGTCTTGCACAACCCAAATACAGATATCAATTACGCTATACTCACCTGTAAGATGAAATCTAGGGAATCTGGATTCGGGAGTATATTCAAGAGGTGGGAACCATAGTTAAGTCAAGTTTCATAATTCTTACCTAACATATCTTGGAACAATTGAGAAACATGATGAAGTTTAAATTGACAAACATATTGACAATCTAGGTAAACGCATCATAAGGTCAACAGTACTGATGATATGTCTCAACAAAACTGATATGATCCTTAGACACAAATTCACAAAAATATGTATGTAAATTGTTTGTACATAATTTACTTTACTTGTTAAAAGTTCTGTAAATATTTTACTTACTTTTTAAATCAAAAAAGATTTTCAAACGAGCCAATGTTGGAGAACGGATCATCGAAGTCTGGTAAGAAAAAGTTCATTAATTTGAAACTTTAAAATTGACAAAAACATCAGTTGTTTACAACGGGTTTAGCCAAGGTCATTAACTTGGACTTGGTAAACAAGATTAGTTAATCAAGGTCATTAACTAGGGAATCTGGATTCGGGAGTATATTCAAGAGGTGGGAACCATAGTTAAGTCAAGTTTCATAATTCTTACCTAACATATCTTGGAACAATTGAGAAACGTGATGAAGTTTAAATGGACAAACATATCGACAATCTAGGTAAACGGGTTGAAAACTTAAAGTCATTAGAAGGTCAACGGTACTGATGATATGTCTCAACAAAACTGATATGATCCTTAGACACAAATTCACAAAAATATGTCTGTAAATATGTTTGTACATAGTTTACTTTACTTGTTAAAAGTTCTGTAAATATTTTACGTACTTTTTAAATCAAAAAAGATTTTCAAACGAGCCAATGTTGGAGAACGGATCATCGAAGTCTGGTAAGAAAAAGTTCATTAATTTGAAACTTTAAAATTGACAAAAACATCAGTTGTTCACAACGGGTTTAGCCAAGGTCATTAACTTAGACTTGGTAAACAAAATTAGTTAATCAAGGTCATTAACTTGGACTTGATCCACTAAGTGGATTTCATTTCAATAATTGAAAGTTTAAGGTTTTTAAACGTTAAGTTTCAAGGTCATTAATTTGAACTTGAAATAACTGAAAAATGAAAATTTAAAGTACAAGTTTTGTACAGGTGGTATGTAATTCATGTGATACAAAATTTCAAAGTTAGAATCTGAAATGTTTATTTGAACTCCCAAGTACTTTGAAACAGGAAGTAAAGTTTTAGGGGGAGCAGGATGAAACGTGATTGAAGATAAAGCTCAAAGCTAGGGGGAGCACAGCTCACAGCAAGGGAGAGCTTGGAGATTAAAAGTTTTAACAAGTTAAATTGAAGAAAAGAAAACGTTTGAAGATCATAAAGTTTAATGCTTATTCAAAGATAAATATAAAGGCTCAGGAGCTTATTTGAAGTCTGCTGATTACGAGGCATTCAAAGAAGACTATGACTCTTGAAGACTGACGAGGATGATTATTGTCAAAGATGTCTATGAAAGTAGATGACTACGACAACATCCAAGGGGGAGTCTGTTGGTGCATATGTCTGTTGCCTTCGTCATTACACGAGAACGAGTCTGGATTAAACGAGAGTTTCTGAAGACCAAACAAGACAAAGTAGATATCCAATAGGGAGTCTATTGGTGCATAATGTTTGTATATTAGTCTTGTATCGAGTCTATATAGAATAGAGCTGAATAGGCTAGTGGTATGGAGTATTTATGTAAATAGTGGTCAAGTTCGCCCATAAGTTATTTGTGTAGTCAAGTACGGCCGAACTTGCTAAGGCTAGTTCGGGCGAACTTATAGCCTCTTCCAGCGGACTTGCACTACTATAAATACCTAGCTTGCCCAATTCATTTGTAACTTTGTCAAATCAGAGGCGAAGCTCTGTCGGATCCGGATCTCGAATGTATTGAACTTTAGATCAAAGAAAACAACCTTTAAACGAGTAATTCTTGTTATTTGGTTAACTTGTCATTAGTTTCCGCCTAATCGGACAATAGATAACAAATTTAGGTTCCCGTATTAATCGTGGACGTTCTTACACTTTCACTAAATATTTGACCAAAATCGCTCGTTTAACTATAATCTTATTTATGCGTACCTGGCTCGGGTCAACATTTTGACCCGTTTTTAATAACTTTTCACTATTAATTACTAGATAATAGCAACGCGAACCATATCTTATTTTCCTGTGATCACAAAACTCATCAAGCGATCATCAAATATTATTGTCAAATGGTGTTAACAACACCATTCGACCCCTTTATTTGAAATAACCATTTATCTTTATGAGGTGGTCTTTAATTACCATCTCACTTCTTTTATTCCGGTTTACTCCGTGAGTACATCTTATTTAAAAGTTGTTTCATATTCTGTTTGACCCGTTATGTCTTACGCCATGTGGTATCTTTCCAAATCTCTTTATCTATCCGTCAAATCATGCCCGGATTACTATTTTTACCACTTTTACCCGTCACGGTTTATACAATAACGTAATGTTTCAAAATGCTTTATTTGTTCTTCATTACATGAATAAATTTACCGTTTTACCCTTTTTACCATAAATTATGGTTTCTCACCATTTTCACTTGATCCGACCCATATTATTTCACATCGGAACATCATATTTCAATTACGAAATTTACTTTATTCATATCCAATACACACAATTCTATAAAAAGGGTGTAAGCTTTACTTACCTTGCATCCAAATTACGTTTTTCCTTCATACTTGATTCATTTGACTCATTTCCTTCCCAAGCCTCCACTTAGCTTGTCAAGCGTCAAACTATCATCATAGTTTGTAAGATGATTAGATTAGTCATTATCAATCACGACTATTCCACCTTACGAGTTTTCTGTCGAATTTATCATTCGACCATATCATTTCTCAGTTTGACTTTTAAAAAGTCAATTGACTTATTAGCATACACGAATGCACAAATTGGTTCATCGAACTCAGTTAGGCATCTCAATCGAATACTTAATGAAATCAAATTTTACATACTAACTAGTAGGTAATATGATTTCAAGCATCAATAACATGATTTTTTTAACATCAATTCACTTTTATCATACAAAAAACCCCATTCAATGGCAAGTATGAATATATACCCGAATTCATAAATTAATCAAACACTTTCTTACTACCATCATGCATGATGATTCTAATCATGTTTATATCATCAATTTCATCATACTATTAAAACCCACTTATCTAAGTATGTTAAATCATCTAAACATCCAAATTACAGCAACCTATGTAGAATTTTCACTTAGAGTTTTGTTCCTAAGTAAGTATACATCACTAATTCGGCCATAGCCTCTACGATTTATACACAAATCGCTTCTTGAGATGTTCATCGAATTTCACAACTTCATCAATATCAAAAATTCGACATACCTCATGATCCCCTAGTTCGAGTGATCATTAAAGCGCGTTCATGCATCGATTCTTGATTCGATTCGCCCTTCAATTTGATGGATTGAGGTTGAACAAGGGTTCCCCTTGTTTCTTCTCCCGAGGATCGACATATACACACACTTTTTGGTGTGTGTTATGTTTTAATTTTTGTTTATAAAACCCAAGTTCACTTTTAGACAACTTTGGTCCCTCAAGATCGTTTTACATAACAATAGAAGATTACCATCCATTGTTTTATTACTTAGCCACCTATTAGGTTTATGTTCCTAGTTATACACTTCATGTCAATTGCCGAGTGAACGCGATATTTCAGTTTACTGAGTTCGGGATGCCACTACCCGACTTAAATTCTTTCCCGATAGCCCGACCAATCATAAACTTTTATCTTTATAAAACGTTTATTCATTTTTATTTAACATTAGGTTCATTTAATTAAATCCTAATGTTTATCGGGTTAACGTTTACCACTATTGATATTTTACCAGTCTTTTAATATTGACGTGGTTTGATTATCAAACCCGTGTTTGGGGTGTTACAAGTCTATCCCCCTTAAAGAGGTTTCGTCCCCGAAACCTTTCTTACGTCGTTTCGGTAATTACTTGAGCTTTGCTCATACTTTTACCATTTGTTAGTATTACCAGGATGGTGTGGTAATATCCTTTTGGTTACAAAGCATATACGTATTTCATGCGAAATAATGCAACTCAAAATAATGTAATTTCGTTATTTTAACCAGTTTGGTTAACTTAGCGAAATCCATCGCTTTTATACTTTCAAACTCTTCATAAATTCGTTATTTTAACCCATTTGGATGTTGTAGTGTAATTCGTCACTTTAACAACTAAACCCTTTTGTTATCAAATTTATTCGGTTCATTCATACGGAATCCACCGCTTAAGAACAAGCCGAATTTCTGGATTTTTATCTTAATTATTTATCACAATTTAAGAGGTGATATTAACGGAAATTCTATAAAGCATATAACCACATACCTTATAGCTTTATCCTTCAATCGTGCTTTTGCTCGATTTGACTTCCCGACACTTCGTTTGTGTTGCCTTATGATCGCTTAGTACAGGCGGTCAATGCGCTTTGTTAGCAACGCCTCATGGGCCATAATTTGCATCTTGTACTCATTTACCTTTATTGTTTTACTTAACCGAGTCACTATGGGGTCACTCGGTCATATGAATTTATCAATTACGTTTATTCCACGCTAATCTTATAATGAATAGCGTATTAAACAAACTCTAAATTTAAATTTTTACCTTAACCGGTCTCACTGACTAGACTTATTAGTCTAGTCACTCTATACCCATTGTCCGGGCTACAACGTGATTATACTTCACATTACTTTTCTTGACTGTGATCGTGTCACGTCATGTTTAAGTTGATATTAACTTTTCATTATCGAAAATATTCCTTTCGAATGTATCGTCTTGCACCTATCGGTATCAAGGCCTGTATCTTTTAATATTAATCATTTTCCAATTCTTCTCAAAATATTCATATTTGTGAAAACGTTGTTTCTCATTAAAACTGGATTTTAATTTAACGTTTTCTCTTTAACTTATGTCAATCACTCGCATCAAGAAATTGGCGATTAAGAATTTATTCTTTTCCATTCTTATTTTACGTGGGGATTCTCAACTGTTTCCCTCGCTTTATCTAAGTAACCCATAGGTTCTTTTACTTAGCCTCGTAGGCTATTTCCTTAGGTTTTTACCCTTTTTAAGGTGAGACCCCTGTAGTTCGTTTCTTTCTATTTGTGACCCAAGGGTCATTTTGGTCCCGTAGACCTTTACATTGTTTATAACCCGAAAGTTATGGTGATCCCGTAGATCATCTTTTACTCGTGTCATTTCGCTCTTAAAATATATATTCTTGGTGTCAAGGCACCCTTTTTAAGTTTAAAAATCATTTATTTTCGCTTTTGAAATTCATTTTACCTCGACCATAGTCTAAGGCTACATTCATTTTCTTTTGGACAATTCTTCCGACTCTATGACTTCTTACGTCATTTACGCGTCGGTTTGTTCTCCACATACTGTTATACGGTTCATACCTATATTTCTTTACAACCCCTTACCCGGTTCTTTTATCTTATTTTCTTTAACGCTCCCGTTGCCTAGTCTGCGTTTTCCTTTTTATATTCTCTCATAACCCATTGTACAGGTTTGTTAATATTTTGCGCTCCCATATTCGGTTTGCGCTTACTTACACTATCAAGAGTTATATTTATTTGACCCGTTTGACTAGTTCGTGCGACATTCATCACTTATGACAATCAAACCTTATTCTTTACTCAACTCGTTTAATCTCGAAATAGTTGAGCATATTTATCAAAAATTCTGTTTGCGAAATTTTATCATCTTTTAGTCATAACTCATAATCCGAGTCTTTGACTTTCTAATCCGCGTTCCCGTCTCTTGGTTTACGCATATTCTCAAAATCATACCCATCTGTCGGGTATTTTTTTACTAAAGTCATCATCAAAGCAACCATTTTAGTATGCCTTTAGACTTCGTTTTAATTTTTGTTCGTCTTAGCGAATTCCATCGCTTTTATTCAACCAAGTCCCTTATTCTCTATTAAATCCGTTTGACTTGTTCGTGTGAACTTTATCACCTATGAACAATCAAACTTTATTAGAATGTCTTAACATTCCCGTTACTCGGTTTTTATTTTCGTTTACATTTATCCTTGTCCTATTCTAACGTAATACGCTTCCGTTACCCGGTTTGCGTTTACATTTATTATCAAACCTTACGCTTATTTGATCCGTTTGGGTACCTTTTTAATTCGTCCCATTCGCCCTATCCTTACTACATCGCACATAAATGCATTCATTATAAGAAGTTCATGGTATCATGTGTTCACTACTTACATGGCCAGAGTAAGCGGTCAACACATGGTACACGTGACCTTTATTTCCATATTCATGATTTTGTTTGGTAAAACTTTATTTAATTGTTATTTAACAATTATTAGTTTTACCCGTTTTATCCTTGAACATATAAAATGTTTTCCTTTTATCAACAATTATACAATCACATTTGTTAATGTGATCGTTACTTTATCAATGGTATTTATATTGAGAATACTTACTTGGATGATTACTTCCGTCCAAGTTTCTATATAAACTAAACTATGTTATTGTCTTGTTATTCACAATCGTGAATAACACATATTTCTACTTAGTTTCTCTTGGAAACATCATCTTGGATAGGTATCCTATCCAGGTTTTACAAGTTTTTATTTTACATATGCAACGGCCAATCTCTACGTATTTGTTGCATATTACTATTTGTACAATAAATTTAAAACGTGCACCTGGTAGATGCTCGCCCTAATGGGCTTTCCTTGCCATTATCTTTGTTCGATATCATTACACGACTTAGGTCCTTCGTGAGCATGCTCTACTTGTCATACTTCAGACCGTTCCTTTGTCTTGTCTGCAATTTGTTCAACTCTCGCTATCTTTATATGCGGGTGTCCTTCAACTAAAACATTTATAAAGATTCGTAATGTCAACATCAATAAATGCCCGTATTATAATACAAGGCTTTCTACTATACGTGTCAACACACGTAATTTCGTTAACTATATTTATCATTTAATTGGGGTAGCATGTCTCACACGATAACCCTATGTGTTGTTCACAACACTTTAATCATGCTAAACCCTTAATATACATATAACTTACCGGATTATGCAATCAAGTCTCGAACCGAACACTTTACTCTTTAACCTTGAGCTCTGATTACCAACTTGTAAGACCCTTACCAATATTTAACGGTTTTCTTATAAATTTAGACTAGAAATGTGTATAAACGATTACACAAACTTATGAAAATACGAGTTCATTAAAACATTTAAGAATTTAAAACATTTCAACATCGTATCTATAAGTTCTTCGTTTAAAATGATGACGAAACGTAGTGCGGAAGCTTGTATCTTGATTGTGTTCGGTTCTTCGTTGAGCTTGATCGTCATCCGGTATCCCAAGATATTCCTACATTTCATAAACCATGAAATTATTAGTCATACGAACTTATAACATGTTTAAATCAAGTCCGTATACCAACACGAACAAGAAACAATATATTTTTTTTAAAGTCTGCCGTGAGCCACGGTTGGGAACCGTAGGTCACGGTTCACTTGGTCTGTTCAAAATAGCAGATCCGAACTGTGAGCTACGGTCCAGAACTATAGGTCACGCTGCAGCCTAGTTTCAGCTTTTACACATTCAGTCCCTGTTACGAAAACATTCATAACTTTCTCGTTTCTTATCCGTTTTACTACCCGTTTCTTCCTACGTGATCGTAATTTAATTCCCCATCATATGGAGTTAAAACCCAACTTTGGAATTCACAGAATTCTAAATTTTCAAGCTCTCGGCTTGAAACTCAATTATAAGATTTTTGACCCGTTTAGAGAATATAAACAATTAAGTCTAAATCTCGCTCTTTTCTTTTCAAACTTCACAATTCCACATTTAAAATATCTACTTATATTTCACCACAACTAGTATTGTGGTGGATTTGTATAATAAACCCACTATCCCGAATATTACCCTTCGGTTAGTCATTTTACGGAAAAGACTCATTTTAGGCGTTTAACCCGTGAAGGATTTTTGCCTATAACTTTTATGCTTATCTAAGGTTTACCATAAACATAATATATGTTGCTAAACAACCCATAAGGATCGTTCGCCCGATTTACCCATCAAGGGCGTTTTGGTCAATTTTAGTCCCTCATTTTATGACGAAGGACTTTCACTAAATATTGACCAAAATCGCTCGTTTAACTATAATCTTATTTATGCGTACCTGGCTCGAGTCAACATTTTGACCCGTTTAATACCTTTTCACTATTAGTTACTAGATAATAGCAACGCAAACCATATCTTATTTTCCTGTGATCACAAAATTCAACAAGCGATCATCAAATATTATTGTCAAATGGTGTTAACAACACCATTCGACCCCTTTATTTGAAATAACCATTTACTTTATGAGGTGGTCTTTAATTACCTCACTTCTTTTATTCGGTTTACTCCATGAGTACATCTTATTTAAAAGTTGTTTCATATTTTGTTCGACCCGTTATGACTTACGCCATGTGGTGTCTTTTCAAATCTCTTTATCTATCCGTCAACTCATGTCCGGATTACTATTTTTACCACTTTTACCCATCACGGTTTATACCATAACGTAATGTTTCAAAATTCTTTATTTGTTCTTCATTACATGACTAAATTTACCGTTTTACCCTTTTTACCATAAATTATGGTTTCTCACCATTTTCACTTGTTCCGACCCATATTATTTCACATCGGAACATCATATTTCAATTACGAAATTTACTTTATTCATATCCAATACACACAAGTAGGTATTCTATAAAAAGGGTGTAAGCTTTACTTACCTTGAATCGAAATTACGTGTTTTCCTTCATACTTGATTCGTTTGACCCGTTTCCTTCCCAAGCCTCCACCTAGCTTTTCAAGCTTCAAAATATCATCATAATTCGTAAGATGGTTAGATTAGTCATTATCAATCACGACTATTCCACCTTACGAGTTTTATGTCGAATTTATCATTCGACCATATCATTTATCAGTTTGACTTTTAAAAGGTCAATTGACTTATTAACATACACGAATGCACAAATTGGTTCATCGAACGCACTTAGGCATCTCATTCGAATACTTAATGAAATCAAATTTCACATACTAACTAGTAGGTAATATGATTTCAAGCATCAATAACATGATTTTTTAACATCAATTCCCTTTTATCATACAAAAAACCCATTCAATGTCAAGTATGAACATATACCCGAATTCATAAATTAATCAAACACTTTCTTATTAGCATCATGCATGATGATTCTAATCATGTTTATATCATCAATTTCATCATACTATTAAAACCCACTTATCTAAGTGTGTTAAATCATCTAAACATCTAAATTACAGCAACCTATGTAGAATTTTCACTTAGGGTTTTATTCCTAAGAAAGTATACATCACTAATTCAGCCATAGCCTCTACGATTCATACACAAATCGCTTCTTGTGATGTTCATCAAATTTCACAACTTCATCAATATCAAAAATTCGACATATCTCATGATCCCCTAGTTCGGGTGATCATTAAAACGTGTTCATGCATCGATTCTGGATTCGATTCGCCCTTCAATTTGATGGATTGAGGTTGAACAAGGGTTCCCCTTGTTTCTTCTCCTGAGGATCGACATATACACACACTTTTCGGTGTGTGTTATGTTTTAATTTTTTTTATAAAACCCAAGTTCACTTTTAGACAACTTTGGTCGCTCAAGTTTGTTTCACATAACAATGGAAGATTACGATCCATTGTTTTATTACTTAGCCATGTATTAGGTTTATGTTCCTAGTTATACACTTCATGTCAATTTCCGAGTGAACGCGATATTTCAGTTTACTAAGTTCGGGATGCCACTACCCGACTTAAATTCTGTCCCGATAGCCCGGCCAATCATAAACTTTTATCTTTATAAAACGTTTATTCATTTTTATTTAACATTAGGTTCATTTAGTTAAATCCTAATGTTTATCGGGTTAACTTTTACCACTATTGATATTTTACCCGTCTTTTAATATTGACGTGGTTTGATTATCAAACACGTTTTTGGGGTGGTACAATTCGTTCCTTTGCGAGCATCATACAATTCCGAACAATTTCGAATCAAATGAAATCTTGTGTTTCATTCCTTGGAATGTATAATTATATGTGACATTCACATATTTAAGTTCATGTACAATTCTGATACCTCAAAGCTTTTCTGGAATGTAATCAGTTTAACGTTACATAAACTCTGGAACAATGACATAAGCTAAACATACCCTAAATACTCTTTACATAATTCAGAAATAAGTTTAGAAGGGTTCGGTATGGCAAAAACGTACTTGTTCAAGCTCAGGGACTATTTCTGCCAAACTGCAAAACTATACCCATTCTCGTATTTTGAATACGAACCATGTTTAGGCATCCCAAAAAATTTTGTAATCAATAAAATCTTGTATTTTATTGATAAGAATGCAAAAATATCAATCATTGCGAAATTTTGGTCATTTTGCGTTCGTAAAATCGTTCGTCGCAATTAAGCGAAAAACGCAACCGTACAACCGAATGAACCGACATCCATGACATTTTTTAGCATAATTCAAGTTACATATGCTTTAACTTCCTCATAGAGCTTAAAAATGAGGTTAACGGGTGTTAGAAGTGCCAAAACGCGACGAAACAAGTCCATGGGTCATTTCTACCATTTTTGAAACTTCCGCCCCCTGACTAGGCCTTACGGACCGTAAGGCACAACCCCATATGGTCCGTAAGGGGTCCCTAGCTTAGCAGATTCTTCATAGCAACCTGGCAGCTTCTTGTTCATTATCTTGGGCTCCAAGTTCTTGAAATTGCCACCTTCTAGCCTGCATTTGACACATGTTAAGACCCTCCTAGGATCATGACAACACATTGGACACTTGGATTTATCCTATGAACTCTTAAACACTATAAATAGCCAAGAAATCTTCCACTTTTCTTTGCTCATTTCCTTCTTCTCCTTCCATCTGCTCATAATTGGAGTTTGCTTCCCTTTGGAGGCCTCCTACTGGGTATTCCTGGCTTCCTAGAACACAAGTGTTCTTTCCTAGTCTTGTTCATTATTTTAGCTTATATTGAGCTAAAAGTCAAATATGTTGACTTTCTGTTTAACTTTCAGTTCTGACCATAATTGGTCAAGTCAAAGTTCAATTGAACTTTACAACGTGATCGTAACCACGAAGGTTATAATCTCTAGCGATTGCATCTTCTGATTACCACGTTTACTAGTAGAACTGATGAGTCAAAGTTTCGGTCAAAGATGCGCATAATGTGCATTTTACGACAAAACTATTTTCTGGTATCAAAACACCAAGTTTTGATACCAAATAAGTTTTATAAACTTAGTTAGACATGTTTGACATGTCTGACTCATCACTTTTAGTATAGTGCTTGTTTATGGTCGTAACTCGAGCGGTCTTGACCACCACTTTGACTTTCGAATCCGACATGTTTAGTCGATCTTAGGATCCGACCAAACACATATTTGTGACCATAGTTGTATAGGGAATAACCTACTGAGGTTATACCTTATGGTCACTTCGTTTGGTTAGGTATATGATAAGTCGCCTTTATGTTCTTTAATAATGACCAAAATGCCCTTTTTACGAAGAAATAAATTTTAAGCATATGTGATCAAAGTTTTGACATGTAAACTGATGTTACAACATTATTAAACATGTTTTGGCATATAAGACCTATCATAGGACATATCTAACCATCCGAACACATATTTACGCAAATGACACTTTAAAGTAGCATAAACTACCTTAACGAGTTTTAACGGGTCAAAAGCACTTAGGATCCTTTCAAATCAGAATGTTAAGCTTATTAAACCATATCATATGAGTTCCAACACTCGACCGGTTTGTAAGATTTCATTCTATCCGATCTCCTGATTATGTCCCGACTTATTTACATGTTATTCGACTCATTAGGACACGTTTGAAGCTTTGATATTTCACTTGATTTAAGGATACTTGCAATCCCAAGTGAGTACGTAGTCCCCTCTTTTATGCTTTTAAAATGTTTTGGGGTGATTCATATGTGCCTATACACTATTTTCACGATTTCAAAGCTATATGATTTCGCATACATAATACTTATCCTTTAACGAATTGAAACAGTTATCTATGGCTTATATAATGATTTTCAAAGTTTGTAAGACTATTGTTGGTGCGTATTTATTTTTATACATTCATTAATAATGATCAAGCTGATTGGTAGTACAATATAACGCTATAGGATTTGACACCCCATTCCTGTTGTATGGAATGTCAGAAACCAAGTTTAAACCAAATAGATTATGATTTCATGGTAAATCTATAGTCACCAAAGTATAGTCTGATATACTCAAGTTTGAATGTATATGCCAAACGACCACAATGTGTTATTACAAAGGTTTTCTAATGAAGCCATAAAAACTTATTTCTGATGATTTCCGAAATCAAAGTATAGTTTAATATACTACCAAATCACAACTGAAGTATATTTTGATATACTTCCAAGGAATAGTTTGATATACTACCAAATCACAACCAAAGTATATTTTGATATACTACCAAAGCATAATTTGTTATGCTACCAATGTGATATTGTTTACAAAAGTATAGTTTGATACACTAAACCAAAGCATAGTTTGATATGCTAAACCAAAGTATAGTTTGATATACTAAACCAAAGTATATTTTGATATACTACCTAACCTTTTAAACCAAAGCATATTTTGATAAACTACCGATACTCTTGTTCACAAATCAAAGTATAGTTTGATATAGTACTGCTTTCCTTATTTACAAACCAAAGTATAATTTGATATACTACAAATCCTTTTATGTATAAAACAAAGTATATTTTGATATACTATAAACTTCATTATTCTTAAACAAAAGTATATTTTGATATTAAGAATTTTACTACATTTCCAAAACCAAAATATATTTTCTATATACTACAAATCTCTTTTTTAAGTAAAGTATTTTAATTACCAAAGGTTTATCAAAGATTCATGGCTATTTTGAAACTGTTTAATCTTTTCTCTAAATATCCAAAGCCATGAATCTAAATCACAAAACCTATGTTACTCACCGGGCATTTTTATGTTGACATTTAATTTTCACATATGTTTAAGTTTTATTTATGTGATGAATGTCGCCGCATGCTACACATAGGACGGACTAAGGCCTTAGTGATTTTAAAACTTGACTCCCAAGTGTTTCTGCCGCGTGTTGTTATACGCGATTTGGGGTGTTACGTGACTTGTAGAATTGCATGCCTTGATACATTAATCTAGTTAACGGTTTTTGCCATGTGGATTCGTTTAAACATTTTACATACTTATGCTATATTAAAACTTGTGTGTGCCCGCCAATGCTTTTCTGTTGAACTTAACTTTTAAACATGTTCAGGTTGATGATGATGATGATGATGATTATGACGAAATCTAGTAGGGACGACTTAGAAACGCATCTAAAAATGTTAGATTTTGTTAGATTAGTTTGATGAATTATTTGTACTTTGAATTTGAAATTGTTGTATTTTGATTTCTTGTATTGTAATCGACAATTTTTATCTATGAAATGAAATCAGTTTTGAATTAAATATTGTCACAATTAGTGTTATGATGTCTCGAGCAATCTATTTACGTCCGCCCCGATGATTCCGCCATCGGTTGGGGTATGACATCGTCCCTCGCTTTTTAAAGTTATTTACACGAAATTAGTAAAATAACGTTAAAACTAGTGCACTTTCACTTCCCCTGATGGAGGGGGTGAAACCCGAGCCTTTAAGTGTCTAAATTGGGGGTGTTATGTGTGTTTTATGTGTTTACTTGCTTAGAATGAGTTAACTACGAGAAATAGTTGTTTTGTAGGTAAAGCACGTAATTTGGCA
Source organism: Scalesia atractyloides (assembly GCA_947069175.1). NCBI lineage: Eukaryota > Viridiplantae > Streptophyta > Magnoliopsida > Asterales > Asteraceae > Scalesia > Scalesia atractyloides. The sequence goes on along the minus strand of CAMTDV010000019.1, from coordinate 38,162,200 downwards.
AAGTTATGAGAGTTAAAGGTGAAGTGGAATGTTAAGAGATGGAATTTACAGTTCGTGATACGAATTTGGAGCTCGTTCGGTTGATAAAGATATTTGACATAGCAAGAGTTAAGCAAGAGTGAAGTCCAGGGACCATTTGGCATTTAATTGAAAGTTGTTTTGTGCCTATTTATGCAAGGAATCAAGAGAAATAAAGTTCAGGGGTCTAAATGCCATTCATTGAAAGATGATTGTGAAAAGAAAAAGATGGTCGTAAGCGCGACCGTAGCTTACGGTTACCAAACCGTAAGTTACGGTTGGGTGGCTTCTGGAAAGAATGAACAGCAAGAGTGAACCGTAACCGACAGTCCTAAACCGTAGGTTACGGTTGGGTTATTTCAGCCGAACAAAACTTTTGGCCCGTAATAGACGGTCCCTGGCCGTCAGTTACGGTCCGGTTAACGAGAAAACACGAATTTTTTGTGTTAAACATATATTAGGGTTTCTTAAGTGATGGAAGGATTATCTCACATCTAAGGACGAACTAACGCACTCCCAAGGCTTCGAGATCAATGCTTTCTCACCCGTTTCATCACGATCTTCCGACGAATCATTCATCCAATCATGAATTCATTATCATTCAAAGTTTTTGTTAAGTTTTTGAGCGAGATGAGCGGCTAAACTTTTATGGTTTCCTCCGGATGGAGGGTCTTTGTAAGTTAGATGATACTATGTGTTTGCTATAATCGTTTTGACTTGTTGATCTAAGCATTCGATGCTTTTCACCTTTGATTTGATTTATTGATTGTAAGCGATTGCATGTTATTTAAACCTTGATTTCTAAGTATTCAATTCCCGAGAGTTCTAGTAATTGGGATATATTTGTTATGGGGTTAGGGTTGGTAATTGCAATTGATAATCATTTGATAACCTCCTGTTATGTAGTGACCGGAGTACTTAGTCATTGATTATCACAATTAGTTAATCAAGTTTCACACTTATGTCTATGTAGGTGTTATGATTAAACACATAGTTGAGGCTAACTATGAAACCTGAAATTTGGAGGAACCATCCTCCTTCTTATTGATTTAACCTCATTTTAATTCGTTAATTTAGATAATTTTCACAATCAAACAAACAGATTTTCCATTTCAGTAATAGTTAATTAATACTTTTCATTATAACACTTTCCACAATCCTCCTCTGGTTCGATATCCGACTTACTCTAACTACTAGTTTATTTCGGTTTTGCATGACACTAATGACAATCATCACCCCCTGAGAGCCCCCCCGCCACACACACATATATATATATATATATTATATGTGCATGCCGTAAAAGGTTTTGTGACTACACATAGCCTTTCGCCTTATATGGTTAGACTAGGGGTGTGTACAGGGCTGTTCAACAGGTATTGAGCGACAACTGAAACCGAAATGTTTTGTTATTAGTTTTTAAATTGTTGCAAATTGATTCGTTTTTCCTCGTTTTGGATTAGATTGGTTTACCATTCCTTGTTTATTTTAATTCAATTTGGATTGGGTGGTACATTTGAACTTGTATTTTTTTCTATCATTACAGTTTTTTTCAACATCGAACAATTGTTGTTGATGATACTAAAGAAAAAGAAGAAAGTGAATATATATATGTATGTAGAGAGAGATAAAAGTATCTCTCTTGAATTGTGAAAACTTAGAGAACTCCTACTTTTTGTGCGATGTTTGTCATTATTTTTTTTTGCATAAACATACGTAGATAAACATATTACAAACACACATTTAAAAAAATTTTGTCGAGCGGTGTTTTACACCATTGTAAAAAAGTTGCTGACATCAACATTCACCAGACTGCAAAGGTTTTTTACGTTAGTGTAAATCAACATATACTTTTTTTTGAAAAGTTGATTCTTTTAAAAATTTTGGTAACTTACTTTTTTTTGCCGAGTTATCTAAATTCTCACGATGTAAAATATAACGCCTCGCGTTTCCATACTTTCTATTTATAGGTAGCTCGTATTGTATTTCTATTTTTGGAAAGCATTGTACCTCGTATTCAATTTGACGTTATAATCGTTGTATTCGGAGACTTGGATCATAATGAAAACTCGTATTTTGTTCATATATTTCTTATTCATAACCATTTTATACTTATACTTATGCATACACTTAAACGTAATTGTGATACTTGTAATCGTATGATAAACTTGCAAAACGTGATGATTATACTTATTCGAGACTTAAACGTGATATTCGTAGGAAATGGTATTCATTTTATACATACCCATACCTTGTGACATGTTATTATCCTTATAATACCTTAGTTATTCATAAAATACCTTAAAATGCATTTAAACCTGTAACATTGTGACAAAACAACAAAATAAAAAATTTTGTCTCAGACCGGACCCTTGAGGACCGCAAGGGGATACCCTTACGGTTCGTAAGGGTATCTGGGCGGGACAGACTTGTTTTGGCTTGCGTTTTGGCACGGATCCACACCTCTAAACCTCCACCAATCACCTCCAAACCTCCATTTATCACCTCCTATCAACCCTAAACACTTCCACTATAAATACACACCTCCTCCAAGCTATTTTACACTTTCACAACTCTCTAATCTCACCAAAATCACTCTCAGATTGTCTCAAATCAGTTGCAACATCAGAATTTCGGATAGATTCATACACCCTCACAAAAGTGAGTATAACTTGCTCAATTCTTGTTCTTTTTGCTTGATTCTTCTTTCTAAATACTTGGATAAACATAGGGATTGAATCAAAGGGTTCTCCATGGAGAATCTAGACCTGGAAATGCTCCCAAAGTGTCCAAAACTTTATGTCGTGTTTCAAATCTTTTCAAAACTTGTGTAATCTTATCAAACTTGAGTCTAACTCATCTCAAACCTATGTCCTAATGCTTACAACACTACTTGTGGTTGGTTAGGCTTAAAAACAAGGTTGAGACATTCAAAGTAGAGGATTTATCCTCACAAATATTCTGTTTTCATAGAGCTTTAAGCTCGCAAGTGATGCAAGTTCATGAACTTGTTCATGTGTGTCCACCTTGGTTAGCTTGGGCTATCCTAACTTTGAAACCACACATCACTTGATGATTTTCATCATTATCCCAAGTAGTTTGCTAGATTGAAAGTGTCACAACCCCGTCTAGCCTTTGACGTGTGTTAAAGTGTGCTCACCGGGTTGTATTTCACTTGGCTACTTGGTATCATGGTGACACACTTACATTATTGTCATTTACATTCTTGTTCATATTATTGTTCTAAGACCATCCTTGTTACCTATGGTAACTTGTGTAGTGGTGAACGTCATACGAGGTTCCAAAGTGGATGGTTAATCCTCCCACCTCCTACTTGACTTACATGATACTAAGAGGTACCAAAGTGATTGGTTCATCCTCCCACCTCCTACATGATTATATAACTATATCTATATTTATGGACTATAATATAATCCTTAAAACAGAACTCTTGATAATGACTAAATAAGCATCTATCAAGTTAATAAGTTTATCACTATGTGTATAGTTCCTTGTCATGATTCTAATAGGTCTTGAACCTATGAAACCACATTCAATCCTTATGGATTATTATAGTGTCAAAGACAAGTGCTAATACCTTAGTGACTATTTTCGTATCATATACTTTGTCACATTTTGAATCTTAAATCCGAATATCCATCATCATCCCCAAAATACTCAAAAGCCTTTGTTTCCTCTTGTAGGATAACTCGGCATTCATCCCATCAAAACAGCTACCTTCATGGACTTGTCAAGTTTGGAAGACTTAGCAAAACCGTGAGTACACTCGACCCATTTTCATTTTATCACTTTTGGGTGTAACATGTTTACCATATACAAAATCACTAAACCTAAACTTTATGCAATGCACGAAAACAATCCAACATTCATGAATGCTTTGATACGTTACTTGTTGCTTATATCTTGGACCATTCTTATGTGATACCATAGTCATTAGCTTATCTTAAGCCTTCATTTGACATGTATAGCGCTATAGGAAGTAACGCATCCCCCTCCTCATGAAATCTAGAGGCCATGTTAAAATATCGTGTTTACGTTAAGGGTTTAACTAGTAGTATTGCATGCCTTGTATATGCTCTTATAAAAATCATAGTTGCCATGAGGATTTGTTTAAACTTTATTCATATACGTATGCTATGCTTAAACTTGTGTGCTCGCCTTTGCTTTTGCATTGAATTGTTATTTTAAAACATGTTATAGGTTGATGGAGACAATGCTATGAAATCAAAGTAGCAAGGACGATAGATACACATTTAGACGTTTAGGTTTAATATTGTTGTATCAAATTTTGCCAATTTATGTTGTTATTTGAAATTTTCCCTTGTATTGTAATGACTTTTGTTATGAAATAAAATTCGGTTAAATTAATTATTATCACATTAGTTTATGAGCAATGATCAATCTATGTAGTCCCGCCTTGATGTTTCCGCCATCGGTTGGGGTGTGACAGATTGGTATCAGAGCCATAACTATAGGGAATTAGGTAGAATTGCCATGTTCGACCTAGTCTATAGTTTAAGTGTCCATTTTTTTACCATTCTTATATCATGCTTAAAACTTTATTCTTCCTCATTGCTTCTTCCTTATCTTTTGGTCTTAAAATTTACATAATGTCTTTCCTAAGACATTTTACATAATACACTTGAAGACTTGAAGACATTCGTGATGCAAACGAGGCGATTTGCACCAAGTTAGGTCCAGTGACTTACCATTTTTTATGAAATCCCTCATTCCGCGTATTCGATTTTTCACGAAGTTATGCCATCAAGCTAGGAGTGATATCCACATCTTGATGGAAACTTCCATTTCATACTCTAGTGGATCTTACGAACGAGTTGGAATATGCTCCTCATTTAGTAAGAAACAACCACAGCTAGGGTACGAAATCGCCAAGTTAGGGGTGAGACCCGCACCTTGTCGATTAAGTCTCATTCCTTGATTTTCGATCTCCCCAAAGTTTTGATTTTCTAATTGATTAGAGACGTGTAGTAACTGGAAGGGTAAGATACCGTTAGTCGCTCCTCTATGAGAGTATTATACCGATAGGCCAAAGCACGTTTCTCTAATTAGAGAGGATCTTCGATTCACTTTGGAATTGTCGACGTTTCTCAACCCGAAACAATCCCATGTTTTATTGAGCCAATCTTTTATGTTAACTAAATTATTGTGTGATTTTATACTTGTTACCTTATTCATTTTGAACCGTTACACAACTCGCACGTTTATCGCAATCAAAAACAATACTAATTCTCGTGAACAAAGTAAACTTACACTCTTTATTCACATTCATACGTGATTATACATGCTATACTTGATACATTCATGCAAACGTTGTGAACCATACTTGAACCTTATACATGCCTATACGTGCAAAACTTGTTTTCTTTTTATTATGATCAAGTCTCATCCCATTTTTCTTCTATGTTGAACCTCTAGATGAATTCCGCAATCTCTAACAAGAAGTCCAAGAGGTCCAACAAGGGGTCCAACAGCAACAACAACAATGAGGACTCTATCTCCAAACAAGACCTCGTTGGTCTTGTCGCGGAGCAAATGGTCGATCAAATGGCCCGTGTCATCCCCAATATTGTTAGCTAACTTCAAACCATCCACACCGAAACACCCAAATCCTCCGCCGATTCGAAAACCGGCAACCCCAAAATGTCTTACCAGTTCAAGCACTTCATGGCTTCTAAACCCGTCGAGTTCACTGGCATGGAGGGGGCCACGGCCATGATAAACTGGTTCGACGCGATGGAGCTTACCTTTCTTCAGGGCGGGTGCCCTAATGAACTTCGAATCCTCAACGCTACCGGGGTCTTTTGCCAGAGAGCCCTCGAGTGGTGGACTACCGAAGGCAACAAGCGTGGCAACAATGCAGCACACGCTCTACCTTGGGATGAGATTAAGCAGCTCATGAGAGATCAGTTTTTCCCTCCCCACGAGACCCAGAAACTCGAGAACGAGTTCTGGAACCTCACTCAACAAGGGAGCGACGCCGAAGGTCTGATCGCGCGCTTCAAACAGTTAAGTATCATCTGTCCTGGATACGGTTCCCAAGGCAATAGCTAAGCTCATTCGTTCGCTTTCGCCTGTGATTATGAACCATGTAGCCGCCGCACGCCCCAAAACCATCGAAGAAGCCTATAACACCATCATAGAGCTTAACCATAACTGCATCCTTTAAGGGGCCTACGACAAGGTTCCTACGAAGCATGCGCACCAAGCCATCACCAATACCACCACTACCGAATCTCCTCCCTCCCAAACCAGGAAGAACATCAACCGGAACAAGAAGCGGAAGGCTTCTGTTCAAAGTAATGCGGTCGTCACTCTGCAAAACCCCTACCTCTCCAAACGGTTGCAGCCATCACCCCCACTACCACCGAACAACCCAAGCGTGGCTACACTAGACCTCATCCCCAGTGTACTAACTGCTCCTACCACCATCCCGTTGGCACACCATGTCGCAAGTGTGCCATGTCTTGAAGCTCTCTTCTTGTTTCAACAGTAGTGTCAATATACATGTTAATTGCTTTTGTTTCTCAATGACGGTTGCACTTAATATTGTTACATAAGCACTTAATTCTCGATTAGCTTTTTTGACATTACACTACGTTCCTTTTATTTTTTTCATAAGCTTATTTTATTGTTCTATAATCATAACAAAAATATTCATTATGCACAGTCATTTCGCTTATGATTTTCGACTTCTCATCACATTGTTCACAAGAATTTACACACTTTGTGCAAGGTTTGTCAACCTCCACAAATTTCACAACCTCCTTTTCAATAACCCTTACCTCAATTTACCTTCTCATCCTCTGATTTCTTTTCCTCACTCACTATCTCAGAAGATGCTGCATCGGACCATCCAGCAAAACTAGAAACACTGTTAGGAGACATAGCATTCTACATCATTGTGTGATGATAGACCCCCTCTTCTTCTCTTTGTTGCATGTATTGTTCTAGAATTGCATTCTCCGGAGCTAGATTCTCGGCAGACATATCTTGTTCTTCCTCAATCTCAGCCATCAGCGCAACTCTAGTCTTCCTGGTAATATACTTGTTCCAATCAAAACCTTCATTTTCGTTTGAAGCAACCCTAGCTTTTTCTGTGGTGTTTGATGATTGATCTTGAACTTCGACTTGTGTTCTTTTTGGATACGGCTTGTATTGCAGCGCCTTCTTGTAATAGTCATTGCCTCCGAAAGGACTTTGATTGCCACTTACTTCTTGGTTTGGACATTCTCGTTTGAAATGCCCTTTTGTCGGCACTTGAAGCATGTGACTTTTGTCTTGTTAAAACCGAGTTTGTTACTTGAATTACCAATGTCTCTTCTGGTTAGCACTACAAATTATGTAACTCTTCTGATGATCGAAGCCAGACTCCACTTAATGTCCATCAACTCCAGCTCACCTGATCGTAATCCTCAACAGTCATTTCAGGATTTCCAATCTTTCCAGCAACTAAACATTCATACGATTCTAGAACCATAGCAAGAAGTGCTATGTGTTGTTTAGCCACTTTTTAAGGAAAAACATTCTTTAGGTTAACAGCAATGTTGCACTGGAAAACATTCGGATCAGAACTATGATTTTGAAACGAAGATCCTGAAGAGGTGTTTGAATATCCAGTACTTGGAGAACTTTGAGTAGAACTCATGTTAGCACTAAAAGCTGTCTGAATTTTCGGGCTCTGGATCTGAGTATCATGAACACCTCCTTTGTAATAGACTCCGACATCTTGAACAATGTTGGCGTTCTTTGATTTTTCAATTTTTAACAATTTCATCTCATGACCCTCTAATTAATCTATGAACGATGACAACTTTAAATGCCTCCATCCTGGACTGTTCTTCAATATCAACAGGTAAGTTGACCATTCTCCCTCGGGAAGTGCATCAGCCAACTTTTCTATTTGCTCTTCATTAGATCTTTTGATGTCATGCCTTCGCATCTGGACCATTAGATGACAATACATGTCAATCATCTGTTTCATCGTCTCCCCTTTGATCATTGTGAAGATTTCAAATTCTTTCTTAATTAACGCCTTTTTACTTTTTATCATCTCATCGCTTCCTTTGAATTTGTCACAAAGAGCATGCCACAAATCTTGTGAAGTTTCACATTCTGGTAACAGTATCAAAATATCTTCCATCACAGATTGTTGAATAAGACTAATCATTTTCTTTTCGGCCACATAAGCATCTTTATCAGCCCGTGTAAAATTGATCAACGGCAGATCTTGTTCACGTTCATCTTTTGGCCATTTGTATCCATTCTCAACTGCAACCCAGTTGTGGAACTGATTAGCTTATACCCAGTTTACAAACTTCTCTTTCCAACCCTCAAACTCGTCCATACTCATTAGCTTCGGCGGTATAGTCGTAGTACTCGTCTCATTGTCGAGGTTCATCTGGTTAACCGCAATATTATTGGCATTTGACGAAGAAGCCACGAAGCAAATGCGTTATGAAAATCTTCCAGCTTGAAAAACTGACGAATTTTACCTGAAAACACACGTTCACGAACTTTGAAAAATGATCAGTATACTGACAAGTTCAGGCGAACTTGCAGTTTGAGAAAATCAGGTTTTGTTTTAACACAAGGTCGGGCGAACTTGTAGATTTGAAAAATCAGATTTTTGTTTTTACACAAGTTCGGGCGAACTTGTGTTTAACTTTTTGAAAAATTCTCCCTGATGAAGTTCGGGCGAACTTATGTTGATATTCAAGTAGATTACCAAGTTCGGGCGAACTTATAAGTGAAATTCAACAAAGTTTAATCAAGTTCGGGTGGACTTCACTAAAACACTTGAAATATCAGTCAAGTTCAGGCAAACTTGATTAAAATCATTGAATTTTAATCAAGTCCGGGCGAACTTGATCCTAAGTTCGACCAAAACAAGTTTTTGAAACATGGTTTTTTCAACTTTTTGATACCAATTCGTGTGAATTTAATGTTCAAACTCTCAGGGGTTTATCACAAGTGTATTTTACGTGACATGTTCAGTTTTTAGCCATTTTTGACCGTGAATTCTTCAAATGTGTGAAAAAGTTAAGAAAAATGGTAGAAATGAGTGGAATAAGAGTAATTCTTGATGTGATTCCACCAAATCTAGGTATCCAGGCTCTGATACCACTGATAGGACCGTCCTCCTTTAGCATAGGAACCTAGATTTGCTTCCAACGTTCAATTAGGCGGAAACTAATGACGTGTTAACCAAATAACAAGAATTACTCATTTAATGTTTGTTTATTGATCAATAATGTTCAATACATTCAAGTTCCTAATCCGACAGAGTTTCGCCGTCTCTGTGCCAAAATCTCTTATATTTACAAATGAAATCCCAAGGCACCTATTTATAAGGTTGCAAGTTCGCTTGGAGGTGAACAAATTCGGGCGAACTTGTCTTGAACAAGTTCGGCCGAACTTGTTCTCACATCTTGATTCCGGGCGAACTTGACCTTTTACATACATAAATACGCCTCGTTTCTAACATTTTAAGCTCTAATCGCTCAGACTCGATATACAATGACGTAGGCAACAGACATATGCACCAACACTTTCATCTGGAAAGCACGAGCCTTTCCCTTCTTCGACCAATCGTCCTTAACAGTGTCTTCTTTCTTATACTTAGGGCAGTTGGGTTTGATGTGCCCCTTCTCACCACAATTGTAACAAGTGGCTTCCTTTAAATCCTTACAATTTAGGGCCTTGTGCCCCATCTTCTTACAGATACCACAGGGTTTGGACTGAGAGTCGTCCCTACATGATCCAAATTGTCGTCGGTTACACTTCCTGCATCTTGGCCTATCATCCGACTTTTGCTGAAACCAATTCGACCCAAACCTTCGATATTTGTTCGATCGATGACTTCGGTCATCCTCTCTTTTTCTCTTTCCCTCTGCTTCAGACTTGATGGATCGCTGCCTCTTCAAGTCTGGAGTGAGTGTCAAAGCTAACTCTGCTGCAAATCTGAAAGTTTCGGGCCTTGAAGCCCTGACATTCCCCTTGATCTCCGGTTCCAATCCACCAATAAAACGCATGATGTGTTTGGGTTCGGAGGTAATCAGGTAAGGCACCAATCTCGACATGGAGTTGTAGTCAGACAAATACTTTCTGCAATCTAAATTTTTCATTTGCAATCCCATAAAATCTGTTTCAATCTTTTCCACCTCGTGAGGTGGACAGTAAGTTTCCTTTATCAGTTCAACAAATTTCTCCCAGCTTAAATTGTACAAATGAACCTTCCCAGACGATTGAATCATTGACTTCCACCATATCAGAGCATCACTCTTGAATGACTGTGCAACATACTTCACCACATCCTTTTCCGCACATCCGCTAATTTCTACAACGGTCTCAATCTCGTCCAACCATCTCAGAGTTTCCACTGCTCCTTTCTCTCCAGTAAAATCTCGCAGCTTGCAAGACACAAAATACTTATACGAGCAACCGTCCTTTGAAAACTTAGTCTTTTTCTGATATTCCTCTCTCTTTCTCCTCACATTCGAGGAGTGTTCCGAGTATTCCTTCTTTTCTTAAGAAGGTTTTGAGTGTTGTTTGGTGGTATGCTTGGAGGCGTGCTTGGACGAGTGTTTAGAATGTGAAGCACTTGATTCTAATGGTTTATCAGCACGATCCTTTATTGCCTTTTCAACTTCTGTGGCAATGAGTGCTTGAAGATCTCCTTTGGTTATAATGATGTTCTCATTTGCGGCATCATCCTTCCTTTGATTATTCACGTCGTTACAATCCGCCATCTTGCTTGATGAAACTATAATATTAATAATATAATTTAAATTAATCATACATCCTTGATGACTTCTAATGTATGGTATAGCATAATAAAGCCATACAAACCTGTTATTTTTATGGGGGTGTTTAAGTATGGCACAAAGGCCTGTCACTAAGGACAAAAGAATAGCGTCAAGGGCTTGCCGCAATGTCTTGTTTTACAAAATGCCAAGATTACAAAAGAATCACGAAGCTTCGAGGTTTGAACGTAGTTTTACTACCTCGAGACAGGGAGTCATAGACTACAGCTGTCGTTTGTCACTAATGGACATAAACATAGCTCCTAAGCATCACACCACTAATGGGTGTTAAGTAAAATGATCATTATACTGATGGTTGATCAGGATCAAAATAGAGCATGTAGGTTTAAACGGAGTCCATTACCTAGACGGCTCGTGTGGTTCCTCAAGTCACACTTACCAGGAGGTTAATATCTTGAATATATTAACTTTTAGGATAAGCTCTTAAAATGATTTAAATAACTAGTCCAGATCATGCAGACTACGGAGGTTTAGAACATAGTTCACCATCTCTGGATAGAAGGGAAAATCTCAACCTTAACTATCATGGTAGAAAACCATATAACTACCGTTTTGCCAATTCATGTGATCTAATCACTTGGCGGGTGTAAATCATCAAGAGGATCTTTTTGGAATATTTCGCAGATCATAAATTGCGAATGAAAATCGAGACGATCGCTTGAATAACTTGGTGAGAGGAATACATAATTAAAATTCGAAAATTCCATTAATAATAATAATGCAATACAATAGTGTCCATAAATAGGACTTTATTAAAGGAAAAATTGTCCTTGTAGGGACTATACTTGAAATAATTAAAATGTCCACACAGGGACTAAATAAGACTTGTCCACGTAGGGACTTAATTTAAAATAACAAAATATAAAGATAGTTATGAATTTAATCTTTTTCCCTCTTAGCTTCTTTACTAGCCTTTTCAACAGCTTGTTATTCTTCTTATTGTCCTTGGCTGTTTGTTCCTGAAGTTTCTTGACCTTTTCTACCGCTTCAGTAAGAACTTCCATTGTTGGCAGTGGCTGCTGCGGTTGCGTTTTAGGTTGGGGTTGAGATGGTGCAACCGGATGTTGATAACTATAATAAGGATATCCACTTGGTTGGTAGGGATAGGGGTTAGGATAGTGTGCATTCATGGCCATTTCTAGATACGGGTCAGGAAGAGGTATATTATGACTGTGGCTATGCTCCGGCCAGGTAGAAGGTTCAAATAGGTTATATCCAGATGGGTTTGAATAAGAAGGGATAGGGTTATCAAAACCCGATGGTAGTAGTGGTGGTAGTGGTGACGACTCAGGCTCAACAGTTGGTTGCGGTTGGTTCTCCATAAAAGGTGAAGTATGCGAGGGTCAACCCATTTGTGGGTCCTCGGGAATAATAGGGTAAGGGTTAGGTGAGAGTGACCCTACTCTTGGTCCTAGGCGCACTGACATGCGTGCCCCACATCTTCTTGGAGGTGGAGGTGGTAGTGGCTGCTCTACCGGTGGTTCTTGTGGTGGAGTGTGGTATGAAGGTGTGTTGTTGTAGGATGGGGTATCATGGACTGAAGGAGTATTATAGAAAACGTATTGTCCCCAGCTTTCTTCCTAGCTATCAGTGTAATGATGAGGGGTTCCATTGTACGAGTTAGAACTGATGGATATGTCAATAGGGTGACCCATCGACCTGTTGCTGGCATTTCGGGTTCTGAATCTTCCTCCATAGGTTCAGGAGAATCTTCGGGAGGAGTTACCGAAAGTGAACGAAGTTGAATATCGGTGTTATAATTCCCATGAGAAGAATGGGAATGTGAATGGTAGGATTGATGGCTATGGTGCGAATGTTGTGAGTGATGGGAGTCTGGCGGTGGTGAGTATTCATGAGGTAAGTTAGGGTATGGCTCCCATGGTGATGAAGAGTCGTCTGAGCCCTCATATGGGTTATAAATGGGGGCGTTGGAAGGCCCTTGTTTTGAGGATCCACTCCTCATCAATCCATTTCCTTTTGCTCCTCTCAAAAATTTAGGCTGCTTTGTCCTACTTCAAAAATAAGTCAAACCACAAAACAAGGAAAAATAATATCAAATAAGGTAATGAGTAATCCTAGGTCATAGCCTAGACTCGAGAGTCTGAGGAATGTGTTACTGTATCGTTTGAGATCAAACACTAAAGACAAGTGTTGAATTCCCTCAAACGTTGGCTCTGATACCAACCTGTCACACCTTGATTTTCCATGTGTATTCTGGTGGGGCCTGTGGGGAGTATCGTGACATACAGTTGATATCATCATAACCAATTACAACACAGAGCAACACAGCGGAAGGCTTGGAGTAAAATATAAACTATTACAATCCATAAGTGTCGAAAGTTCAGAAAACACAAATAATATACAGACAGGGCTTGTAATAAGACCCACAGGCGGATCAGATAACATACAAAATGAAATCAGACTCTACAGGCTCAACTCTAAGGTCGCAACTCCTTAATGTCAACGCCCCGCAGCTTCCAGCCTATTGCGTACTTGTACTTGTATTTTAATTTTTGAAAATACGTCAGTTTACACTGGTAAATACTGTCAACCGACTCATTTGAAAACCCTTTCGAAAATGATTTTAGGTACATTAGCACATTTTTTAAAATAACATGGGACAGTACAAACGACCTTGTATACAGATTTACATGTCCGGCTTTTACATATGGGGCCCGGTACAGAAACCGAGACATGATCGACTGACACACCACTCTGAACTTTACCCAGTGTATGCCTACACGCCATGCTTTAGTCGTGGCCACTAATACTTTAGTGAGCCAAGGATATCCCGGACACGGTCAAGCGCACCCCCAATGTTTGAGTTTCAGACAAAACAGATCAAAATCGGGTTATGCAATTTTAGTTAATTATCACAACTGGATAAAACATAATTTCCATACCCGACCAAGCGGTAATAATTTACCGTATCTGAAGGGGTATGGTCCCAAAAACCTTGCGCCAATCAAGGAAACCATACCCACTAATAACTTCTAAGAAAACTGCGCGCAGAATTCTTTGCCAAAATAAGATTTATTAGAACTTTGTGCCAAATATCCAAGTGACGAAAGGATCATATAACTACCTTGCGCGGGCTCGCGCAAGGTTCAAAGTTAAAAGCCTAAACATTCTCTTTGGATAAATGCTTCATTTAACTACCTTGCGCGGGCTCGCGCAAGGTTCAAAGTTAACCTTGAACATTCTCGTTTGATAATGCTTCATTTAACTACCTTGCGCGGGCTCGCGCAAGGTTCAAAGTTAACCTTGAACATTCTCGTTGGATAATACTTCATGCACAAACCTTGCACAGATATTTATATCAAAGCAAGTATCCACCAAACGTTGCGCTAAGCAGCAAGGAGAAGAAGGAAGATCAGTTAACTAACTTGTGCTTCTCGTGCAAGGAGTCAGTAAATCCTGAGAGACTTTCCCTTAGCAAAATCCTTGACTTGGTGCAGAAGCAAAGGGAATCTTTTCTGTTATAACAAAATATACACGTGGCGATAATAGATGGGTAACAGTTGTGAAGCCTTCTAGAAGCCATTAACACCCAATCGTGCAAGCATCTTTTCGGTTATAACCAATTGCCACATGGCAGCATCTGGACGGCCAAGGAAGATCACGGTGATGGCATGCTCACATTTATAAGATGTAGTAATCTCATGTTGACACGTGGCACTCCCTAACCGCTGATGAGCTCACGATCCGTGTGCATTAACGGATTGCCAACAAACATTAACGGAATAGCAAAAGATTCAGTTAAAGTTAACAATCTCTCCTTTTGGCGCCAAACACCGGCTATAAATAAGTAACTTGGAGTTCAAGGAAAGGTATTCACTCTCAACAACTCTCTCTTACAATACTTACTTCCGACTACTTGTACTTATTCTCACGCTGAAGGGTGGTCACGGAGAGAACCCCCCTTCTCCCCGTGGCGAGCTAACGGTGTTCTATTTTGCAGGATCAGCCGGAATATTGTTCTATTCATCATCCATCGTGAAACCAAATGGAGGGTTAACCCTTTTATGCAGAGCCCATTCCATAGATCTACTTAGATTCTGGTCTAGCTGATCTTAGGTTTCTTCATTGGCGCCCACCGATTTCCATTTTCGTTTCGTTTCACTTAGATCTGCAACATCATGGCTGACGGGTCATCTTTTCAAGGTCCTCGATCAGGGATTCGACGCCTTGTTGTCGGACCTCAGGTCGACGGACAAATAGTTGAGGATCCTTCTGGCGAAGCTAATGCTCAGTATGATCCTAATCATGCGAGTATTCCTGTAACGCCGGCGGCTCCTCAGGTTGATGTTACGTCAATTTTACCACCGGGAGAGACTCCATTATCGTGGTTAATCAAATCTCAAGCGACTCTAAAGATGCTCAGTTATGTGCCCAAACCGGAACTCCAGCTTTTCAAGCTCCGGTTAACGCCCCTCAGGTCCGTGCTTCGCCGGCACCTCGAGTTTTGAGTTATAATACTCAAAGTCATGCTCGTTCCCCTTCGCGCATGCCTAAAGATGGAACAGAAATGTATTCTAAAACCAGGAATGATCCTGTTCATTCTGGTAATAGAAGCCAAGAAGACAACATTCAGCGTCGCCCATCTGTCCACTCTCGTTTGGGCTCGCGGTCTTCGCAGAAACGGGACACCCAACACGATGAGCTCGATAGAACCTATGACGAAGGGGATAGTGCAAGTATTTTCAATCGAATATCTGCAGATCATGCTAGTTACATGCCAAAAGTACGTGAAGTATACAATCCAGAAGCTGAGCATGATTACAATTTGGTGTATCGCCCAACCAAAGCAGTTGAGCAATCAAAGTTTACCAGAGAGATAGCACTGGCTTCGTTGCCATCCAACGTTGGAAAGTTTAACGGTTTGACCGATCCTGATGATCACATGCGCCTCTTTACCGGTGCAGGGTTACTTGGGTGCTGGACATTGCCAATGTGGTGTCACCTATTTGTACAGACCCTTACCGGTGCTGCGCGCCTTTAGTTTGATAATTTGCCGGCAGGTAAACTTTCCTCTTGGAATGACTTAAAAGAAAATTTTCTTACACACTTTAGTCAGCAAAGGCGATACGTGCGCGATTCCTCAGATGTAATGAACATCTGGCGGAGGGACGATGAAAGCCTCGAAGATTTTTTAACGCGTTACAATAAAGAGGTGTTGGAGATTGGAGATGTCAATGAAGACCTTATACGCGCGCAGTTCAAGTACGCGGTAAGGTGTGACGAAATGATTAAAGTGTTGTACGGTACAACTGGCCTTCCAAACAACTGGGATAAACTCATGGCGGCAGCCAAGGTCTACGCCCAGACTGAGCGCAACTTAAGTTCTAACAGGCCACCTCTACCTCAGAACCGTCCGCAAGACCTGAGTAGAGGTAGTCGCAAGTATAAGAGAAATTGGAAAGAGTCAAGTCAGAATTCGTATTCTCCTTATTCACCAATTGATGCGCGAGCAACAATCAACAAGATAACAGCTCAAAAAGCGATTAAGCAAGAGATTAGGGAACGTCAGTGGACTCCCTTAACGAAATCGCCAGCTGAGGTTCTCAGCACTGAGAATTATCAGTTTAAACAGCCGCAACCAATGAAAAACAAAAACGGGCAAGACCCAAATTTGTTCTGTGACTATCATAGAGACACAGGCCACAGAACAGATAACTGCATCAGTGTGTGCACGGAGATTGAAAAAGCATTAAAGAGTGGGAAGCTTACTCATCTAGTCCAGAATGTGTCGAATCGCTAAATCACACTATTATATCAACTATAACGCTTAACACTTTAATTTAACGCTTAATATAACTATCTAATGCGAATCGAATAACCAAACGAACTCTTAACACGAAATAAACGAAGAAAACCCAACTTTTGGGTCAAGTTCGCTCGAACTTGGTATTACCAAGTTCGGCCGAACTTGGCTGGCCAAAACAAAGTTTTCTTCTTTATTCTCAAGTTCGCTCGAACTTGTTTGATTCCTCACAGAATCAGCAAGTTCGGCCGAACTTGAATGATCTCTTTGAAATCCTAGCAAGTTCGCCCGAACTTGCAAGAATCTCATGCAAGTTCAACCGAACTTGGTCTCCATCAGCTCCCATTTTTCCATCTCCTATAAATACTCAGCTCATCCCTCTCATTTGCACTTGCTGACCAAGTTCGCTCAGGGCTCCCTCATTCAAAATATCTCGTGTTCTAAGTAAGAAACGACCCGATTTCGACTACAACAACGTTTATCAACAACCAACAAAGGTTTACAACGATTTTGCACAAGAATCTACCTTCGTTTTCATCAAAAACCCATTCTTTTACGAAAATCTTCATCTTTTTCTTCAAAATTTCTGTTTTTAACTTTGATCTACAAAATACGAGTTCGTTTGGTGTTAGCAGAGGCTACCCAAACACGAGATCTGCAAGATCTCGGCTTGTAAGTTCTAGATCTGAGAAAACCTTTGATAAATATCAATTTTGACACAAAATACAGACTTTTAAGGAGGTTTTGTTCATTTTCTGATATGAAACAAAGCGTCTATCATTCAAGATCCCAGATCTGGAAGCACAAGGACGTTTATGTTGGTTTACACAAGCCGGACTAACCCGAACGAACCCCGAGTTCGCCCGGATTAGCCCACGCTTTTGTAAAAACGGCTAAAAACTGCTCTAAAAGACCTCTCCGACCTAAGTTTGCTCAGTAGCACAGGGTTGGAGGGATGAACACTCGATTTACTCAGCAAACGACGCGAAAACGCAAGATTTTGGACCCGAAAACATCAAGTTCGCTCGAGATTGCACTGATTTTGATAGCATGGGAAGTCAAGTTCGCTCGAACTTGCCCTCTAAGGGTCAAGTTTTGCCGAACTTGAGTGGAAATGCCCAAGATTTACTTCAGAAGCCCTCAAGTTTGCTCCAACTTAGAAGTTTCTCAGGAAACTTCACAAGTTCGGCCGAACTTGTCTCCTCTCTTATCAATCCCCACAAGTTCGACAGAAATTGTCAAGTTTCCATAAGAAACTTACAAGTTCGCCCGAACTTAACTCTCAACTCAATAAACTTCATACAAGTTCGCCCGAACTTGGCTACTGCCCTATCAAAACTTAATCTTCCGTTCGCGTATGCAGGCTGATCCGACGCTCTTCTCGACTCTCCTCAGAATCTCTAAGCTGACTAAAAGGCACCCACAATGAGTATACTTGACCCATTTTCGCTTTAACGCACTTTTTCGGTGTTACATACGTTCCTATATTAAAATCACATCACAAATCAAAACTGTTTATAACACACGCGAATAATCTGGTTGTATATGCTCAATACGTGATACTAGAAACATTTGACTAGGACTTATTTTCGTTAACTTGCCTTCTTAGCTAGTTTGGTACTATAGTGTGGCTTACACTCGACAGGGTCTAGTTAGGATGGACGCGCGCAAGCATTATCACGGTAGTTAGCATGAGAATTGGGCCTATGTTATGTTAAGTGTTTTGGTGTATCATGATATGTAATTAGATTGTTTCGCAAACGCTTTCTCGACTATGCTAATATTATTCAAACTCGTATGCTCACCTTTACTTAATTGTATTGACTTGTATTTTAACGTATGTAACAGGTTGAGGATTTTAGCTATGGATGCTTGGATGTTGCATGCTTAGCGTAGTTTTGTTTTGACTTTATTTTGTTTACTTTCCAAGTGTAATAAATCTAGGGGATATCAAACCTTGTTTTTTTTGTGGGAGAACTTAGATTCTGTAATGATTGTTTAAAATGTTACGTTAATGGTATGGGACGTTAATGTTTGAATGATATTGTTAAATGATTGTTATGGAATTCTCACGAGACAATCTGGTCGCCTAGTGCCACTACCACGATGATTCCGCCATCGGTTGGGGTGTGACAAATTGGTATCAGAGCGCCATAACTTAGGATAATAGGTAGAATTGCCATGATTCGACCTAGTAGCATGTTTAAGTACCCGATTGACCTATCTTTGACTTAAATGTTAAACTACTTGCCATAAATGCTTAAATGTGCCTTTCCTAAGGCTAATATAATAATACACGCTTGGAAACGCTCGCATCACACCAAACGAGTGATCAAGTCGAGAATAGGTGTGAAAACCGAGAACTCTCAATGAGATCATTCACTCCGCGCATTCTCTCGCACGAGATACCTTCGTTGAGTTAGGAGTGACATCCAAACCTCAACGAAAATCTCCATTTCTATCTAGGAATGAAGTTGCTAAGTTAGGGGTGAAACCCGCATCTTAGTAACTAATTCCGCAATTCTATTTTCAATCTCACCAAAGTCTCGGTTATGCCGATGGTTTGGAACACATATTAACTGGAAGGGTAAACGTCGTTAGCCGCTTGCGGTGAGAACGTTTATCTATTAGGCCAAAGCGTGGGTCCAATGCAAAGAATAGTCGAATCACTTTGGCGTGTCAAATGTCTCATAACCCCGGACACTCCCAATTGATTTAAGCCTATATCGTCAATTTACGCATCATCGAGTTTATTATTATTTACGTGTTTAAAATCTTGAGAATTTTCGCCTTACTCGATTTCTCGCTTTGATGATTTATCATATCATTGATTTCTTGATTTATCGCATTTACGCTCCATCGAATGTATGCACAACTTGCACAGCTCCCGAAATCTAAAATGCTAAATTAATACACAAACCAAACTAATCGCTTAACTCGCTTACGCCTATGAGGACGTGTGCCTCATACGCAGTATTATCTCGCTTATCTCGCTATTATATCTCGCTTATATCTCGCATCTCGTATCGCGCTACGCATTGTTATTATTAGAAGGTGAATACGTGCAAATATGTGCTTATGTGCTTACGTGATTACGTGCCTACGTGTTTATGTGATTATGTGCCTTGTATGAATTATAATAATAATAATAAATATTTAAACATAACTCTATTATAATCGAATCTCGTCTAATCTAAATCCTTCGTGTAGATGTCTTCTATGGGATCGCACACCCGAAGGAATCTCCAGCGCAGCAACGCCGACAAGCGCATCGCTACAATGGTAGCCAAGGAGAGAGCTAAAGTCATCCCGCAAATTGTCTCAGAAATCCATGCTGTAAGCAGCAACTCATCTGCGGATTCTAAGGGAGATGCCCCGAAACCCCATTTCAGCTTTAAGCAGTTCAAAGCATGTGGACCGCTTACTTTCTCAAGCACCGAAGGGCCGAGTGCCATGTTCCACTGGTTTGACTCTATCGAGGTCACATTCCGCCAGAGTGGATGTCCCAAGGCTCTGCGCACTGTCAATGCTACCGGCGTGTTTCAATCAAGGGCTCTTGATTGGTGGACAGCCGAGCGCAATAGGAGTGGGAAAGACGAAGCTTACGGACTCACTTGGGAGGAACTTAAGGAAATTATGATCAAGGAATTTTGTCCTCCCTACGAGATCCAGAAGTTAGAGAACGAATTCTGGAATATCAAGCAAGATGGTCGCGATAACGCTGGTCTCACTGCTCGCTTCAAACAGTTGAACATCATCTGTCCCGGTCAAGTGGATACGACCGAGAAGGCAATAAAGAAATACCTCAACGCACTCCCCGATTGCATCGCTGACTTTGTTCAAGCAGCACGCCCTGCTACTATCGAGGAGACCTACCAGCTAGCCGCCGAGATTAATGACAAACGCGTTCAGTCTGGTTACTTTAAAAGCAGCAAGGTCGCAAATCAGGCAGTCACCGAATCAGCAGCTCCTACTACCGAGCAGCCACGAGAGCCAAAGAACAGTCACCGTAGTCGCAAAAGGGAAAACCCGAGTAAGAACTTTGCTCTTACTACTCCAGTGAACCCTCAGACACTCCAGTCAGCAGCACCAAATGCACCGCCAGCAAAGCGTGCGTACACTGGTCCGCACCCTATGTGCCCTAAGTGCACATATCATCATGGCGTTGGAGGCAACTGCCGTTTTTGCACAAATTGCAATATCTACGGCTATTTTACTGTGAGTTGCCATATGGCCCTCGCCAGCCAGCTCCTCAAGCTCCCGCAGCTCCAGCTTTACCTGCTCCTCCTCAAGCCAACCAGCAGCAAGCTCCAAAGGCACGAGTGTGCTTCGTGTGTGGTGATCCAAGCCACTTTGCTAATGTTTGCCCAAACCGCACCGTGAAACAAGAGCCACAGTAGCAGCAGCCTCAGCAACAGCCACCACCGCAGCCTCAGCAGCAACAACAAGCTGCGCGTTGAAGAGCCTTCAATCTCAATCACCGCCAGGCCCAGAATGACAACAATGTTGCCAATGGTACGTTTCTCGTTAATGGTATTTATGCTTCATGTTTATTTGATACTGGTGCCGATAATTGTTTTGTATTGTTAGAATTCGAAAAGGTTTTAAAATGTAAGCGCGCTAAACTCCCAAAGACTTTCGATGCGGAAGTCGCCACTGGAAAATCCGTTACCATTGATTCCGTCTTACGTGGTTGTAATCTCAATCTCAATAACCATGTCTTCTCAATCAATCTCATACCTATGCAGTAGGTAGCTTCGATATCATAGTAGGCATGGATTTTCTTCGTGAGAATCATGCTGAAGTTGCATGTTTCGATAAAATGATTCGCTTCCCCCTTCCGAACGGTGATCAACTTCATGTTTATGGTGAAACTCCCTCAAAGAAGTTGATTCTTTTGTCATGTACTCGAGCACACAAATGCTTGCAAAAGCGATGTGTTGCTTTCCTCGCCCATATTGTGAACCCGGAGAAAAAAGGAAGACTTATAAGGATGTTCCCGTTGTTTGTGAATTTCCCAAAGTCTTTCCCAACGATTTACCCGGTTTACCCCCTACTCGAGATGTTGAATTCCGTATCGATTTGATTCCAGGCGCTACTCCAGTTGCTAAAGCTCCTTATCACCACGCACCATCCGAAATGCGCGAGCTATCAAGCCAACTTCAAGAGCTTCTTGATAAAGGTTTCATACGCCCGAGCACTTCGCCATGGGGCGCTCCTGTCCTTTTCGTGAAAAAAGAAGGATGGATCGTTCTGAATGTGCATCGATTATCGTAACTCAACAAACTCACGATAAAGAACCACTACCCTCTTCCTCGTATCAACGACTTATTTGATCAGCTTCAAGGTGCTACTTGTTTTTCCAAGATGGATCTTCGTTCCGGTTATCATCAGTTACGCGTGTTGGAAGAAGACATTCCTAAAACCGCCTTCGTACCCGTTATGGCCATTTCGAATTCGTGGTCATGCCTATTGATCTAACAAATGCACCCGCCGTCTTCATGGATTTGATGAACCGTGTGTGTAAAGCCTTCTTAGATCGTTTCGTTATTGTTTTCATCGATGATATCCTTATCTATTCGAAGTCGAGAGACGAACACGCGCGTCATCTCTGTTTAGTGCTCGAACTTCTGCAAGGAAATCGCCTTTATGCTAAGTTCTCAGAATGTGAATTCTGGCTTGAAGAAGTCCAATTTCTCGGCCACATCGTTAATAGTCAAGGAATTCACGTCGACCCTGCAAAGATTGAAGCCGTCAAGAGTTGGATTACACCAAAGAATGCTTCCGAAATCCGTTCATTTCTTGGATTGGCGGGTTATTACCGTCGATTCATCGCCGATTTTTCTAAAATCTCCGTTCCGCTTACCGCTTTAACTCATAAAGACAAACCTTTTGTTTGGGATTCCAAGCAAGAGGAAGCATTTCAAACTCTCAAGCGTATGCTATCCAACGCTCCTATTCTCGCTTTACCCGACGAAAACGATGATTTTGTTGTTTATTGTGATGCCTCAAACCTTGGTCTTGGTTGTGTTCTCATGCAACGAGACAAAGTTATCGCGTATGCATCTCGACAACTCAAGATCCACGAGAAGAACTTACACTACCCACGATCTCAAACTCGGTGCAGTTGTTTTTACATTATAGATATGGCGACACTACCTTTACGGTACAAAGTGTACGGTCTTCACCGACTATAAGAGCTTGCAACATATCTTTAATCAAAAAGAACTAAACATGTGACAACGCTGATGGGTTGAACTTCTCAACGATTACGATTGCGAGATACGCTACCATCCCGGCAAAGCAAACGTCGTCGCCGATGCTCTAAGTCGATGAAGCTATGTATATGGTATTCGTGACTCTCAAGCTTGTGCTAAACTTGAAACTCTCATCTGTGTCGCTCAATTCGCTTGTTTTAACGAGAATACCCTTCAAGACGAAATGAAATGTGGTGCCCAAATTCAGCTTGTATCTAAATCTGATGTTATTTATTACTATCTCGATCGTATTTGGATTCCCAGTCGTGATAACCTTCGTAAATTGCTAATGACCGAAGCTCATAAATCTCGATATTCCATTCACCCCGGTGCTGACAAGATGTACCAGGACCTTCGTCCTAAGTATTGGTGGCCAGGCATGAAAAAGGATATCGCCTTGTACGTCTCAAAGTGCTTAACTTGTTCAAAAGTTAAAGCCGAACATCAAAGGCCCTCTGGTTTACTCGAACAACCCGAAATCCCGATGTGGAAGTGGGAGAGTATAGCTATGGACTTTGTTACTAAACTCCCACATACTTCATCTGGTCACGATAGCATTTGGGTTATCGTTGATCGTCTTACTAAATCTGCGCACTTTATTGCTATACGAGAAGACTTTAAGGTCGAACGGTTAGCCCGAATCTATACCGACGAAGTTATATGTCGACACGGGACGCCTCGTGACATCATCTCTGACCGCGACGGTCGCTTTACCTCGCGTCATTGGGAGACCTTTCAATCCGCTCTTGGTACTACTCTCAATCTCAGTACCGCTTTTCACCCTCAAACCGATGGTTAGACTGAGCGTACGATCCGCACCCTCGAAGACATGCTTCGTGCGTGCATCATAGATTTTGGTGGTAACTGGGATACGCACTTACCTTTAATTGAATTCTCGTACAATAATAGTTATCATACCAGCATTCAAATGGCTCCTTTTGAGGCACTGTATAGAAGAAAATGTTGATCGCCTATTGCATGGCACGAGATCGGAGAAGCACAAATCACCGGTCCCGAGCTAATCCAAGAAACGACGGACAAGATCCTCCAGATTAGAGACAATCTCTTGAAAGATCAGATCGTCAAAAGAGTTAGCCCGATAAACGCTGCAAGCCCCTACAGTTCAAAGTGGGAGATCACGTTCTCCTAAAGGTTGCACCTTAGAAGGGAGTGGTCCGCTTCGGCAAGAAAGGAAAGTTAGCGCCTCGATACGTTGGTCCCTTTAAGATTCTGGAAAGAATCGGTAAAGTAGCCTATCGTCTCGAATTAACGGAGGAACTTAATAATGTACATCCGACTTTCCACGTGTCTAACCTCAAGAAATGCCTCGCCAAAGAAAATCTCCATGTCCCTCTCGAAGATCTGCAAATCAACGAGACGCTCCATTTCGGGGAAAAACCCGTTGAGATCATGGATCGAGAAACCAAGAAACTCCGACGCTCCCGCATA
This sequence comes from Scalesia atractyloides, assembly GCA_947069175.1. Taxonomy (NCBI): domain Eukaryota; kingdom Viridiplantae; phylum Streptophyta; class Magnoliopsida; order Asterales; family Asteraceae; genus Scalesia; species Scalesia atractyloides. The sequence continues at coordinate 38,137,850 of CAMTDV010000019.1, read as the reverse complement.
CCTATCGTGAAAGTCCGATGGGAAGGCAAACGAGGCGCTGAGTTCACTTGGGAACTCGAAAGTGATATGAAAATGAAATATCTGCATCTCTTTGTTACGGCCACTGCCTAATTTCAGGACGAAATTCCCTAAAGTAGGGGAGACTGTAACAACTCGAAAATTCAATTGTTATCTTTTCTTTTGTTCTCTGTTTATCTATCCTTTTGTAATTCCGAGATTCGGTTAATAATAAAGTTCATATTAATTAAATTATAGTGTTGTACGTTATTATTGCATCTAATCGCTTATAAAATCGCATCGCTAATCTCATCGCAATGCAAATCGCAGTTATTTATGTGGTTTTATGTTATTTATGTGTTATGTGTGTTTGTGGTGTTAATTACGCTCGCTATCGCATCTCTCTCGCACTCTCGAATCGCTAAATCGCACTATTATATCAACTATAACGCTTAACGCTTTAATTTAACGCTTAATATAACTATCTAATGCTAGCCGAATTACCAGACGAACTCTTAACGCGAAATAAACGAAGAAAACCCAACCTTTGGGTCAAGTTAGCTCGAACTTGGTATTACCAAGTTCGGCCGAACTTGGCTGGCCAAAACAAAGTTTCCTTCTTTACTCTCAAGTTCGCTCGAACTTGTTTGATTCCTCACAGAATCAGCAAGTTCGGTCGAACTTGAATGATCTCTTTGAAATCCTAGCAAGTTCGCCCGAACTTGCAAGAATCTCATGCGAGTTCGACCGAACTTGGTCTCCATCAGCTCCCATTTTTCCATCTCATATAAATACTCAGCTCATCCCTCTCATTTGCACTTGCTGACCAAGTTCGCTCGGGGCTCCCTCATTCAAAATCTCTCGTGTTCTAAGTAAGAAACGACCCGATGTCGACTACAACAACGTTTATCAACAACCAACAAAGGTTTACAACGATTTTGCACAAGGATCTACCTTCGTTTTCATCAAAACCCATTCTTTTACGAAAATCTTCATCTTTTTCTTCAAAATTTCTGTTTTTAACTTAGATCTACACAATACGAGTTCGTTTGGTGTTAGCAGAGGCTACCCAAACACGAGATCTACAAGATCTCGGCTTGTAAGTTCTAGATCTGAGAAACCCTTTGATAAATATCGATTTTGACACAAAATACGGACTTTTGAGGATGTTTTGTTCATTTTCTGATATGAAACGAAGCGTCTATCATTCAAGATCCCAGATCTGGAAGCACAAGGACGTTTATGTTGGTTTACATAAGCCGGACTAACCCGAACGAACCCCGAGTTCGCCCGAATTAGCCCACGCTTTTGTAAAAACGGCTAAAAAACTGCTCTAAAAGACCTCTCCAACCTAAGTTTCCTCAGTAGCACAGGGTTGGAAGGATGAACACTCGATTTACTCAGCAAACGACGCGAAAACGCAAGATTTTGGACCCGAAAACATCAAGTTTGCTCGAGATTGCACTGATTTTGACAGCATGGGAAGTCAAGTTCGCTCGAACTTGCCCTCTAAGGGTCAGTTCGGCCGAACTTGAGTGGAAATGCCCAAGATTTACTTCAGAAGCCCTCAAGTTCGCTCGAACTTGCAAAGTTTCTCAGGATTCTTCACAAGTTCGGCCGAACTTGTCTCCTCTCTTATCAAACCCCACAAGTTCGACCGAACTTGTCAAGTTTCCATGAGAAACTTACAAGTTCGCCCGAACTTAACTCTCAACTCAATAAACTTCATACGAGTTCGCTCGAACTTGTGTGTTTACACACAAGTTCGCCCGAACTTGGCTACTGCCCTATAAAAACTTAACCGTTTCAGCTTTTCAGAGACTGATGCACTTCCATTCGCGTATGCAGGCTGATCCGGCGCTCTTCTCGACTCTCCTCAGAATCTCTAAGCTAACTAAAATGCACCCGCAGTGAGTATACATGACCCATTTTCGCTTTAACGCACTTTTTGGTGTTACATACGTTCCTATATTAAAATCACATCACAAATCAAAATTGTTTATCACACGCGAATAATCTGATTATATATGCTCAATACGTGATACTAGAACATGTGACTAGGACTTATTTTTGTTAACTTGCCTCCTTAGCTAGTATGGTACTTTAGTGTGGCTTACACCCGACGGGGTCTAGTTAGGATGGACGCGCAAGCCTTCTCACTGTAGTTAGCATGAGAATTGGGCCTATGTTATGTTAAGTGTTTTGGTGTATCATGATATGTAATTAGATTGTTTCGCAAACGCTTTCTCGACTATGCTAATATTATTCAAACTCGTATGCTCACCTTTACTTAATTGTATTGACTTGTATTTTAACGTATGTAACAGGTTGAGGATTTTAGCTATGGATGCTTGGATGTTGCATGCTTAGCGTAGTTTTGTTTTGACTTTATTTTGTTTACTTTCCAAGTGTAATAAATCTAGGGGATATCGAACCTTGTTTTTTTTGTGGGGAACTTAGATTCTGTAATGATTGTTTAAAATGTTACGTTAATGGTATGGGACATTAATGTTTGAATGATTTGTTAAATGATTGTTATGGAATTCTCACGAGACAATCTGGTCGCCTAATGCCACTACCCCGATGATTCCGCCATCGGTTGGGGTGTGACATCAAAGTCCTTTCGGCAACAACAATGACTATTACAAGAAAGCATTGCAGTACATGCCATATCCAAAGAGAACTCAAGTTGAAGTTCAAGATAATTCCTCAAAGCCAACTGAACAAGCTCTAGTTGTGTCTCATGAAGACGAAGGGTTTGACTGGAATAAGTATATTGGCAAGAAGATTGGAGTTGATTTGATGGCAGAGATTTTGGATGAATCGGAATCAATGGTTGATGATGCAACTCTGGAGAATGCGATCTTAGAAGAATATCTGCAAAGAACAGAGGAAGAGGAAATGATCTATTACGAGACAAAGATGAAGAACATTATTTCTCCTAACTTTGATTCTAGTTTTGCAGGTTGCTTTGGAAATACATCACAAGAGCAAGTGGCTGAAGAAAAGAAACCAGAGGTCGAGGAGGTATTGACGTGATAAAGGAGATGAATGCAGAGAACCTCACAAAGATTGCTGACAAAGCCATGATGACAAATATGAAACAGGTGGGTTCAGAGGTAAAGGTGATTGAAAAGGAAGTTGTGAAAGTTGTGGAGGTTGAAAAACCTTGCACAAAGTGCACAAAACCTTGTGAGGATGTGTCGAGAAATCTCAAATTATAAGCAAACTAACTGTGCATAACGAAAATTTTAGATACGATTATCGCACGATGAAAGAAGCTTATGATAAGATGAAAGGCACTTATTGCAATGTTGAAAAAGCTAATATAGAACAAGGTGCCACAAAAAGAATGTTAAAAGCAACGGCAATTGAAAAACAAGAAGCAATTAATATGTATATAAAGACCATTGCTGAAACAAAACAAGAGTGTAGGACCATTATACGGATCGTTCGGGCACTAATCTGATAAACCTAAGGTAAACGTGCGGAATCCGTTTGCTTAGGCGACATTGGATACACTCATTTGTTTCTGTTTAACACCGTTTCATTGATTATATGACGTTAAAGACCTGGAAACACTTGGACAGAGCTTCGCCTCTGTCGTGATGTTGATTAACGATACCAGAAAGCTCAAAGCAAGGGGGAGCATGGATGTTAAAGTTATTAAAGATATAAAGATCAAGAGAACATTAAAGACTCAGGAACTTAATTTAAGAATGATGACTATGGCAACATCCAAGGGGGAGTCTGTTGATGCATATGTCTGTTGCCTACGTCATCGTATAATATCTAGTCAGTATTTAGGAGCGAAATGTCGAAGTTTATGTATATTTAAGGACAAGTTTGCTTGAAATGGTAGTGTTGTAGTCAAGTTCGGCCGAACTTGACTAAGCAAGTTCGCCCGAACTTGCACTCCCACAAGTGAACTTGTGTTAGTATAAATAGGAGCTTTGATGTTTCATTTGTAACCTCAGAGATTTTGTCACGACAGAGGCGAAACTCTGTCAAAGTGTTTCCAGGATCTGTAACGTTGAATATTAATGAAACGATGATTAAATAGAAACAAATGAGTGTATCCAATGTCGCCTAAGCAAACGGATTCCGCATGTTTACCTTAGGTTAGCCATATTAGTGCCCGAATGATCCGTACAATGGACCTTCAAGTGGTATCAGAGCAGGATTGGCCTAATTTGAGGACATTGGACCGAAATCATCTCATCTTCCACTCATTTCTTTCATTTTTAACTTTTCATGGACGATTCACAGATAAAATGGATTGATTTTCAAGTATAATACGTAAAATCCATAATAGATAAAGCCTGGAAAAGATCAGAGCTTAAAACAAATGAATTCATGTCAAAAATTGCAAAAAAACATGTCGAGTAACTCATGTTCGCTCGAACTTAACATCAAGTTCGCTCGAACTTAACATCAAGTTCGCTCGAACTTGACTGAAAAATTCACATTTTTCATCAAGTTCGCCCGAACTTGATTGATTTTTCAAGGATTTTGGGTAAGTTCGCTCGAACTTGCTTATTTTTCAAACAAATTTCATCACGTTCGCCCGAACTTGACTAAATATTGTTGAGAAATATTACAAGTTCGCCCGAACTTGTAAAGCCTCTTGAAATTCTTACAAGTTCGCACGAACTTGCTTATTTCTCTTGAAACTTATACAAGTTCGCCCGAACTTGTTAAATAGCTGAGTTTCACACACTGTGACAAGTTCGACCGAACTTGTCCAAGGTTTAAAAAAAACGTCTCGGACATTATATATCGTTAGATTCGTATTGACGAGACGAGTTTAAAGCTCTAATCTGGTAAAAAAAGTTTTCCAAAAAATTTTAAACGTATTTAGCAAACCGATACGTTGATACTGTCGGTTAAAAAGTCAATTTTTTCTAAAAATTGTATGTTTGCTAATCATTTTTCAAGTGTTTTGAATGACAGATTAGTTTGGAAAACGAAATGGAGTCCATGAAGCCTCCTATGTTGATAAATATAGATGAATATGATGTTTGGAAAGGAAAATTTGAGAGCTGGGTCAAAGCTACATATTTCCGCAGTTGGGTCGTGATTGAGACAGGTTATGTCATTCCTAGAGATGAAAATCATCAAATTCTGGAGAAGTGCAAATATTCTACTCAACAAAAAAATTATTATTTTGCTGAAAAGAAAATGATTAATCTGATACAGCAGTCGGTGAAAGAAAATATCTTAAATCTGCTACCAGAATGTGATACGGCACAAAAGCTATGGAATGCTCTACGTGCTAAATATCTGGAGCATGCTGAGATGATTAAAAGCAAGGAGGTAAAGGTTGTTGATAAAGAAGTGGTAAAGGTGCAAATTGTGGAGGTTGAAAAACCTTGCACAAAGCGTACTGAATCTGTGTGCTTAAATTGTCAAAAATCCTAATCTATTAATGTCAAATTTTTGAAAGATTTGGAATGTTTGTCATTAGAAAATAAAAAGTTAAAAGAAAATGAAAAGAATTTTGAAAATTAAATAAAAATTTTAGAAAATGATAAAATTGTTTTTGAAAAATTAAATATAGAAAATCAAATAGCAATAAATTCTCATATTGAGAAAATTGCTCAACTTGAAAAGGAAGTTGAGATTGTTAAAAATAAAGCTGTTAATTCAGAAAAATTATTGAAAGGTTGTGTGACCTCCTCATTAAAGTTAGATCATATATGTCCAAAACCGATCAATGATAATAAAAAGGAAATTCCAATAAGTGATAATATCACAAATTATGACGATGTCATAATTGAAGATTGTGATGATGATACCCATGATGAAAGAGCTAAAAATGATAAACATGAAATATTTTTAAAACTAAAAGAGAAATTCCAAGATACTGTTCTACAATCTTCTGAGAAAGGTGAATGCTCAACGCAAAAACCTTCTAAGCAGAACGAAAACAAAAAGAAAAACAAAGTTTTAGAATTCTGAAAATTTTCAAAAGAAAAATAAAAGTTCATCGGTACGATCATCCAATCATTATCAAAACTCACAAAAAATTGAGAATAAGTGGTGCAGGTCGGACCACAGTGCTTCAAAGTCAAATCAATTTTACAGAAGAAGCAGGAAAGATGACTACTACATGTCAAATCAATGTGCTGATTTGGGTGTTTGGTCTGAATGGGGAGATTGGTACGATAACAGAGTGTGTTACAACTGTGGATTTGGTGGACACATTGCTGTTAACTGCCTGAAAAAGAGATTTGATACGAGAAGATGCTATAAATGTCAAATCAAAGGTCATATTTCCAAGGATTGTCCGACTAATCTGAAAAGAAAATCGGTTAAATCTCAATGGGAGAAAAGACCAGAGGAGAAGAAAACAGAGAAGAAAAATGGGAAAACTGTAGAGAAGCCCAAAGAACAAAAAATCAAGTTATCACAAGGGCAAAAAGACAAATTGAGGAAAAAGAGAAAGAAAGTTAGAGAGTATCTGGAAAAGATTTTGTCCTCGGATACGTCTAAAAAATCAGATAAAAGTTCTAATGAATCATTTTACTCACAGTCAAATAAAACGAATTCATCAGATACAAATCTGAGGACAAAAGAGAGAGCAGTGGAGAAAAATTTGATAATTCAAACAGTTAAAAAATAAAAGAAAGTAAACTTTTCAAATAAAGTTTCTATCAAACTGTTTGAGTATCAAAAAGAGTGTGAATGTTTGTTTACTTCAGATGTTAATGATTTTGGTAAACCTAAATCCAGAATGTATTGGGTTTCAATTCAAAACTGATTAAAGTTTGTTTGAATGGGCAGGATAACCAAGCTTCAAGTCAAAGGTCATTTCAGAAGCAGTGGTTCTTCATGCAGAGAGACAGGAGACAGGAATGATATTCCACACAAACAAAATGGTAGTCTCGCGTTCGCATTCGTAAAAAGTCGTTTAATGGTTACAATGGAAGATTCTTATTTTCGATTTTAAAAGATGTTTTCAATTTTACGGGGACAAAATTTTTAAATTGTCAAAAATTCCTGTAAAATTGAAAAACATCATTTCAAAAGCATTTTAGATAGATAAAAATTTTCAAAAAGCCAAAAACAATAGAAAATCTTAAAATGTAAAAAACATTAAAAAAGAAAAATAAGATTACTTGTGCGCAAAAAGAAAACGATAGTACATCAGTGGACTATCACAGTACGCTAAATATTTGTAAAGTTTAAAAAGTCATAAACAAGTCTTACTATGGATGTGTCGATAGGCTTTACACGTTTAGTAAATTGTTTCAGGGATATAAACTAAATTTTACAACTGCTTAAACTTGTGGTTTAACATATCTTGGATATATGGACTTAGTACTCTGAAATTTTGTTTGAGAGATTGCCTGATTCTGAGATACGAGGTCTTTATAGACAGTTGATTTCTGGGGTATTATACAAGTTCTTCTTATTTTGCGGAAGCAATAGCCTAGAACTTCTATAATACTTTTGCAATAAACCCCTAAACTGCATGCAATCTTGAAAGTATCGAAAGATCTAATAATTTGCAGTGCTGAAAAGATTCCTTAAATGGAACACACCTTAAAGTCGAGCCTTCATCTCTTTGTCTGTACGGTAGTACTAACCTGAGCTCTCAAGGCATCGCATTACCCTGATACAGATATCAGTTACGCTATATTCACCTGTAAGATGAAATCTAGGGAATTTTGATACGAGAGTATATTCAAGAAGTGGGAACCACAGATAAGTCAAGTTTCATAATTCTTACCCTAACATATCTTGGAACAATTTAGAAATGTGTTAAAGTTTAGATGGATAAACATATCGACAATCTAGGTAAACAAGTTTAAAACTTAAAGTCGTTAAAAGGTCAACGGTACTGGTGGTATGTCTCAAAAACTGATATGATCCTCTAGCACGTTTTCTCACAAAAATATAAACTGTAAATATTACATTTTAGTTTATTTACATTTCTGCATTCAATATTAAAAATCCAAAAAGATTTTCTTTCAAAATCTTCCATGGTAACCTGATAATATTGAATGTGAGCCGGACCAACGAGACGGTTAAGAAACTGTTTGTGTGTGGATACGTGTGATTGTTCTTAATCGTCAAATCTTAGAGATTCAGAGCATCATTTAAGGGGGAGCTAGATAAACATGTTGATTAAAGATACCAGAAAGCTTAAAGCAAGGGGGTAGCATGGATGTTAAAGTTATTCAAGATATAAAGATCAAGAGAACATTAAAGACTCAGGAACTTAATTAAAGAATGATGACTACGACAACATCCAAGGGGGAGTCTGTTGATGCATATCTCTGTTGCCTACGTCATCGTATAATATCGAGTCAGTATTTAGGAGCGAAATGTCGAAGTTTATGTATATTTAGGGACAAGTTCGCTTGAAATGGTAGTGTTGTAGTCAAGTTCGGCCGAACTTGACTAAGCAAGTTCGCCCGAACTTGCACTCCCACCAGCAAACCTGTGTTAGTATAAATAGGAGCTTTGATGTTTCATTTGTAACTTTCAGAGATTTTGTCACGACAGAGGCGAAGCTCTGTCCAAGTGTTTCCAGGGTCTGTAACGTCATATAATCAATGAAACGGTGTTAAACAGAAACAAATGAGTGTATCCAATGTCGCCTAAGCAAACGGATTCCGCACGTTTACCTAGGTTTGTCAGATTCGTACCCGAACGATCCGTAGCTTCGCCTCTGAAATGCCAAAGTCTCTGAAGGTTACAAATGAAACATCAAAGCTCCTATTTATACTAACACAAGTTCGCTGGTGGGAGTGCAAGTTCGGGCGAACTTGCTTAGTCAAGTTCGGCCGAACTTGACTACAACACTACCATTTCAAGCGAACTTGTCCCTAAATATACATAAACTTGGACATTTCGCTCCTAAATACTGATTCGATATTATACGATGACGTAGGCAACAGACACATGCATCAACAAAGAGCTTCAAGATATGAAAATTGAAACTGAACGAGCAAGACAACTTTTGCTCAGTTATACGACAAACGCTTATGTCATCGATCACATCCTTCCTACGATTAAGTCGGAGAAAAATGATGAAAAACCAAAAGTTAAGAAGCGTGGAGAGTATAGCAATGTTCCACCTCCATTGTGCGTAAGTTATTGTCACAAGAAAGTGGATGGTATTGAAAAGGCAACTAACATAACACTTTTATCAGAAACAAATGATAAGTTGCCTGAGAATATTGATGTAGTCTACACGACATCTAACGATGACAGTGAAGCAGTTGTGAAAAATGTGGTTGAAAATGTTTTAGGAAATGATTCTAATGATGACAGATTTGAGAGCGCCAACTCAAGTTTGAACAATTCTTAATCACAATCTGAAAATGAAGAGACTTCTTCGGAAAATAGCCTAAGTGATTATCCTAACGTTGTGATGTACAAAGTTAAGGACTCTAATAGACTATATTTTGATGATAGTTTTCAGATTCGAAATGTGAAAGAAGATCAAATCAATAAACTATTCAAACTTGTTGAAGTATCATCAGATGATCTAGAGAAAAATGAAAAGAAATTTTACTCAAAATCCAAGAATGTTTATAACAACTACCGAAGGAATGGTGGTGACTTTCCTAAGAACAGGAGAGCGAGTTTGGGTTTGGTAGTAGAAGATGAACCGAAAAAGATTCAGAGATTTTGTGTACTAGACGGCGAAGCTCTGTCCAAGTGTTTCCAGGATCTGTAACGTCTTCTAATCAATGAAACGGTGTTAAACAGTAAAGAACTTGTATCCAATGTCGCCTATGCAAACAGATTCCGCACATTTACCTTAGGTTTGCCAAATTAGTGCCTGAACGATCCGTACAACGGACCTTCAATATAGAAAATATTGAAGGAACCCTTTACTATATTTTAGGGGAACCTATAAACAAATTTGTATGGTGGTTTACTGGTAAAGCGTGTAGTTTATATAGCTGAGGTCTCGAGTTTAACTCCCATGAGAGTGGTTTTTTTTAATTTCTTTGTGTTTTATATGCTCAGGTATGCAACAAGTTGCCCCTCATTTTAGGTAAAATCTTGATTAGGCCCCTCAACTCTCACCATCAGATCTAAAGCTTTGTCAACACTCATGTAGTGCATCTTGTACTGCAACAACTTTCTAATAAGTATCTGTTGGTTATTTTTTCATGTGAGTTTAATTAGATCCCAGTTATTTTAATTGGATCTCTAGTTAATTGTTTTCTGTAAGGTAGATATAAATCCTTTTGTGCATATGTGGTGATAGGAAATGACAAAATGAGCGATGAGGCCCATCATAATAACTTTCTATTAAGTTTGTGTAAGTTTATTATTATCAGTTTTGAGGTGAAAATGAGGAAAGTTTAGAACAACAAATTTTCATTTGATTTAGGCCTCTAAAAAGTTAAGCTGGCTGACTTGAAAATGCTAGATACGGTTCAACCGAAAAGAAGACCCGACCCAGCAGATTAAATGTTGCAACATAATATAATACTCAAAATTAGAACTTCTCTTGGTAACATTTGTTAAGTTAACTCGTATTCCACAAATATACAAATCCTTGTAGTACAGTAGTCTCCAAAAATAAGTAAAATCTTTTTATTATGTGATGAACCTTACCCGGCTCGACCTGAATCATCGAACTGACCCGAATTTTTTTACGTTGGCACATCTGAAATTGGAACATTTAAAAAAGTGAACCCCTTTGAAAAAATTCCTAGATCCGCCACTGGATATAGATATAGATATAGTTGTTGTATTAAGTTTAAATTTTGATGTATTGTACACTTCATTTATGTTTATTATGGGTTTGTTTAAAGTTTATACATTTAGTTATATGGTTATCTATTGGTTATGTTGTTTAAACTTAGTTACTTCTTAGATTTTATTTAAACTTCGATATTTTGTAGGGTTGATTTTGATATTTTATTGTTGATTAATAATTTTTATATTCTAACTTATAATAAAAGAGTCTATTTAACGTCATGTCACGTGTCAATTTCTCATTTAATATATTAAAAATAATAATAGATAATATTAGATTAATATCTAATTCTAATATTATTATTTCAAATAACAAGAAAAACAAACTTTTCAAATTATATTATATGATGGTTGTAATATGGGTTTTAAAACCCACGAATTATTAATTAATGTATCCAAAATTCAATGAATTTGATTTGTAATATAACTTAATTGTAGGTTAGTGTGATCGATTCATGGACTTATATTGGGAATTAATGCATGTATCTTTTGCTATATTACTTATCGTTTAAGGTATAAATAATCCAATTCATTTTACATATATGCTATATGTAATGGGTCACTCTGCAACATCTTTTGTATATTTTTAAAGATTATGTGCTACTCCGTTTTATCTAACATATATATTATGATAAGTTACATGGCACCTTGTGTGGCAGAGTGATTAGACCAAAACGTCTCTATGTTATTCGTGTATCTATATGTCAGAAGAAACACTTTAAATCTGGTGTGATCTAGTCTTTTATTATAATTATTTGATTCCACATCTAAAATTACAAAAAATAAACGATGTTTTACACAGTTAATTCGTGTAATAAACAAAATTTTAACCTAATTATTAATAAAACTATGACCAAAATAACTAAATTATAATATAAATATAAATTAATAAATAATAACCGAGTCAAAATTTAAGCATAAAATTTTTTCACAAGCTATAAAAAAAAACTCAAACCGAGACAAGCTAAAATCCAAGCTCTTATCAATTACCCATAGACGTTAATTTATTATATTGTTTTCCTTTGCTTCTTTAATCCGTCTCCCCCTTTCCAACAAGTTTCTCCCCCTACCTCTCTCTCGATCTAATCTGCTCTTTTGAATTGTGAACTCATGACGCTTGGCTCAGGTGGATCCAGTGTTGTCGGTGAGTTTTCTCAATCCTTTATTCTTCTTATCCTTTCGTTGCACTTACTTGTCAATATTCCGATACCTAGTTTACGAATCGGATGACACTGACTCCTGATTTTGGTTTTTTCAATCGCTGTATATGCTCATTCGTTAACGTACCATATATGTATTGGGGATTTGTGTTGTTTGCCAGGTTTTGTTTTAAATTTAATTTCATGACTTTTGTGTTTCTGTTTCCAAAGTTTGATTGTATCATGTATAAGGTTTATGATAGTTTTTTTAAATGATTATAAAGTTAGGTTAGGTTACCTATTATTTTATGTAGTAATTGTTGCTCTATGTGGATGAGTGTTTACTTTAGAGGCCTTGGCGGTTTCGGAATTGAATCTTTAGTTTATTCCTGTATAATTTAGTGTTTGATAAAAAAGATCATCACCAGGTCTTAATGTTCAGATGTATGAAAGTTGGGGATCTGAGAGGATAGTTATTCTAGCTTCTAAATTTGCTTGTGAAGCTTTACGAGTTGTGTAATCTGGCAAATATGGCGGTCGGTCAATTATCACTCTGCATAATATAGAATCTTTAGTCTCGAGTTTTTGCTGTTCACTGTGGTCCGTTCTGTATAAGTTAACGGGAAGCTCATAACGTTTTAGTTGGGTGATGATACTTACCCGGTCCTATGCCCATGTTTTGTGTCATCATGTGAATTCACATCATTAGTAGCCATGCACACGTTTACTACATAAGTGGTTTAGTGGGTCTAGTAATTGTTTGAGTCATGCATAGTGGGTAGGGTAGTTATTTTATTATTTGTTGCTTTAGTTTTTATTCGGTAATTTCATGTAAGGCTATATATAGAATGAAGATTTTAAAAATGGTTGCAAATGTCTCTTCTCTTTCTGTTAACTTCTTTGGAGTTTGACCCGCTCAAAGGGTTAGCCTAACCCGCTTAACGGGTTACTATCAGGTGATATGATGAGATATATGTTGTTTTTGCTATGAGTTATGAGTTGGTCCTTGAGAATGTTACGAACCAAATCGTAATTAAATGATCCAAAGAAAATAGATAAGAACATGAGAGAAAACAAGACTTTTGGAGGTGACTAATTCATTTTTCATTCATAATAATAACTTAGAACATAAATGGCTTTATATAGCCTTAAAAATAGATAACCAATACTACCACTAACACCACTACCATAACTAAAAACATGCGTCATATAGGAAAAAACTAATTGCCATGCAGATGCATGGACTTCATGGGTTAACCGTATAAGGCACACATCAGAGAATTAGTACTTCGCTTTAATGTTCTTGCGTAAGTCCTACTTACAAACAAACATAAGGTTCATCATTTGTTTATGTGTTTTCTTGGTGCATATTTTGCCAATTTACACTTACATGCTGTTAGGAGGAACACATTATATGATTATCTCACAAAACTGTGGCAATTATCAGATTGTGCCTGTAATAGTTATCATCTGAATCCTTTGTTGTTTAGTGTTGTCCTTCTCATTGAACATTTACTACTAGTGCTATCATAACTGCGGTTCTTAGTGGGAGATAACTGAGTAGTTGAGATTTCAGAAATGCTACTTGGCTCTTAATCCCTAATTTAACGTCATTTTTATTCGAAGAAAATGATGGCTACTGTGACCAAGTTTATCAGTAGATTTAGACGAGGTCCTATTATCACATCCGTTGATGTTGATCATAGGGGGGCTGTATGGATGTGTGTTTTAATAAGCGTGCCGAGGCACGGGGTGCAGCAAGGCGAGGCTAACATTGCTTCAGGTGCGGGTGCGGCATGGCATGTGCGCTTCGCAATGCATCATGTATAGGGTACTTTCTGAAGGTTGTATACTTGTATATCTTTTTGTATATCTTTTTTTGGGTCCGATATGCTGGTTATGGGTAACTGAATCAGAAATTAGAGGGTTTCCAGATTAATTTGAAGATCCATGGAGGAAATGAGAGGGTTTTAGATATGACATACAGCTTCCTTTGCATTTTTCTCTGTTCGGTCTTTCTCTTTCTCAAAGTTCCCAGGTGAAGCAGAGAGAATAGTTGGGGTATGAAAAAGAGGCTATAGAGATGAAGAAAGGTGACAGTATATCATATATGGTTGTACATAGTCATTAGAGACAAAAAGATAGGGTCATGTTTGTTTGCTGTACATAGAGCTTGTATAGTTGTACGTACGGATAAAAAGGTAGGTCATGCTTTTTAGGGCTGTACATTAGGCTTGTATACTTGTATATAGAGATAAGAAAGGTAGGTCACCTTGCGCATAGGCACACTTTTGACAACACATGGTAGGGTGTGCTTTAACATCCTTATAGCGTGTATTTGTTTTGTTTTTGTGGGTTATCTTTGGACATTTCGGTGTCTATGTTAAAGAGGCTAGGATATAACTTAAGTTATACACAAGCATGCCTCGCGTACATGATACACACACTTTCAGATCTCGTTCTTGTCTCAGCTGTGGGAACCTCAAAGTTGTAGCTCTTTCTTTTTGGGCTCTCATTCTTTTGTAATTATTTTATGTTGCAGTGCCTAGAAATTTCAGATTGCTGGAGGAACTTGAGCGCGGAGAAAAGGGTATTGGAGATGGCACAGTGAGTTACGGGATGGATGATGGCGATGACATTTATATGCGCTCATGGACCGGCACCATCATCGGTCCTCACAATGTAAACTCTGTTTATTCTCTAGTAAATTGAGTACATGTCATGTGTATAATAACACGGTATACATTGTACTTTTGTTCATTCTGTTGTTTTGTCAGTCTGTACATGAAGGACGGATTTACCAACTGAAGCTATTTTGTGACAAAGACTACCCAGAGAAGCCTCCTACTGTCCGATTTCATTCTCGGGTTAACATGACCTGTGTCAACCATGAAACTGGAGTGGTATGAACTGTTTGACTTTTCTTAAGTCAAAGATTGAATTTCTATAATTGGTCTTAGGGGTGAATGTTTCCAACACGACACAAAAATAATCAGGTATTAGGTTGTCATATCTAACTCGTTTAATAAACGGGTATGTTCAGGTTGACCAGTTTAACTAAATGGAAAAGGGTCGTGTTCAGGTTGACTTGTTTAACCGTTTTACTTGAAAAGGTCGACTCACCCAATTGACCAACCAACCTGTTTAACTAAACAGATCGATTCGTCAATCTGCTTAACTAAACAGGTTGATCAATCAACCCGTTTAACCCAGCTGTTACTCGCCAACAAAATTAACTCATTTACAACTTCATTTTACCCGCCAACCCGTTTGCTTTTAGATAAATGTAGGGGTGTTCATAAAATTCGTTGCTCGCTCGGAAAAAGCTCTAAAAAAGCTCGGTTGTAAACGAGCTGGCTCGGCTCGATTTGTAAAGACCCAGTTGACCCAACAGCCTGTTTAATTAAACCAATTGACCAACCAACCTGTTTAATTAAACTGATCGACCCGTCAATCCGCTTAACTAAACAGGTCGATCCATCAACCCGTTTAACCCAGTTGTTACTCGCCAACCCAATTAACTCATTTACAACTTCATTTTTACCAGCCAACCCGTTTGCCTTTAGAGAAATGTAGGGGTGTTCATAAAGTTTGCGGCTCGCTCTAAAAAGCTCTAAAAGTTTGGTTGTAAACGAGCTGGCTCGGCTCGATTTGTAAATGAGCCGAGCTCGAGCTAGGCCTTGCCCTTGGCTTGTGAGCTCACTAGCCAGCTCCAGTTATTTTATTTTATATAAATTAAATTTAAATTTAAATGTATTAAAATAAAAAATATGGGGGAGGGGTTGAAGTTTTAACATTCAAGTTTAATTAACCAATAACATGTAAAAAATGGGAAAATAAGCAAAGAATATACATATGATACTTTAATATACCTTTCTGTCTTTAAAATATTAGAAAAATAAAAATGATACATATAGAGATATGTGTACTTTTTTTGTATTTTATGTTATCATTACTTGTAAAATAATATAAAAAAATTAACAAGCTTGCTCGATTTGGCTCGAGCTGGCTTGAACATTTCACAAGCCGAGCTTGAGCTCGACTTTTCTGCTCGATTACATAAACGGGCCAAGCCGACCTAACTCGTTTATGTTCGAGCTCAAGCTCAATCTGGCTCGACTCGGCTCGATTACAGCCCTATATAAACGGGTAAACATGCCGTGTTCAGGTTACATGGTTTTAAGTGTGTCCGGATTGGGGTTTATAGTTTTAACACGAATAAATATATGGATTGTATTCGGGTTGAACAACTCATTCGCCAACTTAACACGTTTGACACCCCTAACATATTTATATTGCTTGCGTGTAGGTGGAAGCCAAGAAGTTTGGAATTCTGGCGAACTGGCAGAGAGAATGCATGATGGAAGACATACTGATACAGCTTAAAAAAGAGATGGCGGCTCCCCACAACCGTAAACTTGTGCAGCCACCCGAAGGTACTTTCTTTTAGTCGTTGAAGGAATCAAGTAAAATGATAAGAAAACATTATGGCATGTGATATCTGGTGCACATTATTCAAATGATTTATGGGTCAAAATCCTCATGGAAGATGTCTCCTTAAAAAAACCCTTGTCCTGTTTGATGTTGTTTGATTAATGGGATCTTTGTTTGTGTCAACTGTTTAATATATGTATCCATTTTGACAAGTCAATTGTAAGATTTGGCTCCGCGTGCATGTTTCATTGGTTTTACTAAAACTTCTTGTGGAGTGTCTTTTTGATTAATTCCCCCAAAAAAAACATGTTTTTTTCGTCAAGAATAAGTAAATGTTTCGATAACCGCACTGGAAGTTGACCTGCAAACTGGCCAGCTTATCTCAAAATCGATCCTCCGACAAATGGAGGCGGCTGGTATGTGGTTTATCTGATTTCCAGTTTGATCAGATTTGGTTCATTAGCTCATAAGTCGTAACTGGACTTGCCACACACCGTTCTTATTTCCATGGTTGTACATGCCGGTTGTTTTACCTTTAAAAGCAATTGACTAAAATTGCTAGTTTATTAAAATCCATGAACGTATTTAAAACATGCATGCTTGTGAAATTAGAGATAAACGTTGTTTACTTTCACATTCATTACCTATGTAGAAGTTATAACTTTTTCTTGACGTGACATTGTGAAGCATTACACATAGTATGCCCGTCCCCCATCAGCGTATTTGTTTGTTTTACGCGCCCGTAACTCTTCCTCAGCCAGGATGGGACAGAATAGCAGAGCAAGTACAAGTATTAGTAGCATAACAAAAACGCGTTCCTCGTCATTAATATGTTTGCTCGCGGCAATTGTCGCCTCTCGGTAGAATCGATGACTGCATCTTTAGAATCGATGACTGCATCTTTGATGCACTGCTAGTACTAGTACATCTGAGAATTCTTAATTGGATAGTTGTAAATAGCCCCAGGGCTATGGAACAAAGGAGTATCCCGGACCTACACCGGGGTGTTGACGGTGATTTTCAAATCTCCCCAAGTAGGATTCGAACCTACGACCAATCGGTACTAGCTACAGTAGCTGTGTTTTTTGTCTTTCATGAAAAGATAAGTAACAGTTTAGTATACATGTTATATATATACACGCTAAAACACAACTACTAGCTACAGTAGCTGTGTTTTTTTGTCTTTCAAAAGATAAGTAACACTTTATATACATATTTGCTAAACAGAAAAAGAAGCAAACAAATGGTTATTCTGTTGGCCAGCCCATTAATTTTGAAACACCGCCTTCAAGTGTTGCTAGGCCATATTTCTAAGTCTGAATTACTTTTGTTACTTTGTAATGATTGTTTGAATTACTTTTTTTTACTTTGTAATGATTGTTTGTTTCATACCACTATATCGTGACAAATCAAACCCATTTCGACCAAACATCGATATTATCAAGAAACGGTAGCGGTATTCGTTATAACGTTTCTCGATCGATGTAAAACAAGTTTTGATATCTTTTTGGGCAAATCACGACATTATGGCTTTCATTTTTTGGTTTTCACTTTCGGTTGCTATACGTAACGAACTAAACCGACGCCGACTTATTCCCGTCCGCAACGCGAGGGAATCACACTAGGTCAATACTGATTTACCAATTTTAACCGTTTAACTGATAGTAACGAGTTCGATATCGGCGGTTTCCAAATCACGAATAAAGAACAAATATAGAAGTAAAGAATTGATTCAATTTTCTTCTCTGCCATTATATTATACACTAGATTTTTACCTAAGCCGTGTGCTGCGGTGGCAACGTCACATTCGTTACACATATCACGATGATGACATTAACGAGTGGTGTCCACATGTGACATATTGATTTGTTACACACTTTAAATTAGTGAGTTCATCATGTCATCCTTATATAAAAGGTCATATACCATTCATGTTTTTAGTTGAGTTATAGAAGTTAATAATATAATCTTGATCAATATCTTAATGCAACCATAGCAATTAAAACTCTAAATATATTAACAAATGCTAATAGCTAAAAAAAGATGATTGTTAAGGATGTGAAACTCAATTTATTTCTAATATCTAATAACGTCTTAAACTTTCATGATTATTGGTAAAAAAAATTTAAACAAATAATGTCAGAAAGGAACCATATAATAGGAAACTGGGCTAAAGACTCATTACATTTTAGTATTTTACTATGTTTAATAAAAAAATAACATTTAATCAGATTATGTCACAACCCTCGACAACATCCTGGACGGGAGTCGTGCACAGTCAAGTGGTACCCGTGGTTATTTTTGAAAACATCACAGCGAAAAATTCATCAGGACCGTAGTTAGGAAAAATATCAGAGTTTTGAAAAACCGGATTTTATTTATTAAACAGATGGGAAAAAAACAACATGATTTTATTTAATTTTAATTGATAAATAAGCCACTTCTTTAAGACGTTTGGTGCCGTATCACAACTCTTGTTCAGATCTACTGATCTGGAAACACCTGAAACACGTTTAAAAACATTTGGTCAGTAGGAAATACTGGCGAGTTCATTCATTTATATAAAATGACACATTCTTATATTTACAACATTAAGAGTTTTTACATCTGTTTATATCTTTCAATTACTCAATCAGTATTTGTCACACACCCAATTCGGGGGCTGTGTTCTTATTACTATTGGCTAACTCTTTGTCCAATAGTAACGCTGGACCAGTAGTTTATACAAAACCCCACATACCGGCAGTAATATCAAAATATAGAAACTTAATCACTGTAAATACAACTGGAAAACGTTTAGGGTTTTGCAAAGCATTTTGATAAAAGAAAGAATGACTCACCTTGTAGGTCTATAGTTCTTGATTTAACAAGCCTCCTGATTCTAAGCCTTATGATACAAAACTTTTTGTTTAATAGTAGGTTTATATCTCCAAGTCTTCTGATAATTTAGCATCTACTTTATCAGTGAATTTATAGTTTTAATCCTTCTGATTCTAAACCCTAATTTCATAGAATGTAATTCGTATTAGTGTATAAACCCAACTCAAACTTTAACGATAATCACGAGATCAAAACCTCAACGTGATGACAAAGTATAGCCTTATCCAGGCAGCACTTAAACATCCATTACATTGTTTATAGATCGATCAGACAAGGCATCGTTTCAGTGATTAGGGTTTCGTACACTTTTACGTAGCAGAGATTCAGAGTTTAGGGGCTTGGGGATTATAACGAAAGAAAGAGAGAGCGTTTTATCAGAGAAT
The DNA here is from genome assembly GCA_947069175.1 of Scalesia atractyloides. Taxonomy (NCBI): domain Eukaryota; kingdom Viridiplantae; phylum Streptophyta; class Magnoliopsida; order Asterales; family Asteraceae; genus Scalesia; species Scalesia atractyloides. The sequence continues at coordinate 38,118,286 of CAMTDV010000019.1, read as the reverse complement.
TCGATCGAACAGGTGCGAATGTTTCTGTCCCAGACTGGCCTTTATATAGCCCAGGTGGGTTTTTCCCGCGCGTCGCGGGAGAAGACAATGCATCTCTCGCATGACGCCAGGGTGGTCGGCCTGGCCTAGACCTGCCACGTGTCCCAGGTAGGTCTGACACGTGGCGCATGGGCGTGACGCGTGTCATTGGCCGCCTTTTTTCGCCCAATTGCGCGTTTTTCTTGATTTTTGTGCTAGATCGTATCGCGTATGCTCGGGTCTTGATCCCAAATGGCTTGGTATTTAATTCTGAGTTTAACAAGGGTATTTTTGTGCGGGTTGGTTTATCAACCGTCAAGTTTTCTTAACCGCTGAGTTTTCTGATTCATTATTATAAGTTTTGTTGCGCACATTATGGGTTATGGTTATGGTTTGTCGTAGGGAATAGTTTTGAGGGTTGTTACATCCTCCCCACCTTGTTTTAAATCTCGTATTCGAGATTCGCTGAAACAAGAATTGGTATTTCCATCTCTTCTCTGATTCTAGTTTCCAAGTATATTCTTGTCCTCGTTTTGAATCTTACTTTACTTTGACCAAAACTAATCTCTTATGCTTTAGGATTCCCATATTTGACCTGTAAAGGTTTTCAATGGATTTAAATTTTCATTTACCTCTATATCTTGAAGAGGTACTACTAGAGATTCACCAGCTAAGCATTTCTTTATGTTGTATACATGAAATATATCATGAATACATGTCATTTCTTCTGATAACTTTCGCTGATAAGTTACTAGTTCAATTTTCTTAATAATCTTGAATAATCCAACAAAGCTTTTCTTTCATTTCTTATCGAATTGGACTATTTCTTTTCACTGGGAGACTTTTAGTAGCATTCTTTCTAATGGTTTGCCGATCTCATGGCCTAATAGTTGTTTCCTCCAATTTCGGGTCAACATACTGGATGACACTTTCATCCATAAATCATTTTCAAATTGGGAAACATTAAATACTAGTATGATAACTATTTGTTTATTGGAGAATTCTTATAAGTGGCAAGTGATCGTCCCACTTTCACCAATATCTATCACACACACTCAACATATCTTCCTATGTTTGTACTGTTCTTTCCTTTTGCTCATAATAAGTTCTACTTAGATTCAGTTGAGTTTCCATGGCTTTTTGAAAACTTTCCCAGAATTGAGAAGTGAAATAACTATCTTGATCAGATACAATGGATATCGAGACTCCATGTAAGTATTTTGTCTACAAACAACTTAACTAAAAGCTTCCTTCATGGGTAGGAAATTTGCTGACTTAGTTAGTCGATCCACAATCACCCAAATTATGTCATTACTAGTTCTTATTTTGGGAAATTTGGTAACAATATCTATTTGTTATTAATCCCATTTTCATATTGGCATTTCTAATCATTGAAGTAAACCTAAAGATTTCTTAGTTTTAACTTGCAAACAAGTTAAACTAGCTATATCCTTTTTCATTCCTATCCAAAAATTCTTCCTCGTAGATTTGACTAAGTACTCAATTTTTTTCCTTTTATGGAATCTACAAATTCCATCTGTTCCTTTTTATAATTTCTTCATTATTCCTTTTAATCTTTCATAATCTTCATTGATTGTTGTTTCCTGGGTACTCTTCAATTATTCTATTAAATCTGAGAGTACGTGCTTGTTCTGGCTGCTCATGATGCTTACGATTTAAAGCATTAACTACTATATTAGCTTTACCTTTGTGATATTGAATTTCACAATCATAGTTACTTAGAAATTTCAGCCAACATTTTTGTCACATGTTTAATCAGTTAAGGAAACTGCTATCCAAGAAAATTCTTGGTTATAATGTTGATAATATTTTGCTAATCCTAGGAAACTTCGTACTTCCGTAAGAGACTTAGGAATTCCTTATTTCGTACTAGAGTCAATCTTGGCGGGGTCCACATGAATACTTTCATGATTAATCGAATGACCTAGAAATTTGTATCTCTAGTAGCCAAGATTCATACTTAAGGGAATCTAGAGTAAAGCTTTTCTTTCCTCAACAGCTTTAGAAGTAAATGAAGATGTTTGGCATGATCTTCATCACTTTTGGAATGAGTGAGAATATTATCTATAAAAAAGATTACAAATTTATCCCAAGTATAGTCGACATAACCTATCATGTCCGTAAATGCAGCTGGGGCATTGGTTAGACCAAATGACATGGCTGTAAGTAAATGAAGATGTTTGGTATGATCTTCATCACTTTTCCTGTATTGATGGTATCCCATGCGTAGGTTGAATAATCAGGCTCCTTGAAGTTGATTGAATAAGTCGTCAATTCTCAGTAATGGGTACCGATTCTTAATTACAACGTTATTCATTTCCCAATAATTGATATATGTATGCATCTACTCATCGTTTTCATGACAAATGATATTGGTGCATCCTACAAAGATGTTGTATGAAATCTTTTTCCAGCAATCATGTACTTCCTTCTTTAGCTTGAGTATTTCTATTGGTGCTAAGCGATAGGGTGCTTTAGTAATCAGTTTTATTCCTGGTGTTAAGTAATTTATGAGTTTTATCTCACGATCGAGTGGTAGTTTAGGTAGATTATCTGGGAAAAATTCAGAATATTCCGATACTACCAGAATCTTTTGCAGTTTCTTACCTTTGTTTAAATGATCTATACCTCGCTTCGTACATAACTTGTAGCTTTCTTGTAGAGATGAACTTTGTCGGCTTGGTGGTCTTGTTTTCCTTGGATTGTGATCACTTTTCCTATTGGCTTACGAATCTCAACAGAATTCTGATCACTTATGATTGAGCATAATTGGATGCTAATCATTCTATTTCTACATTGAACCAACCGAGTTTCATGTGAAGTAAGTAGCATTAAGTTTGTATCCTAGTAATTTCATCTTTTCTTCTCGAAACACTCCCGAATATTGGTGGGGTTCCAGACTTGTCCACTTTTGATTAAAGATTGATTGATTGCTTGATGTAACTTGGCATTTATAAAACTTTGGTTCACACCAGAGTTAAATAATACTCTAGTGCCACATCATGTATAAGAAATGTACCAATAATCACCTTAAGAATATTGTTGCCTCTTATGCTGTGAGGGCAATGCTTTCGCGTTCCTCTTGGGATCTTCGGTTGTTTTCATCTTGTTTCCAGCTGTTTGTGTCAGTTTCAGACAATCTTGATGCTATGATTTGCTTCCCTAGTGTATATACGGCTCTTCTTTTTCCACGTTCTTCTTCTTTATGTCCAAATATCAACCCATTGGTTAAAGCATTTGCTAACTCGTCCATATTGCCAATGGTTTGTGGTCTGATTGTCGTTATCAAATCACGAATCCTACTGACCAGTTCTAAATAAAATGAGAAATTAGTACAGATTTTTGGCAAAGCCAGAACTAGTACCATTTTCGCATATCCGAAGAATTTTGTCGTATACTCACGATAATTTCCATAAATCATTTGGTGATTTTGTTGCCGTTTGTTACTTTTTATGAAGCAGACAAAATTTCCTTTCAGTCAATTCTTTTCAGTCTTTCCACTCCATGGGATATGTGATTTGAGTCCCTATTTGCATGCGTGCTATTAAAGCTGATCCAGTTGAATAATCACACTTTGATTGAGGCTACAACCCTCAGAGTTTCACCCCCCACTTTTAAACTGTTTTACTTTTTTCTGGGGTGAATTGCATGTTACAAACTGTGTTAATTGCACCAACTTGTGATGATGAGAATTACCTAACACACGAACTATCCCCAAAGAAAGTGATTAACGTAAGCCATGGGCAGTGGATAGTACTATTGGTCTGACAAATCCAGTTGCCGCCGGACCGGTGTGTGCCGGCAGCCAGGCAACTGCATGCGTCTTAAACTATGTTATGTTGTTAGGCATAACTTCCCCTAGGGCGTTGGACTGCATGTGACGCAGTCGGTGGGCTGAGGTGTTGAAGGTGACACGGCCCGGTGTGCTGAGGTGTCAAACGTGACACGACGCGGTCAAGGTTTCACTTGTGAACTTGTGTAATTCCATCTGTGATCTGTGACACGTGCAATTAAACTTGTTAACACATAAAGCTGTAAAACAACCAAACCAGTGGAACTCACCGGCTCGGTTAGCTGACCCTTTTTAAATTAACATGCATTTAAGGTAAAACTAAACAGGAATGAGGAACGTTCGTATGGAATGTTTGGAGTAGGCGGACATTAGCAAAATAAAGGCTGTAGTGGCTTGTAGTACCGCACTCAAACTAATGGTTTGTAATATGATAGTTTATATGTTGTAACCGATGTTCCCTCTTTATATGATATCGCGTTTTTAAATTATGAGGAAATACCATGTGTCTGCCGCACCCCGCAATTTTCTTCCGCTACGAGTCGGGGTGTGACAGAAGATGGTATCAGAGCCATCGGTTATAGCGAATTAGGTATCCTTAAAGAACCTAGACTATAATCTTAAGTTTAGTTTCCTTGCACTGAGAACCTCTAGTGACTGAGTAGTATGAATATAACCAGGATGGTCTTGTTGGGCAAATGAATTATTGTGGTCCGGAACACAATAATATATCTGCTAGTACTTGGAATTTCTAGAAACGTCATTAAGATAAGACAGGAAGGAGATGCGAATACTAACATAACAAACTATATATATATTTTTTTAAATTTTTAATCAAAATTTTGTGCAATACGTGCTTATGTGTATATCTTTGGAATGTTGATTTTTGGTTATTTCAATCAATAGAATCGGTGTTATACGTTGTCTTTCTCTACAAGTACCATGTCGCGTCATACGAGTCATTAGACTGTATCCCGAACTGAGACAGATCCTGAGGAGGATCCGCTTATACCCCACAGACGTCGAGCAACGAGCCGGATCAGTCCGGTTACTGTTGTGGTAGTTACCCACCTAGACCCCATACCAGGCACGGGGGAGAGGTTTCGAGCGCCTATCGTTCTCCATCTCACCACCCAACTAGCTTCTCGGAGCGTAGTCGTACCCCTGACATCGTTGTATAGTTAGGACCTATCCCCCGGAGCCCTACTCTTGCTACAGAGCATTGGGAGTGGGAGCCTGTAACACCTCGTTTACCTACGCCAGAGACTCCTCCTGAGCCTTATACTCCTTCTACCCAGAGTACTTACTCACCATCTTCACCTAGTTCTCATGAAGTACCCACCATCAGCCTCCGGCAGACGCCCGTCGGAGGGTACCCGTATCTGCTTTTACACCACCACCTTCTCCTATCCGCCCGATACCGGTACCTATGGGAGCACAGCAGCAGGTTACTGCCCGTTTCCTCACACCACCTAGAGAGGACCCTTCCCCTTTCCATACCTATGAGCGAGGTGGCCCTTTTTGCCCGGACATAGATCCTTCCCCACCTGCATGGGGCGTACCGTTCCCTCCTCAGGAGGCACCTGTTCCCCTTACCGTGAGTAGTCTGATGGGGTTCTTATTCGAGCAGATTGCATCGCTGCGGATGGCGCGCGACGAGGATGAGCAGCATAGGAGATCAATGGGAGATTATCTTATCGTCTTACAGCAGGCGATCATTGCTTTGCAGCAGGGCATGGGATACGTTCATTACCACCAGGACCATTTCCGGGCGATGCTGTATGGATGCATCGGTGCCATCGTAGGCCTGGTGGCTGATTTTGTGGGACTGACATGTTGGTTGTTTTGGCGTTCGTAGTATGGTTTTCTTTTTAGTATAGACAAACATGATGTATCTGTTGCACATCTTACCAAGCACTAGGTTATGTCCATGTCGAGGTGGTGATGTAGTCGTAGTGCTTCTGTGTTTTCGTAGTTCGTACTTTCGTTGTATGGTGTATGTACGTCACTTCGATGACCAGTTTTGACAGCACATTTAAGCACTGGCCCTTATGGGTTAAGTCTATGTGCAAATTTTGACTGTTGTATGATGACAAATGTTATTATATATATGATGATGATTTTGGGTATACATGTTCTGGGCTCATGTGTGCGATGAAATTGTGTGATATGTGATGATTGAATATGTGACATTGATGCATATATATACTGTTTATAATAGAATGGCCCCGAAATGCGCACCACAAATGACGGAGACGGAAATCACGCAAATGATAACACAATAGCTTCAGGCAGTCATTCCCACGATCGTGGCGCAGGTTAGCGCCGGTATCAATGCTAACCAACAACAGAACCCACAAACAGGGCATTAGGTCAAAATAACGGTCAAAACAACGCACAAAACAATGTCAGACCGGTCTGCATGTATAAGCACTTCATGGAATGCAAACCAATGAAATTTAGTGGAATCGAAGGACCAAATGGGTTAGTGAAATGGATCGAGAAGTCGGAATCGGTAATCAATATAAGTAATTGCCCCGGTGATTGTGTAGTTAAGTATACGACTTGTACCTTCACCGACCATGCCTTAAACTGGTGGAACACCTTCGTTCAATCTCGCGGGCAGGCCGCAATTAATACCATGACGTGGGACGATCTTAAGGCACTAATGATGGAAAAGTTCTGCCCGGCTAACGAAATTTAGAGGCTCAAACATGAGTTCTAGAACCTGCAGATGCAAGGTGCCGACCATGCAGGTTACACCAATCGTTTCAATGAACTGGCATACATACTGCCAGACATGGTCCGACCGGAGCACAAGCGGATCGAAAGATATATTTGGGGACTGGCCCTAGAAGTGAGGAGCATTATCAACTCATTGGAACACCTGACCATGCACGGAGTGGTAGCCAAGTCAGGTACTGTTACGTTCGACAAGGTTAGACGTAGGATTTTGACGATGCGTGAAGAGCAGGCCGGTAATAAACGAGAAGCCCTGAAAAGTAGTTTAGCAGGGGCAGCAACATCGAAGAGGGGGAAAGCAACTAGCCAGAGTTGTTCCATGACTACCCCAACTGGTAACTTTGATAACTACAAAGGAAAAGCCCCAAAGTGCAACAAGTGCACTTTGCACCACTATGGTGCGTGCCGAGCAGTGATATGCTCGAGGTGTCATAAAAGTGGGCATTATGCCCGAAACTGTAAGATGTCAACAGAACCAAACCCCAAACCAACCCGCTTCCAACCCCCAAGCCGTCAACCTCTTCAGCAGTGACCCCAACAACCAACACAACAGATTACCTACCCCCATACGTGCTATGAATGCGACAGTACAGAGCATTCCGAAGAAGTTGCCCGAAGTTAACTTAGTAGACAATAGGAAAGAATATGCAGGGCCAAGCATCTACCTCGAATGCAGCTCGAGGTCGTGCCTTTGTCATTGGGTCCGGTGATGCACGCTAGGATCCAAACGTGGTCACAGGTACGTTCCGCGTTTCCGATCAATATGCTTCAGTGTTATTTGATACGGGCGCTGATAGGAATTATTTTTCTATTGCATTTTTTCAACTATTAAATATGGCCGCTATTGACTTAAAACAACCGTATTCCGTCGAACTTGCCAATGGGAAACCGATCATCAGTCACCAACTCATTTGTAACTGCCCTACAACCCTTAACGGTTACCAATTTTCTATTGACCTTTTACCCGTAGAACTGGGCAGTTTTGATGTCGTCGTAGGAATGGACTGGCTATCTAATCATCACGCTGAAGTGTTGTGTGAGCAGAAGATTGTAAGGATTCCGTTGTCCCCGACCGATGTAATCATGGTACAGGGAGAGAAGTTAGGTACCATGCTGAACCTCATATCCCATCTCAAGAAGTATATAAGACAGGGATGTGACGTGTTTTTAGCCAGCGTCACGACAGATGAACCAGCCGAAAAGCGTATTGAAGATATCCCGATAGTGCGCGAATACCCAGACGTGTTCCCGGAGGAATTGCCCGGATTGCTACCCAATCGGCAAGTCGAGTTTCAGATCGACCTAATACCGGGAACAACACCCATTGCCAAAGCCCCATACCGTCTTGCACCATCCGAGATGTAAGAACTATCGACGCAACTACAAGAGTTACTTGATCGTGGTTTCATCCATCCCAGTTATTCTCCCTAGGGAGCCCCAGTCTTGTTTGTAAAGAAAAAAGACGGCAGCTTCCGAATGTGCATCGACTACAGAGAATTAAACAAGGTCACTATCAAGAACCGATACCCACATCCGCGGATCGATGATCTTTTTGACCAGCTACAAGGAGCCAGATATTTTTCTAAGGTAGATCTTCGGTTGGGTTACCATCAAGTGAAGGTACAAGAGGACGATATCCCCAAGGAGACTTTTCGAACTCGGTATGGCCACTACGAGTTCCTAGTTATGCTCTCCAGGCTAACCAACGCACCTGCTGTGTTCATGGACCTCATGGACCAGGTGTGTAAACCATACCTCGATAAGTTCATCATCGTCTTCATCGACGATGTTCTGATCTACTCCCAGAGCAAGGACGAGCACGAGTATCATTTACGTGCTATATTGGAGATACTACGGAAAGAGCATCTCTACGCTAAATTGTCTAAGTGCGACTTTTGGTTGCAAGCCGTGCAATTTTTGGGACATGTGGTGGATCAGTATGGAATTCATGTGGATCCAAGAAAGATAGAAGCAATCAAGAATTGGCCTGCGCCTAAATCTCCGAAAGAGATACGCCAATTCTTGGGACTGGCGGGATATTACCGTCGGTTCATTGAAAGTTTCTCTAGTATTGCCAATCGCTAACAGCCTTGACACAAAAGGATATGAAGTATGAACGGGGTGAAGACCAGGAAATAGCATTCCAGCTGTTAAAAACAAAAGTTATGCGAGGCTCCAATTCTGACGTTACCCGAAGGCAATGATGACTTCATCGTATATTGTGACGCATCTTGACGAGGGCTCGGATGTGTCCTAATGCAAAGAAACAAAGTTATTGCATACGCTTCCAGACAACTAAAGGTGCACGAGAAGAACCACACGATGCATGATTTGGAACTGGGCGCGGTCATATTCGCGCTGAAGATATGGAGACATTATTTATATGGTACAAAGTGTACTATATATACGGACTACAAAAGCCTCCAACATATCTTCGACCAAAAAGAGCTGAACATGTGGCAGTGCAGATGGGTGGAATTATTAAATGATTACGACTGTGAAATAAAGTACCACCCGGGGAAAGCTAACGTGGTAGCAGATGCACCAAGTAGGAAGGATCGAATAAACCACCTCGAGTGCGAGCACTGGGAATGATTGTGCAGACGAGCCTTATAGAGCGAATCCGGAACGCGCAAATGCAATCCTTGGAGGAAATCCAGTTACCCAGCGATGGGTTGCATGGAAATGAGAAAAGTTTTGTGAAGAAAACGGATGAGGTGTTGTATTTTAAGGATCGAGTGTGGATTCCTACAAGTTCGGACGAGGCCCATAAATCGAAATATTCGATTCACCCCGGTACAAACAAAATGTACCACGACCTTAAAGAGTTTTATTGGTGGTCGGGGATGAAAAAGGACGTGGCAGAATATGTAAGCCAATGCTTGACCTGTGCTCAGGTTAAGGCAGAGTATCAGAAACCCTCTGGAATGTTACAACAATCCGAGATACCTCAGTAGAAATGGGAACAAATCACGATGGATTTCATGACCCATCTTCCAAGAACGCCTCATGGTCATGACGCGATTTGGGAAATCGTTGATCGATAGACCAAATCCGCACATTTTATTCCGATCCATACCACTTATAAAACTAACAAGTTGGCCGAGATCTACACTAACGAGATAGTAGCCAGACACGGTGTCCTGGTTGCTATTATTTCAGACCGAGACAACCATTTCACCTCGCGATATTGGAAGAAGTTACAAGAAGCTTTGGGGACGCGGATCGATTTGGGTACTGCTTACCATCCCCGAACTGACGGCCAATCGGAACGCATGATCTAGACGTTAGAGGACTTGCTTCGCGCCCGTGTCCTGGACTTTGGAGGAAGTTGGGACAAGCATCTTCCACTAGTACAATTTTCCTATAATAATAGTTACCACAGCAGTATCCAGGCAGCCCCGTACGAGGTGCTTTATGGTTGAAAGTGCCGATCACCACTGATATATGTTAAAATATACACGTTTTAGTCCCCCTTTTTACCCTTGTTTTATGCATTTTCGGTCATAAAACCTCGGTTTTGGTACTTAATCAGGTGTGTTTTGGTTTACAGGCCTTAAACAATGTATTGGAACAAAGGATGAAGAAAAATGGATTTTCCGAGCGAAACGACGAAGTTACGCAGATTCTGTGGAGCTGCAGATCAATTGGCACGGCCGTGCCAAATATGGCACGATCGTGCATGTTCGAGAAAGAAGGCCTCACGAGCAGTGCAACCAATCGTCCCATTCATTTCGCCGGAGATGCACGACCGTGCCAAGCCATTTCACCGAGAGCATCTGCCTGGTCATCGGATATGCCCGACCGAGCTACTTCTGACACGACCGTGCCAAATCAAATTACTGTTATGGATAAGCTATCGTCACTAGATTGCGGGAATAGTGCACGGCCGTGCAGATTTTGCACGACCGTGCCAAATTAAAAAAAAACGCTATAAAACAGGGCAGAAGCTACTGATCGAAACATTGGGCAATTTTCCTAACTTCTTGGCGATTTCGAGGTCCGAGAGCAGTTTGAAGAGGACGGTTTAAAGCCTCAAAGTTGCAAGAAGCCTTTCTAGCATCCAATCCACCAAATCCTTGCTTGTTTATGGTTTGATTCTTGTTCTTAACATGTATTTTGATCTGAGATACAAGCATTGAGATGATGTTATTATGATTATTGTAGCCTAAGGGCAAAATACATTGTTTACTTGCTTCATGAACAACCATTAGTATGTTAATTATGTTGTAATGACACTTAGTACTTTTTATGTTAATCCTTGATGATTAGTTTGCAACCTTGTTTGTTGATAATGGATTCTTGATTATAGTTAATTGTCTTGGAAGATTAGTATTTGGTTAGTTAAGATATTTGCAAAAAGAAGCTTAATTAATCACTTATTAGTAAACTATTAACTAGTTAAAATTTTTACACCATGAGCTTAGAAATGGGAATTGGTTTCATAAGAGGTAATTAATGTTAATCAAGAATGTTTTCCTTCACGGAAAAACCTTAACGGGTCGAATGGTGTCGTTATGAACTCTTGTCATAATTTAAGTTTAGTTAGTAGTTTCGGCCAAAATTGCTTTTCTAAATAAAGTTATGTTCAAGGTTTGTAAAATGGGCTCGGTTGTGATTTAATCTAGGTTATGCTTTTCTTGGTGGTCACATTGTGTTTATCGATGTACTTTTCTCGATAAAGTGCGGTTAGAAAACTCTTAGCGGATGACTAACTTATTTTTAAGGGATTTTCATAAACATTTATCAATAAGGGCGTCAAAGAACAATTTTAGGTGGTTAAAGTGTGTTTATCGTTTTAACTTTCCGAAGGGTTGTCACATTAGGATTCTCGAAAAGGAAACTAATTGTCTTTTTTAAAAAATAGAAAATTGACCGAGTGTTAAAGTGCCAAAACCGACTTAGTTAACATGTTTCGGTTGTTCGTAAAGCGTGGCTATTTCTTTTACTTATTATGTCCATAATTTATATTTTGCAAAAAAAATATTTTTCCAAACAAATTACTCACATCTCATTTTTACCGGTAGTTTAACGACAAAGGTTTAGTACTTTAGCTTACGCCCGCATCCATGGATCGATACTTCGTTCTTACCGATACTTTACTACATATATGACGGGGTACACTTGCCCTTTCGTGTGTGTTTTAATGTATAAGTATAAATCATTTTTATAAATTTAAAACTGAACCGTGTGTAAAATTCATTGTAAAAATATGTATATACGAGCACATGTCAACCGCTTTGCTGGGCCGAAGTGGGTGACACCCAACTGACGGGATCTGAGCTAGTACAGAAAATGACTGATAAGATCCACCAGATTCAGAACAGATTGAAAGCCCCTCAGGATCGGCAAAAGAGCTGGGCTGATGCACGTAGAAAACCAAGCGAGGTCGCAAAATAACCCTTACAACAACACGTATAATCCGGGATGGAAGAATCACCCGAATATTGGGTGGAAAGCAAACACGAGTAATCAGAACCCGCTCGGATTCAGTCAGCGAGCTCCAGCACCGCAATAGGCTCAAGGCCAGTCATTTCAGCTATACAACCAATCCTACCAGCCTCGACCTTATTCATACAAAAGTCAGGGATCCGGGAGTAGTTCTCAGCAACAAGGCTCCTCGGATATTCTAAGCTGGAGGAGATGATGGCCCAGCTTCTGAGTAGCTCTACTAGTGTGAATCAGCTAGCCGAGAAACGTTACCAGCAAAACGAAGAACGTTTCTTGGCTCATGAGGGAGAGATGGAAAGTCAGAAGGCCTCGATTCTGAACATGAGAATCAGGTAGAGCAGTTGGCGAAGATGATGTCGGAAAGACCCCCGAGTGGTCTCCCAGGTAATACCGAGCCGAATCCACGAGGGCATGTAAATGTCGTGATGACAAGGAGTGGCAAGAGCACGGGACCTTACATATCGGACTCACCACCGATCACTGAGATGATCTAGACTGATGCTCCGGACGAGGTGCACGCTAGGCGAGGCCCAACAAGTTCAGCACAACTCTGGGAGCCAGTCAAAGATTATACTCCTCCAGTTCCGTACCCAGGCAGGCTAAAGAAGCAAAAGAATGAGGAACAATATGGTAAGTTTTTAGCGTTATTCAAACAGTTGCATATTAACATACCATTTGTCGAGGCTTTAGCTCAAATGCCTAAGTACGTGAAGTTTTTCATGGACATCCTCTCGAACAAGCAGAAGCTAGAGGACATGTTCTGTGTAGTGATGAATGAGAGTTGCTCTGCTATTCTTTAGAACCGTCTGCCTACGAAGATGGGAGATCCGGGCAGCTTTACTCTTCCGTGCCTCATTGGCAACATGTCGGTTAGTCACACGTTGGCGGATTTAGAAGCAAGCATTAACCTTATGCCGTATAAGGTTTTTGGTAAGTTAGATCTAGGTGAGACATCACCTACTAGGATGAGCATTCGACTAGCGGACCGTTCCATTAAGAATCCACGTGGATTTGTTGAGAATATGCTTGTCAAGATTGACAAGTTTGTGTTTCCAGTGGATTTTGTTATTCTGGACATGGATGAGGACTCTAGGGTGCCTTTGATACTCGGGCGTCCGTTTTTGAACACTGCACGGACGATTGTAGATGTAGCTGCCGGGCAGATTACACTCCGAGTGAATGATGAGCATGTGACCTTTGACATCAAACGGTCAATGCAACACCCGCAGAGTCAGGATGATGCTTTATACTATGTTGACATTGTCGACACGTATGTGAGCACCCATTTCCAGGGCACGATTGAGGAGATTGATTCGGACACACCTTTGTTGTGTGGGGACCTAGCCACGATTTCGAGCAGCCAGTCTATCAGATTGGTGATGATGGTTCCCAGAGTCCGGATCAATTTACGGAAATTGATCATGGGGTTGAGGAGAAGTCGAAGCCTTCGGTTGAAGATTCGCCGTCCTTAGATCTTAAGGACCTTCCGCCACACGTTGAGTATGCGTTTCTAGACGAGGAGTGCCGTTTGCCAGTTATCATTTCATCATCGTTGTCGGGCGAGGAAAAGAGCAAACTTCTCGATGTACTGCGACTTCATAAGGAAGCCTTAGCGTGGAAGATCATGGATATTAAGGGAATCAATCCTTCATTCTGTACTCATGAAATTCTTATGGAGGATGATTACAAGCCTTGTGCGTAGCCACAGAGACGACTAAACCCGAACATGCAAGAAGTTGTGAAAAAGGAGGTGATTAAGTTGCTAGATGCAGGTTTGATCTATCCTATCTCCGATTCAGTTTGGGTTAGTCCCGTTCAAGTAGTGCCCAAAAAGGGTGGCATGACGGTAGTTACGAATGATAGGAATGAGCTTATTCCTACCCGAAAAGTCACGGGATATCGACTATCGCAAACTTAACGACACCACCCGCAAGGACCACTTCCCGCTTCCATTCATCGATCGGATGTTAGAACGTCTGTTGGGGAAGTCTTTTTACTGTTTTTTGGATGGATTCTCCAGGTATTTCCAGATTCCTATCGCTCCTGAGGATCAGGAGAAGACTACCTTCACATGCCCCTTTGGCACCTTCGCCTATCGGCGTATGCCTTTCGGTTTGTGCAATGCACCGGCTACATTCCAGCGCTGCATGGTTGCTATTTTCCATGACATGATTGAGGATTCCATGGAGGTGTTCATGGATGACTTTTCAGTTTTTGGGGATTCTTTCGATCATTTCTTGGAAAATTTGAGAAAGATGTTGAAGAGGTGCGAGGAGACAAATCTGGTCCTAAACTGGGAGAAATGCCACCTCATGGTGAGAGAGGGCATAGTTCTAGGACATAAGATTTCTAAAGCTGGGATGGAAGTCGATCCATCTAAAGTTGATGTCATTTCCCGACTTCCACCTCCCACCTCGGTGAAAGCGATTCAGAGCTTCCTTGGTCATGCGGGGTTTTATAGGCGATTCATTAAGGACTTCTCGAAAATCGCCAGACCCATGACCCGTTTGTTGGAGAAGGACGCTCTGTTTATTTTCTATGACGAGTGCTTGAAGGCTTTTAACCTTCTTAAGCAAAAGCTCGTTAAGGCACCTATCTTGGTCGCACCGGACTGGACTTTTCCATTTGAGTTATTGTGCGACGTGAGTGACTTTGGGATAGGAGCCGTGTTAGGACAGCAGAGGGACAAATACTACCATCCGATATACTACTCCATCAAAACTTTGCATGACGCTCAGGAGAATTACACCACTATGGAGAAGGAGCTTCTGGGGGTAGTTTTCGCATTTGATAAGTTTAGGTCGTATCTTGTGTTGTCCAAAACGATTGTGTATACGGATCACGCGGCGATTAGATATCTCTTCAGCAAGCAAGACGCGAAACCGCGTCTAATTTGATGGATTTTGTTGTTGCAAGAGTTTGATATCGAGATTCAAGACAAGAAGGGTGCATTAAACGTAGCCGCCGATTATCTCTCAAGACTTGAGCATGGAGATTCAGAGAATGTGCGGGAGGAGCCAATAAAAGACAATTTCCCCCACGAGTTTCTCATGAGTGTAGAGGTGAGTGATGAATCTCCTTGGTTTGCTGATTTTGCGAACTACCTTGCATGTGGGATCCTTTTAAAGGATTGACGCATCAGCAGAAAAGGAAATTCTTTGTGGATTTAAAGCATTACATTTGGGATGACCCGTTCTTGTTTAGAGTTAGCGCGAACCAAGTGATCCGTAGGTGTGTTTCGGGTTGAGAGGCAGCGGATATTCTGCGACAGTGTCATGAGGGACCTACTGGCGGTCATCACGGGGCCAACTATACAGCGAAGAAAGTATTAAATTATGGTTTTTACTGGCCCACCATCTTTCGTGATGCGCAGTAGATGGTGAGAGCGTGCGATGCTTGTCAGCGGGCCACAAACATATCCGCGCGAGATGAAATGCCTCAAAACTCGATTCAGGTCTGTGAACTGTTCGATGTATGGGGTATCGACTTCATGGGACCATTTCCATCCTCACGCGGAAACATATACATCCTAGTAGCAGTAGACTATGTATCAAAGTGGGCCGAGGCGCAAGCCTTACCCACAAATGACGCTAGGGTGGTCGTGAGGTTTCTGAAGAGCTTGTTTGCCCGGTTTGGTGCCCCGAAGGCGCTCATTAGTGACCGAGGGACGCATTTCTGCAATGTGCAGCTTGAGCGCGCTTTGTCCCATTACGGTGTGCATCATCGATTATCTACACCATACCATCCTCAGACAAGCGGGCAAGTGGAGGTTACCAACCGGGGGTTGAAGACAATCCATGAGCGGTCGGTGTCAAAACCGCAAGGATTGGTCGGAGAAGTTGGATGACGCATTATGGGCCTTCCGGACTGCGTATAAGACACCTATCGGGACCACTCTGTTTAGGTTGGTTTATGGGAAGGCATGTCATCTTCCGGTGGAGCTCGAGCACAAGGCATTATGGGCGTTGAAGACGGCAAATTTGGACTTGAAAAGCGGCGGTGAGACCCGCTTTCTACAGATTCATGAGCTTGAGGAGTTGAGAAACCATGCCTATGAGAGTTCCACCTTGTACAAGGAGCGCATGAAGAAGTTGCACGACAAAAGGTTGAATGAGCATAAAGATTTCCAAGTTGGGGACCTTGTGTTGTTGTATAACTCTAGATTGCGTTTATTCCCCGGGAAGTTGAAGTCGCGGTGGACGGTACTGTATACGGTAAAGGAGGTGTTTCCGTACGGTATCATGGCGATTGAGGATGCTAACAGGGTAGTTTTCAAAGTCAACAGTCATCGTTTGAAAATTTACATTAGTGGATCGGTTTTTATTCGGCGGTAGAGATGATCGATCTCTACGCCCCGCACATGAACTAAGTGTGGGGAGGAGAGTCCAGCTATCGACTCAACGATAAAAATGTAGCCGGCGCGATATTGCGCGCCTAGGGGTAATTTAGGCGTATTTTTATGTTCTTGCATTTTGCTGTTTTAACGTAGATTTGTGGTTTCCCGTTTGTTAGTAGCGTTTTTAATCATACCGAGCGAAGATTCTTAGTCACTCCAATGTCCTAACATATTGTATCTTGCAAAAGTGGCGAAAACCGGCCAAGACAGCCTCCGAAAATGCTTTCTGTGAAGAAAACTGATCTGCGGATCATTCTGCACGGCCGTACCACATGTGGCACGACCGTGCCAAACCAAATCAGCACTGGGTTGGCACTACCGTGCCACCTGAGAAGTTGAGCAGATCAGTCTTGATGCTCGGAGACGCACGACCGTGCGCGAATCCGCACGACCGTGCCGTTTTGCGGGAACAGTATATTGGCAGGGGTATTTAAGGCAGTTTTCTGCACTTAAACCTTCATAACTTCCAACCCTAGCCGCACCCTCGTTCCAAAACCGGTTTTCCCTCAAAAACCTTCCACTTTTCGCAAGAACTACTCGAATCTTCAGCCAAGATATGATTAATTCTTAGATTTTATGTTTTCCTTTCGATTTTGTACATAGGGTTCTTGATTTCTTCAAGTTATTTGTTCTCTTCATAAATACAAACGAAACCCTAACCCTTGAGGAAATCGCATAAATCTTGAACAATAGTCGGTTTACTACTCCCAAATCACCCGAAAACTTGTTAGATTTGAAAGAAATTGGTTTAATTTGGTGATTGGGGCATGGCAGTCGCTGTTGCAGATTTGGCACGGTAGTGCCGATTCGATTGTTCAAGATTCAGTTGCTGATTTCTCGTTGACGCACGACCGTGCCAAGCTTGGCACGACTGTGCGGATCCGGGTCGTTGCGAGACACCAGGCTGCACCACCATTGGCACTGCCTGTGCCATCAAGATGCACGACCGTGCCGATTACCCAGACCAGATTCACAGAATGTTCGCAACACTGTTCTAGGCTGCTCGATTCGAGATTTTTTTCCATTTGGCATATTTCTAACATATTTCCTAATGCAGATGGATGACCCGTTCCTCAAGTTTGACCAAAACAATCCCGCGAATCACCCCTACATCACCAGATTAAACGAAATGTGGCAACGGAGAGAACAATTTGGAATGCCTAAACGTCTGAGTTGGGACGTGATGGAAGAGTTAAATCAACCGGAGAGGTTGCAAAACATGCTTTCGATGCCCTTCGCCGGCAACTTAACATTAACCGACTGGTCTATCGGGAGCTCACTTTGGAGTTTTTCGCCACCTACAGTTATGAAAATCACAAGGCGAGTCGGAACCAGGAGTTCAAAACAAGGAAGAGAATTACCTTTCGGTTGGGTGGGCAGTGGCATAATTGGACAGTAGCCCGGCTTGGTCGAAAGCTCAGAATTTACACCAGAGCCGAGATAGACTCCGACCTCTTCTCTGACATCTTCATGTTCCTAAGTAAGCAGCAGAGGGTTGCATTCTGGGCTAGGATAGCCGATGGCCCAACCTACGTACCACGCTCTGCGAAAGCCTCATGGATTAGAGACCCACTTTACGGGTCGTTCATCACATCATTAGTCAGGCCGCCGCGGGATGCATGGACAGTGGAGGAAACTGTCCAACACCGGATGTTATTTATTTATATGCGCTCGCGGAAGGGGTTAATATTAACCTCGCAGCCCGTTTGGCAGAGTTCTTCATCAAGAGCTCGGGGACAACCCCGAGCAGTGAGATTCACGGGGGTGAATACGTCACCCAACTCGCCCACACGCTAGGGATTGTGACACCTGATGTGGTTACCGGGCTTACATTGCTTGATGAGGGGTACGCGATAGATGTCCGTTCTTTGAAGGCTGTAGGTATAGCGGTGGACGCTGAAAATGGTCCGAGACTCAAGGGGTTAAACAACAAGATTTGGGACCTATTGCCACCCATACCTGATGATGAGGGAGATGATCATGCATGACATGCCAGTGCATGATGAGGATGAGGGTCACGGTCAACCGCCACCACAGCACCAGCAGCACCACCACCAGTATCAGCCACACGATTGGCCATAGGACATCCCGCCTTATCCTGAGTTTTATCGTCAGTTTCAGCAGATAAAGGTCAACCAGGATTTCATGCGTCAGGAGATGCAAGTGGGATTCTCCTACATTTTCAGTGGTCTTGATGAGGCGTACCCGAACTACTTCGGTGATCCACCGCAGTTCCCCTTTGGGAACCAGCCAGGTGGGGGAGTGGGTTTATCTGGAACTCGCCATGATGATGATGATGATGAGTAGTTCGGGGGTTGGCATACTTGGTGGTTTTTATTGTTTCCATTGGTTATGTTTGTTTTGGGTGTCATTTTGATAGTACTTAAACACCCTCGGATATTATTGTTTAATTTTCAGACATTTTAGTTTTGTAATCTATGGATGCTTATTATTATTATCTACGTTATGTTTTCATTTTCGAGATCAGTTGTACTGCTTTGTGTTATGTCGTATAGTGACGTTTTTTCAGGTATATAAACACATAACAAGAAGCAGTGATAAAGGCGAAATCAGGAGCTCGACATCCATATTCATCCTTCATAGGGGAGTGCTACATTCCTTTCTCTTTACTTTGGGTCTTGCGTTGGGGACATTGCGAAGTTCAAGTGTGGGGAGGGGTTTTGATAGTGTAACTTTGTTTGACCAAAAAAAAAACTGTTTTATTTAAAATAAACCGGTTGGCTGCATCTTTTAGAAAGGATCAGATATAATAAAAATTAACAAGCCGAATCAACTTTGAAAAAGATAATAAAAACCGCGACAAACAAAGAAAAACTTACATGTTCATTTTTGCACTTTTACCCATTCCCTCTGTTATGTGAGCATTATTTTGAGCCTTATATTCTTTATATGATTGTTCATTTCGGATTAGGAGTGAGCCGGATGTCTCGTGTAATTTAGAACTTGTCTTAAGCAAGCTTGTCGAGATCATAAACATGTAAGAATGTGTAGAAATGATAGAGGCACCTAGAGAACTATTTGTTGTAGCCTTTTTGTTTGTGTGTTATCCCCCAAACCCCATATCATCAATTAGGACTAACCATGTTGAGCCTTCCCGTGTTTTTCTTTCTTTAGCCACACCAAGTAAACCACTTAGCCATGCTGGGAAGACGAAACGAAATTTGAGCGATTTTGAGCACCAAAAGAGTAAATATCAACGATTAGCTCAAAGTTACGTAGATTGTAATTATGTGCTAATATATGTATAGTTCCCTTTTATTTGCGCTTGTTAAAAGGCGACTACCGAGTTTTAACCATTTAGTCACTTTAAATATCCATTCCACACCTTTCACCCTAGCCTTTCGTTACAACCCGTGAAGACCTCTTGATTTACACTTTTGCGCATGATAGATGGTGGAAATGAGATCTTTTGACAAGCTTATGTTATTACACGTTTCATCGTCTAGGCATTGAGTGTTTACACATACACATTCTATGTATGTTTCACAAATATAACCGAGTGTGTGTGAACCTTGTGAGGTGTGCGAAGATTAGCATGCTAAGTCGATCGGAAGTGAAATCGCGGTTTTTGGTTTATATCTACATATATTTACATGTGCTTGTTTGGTTTAAATTATTTGAAGATACCTTTCGAAAGAAGCCAGCTAACCGTTTTGCATGCATAGTAGTTACGTAATTGTAAATTATTTTATTTCATCAAAACTTTGTTTTTATCTTAGTTTGCTCACAAGAAAAGTTCAAGTGTGGGGAGGTTTGATATATGTTAAAATATACACGTTTTAGTCCCCTGTTTACCCTCGTTTTACGCATTTTCGGTCATAAAACCTCGGTTTTGGTACTTAATCAGGTGTGTTTTGGTTTCCAGGCCCTAAACAACGTATTGGAACGAAGGATGAAGAAAAATGGATTTTCCGAGCGAAACGACGAAGTTACGAAGATTCTGTGGAGCTGCAGATCAATTGGCACGGCCGTGCCAAATATGGCACGACCGTGCATGTCCGAGAAAGAAGGCTGCACGAGCAGTGCAGCCAACCATGCCATTCATTTCGCCGGAGATGCATGACCGTGCATCACTTGGTACGACCGTCGCATTTCACCGAGAACATCTGCCTGGTCATCGGATATGCACGACCGTGCCACTTCTGGCACGACCGTACCAAATTCAAACTACTGTTATGTATAAGCTGTCGTCATTAGATTGCGGGAATAGTGCACGGCCATGCAGATCTTGCACGACCGTGCCAAATTAAAAAACGCTATAAAACAGGGCAGAAGCTACAGATCAAAACATTGGGCAATTTTCCTAACTTCTTGGCGATTTCTGAGGTCCGAGAGCAGTCTGAAGAGGACGGTTTAAAGCCTCAAAGTTGCAAGAAGCCTTTCTAGCATCCAATCC
Source organism: Scalesia atractyloides (assembly GCA_947069175.1). Lineage (NCBI taxonomy): Eukaryota > Viridiplantae > Streptophyta > Magnoliopsida > Asterales > Asteraceae > Scalesia > Scalesia atractyloides. The sequence continues at coordinate 38,097,451 of CAMTDV010000019.1, read as the reverse complement.
ACCAAATCCTTGCTTGTTTATGGTTTGATTCTTGTTCTTAACATGTATTTTGATCTGAGGTACAAGCATTGAGATGATGTTATTATGATTATTGTAGCCTAAGGGCAAAATACATTGTTTACTTGCTTCATGAACAGCCATTAGTATGTTAATTATGTTGTATTGACACTTAGTACTTTTTATGTTAATCCTTGATGATTAGTTTGCAACCTTGTTTGTTGATAATGGATTCTTGATTATAGTTAATTGTCTTGGAAGATTAGTATTTGGTTAGTTAAGATATTTGCAAAAAGAAGCTTAATTAATCACTTATTAGTAAACTATTAACTAGTTAAAATGTTTACACCATGAGCATAGAAATGGGAATCGGTTTCATAAGAGGTAATTAATGTTAATCAAGAATGTTTTCTTTCACGGAAAAACCTTAACGGGTCGAATGGTGTCGTTATGAACTCTTGTCATAATTTAAGTTTAGTTAGTAGTTTCGGCCAAAATTGCTTTTCTAAATAAAGTTATGTTGAAGGTTTGTAAAATGGGCTCGGTTGTGATTTAATCTAGGTTATGCTTTTCTTGGTGGACACATTGTGTTTATCGATGTACTTTTCTCGATAAAGTGTGGTTAGAAAACTCTTAGCAGATGACTAACTTATTTTTAAGGAATTTTCATAAACATTTATCAATAAGGGCGTCAAAGAACAATTTTAGGTGGTTAAAGTGTGTTTATCGTTTTAACTTTCCGAAGGGTTGTCACATTAGGATTCTCGAAAGGGAAACTAATTGTCTTTTTTAAAAAAATAGAAAATTGACCGAGTGTTAAAGTGCCAAAACCGACTTAGTTAACATGTTTCGGTTGTTCGTAAAGCGAGGCTATTTCTTTTACTTATTATGTCCATATTTTATTATTTTGCAAAAAAAATATTTTTCCAAACAAATTACTCACATCTCATTTTTACCGGTAGTTTAACGACAAAGGTTTAGTACTTTAGCTTACGCCCGCATCCATGGATTGATACTTGGTTCTTACCGATACTTTACTACATATATGACGGGGTACACTTGCCCTTTCGTGTGTGTTTTAATGTTGAAGTATAAATCATTTTTATAAATTTAAAATCGAACCGTGTGTAAAATTCATTGTACAAATATGTATATACGCGCACACGTCAACCACTTTGCTTGGCCGAAGTGGGTGACACCCAACTGACGGGATCTGAGCTAGTACTGGAAATGAGTGATAAGTTCCACCAGATTCAGAATAGATTGAAAGCCGCTCAAGATCGGCAAAAGAGCTGGGATGATGCACGTAGAAAACCGTTATCGTTCGAGGTGGGTGAACGGGTATTGTTAAAGGTATCGCCTGTGACATCCCGGATTTCCAGGTATCTTAAACGCGCTACTTTACGGTTATTCATTCCTACGCTAATTTAATTCGGAGAATTAAATTACACGCTCGCAATAACTATGCTAACTTTGTGAATTTATTGGGTGAATTACGTGCTATGTGTAATTAGACATTTGTATATTTTGTAGATTATTGTATCACGCATTGATTTCGCGATTATTAGTTATAAAAAAATAATAATAAATAAATAGCCGAACCGAACCGAGCCGCGAAACGTGTCGACCTCACCTCCTTGCGGCCCAAGGAACTAACCTAAGCTTGAGGCCCAAGCCATTTACCCAAACCGCCCCCTCCCCTTTGCGGTCGTCCCCCCCCCCACCCTTTTCTTTTCCCTTGTGCTATATAATTGTATGTATGCATGAGTTGTGTTTAAAAAAAAACAACAAACCCTAGCACATAGAGGAAGGCGACGGCAGCCCCCCCTCTCACGATCGCAAAGCCCAACAACTCCCGGATTGATTCCAATCTTGTCCCGATTCGCTAATCATCATCGTCTCAAGGTTAGGGTTTAATTGTTTTGCGATTCACATTAGGGTTTGTATAATATTGATCATGATTGTGTGTAATGGTAGGATTATTAGTATGAAAAGTGTTGTGATTTATGATTAGTTCGGATGATTGTGCGAATCTTTGCGATTTTGATGTTATGTGGAATACTAAAATCATAAGCTGCGTTTTGGCGATAAAGATCATGTTATATAATTAGGGTTTGCATGAATATTGATATACATGATAATATTTGACAAATAAACCTGTTGTTAATCATTGTTATTAAGAGTCATGATCGTTTAAGCATGTTCTAATGCGATAAAAGTCGAAAACTGTTTGCTGAATGACATTTACAGCCAACTTCAATTGGCTGTAACCTGATCATTATTTATCAAAAAGTGGATTTTCTGAAGTCTAAAACGTGTATTTTTGAAAAATGCTTCTAATGGCGCTGGATTCATAATTTTCTGAGGTCGTTTGCTACTTTTAAGTGGTCATTTAGTGCAGCAGCTGAAGCTGCGTAAATTCTGCAAAATTTGCTAGTTGTTTATCGAGTCGGATCTCATAGTGTGTAGGAGTTTGGGTCACGAAATTTGTACAGTAACTGGAGACCGGAATTTACGGAAAACTCCCACTGGAATTTTGTTAAATGGGTGAACGATAATTTTTAAATAATTTTTCCCGTGGACTGCAGTCAGAAAGCCACGAATCTGACTGCAGCCTAGTATATAAATGTTTATAAATAATTGGTAAGGCGTTAGGACTTGAAAAGTTTACATAAAATTCTACTGTTTAGTTGACACCTCCTGTAATAAAATTGGAATTTTTGGAATGTTAGAACTATTTTATAAAAATCCTCGAAAACAGCCCAGTTATGAGCGTACAAGCTGAAACATGATAACTTGTGTTTATGTGTACCAAAGTGTTGTATGAGTTAATCTGTGTTTATGACAAGTTGGTTTGATCATTATTTTGGTATGATGATACTTTGCATGCATGATTGTGTTTTCGAATTGGTTATTACGTGTGCCCCCCTGTGTGTTAGTTATGCGTAGGGTTTTGTATCAGTGTGTTCACACACTAACTTTAAATCGGTTGACATGTTAGGACGCGATTAGCGGTCCCATCATTTGCTACTTTTGTGTTACTCTAACCGAGCAATTTAAGGTGAGTTCACGGCCCCTATTTTATCCGGTTTTAAACAACAGGGGGAGAAACATGTATACACTCTATAACTCTATCTTTTACGTTATGCGAAATTAACGTCGTTAAACTACTCGGTAACTAAGTTAATGTTAATGTACGTTATGGTCACTAAGTAGCTATATCACGGAAGTCCTCAACAAACTCTCGGATCGTTAGTATTGGGTTAGATAGCGGGGAAATTATAAGTAGTACTACTGGGCCCGACAAGCCCCACCCGAGCTAGTCGCGCTAGCTGACCGGGAATGGTCAACGGGTGATTAATTTGGCCTAACTTTCGCCATGGTTAGTGATAGACCTGGCAACACTGAGGCAACAACAGTCAGCTTCGATCGCGAACTCTTTTGTGACGTAACTTTAGGCTCGCTACCTACATGTTAACATTGAACTTAATTACGAACCAACATTAGTATTCCGGGTTAGGAATAATGGAACTATATCGTTATCCCGGGTTAGGGATAACGGGGAAAGCAAACATTTAACCGAACTTGTGAACTTATAAAAACCTGTGAACTCACTCTTCTTTAATGTTGACACTTGTTTCTTTACATGTTTCTCAGGACGCTAGGAGCGCTAGGTGTACTCACTTGCATTGATCAAGACATTTTTATCGAGTCTTATTTACGAAAATGTTTAGGATTTTTGGTTTTGGCGTTTATGTTGGCGCCCGTTACTTTACTTTACTCTAATGCTTCCGCTAAACTTTGAAACTAATGCTTCCGCTAAACTTTGAAACTAAGATAATTTGAAAATAACTATGAATGGTTAAACAAATGTTTTTGGAAAACATTTAAATAAATCATCTAGAGTCGTTCGATATTACTAGTGTCTCAGATTCTGGTTTGATCACACGCCTCGCAGTAAAACTCCGCAAGTGGGAATTGAGGGTGTGACAGATTGGTATCAGAGCCTCTAGCTATAGAGAACCAGGTTTGCATTTAAAAGTAGACCTAAACTATAGCTGTTACACGACACTAGACTTAGTTGGCACCGAACTGTGATATCTCATTGTGTGTTATACTACAATTGTTCTATGTGAGATATATATGCATATTGTGATATACGTAACTCGTAACTAACTACACAACCCAACAGGCAATGTCATCATCATCATCCGACAAATCTCGACAATCAAGGGCGCCGGGGAAGGCACCCATGGTCGAACCCTCACCACCTCATGGCGTGGAGACACGCTCAGCTGCTAGGAAAAGACTCGCTCTAGGAGGGGAGTCGTCCTCCCGTCCGACCACCGCTATACCGGTCGAACCGGTCAACTCGTTAGGAGTAGGGGACGATCTACTTAGGGATATGTTAAGGAAACAACAGGAACAGCTAGAGAGAATGCAGGAGACTATCGAAGCACAAGGATGGATGATACGTCAACTAACTGGTAAAACTGGAAGGCTCGAGGAAGAGCAACATGAGAATAGGAAAGTTCAGAACATTTTAGCTAAGGATCTTCGTGCTGAGCAGCTGAGGGCTGACTGGCTCGAAGACAGAGTTCTTGAGTCCAGATGGAGGATTCAAGAACTGGAGCAGAATCAAGCACCTGTCCCAGTACCCGCACCAGCACCGGCCCCTCCAGCGCCGGTAGAGGAAGAAGAGGAGGATCCAGAGGAAGACCCAGAGGAGGATCCAGAGGAAGACCCGGAGGAAGAGGAGCCGGAACAGGACCTGGCTGTTGAAGCTGAAAACGCCGCAGAGGATGACGACAACGATAGCGACTTGGGAGATGGAGACGTAGAAGACTAACTCGTCTCGCCAACCTCCGCTTGGTTTTCTTTAGTTTGTTTGTTTCCCCTTATGTTTGAACTTGAAATTTTATAATTAAACTGAGATGTTTGGTTGGTATTTTGTGAGACATTGCAATTTATTTAATCAAATGTTCCTTTTGATTGTTTAATTTGTTGTGTTGACATAACTTGTGTGATGATTGAAGTGTGGAATATGATAACTATATTGGATATATATACTTATCGGTGTGTGTTTGTGTTGTCTTGCGAAGATCTGAAATGGCAACTGGACGTCGCGGAAACCTCAACATGTCACCTGAAGAATTGGCCGCATTAATCCAAGAACACGTGAATGCTGCTCTGGCAGGTGTTCAAAACCCACCAGCAGGAGGGGGTCTTAACCCCTACAAGATGTTCCTTGATGCAAAACCGAGCAAGTTCACAGGTACGGAAGGATCCATAGGACTGGTCTGTTGGATTGAAAAGTCTGAATCGGTGTTCGAGATGTGCAATTGCCTTGAAGTCAATAAGGTCAAGTATGCTGCCTCAACGTTGGAAGATGGGGCATTAACCTGGTGGAACGCACAAGTCCAAACGCGTGGACTTGTTGCGGCGAACGCAATGGCCTGGACCGAGTTTAAGGCCCTAATCAAGGAGGAATACTGTCCGCGGGACAGAGTTCAGCATTGGAGCAAGCGTTATGGAACCACAAAATGGTAGGGTCTAAAATTGAAGCGTACACGGCCAAACATCATGATCTGGTGTTCCTATGTCCCGATCTGGCTAACACCGTCGAAAAACGACTTGAGTTTTATCTTGGGGGTCTGGTCCCTGAGATCCAGGGCATGGTAATGTCTAGCAACCCTACGACGGAGCATCAAGCGATTAGGCTGGCGCATAAACTCACCGATAAGGCGGTGGAGCAAAGGAAGTTGCCACCTCGGGGTGCAACTGAAGTTGTCCCTGATAACAAAAGAAAATTTGATGACTCACCTGCTCGACAGTCTTCGTCAGCCCAGCCACAACAAGGAAACCAGAAGCGGTCCAACAATTTCAACAACAATCGGGGTCACAATAATCAGTCTGCCAACAACACCCAGAACTCAAGCGGCTATGCGGGTCGAAAGCCGCAATGTAATCGTTGTAACCTCCATCATCACGGCCCTTGCGCCGGAAATCGCTGCCAACGATGTGGCATAGCGGGACACGCAGCAAAGGATTATCGCAGGGAAATCATGTCTCGAAAAAACCAGGGTCAACAGCAAGGTAATAACCGGGGATGCTATCAGTGCGGTAGCACTGCCCATTTCAAGCGAGACTGCCCGCAGCTTCGCAACAACAACAATGGTGGGAACAACAACAACAACAACAACAACAATAACAACAATGACAACAATGGAAATGGTGGCACAGGAGGTGCCAAAGGTCGTGCATTCACGCTGGGCCGCGGAGAGGCCAGAAACGACTCGAACGTGGTCACCGGTAAGTTTCCCCTTAACGATCATTTTGCTACTGTACTTTTTGATACGGGTGCGGATAAGAGTTTTATATCTGAGTCTTTTAGGAAGAACCTAAATCTCACACCTAAACCCCTAGAGACCCCTTATGTCATAGAACTAACCGATGGTAAATCTGTAGATGTAACCCATTTAGTAACCGGCTGTCAACTTAAACTCGCGGGTCACACCTTTACCATTGATCTGATGGCAACTACCCTGGGTAGTTTTGATGTGGTAGCCGGAATGGACTGGCTATCTGACGTCCAAGCTGAAGTTCTCTGTTTTGAGAAAGCTATCCGTATTCCGCTCTCTAACATGAGGTCTTGATGGTGCAAGGTGAGAAGGCAGGCGCCGTCACAAACATCATCTCTTACATGCAAGCTCAGAAGTATCTTCGGAGAAAGAACTCCTTCGCTTTGCTCGCACTGGTCACCGAGCAGCCTAAGGACGAGAAGCGGATTGAAGATATCCCCGTCGTCCTTGACTTTTCCGATGTGTTTCCAGAGGAGTTACCTGGTCTTCCACCACATCGACAAGTGGAGTTTGAAATTGAATTGGCGAACCATGCGACTCCTATCGCCAAGGCCCCATACCACCTGGCTCTAGCAGAGCTGCAAGAGCTGTCTACCCAACTTCAGGAATTGTTGGAAAAAGGATTTATCCGACCCAGTACTTCGCCATGGGGAGCTCCGGTCCTTTTTGTCAAGAAAAAGGACGGGACCTTCCGCATGTGCATCGATAGGGAACTTAATAAGGTTACCGTCAAGAACCGATACCCATTACCTCGCATCGACGATCTCTTCGACCAACTTCAAGGGTCAAGCTACTACTCCAAGATTGATCTACGGTCCGGTTATCACCAGTTACTCGTCAGGGAGGAGGATATCTCCAAGACGGCATTTCGTACTCGGTATGGCCATTATGAGTTATTGGTCATGCCCTTCGGCCTCACCAATGCACCTGCGGTGTTCATGGACCTCATGAACCGCGTGTGTAAGCCGTATCTCGACAAGTTTGTCATCGTGTTCATCGATGATATACTCGTCTACTCTAAGGGTGAAGAAGAACATGCTGAGCATCTACGATTATTGCTGGAACTACTTCAACAGGAGAAACTATATGCCAAGCTTTCGAAGTGTGATTTCTGGATTCGGGAAGTTCAGTTCCTCGGGCATATCGTGAATGAAAAGGGTATACACGTTGATCCCGCCAAGATCAATGTTATCAAGAACTGGGAAGCACCCAGGACACCGACAGAGATCCGCCAATTTTTGGGTTTGGCTGGTTACTGCAGACGTTTCATCGAGGGATTCTCAAAGATCGCACAACCGCTTAACACTCTCACCCAGAAGGGCACCAAGTATGCTTGGGGTGACAAGCAGGAAACAGCATTTCAATTGCTGAAGCAGAAACTTTGCAGTGCACCCATTTTGTCCTTGCCAGAAGGGACAGATGATTTTGTGGTATATTGTGACGCTTTCATTCAGGGATTGGGATGCGTACTCATGCAACGTGATAAGGTCATCGCGTATGCATCCCGACAGTTGAAGGTTCACGAGAAAAACTACACAACACATGACCTGGAATTGGGAGCAGTTGTGTTTGCACTTAAGATTTGGAGACACTATCTATATGGAACTAAATGCACAATCTACACAGATCACAAGAGCCTCCAGCATATCTTTGACCAGAGGAGTTGAACATGCGACAGCGTCGCTGGGTCGAACTCCTGAACGATTATGAATGTGCCATTCGGTATCACCCGGGTAAGGCTAACGTGGTAGCTGATGCCCTCAGTAGAAAGGAGCACTTGAAACCTCGTCGGGTACGAGCACTACAGTTCACGATTCATTCTGGGTTACCCGAACAGATACGCGATGCGCAGCTAGAAGCAGTTAAGGAAGAAAACATCAAGGCCGAATCTGTGGGAAAGATGGAACGCGATTGGGAAGTGAAATCCAATGGTGCCCGGTATTTCATGAATCGTATATGGGTACCTCTCTACGGAGACCTCAGGAAGCTAGTAATGGACGAAGCTCACAAATCCCGATACTCTGTCCATCCTGGTTCAGATAAGATGTATCAAGACCTTAAAGCCGCGTACTAGTGGCCCAACATGAAGGCGGATATAGCCACCTACGTGAGCAAGTGTTTGACTTATGCGAAAGTCAAGGTAGAATACCAGAAGCCATCAGGGCTACTTCAACAACCTGAGATCCCAGTGTGGAAATGGGATCAGATCTCGATGGACTTTATCACTAAACTCCCGCAAACTCCGGGTGGTTGCGATACCATCTGGGTAATCGTGGATCGTCTAACTAAGTCTGCACACTTCCTAGCGATCAAAGAAAAAGATAAGATGGATAAGTTGACTCGCATCTACGTTAAGGAAGTAGTTTCTCGGTATGGGGTGCCAACGTCCATCATCTCAGACAGAGATGCTCATTTCACGTCCAACTTTTGGCAGTCACTTTAGAAAGCGTTGGGTACACGCTTAGATATGAGCACAACTTATCACCCTCAGACGGATGGTCAAAGTGAAAGGACAATTCAGACCTTGGAAGACATGCTTAGGGCATGTGTGGTAGACTTCGGGAACAGTTGGGAAATCCATCTGCCTTTAGTGGAATTCTCGTATAACAACAGTTACCATACGAGTATTCAAGCGGCACCGTTTGAAGCATTATACGGTCACAACTGTAGATCACCGGTCTGTTAGGTAGAAGTCGGTGACAGTCAACTCACAGGTCCTGAGTTGATACTTGAGGCTACTGAAAAGATTGTGCAAATAAGAAACCGCATGGCAGCGGCACGAGATCGACAGAAAAGCTACGCTGATCAACGACGCAAACCGCTCGAATTTCAAGTAGGTGACCGCGTCCTACTGAAGGTGTCACCCTGGAAGGGTGTAATCCGTTTTGGGAAACGAGGCAAACTAAACCCATGGTACGTAGGCCCATTTGTGATCTCGAAGCGTATCGGGCCCGTAGCTTATCAATTAGACCTTCCTGCCGAACTCAGTGGAGTTCACAACGTTTTTCACGTGTCCAATCTGAAGAATGTCTATCAGATGAGACCCTAGTCATTCCATTGGATGAGATTCAAGTGGATGAGCAACTGCATTTTGTGGAACAACCTATCGAGATCATGGATCGTGAGGTTAAGACTCGAAGGCACAGCAAGATACCGATTGTCAAGGTTCGTTGGGACTCTAAGCATGGACCGGAGTTCACGTGGGAAAGAGAGGACCAAATGAGAAGCAAATACCCACACCTTTTTGCAGCTGAGCAGCAATCTGACGTTACCACCAACTAAATTTCGGGACGAAATTCTTTCAACATGGGGATGATGTGACAGCCTGGGAATTTCTTATACCATTGCTAACAAACTGAATCTTTGTGCGTTGCATTCTAAACCGCGTTTACTCAATTTTCGGGACGAAAATTCTTTAAACATGGGGATAATGTGACATCCCGGCTTTCCAGGTATCTTAAACGCGCTACTTTACGGTTATTCATTCCTACGCTAATTTAATTCGGAGAATTAAATTACACGCTCGCAATAACTACGCTAACCTTGTGAATTTATTGGGTGAATTACATGCTATGTGTTATTAGACGTTTGTATATTTTGTAGATTATTGTATCACGCCTTGATTTCGCGATTATTAGTTATAAAAAAAATAATAATAAATAAATAGCCGAACCGAACCGAGCCGCGAAACGTGTCGATCTCACCTCCTTGCGGCCCAAGGAACTAAACTAAACTTGAGGCCCAAGCCATTTACCCAAACCGCCCCCCCCCCCTTGCGGTCGCACCCCCCCCCACCCTTTTCTTTTCCCTTGTGCTATATAATTGTATGTATGCATTAGTTGTGTTTAAAAAAAAAACAACAAACCCTAGTACATAGAGGAAGGCGACGGCAGCCCCCCCCCCTCTCACGATCGCAAAGCCCTACAACTCCCGGATTGATTCCAATCTTGTCCCGGTTCGCTAATCATTATCGTTTCAAGGTTAGGGTTTAATTGTTTTGCGATTCACATTAGGTTTTGTATAATCTTGATCATGATTGTTTGTAATGGTAGGATTATTAGTATGAAAAGTGTTGTGATTTATGATTATTTCGGATGATTGTGCGAATCTTTGCGATTTTGATGTTATGTTGAATACTAAAATCATAAGCTGCGTTTTGGCGATAAAGAGCATGTTATATAATTAGGGTTTGCATGAATATTGATACACATGATGATATTTGACAAATAAACCTGTTTTTAATCATTGTTATTAAGAGTCATGATCGTTTTAAGCATGTTCTAATGCGATAAAAGTCGAAAACTGTTTGCTGAATGACATTTACAGCCAACTTCAATTGGCTGTAACCTGATCATTATTTATCGAAAAGTGGATTTTTTGAAGCCTAAAACGTGTTTTTTTTAAAAACGCTTCTAATGGCGCTGGATTCATATTTTTCTAAGGTTGTTTGCTATTTTTAAGTGGTCATTTAGTGCAGCAGCTGAAGCTGCATAAATTCTGCAAACTTTTCTAGTTGTTTATCGAGTCGAATCTCATAGTTTGTAGGAGGTTGGGTCACCAAATTTGTGCAGTAACTGGAGACGGGAATTTACGGAAAACTCCCACTGGAATTTTGTTAATTGGGTGAACGATGATTTTTAAATAATTTTTCCCGTGGACTGCAGTCAGAAAGCGACGAATCTGACTGCAGCCAACTATATAAATGTTTATAAATAATTGGTAAGGCGTTAGGACTTGAAAAGTTTACATAAAATTCTACAGTTTAGTTGACACCTCCTGTAAGAAAATTGGAATTTTTGGAATATTGGAACTATTTTATAAAAATCCTCAAAAACAGCCCAGTTATGAGCTTACAAGCTGAAACATGATACTTGTGTTTGTGTGTACCAAAGTGTTGTATAAGTTAATCTGTGTTTATGATAAGTTGGTTGATCATTATTTTGGTATGATGATACTTTGCATACATGATTGTGTTTTCGAATTGGTTATTACGTGTGCCGCACTGTGTGTTAGTTATGCATAGGGTTTTGTATCAGTGTGTTCACACACTAACTTTAAATCGGTTGACATGTTAGGACGCGATTAGCGGTCCCATCATTTGCTACTTTTGTGTTACTCTAACCGAGCAATTTAAGGTGAGTTCACGGCCCCTATTTTATCCGGTTTTAAACAACAGGGGGAGAAACATGTATACACTCTATAACTCTATCTTTTACGTTATGCGAAATTAACGTCGTTAAACTACTCGGTAACTAAGTTAATGTTAATGTACGTTATGGTCACTAAGTAGCTATATCACGGAAGTCCTCAACAAACTCTCGGATCGTTAGTATTGGGTTAGATAGCGGGGAAATTATAAGTAGTACTACTGGGCCCGACAAGCCCCACCCGAGCTAGTCGCGCTAGCTGACCGGGAATGGTCAACGGGTGATTAATTTGGCCTAACTTTCGCCATGGTTAGTGATAGACCTGGCAACACTGAGGCAACAACAGTCAGCTTCGATCGCGAACTCTTTTGTGACGTAACTTTAGGCTCGCTACCTACATGTTAACATTGAACTTAATTACGAACCAACATTATTATTCCGGGTTAGGAATAATGGAACTATATCGTTATCCCGGGTTAGGGATAACGGGGAAAGCAAACATTTAACCGAACTTGTGAACTTATAAAAACCTGTGAACTCACTCTTCTTTAATGTTGACACTTGTTTCTTTACATGTTTCTCAGGACGCTAGGAGCGCTAGGTGCACTCACTTGCATTGATCAAGACATTTTTATCGAGTCTTATTTACGAAAATTGTTTAGGATTTTTGGTTTTGGCGTTTATGTTTGCGCCCGTTACTTTACTTTACTCTAATGCTTCCGCTAAACTTTGAAACTAAGATAATTTGAAAATAACTATGAATGGTTAAACAAATGTTTTTGGAAAAGATTTAAATAAATCATCTAGAGTCGTTCGATATTACTAGTGTCTCAGATTCTGGTTTGATCACACGCCTCGCAGTAAAACTCCGCAAGTGGGAATTGAGGGTGTGACATCGCCGTGGAAAGGCGTTATTAGATTTGGAAAGACCGGAAAGTTAGCATCACGTTACATCGGACCGTACGAGATTCTAGCAAAGGTAGGTCCCGTAGCCTTTCGGTTGAAGCTACCAATCGAGCTTAGTGCATTCATAATGTCTTCCACATTTCAAACCTAAAAAGGTGCCTGTCAGGCGAAGCCACCCAGATACCTTTGGAAGACATACACGTTGATGATAGACTCCACTTTGTGGAGGAACCGGTAGAAGTGGTTGATGGCAGGGTTAAACAATTAAGAGACAACAAAATTTCACTAGTTAAAGTCCGGTGGAACTCTAAACAAGGACCTGAATACACCTGGGAATAGAAGGATGAATTCCGTAGAAAATACCCTCACCTTTTCCCTAGCTAGACGGGGTAAATTTCAGGGATGAAATTTCTTAACCAGGGGAGATTTTGATACCTAGGACAAAACCAGGTACACCATAATCGGTCCAAAACTTTAAGTATGCTTAAAACAATAATTGTGCGAAAACCCTAAAAACATGTATGACTTGTGTGCTATGTTAAATGATATCTGTTATGTCTCACAGGAATTCGAGAGCATGTCATGGTTAAGATAACACTAATAAGGGCCAACGGTGCAAGGTTGGTGTCCTTAGCCCTTAAAAACGTGTTAAACGGGAGCTTTCCGTTTAACATCACATTAAACGTTTGACTATGATTATTAGGCCAACGGTGGGGCTATTTAAGATTCAGAGTTCACGGAACATCTTAGTTATGTGCCATAGACCATGACATAGGATTTGAAGCAAACTGGAGCTCGTGCAAGCAAAATGAGGCAGTTTCCCGGTTAGGGAAACGCCTTCGTTTTGAAAATAACAAAACGCAACCAAACATGCAAGGAACGGTCAATCGAGGCTAAAAACACTTAAACTGTCCTAATACAAGGCCATTATGAATGAAACGTAACCGTGTTCGGGTTTCGAGACGGTTATACATGGTTTTTAAAACCGAGTCTTTTTACACTAAAACGCGAAAAAAGCAGCCCGTTTAGCAAATCGGGGATGCGAGTGGGACCCGAAAACGAACCTAAACGCAAAAACGAAGATATGCATCATCTTTTTAACACAAAAAACGCAGCACGACAAAGCAGGGGTGGGGTAGGGGCACCCCACCTTGTGACCGCCCCCTTATTATATAAAAGTTTTTTTTCTTCATCTTGCAACCAAATTCTGCTCTCAAGCATCAAAACACAGCTGATCATCATCTTAGTTCAGCAAAATTGAAGGTAGTTTTCAAGTTTTGTAAGGTTTTGATGAAGATTTCTTGTATAAACATGAAATAGACTAGGAAAACCCTTTTTAATCCATGCTAATGGATGGTTTAAACATGGTTCTTGGCTGAATAAGAACACATCAGGGATTCCCTGATGTTATATGGTAGCCAAGATCACAAAACTTTGGCTTTTGATACGCTAATCGACAAAAGGCGATTAACAGAGTTATTAATCAAAAAACAGTGAAACGAGGCTTGATTGGCATGGGTTATGGCATGTTTGGATTGTGCTTGATGTGTAGGTAATAAATATAGCACCCACGCACTTTTAGACTCGAGAGAAACGCACAGGAACGGAGCTTGCGCTAGGTATAACACCCGAACCCTTCGGCTAGCTTAGGCAGAATATTGTTTGGACTATAACTTGGTCCGTGATGCTTGGAATGAGCTTAAAATGGGTGTGGTGATGTAGGGTATTGACAAGAATGTCCACTTAAAATTTTAGACTTTTTGGAATTTCAATGATTTTTGGCGAATTTTTGACTGTTTTACCCAAAGAATTTCGGGCAAAATACCAAACGGAGTTGATAAATAACCAAATTTACATGAACACTAAGGAACATATAGGGAATGTTCTGGGAAGTTTGGGAGTCCATTGGTTGGGTTTTGATTCGGATTAAATATCCGCGTTTTTGGGAGTTTTCGGTAGCCGGAAACGCACCCAAACTAAATCGGAAAAATCCCAAATTTTTCCCGGGAGTTCCTGGACATGTAAGGGACTTTTTGAAATATTTTGGGAATTTTTAGACATCGGATGATAAGAAATGTAAATTATTCGGTTAAATATTGTTTTACAAATAATTTATTTGAGGAGTTAAAATGGCTAAATAAATTCCCGAATTATTTTTCTCATAATCTATATATTTTTACTGAATTGTATAAAAATTTCCAGATTTTATCAAACTTATGTATTAAAAGGGAATTTATAGAGTTAAAAACGCTTTATTTAAACTAGTTTCGGCAGTTTACCGTGTAACGAACCTGCCGGGATCGGGAACTGACCGAACCCGACGTTTACTATAGTTGGAACACCAGGAATATTCTGAGAGATTCCAGGGTCATTTGGACACTAGGGGTGTGTCCCATGCCAGTTCTGGAGAATCCCCGATGGCGAAAACGAAAACTCAATTTTGGGCAACCTAGATTCCCCAAACACCCAAACTCCCTCAATGAAAAGTTAATCTTTCTTAAATGAAAACATGTTGGTACTATTGGTATTCCTGTACCATTATCCGAGCGTGTCAAACAATTGACTTTGGCTGGCACGCGAACCGGTGCCCAAAAGCCAAACTAAAAACTGATACTACCCTGACATCCATCACCATACCAGTATCCTATAGGTTCAATCCAGGGTGAAAACTCATAACCGGATCCAAGTTATAACCATTACCAACCTAGATGCTGATTTGAGTCTCTATTTGCATGCGTGCTATTAAAGCTGATCCATTTCAATAATCACTCTTTGATTGAGGCTACTAACCTCACAGTGAGTTTCACTCCCCCACTTTTAAACTGTTTTACTATTTTCTGGGGTGAATTTCATGTTACAAACTGTGTTAATTGCACCAACTTATGATGATGAGAATTACCTAACACACGAACTATCCCCAATGCAAGTGATTAACATAAGCCGTGGGCAGTGGATAGTACTATTGGTCTGACAAACCAGTTGCCGCCGGACCAGTGTGCCGACAACATGCAACTGCACGTGTCCTAAACTATGTTATGTTGTTAGGCATAACTACTCCTGGGGCGTTGGAATGCACGTGACGCAGTCCGTGGGCTGAGGTGTCGAAGGTGACACGACCCGGTGTGCTGAGGTGTCAAACGTGACACGACACAGTTATTGCGGTCAAGGTTTCAGTTGTGAACTCGTGTAATTCCATCTGTGATCTGTGACACGTGCAATTAAACTTGTTAACATATATTGCTGTAAAACAACCAAACCAGTGGAACTCACCAGCTCGTTTAGCTGACCCTTTTAAACTAACATGCATTTCAGGTAAAACTAAATAGGAATGAGGAACGTTCGTATGGAGTGTTTTGAGTAGGCGGACAATAGCAAAATAAAGGTTGTAGTGGCTTGTAGTACCGCACTCGAACTAATGGTTTGTAATATGATAGTTTATGTATGTTGTAACCGATGTTCCCTCTTTATATTATATTGTGTTTTTAAATTATGAGAAAATACCATGAGTCTTTCGCACCCTGCAATTGTCTTCCGCTGTGAGTCGGGGTGTGACATCGCACAACGTTGTTTGCAAAGAATCCAAGATATGCTTATGGAGAAAGGAAATTCACAGAGATGTTAATAAGAAATGACCAAATTTTGCACCAACAAATATTTTGAAAAGGAAAACTGAAATTGAAAAACCAGTAAATGATTTTGTATCTAAAAATGATACTGGTGATTCGTCGGTTAAAGTTGAAAAGAAAGAATCAACTTATTATCCTAAAAAGGCAAATTTGAATCAACAAAGATGGGTGGTAAGGGCAAAATCATCTTCTGTGAAATCCAAACAAGCTGTTTCAACAAAAGGAAAGGAAAGGTTGAACATGCAAGCACGAGTGAGAGTGTAAAACTTGAGAAAGTTGAAAAACCGGTAAAAATTGACAATGCAAAATATTTTCCTAAACTCACAAAGTTAAAAAAGAAAGTCAATTTTACTAAAGAGATTGTTGATGAGTATTTTGATGGAGAGGATGAATATGCAATTGAGAGTTATTACGAAGACGTTTATCCAACCCCCAAGACCAAAAAGGCTTGGGATTCTCTCTTTAACTAGATTTTCTGATTGTGTGCGCACGGGCTTCCACGGTTGATTCTTTCCAAATGGATTATGGATAGTGGAGCTTCCAGACACATGACCGGAAATGCTAGCTTTGCTTTATGATGTCAATCTATCAGAGGTGGATATGTGGGCTTTGCGGGAAATCAAGGCGGTCGGATTATCGGTGAAGGAAAGTTGTCGAATGGAGTAGTATCTTTCGATAGCGTGAACTATATTGCAGAGTTAGAAAACAACTTGCTGAGTATCTCCCAGATATGTGATAAGAAGTTCACCACACATTTCAATGACAAAGAATGCATGATCTTGATACCAGGATTTAAGATTCCAGAAGAGTGGATTTTGATGAGAGCTCCAAGAGAAAACGATTTATACGTGCTTGATATGGGACTTGCCACTACAACATCAAAGTCAGCACAGTGTTTTGTCACTAAAGCTACAGAAAAGGAATTGGTGTTATAGCACAGAAAGATGGGTCACATACACTTAGTGTTGATACACGATGTCTATTGTCTAGGTCTTGGATCGAGTCTGTGTGAATAGATCTTGTTATTGTTAGATTTTGATGTATTTATGATGTCATAGCATCAAGTTCGGCCGAAGTTGATCATAGGCTGGCCATGTCACATTTCAGGCGAAGTTGATTGTCTATATATGTGCCTTGGGTCTTTGTCATTTGTAACTTTGCATTTCAAGAGGCGAAGCTCTGTCTGTCTGGAGTCTTGACTGTAATATGATTTTGGACTAATAAACAGACTTTTAATCAGCAAATCTTGTGTATTTGATTAACAATCACGTAATTTCCGCTCACGATGACTTTAGATAACAAATTAGGTTCCTAAGCAGTGGGGGAGCGATCCCAACAAGTGGTATCAGAGCCATGGATACCTAGTTTGCTGAGATCTACACAAGACACTCTCTATTTCTACCCATTTCTTTAATTTTTCTACACTTTTTCACAAAATTGATGAATCTACGGTTAAAAATGGTTAAAATTTGAATATGTCATACATAATCACCTAATAACAAACCCTTGAAACTTTTAGAACCAAATTCAATCGATTTCATGTCAAAAATCACAAAAAACCATGTTTCATAAACTCATTCTGGCCAAAGTTGTACCACAAGTTCGCCTGAAGTTGGCATAAAATCACACATTTTGAACAAGTTCGCCCGAACTTGCTACGAATCACACATTTTGTGCGAAGTTGTCAAGTTTTTCATGAAATTTTGAACAAGTTCGCCCGAACTTGTCAAAATTTTTGTTGAGTTTATCACAAGTTTGACCGAACTTGCTACAAATTTGAAATTTTTCTAAAAACTTGATACAAGTTCGTCCGAACTTGTTTGAAAGTATATCTGAACATTGTTTTCTGCACAAGTTCGCCCGAACTTGTCTGTTTGCTAATCAACTTTCAAGTGTTTTTGAACGTGTTTCAGTTAAAATTTTCTGTCTGACGTTTTGGATCAAGATTTTCACAATGCCTTTGCTATGGCAGTGGCTCAGACCTCGACTTCAAATGCAAACACAGTAAACCAAATGAATTTAGACAACGAAATGGGGACTTCTGTAAAGCCGCCCAAGTTGATGAGAATGGATGAATATGAAGGCTGGCGTGAAAAGTTTGAGAACTGGGTACAAGCTAATTTCTTCTACAGCTGGGTTGCTGTTCAGACCGGATACAAATGGCCAGTTGATGAACGAAACATGGATATTGCATTATCAAAGTTTACACCTGAACTCAAAGATGCGTATGTTCATGAGAAGAAGATGATAAGTTTGTTACAGTAGTCAATCAAGGAAGATATTATGATTCTACTACCTGAATGTGATACATCGCAGAAGTTGTGGAATGCTTTGCGTGCTAAATATCAGGGTAGTGCTGAGATGATTAAAAGCAAGAAGGCTTTAATCAAGAAGGAATTTGATATTTTCACGATGCTAAAAGGTGAAACCATGAAGCAGATGATCGATCGCTACTGTCATTTGATGGTTCAAATGAGAAGACACGATTTGAAAAGAACCGACGAAGAAATGATTGACAAGTTAGCGGATGCGCTTCCTGAAGGAGACTGGACGACATACTTAATAGTTTTTGAAGAATGGTCCTGATTGGCCTCATTACAAGATAGCAGATTTCATTAATAAGCTACAAGGTCATGAAACACTCAATCAAGTTATAACCAGAGTTCTCCAAATACAACATACTCAAGTGCTAGCTCAAATTCTCCAGTCCAGAACCAAACTAATCATACAAATCATTCTAGTCCTGATTTGAATGTACTTCATTGCAACATTGTGGTCAATATGAAGAACGTTTTGTCTGAACAAACAGCCAAGCAGCACATGGCACTCCTTGCAATCGTGCTTGAATCATATGATAGCTTAGTTGCGGGAAAGATTGGGAATCCAAAGATGACAGCTGAGGATTATGACCAGGTTGATGAAGAGGAATTGGAATTGATGGATATCAAATGGAGTTTAGCATCGATTATCAGAAGAGTCACAAAGTTTGTCGCGCTTACAGGAAGAGATATTGGAAATTTGAGCAATAAGCTTGGATTCGACAAAACAAAAGTGACATGCTTCAAATGTAGACAAAAGGGGCATTTCAAACGCGAGTGCACAAATCAAGAAGCAATTGGCAATCAAAGTTTCCAATGAAACAACAATGACTATTACAAAAAATCTTTGCAATACAAGCCGTTTCCAAGAAAAGTTCAAGTTGAAGTACAAGATGATTCATCAAAGACAAATGAAAAGGCTTTAGTTGTTGCACATGAGGCTGAAGGGTATGATTGGAATAAATATATTTCCAAGAAAACTGGTGTCGCATTAATGGCCGAGATTGTGGAAGAGCCTGAGTCAACGGTTGATGATGCAGCTCTTGAGAATGCGACCTTAGAAGAATATTTGCAAAGATCAAAGGAAGAGGAGATGATCTATCACGAGACAAAGATGAAGAACATTATTCCTCCTAATCTTCAATCTAGTTTTGCAGGTTGCTTTGATGCTGCAAATCAGGAGCATGTGGTTGAAGAAAAGAAACCGGATGTTGATGAGATCTTCGATGTAACAAAGGAGATGAATGAAGAAAATCTCACAAAGATTGCTGACAAAGCAATGATGGCCAATCTGAAAGAGGTAAGACAAGAGGTAAAGGTGATTAAGAAAGAAGTTGTGAAAGTGCAAATTGTGGAGGTTGAAAAATCTTGAACAAAGTGTACCAAAGCTTGTGAGCAATGTGTTGAAAAATCATCTATCATAAGCGATTTAAAAATGCATAATGAAAATTTTAAATTTGATTATCGTACAATGAAAGAAGCTTAGGATAAGATGAAAGGCACTTACAGCATTGTTGAACAAGCTAATCTTGAACAAGGTGGTACAATTAGAATGTTAAAGGAAACGGTGATTGAAAAACAAGAAGCCATTAACATGTATATTAACAACATTGCTGAGCTAAAACATGAACTTCAAGAAACTAAAATTGAAACCGAACGGGTAAGACAACTGTTGCTCAGTTATATGACTAACGCTTATGTCATCGATCACATTCTTCCAACGATTCCGTCGGAAGAAAATGATGTGAAACCAAAAGGTAAGAAGTATGGAGATTATAGCAATGTTCCACCTCCATTGTGCGCGAGTTACTGCCGCAAGAAAGTGGAAGGGATAGAGAAGGCACTTAATGTAACACTTTTATCAGAAATAAATGATAAGTTTCCCGAGAACATTGATATAATCTACACGACATCTAATGATGCAGTGAAGTAGTAGTGAAAAATGTGGTTGAAAATGTTTTGGGAAATGATTCTGATGATGGCAGCTTTGAAAGCGCCGGCTCAAGTTTAGATAGTTCTGAATCACAATCTGAAAATGAAGATACTTTATCGGAAAATAGCCTAAGTGATGATCCTAACATTGTAATGTACAAAGTTAAGGACTCTGATAGACTATATTTTGATGATAGTTTTCTGATTTGGAATGTGAAAGAAGATCAAATTGATAAACTTTTCAAACTTGTTGAAGTGTCATCAGATGATCTAGAGAAAAATGAAAAGAAATTTTACTCAAAATCCAAGAAAGTTTATAACAACTATCGAAGAAATGATAGTGATTTTCCTGAGAATAGGAGAGCGGGTTTGGGTTTAGAGCTAGAAGATGAACCGAAAAAGAAACAATCACCATTTCACGAATATAAAACGAAAAACATGAAATTCGTGTTTGGGACTAACACGGTTCAGGAGAAGGATTCAATTGGAAAGCAATCGAACGAGGACTTTAAGAAAGAAAAAGAGCTTTGTGATAAGACTAAATCTACAAGTGGTGTAAAGACCACTAGTGGACAAACTATTTACACTCGGACTTGCTTTAAATGCAATGAGGTTGGACACATTGCACGTAAAATTCCGAACTCAAAGCCTATCTATCAACGAAGAAAGAAAACTTCAGATGTTGAGAAACTTAAGCACCCTGAGGTTGTGCCAATAAAGATTTTAAAATGAAATAATGAATCTAACATTGAAGTAACATCTAAAAGTGAATCTAAAATTGAAAAATCTACTTTTGAAAAGGGTGAAACTTCGAAATCGAATGAAAACAAAGATTCAAAATTTTATATAAAAAAGGCACGAATGAAATCTCAAACTTGGGTTGCAAAGAAAATCTCATCATCATCTGAAAGTGGAAAGTCTGCATCAGTCAAAATTGAAAATGTTAATGAAACTAAGACTAATCAGAAGTTTCCGTGTGTTGATTTGAAAGTTCCTACTTATGATATCCCGATTCCACCCAAGACCAGAAAGGCTTTGGTTTCCCTCTTTAAATAGTTTCTTTTGCATGTGCAGGGGCTCCCAAGATCCATCTTGTCAAAGTGGATCATGGATAGCCGAGCTTCACGTCACATGACTGGGATGCGTGCCTTACACTTCAATATTAAAGCAATCAATGGAGGGTACGTGGGATTCGCGAGTGATCAAGGAGGTCGAATCATTGCATAGGGAAAGCTATCTAATGGTGTGGTGTCATTTGATAAGGTCAACTATATCGCTGAGCTGGAGAACAATCTTCTCAATTTATTTCTCAAATCTGTGATAAGCAGTTTACCACCCACTTCAACGATAAGGAGTGCATGATTATTAAACCGGGTTTTAAGATTCCAGAGGAATGGTTCTCATGCGTGCTCCTCGAGAGAATGATCTTTATGTGCTTGCTATGAGTATTGCTACAACTACATCGAGGTCGGCGTAATGTTTCGTAATGAAGGCCCCAGAAAAGGAATCGATACTTTGGCACAGAAAGATGGGTCATATTCACTTGAGAAAAATGAATCATCTGGTTCATAACAATCTCGTGGAAGGAGTGAATCTTCAAAGCTTTCACATGAACGACAGTTGTGTGAGTTGTAAGAAAAAAAGCAGGTTAAAAAGTCTCATCCAAGAAGATTCTTAACTCCATCAAGCTACCGCTCGAAAGACTGCATATGGATCTTTTCGGTCCAGTGAATGTACAAAGTGTATCGGGAGATCTGTATTGCTTGGTAGTAACTGATGATTACTTGAGATTTTCATGGGTGTTCTTCCAAGAGACAAAAGATGAAACGTTTGATAACCTAATGATACTCTCTAGGAACCTTGAAAATCTGTATCATCTTCCTATTAGACGAATCCGAAGCGACAATGGTACAGAATTCAAGAACAAACGTATGCAAGAGTTCTGTAATGCGAAAAGGGTTCTTCATGAATTCAGTGCTCCATATACTCAGCCAAACGGGGTCCCTGAATGAAAGAATCGAACGCTAATAGAGACAGCACGAACGATGCTTGCAGATTGAAAACTACCCGTGAGTTTCTGGAGTGAAGCAGTGGCTTCAGCATGTTATACGTTGAACAGGGTGTTAACTGTCAAACCTTCCAAGAAGACATGTTTTGAACTTCTTAACCAAAGAAAGCCTAATCTGGAGTATCTGGAACCATTTGGATCTCCCTGCACTCTCATTGATCCAGATGGTAAATTCGGTGCAAAGTTTTTAGAGGGTTTCTTTGTTGGATACGCAAGTCCACATAGACGAGTCTATCTTCCAAGTATGAAGCAAGTGGTTCTTGTTCAACATGTCGACTGCCGAAGGTATACAATACCAACACAAAAGGCAGGTGATGCTTGGATGTTCAACTATGATAGTTTGTGGAAATCTTTCGATCTTCCAGAAGAGCCGATTGACAAAGAAATAGCTGCCTTGTATTATTTGCATCAGTCTACTAATCAAGAGCAAATTTCAAGGCCAATAGCGGTTAATCAACCATCTGTTGGTACATCTTCTTCTTCCGGTGAAGGTCAAAGTAATGTTCAAGCTGAGCCAGTTACACTTGTTGTAGAACCAGTGAATACTACTTCAGAACCCAATCTTTCTCAAGCGCATGATTCTGATTCTGATGAGGCTCCGACTTACGATCAAGATGGCGAATCCAGTTTTGATGAGGAATCCGAGCAGATCACTAGTTTGTTAAATCAATCTGCTGGCCCGAGTTCTAGAAATGAAGCATCGTCAAGCAATCCTCCTGTTGAATCAGTGGTCGATCTAAATGTTAACAATCTGGAGAGTACAGATGATATCTCTGATGAAGTGATGCTGAGATCTTATTCTTACCATCCATCTGACACTATTATTGGTGAACTACAAGCTGGAGTTAAAACAAGAAGCCAGATCAATAAAGCGCTTAGTTGTTTCTACACTAAGGTAGCTCCAATTCAAGAGTTCTGTTCTTATCAATATTTTATATCTCAAATAGAGCCTAAGTCAGTCACTGAGGCACTTGGAGATGAAAACTGGGTTCTTGCAATGCAAGAGGAGTTACTACAATTTGAGAAATTAGGTGTATGGAAACTTGTTGATCTCCCGGCTAATCAAAAGGCGATTGATACTAAATGGGTATTCAAATGCAAGCGTGACGATCGGGGAGTAATTGTGCGAAACAAAGCTTGACTTGTTGTCAAAGAATTTCACCAACAAGAAGGTATTGATTACACAGAAGTGTATGCACCAGTTGCAAGATTAGAGTCTATCCGCATTTTCTTGGCGTTCGCGTCTTGGAAAGGTTTTAAGGTGTACCAGCTTGATGTTAAATCAACCTTTCTCTACGGAAAATTAAAAGAACAAGTGTATGTCGGCCAACCACTGGGGTTTGTCGATCCATTGAACAAGAAGAAGGCATTTCTCCTGGATAAAGCGTTGTACAGGTTGCATCAGGCCCCGAGAGCCTGGTACGAGACGTTATCTCAACGCCTAGTCGGCAATGGTTTTACCAGAGGCACAGTGGATAGTACCTTGTTTACGAGAGTAGTTGGCAATCATCTGCTGATCGTACAAATCTATGTGGATGACATCATATTTGGTTCAACGAACGATGATCTATGCAAAGAATTCGAATCTATCGTGAAGAAAAAGTTCGAAATGAGCTCAATGGGCGAAATGAAATTCTTTCTGGGATTGCAGGTTGATCAATTACTGGATGGTATCTTTATTCACCAAACCAAGTATGCTCATGACATTCTGAAAAGTTTGAGATGGATAGCACGAAGCCGTTATCAACACCTCTGGCACTCAACCATGGAATCTGCATCGACGAGCTTGGAACCAAAGTTGATGAGACTCTTTATCGGTTGATGATAGGATCATTGATGTATCTGACGGCATCTCGTCCGGATATCATGTATCCTGCTTGCCTCTGTGCACGTTATCAGTCCAGTCCTAGAATATCTCACATGCAGATCGTGAAGCGAATTTTTCGATATCTGAAGGGATGTCCATCACCGGTTTGTGGTATCCAATGAATGATAATTTCGATCTGACAGGATATGTTGATTCTGATTTTGGTGTTGGTAGATTGAACGCAAAGTCTATGATGGCCGGTTGTCAGTTCTTCGGAACACGGTTAGTAACTTGGCAGTGCAAGAAACAAAGCATGGTCGCTCTCTCTACTTGTGAGGCTGAGTACATCTCAGCTTCCAGCTGTTGTTCACAACTTATGTGGACCCAATAGCAGATGAGAGACTTGAATTCCAATTTCTTGACACTCCATTATATGTAGACAATAAGGCAGCAATAGACATAACTAAAAATCCAGTTCATCACTCTCGAATGAAACATATCGAGATTCATTACCACTTTATTCGTGATTGCTACAAAAAAAGATTGGTACGAATTGAGAAAATCCACATCGATGAACAAAAAGCTGATTTTTATACCAAACCTTTCAGTTTAACACAGTTCAAATACTTAATGAGGCTTAATGGTATGAAAAATCTTTTGACAGGTGCGAAAGCAGAGGTTGAATATGGATCGGACGACGAGTTCTCGTGATCCCCATTGGTTTGTTATCTTTTAGGATTATAATTTCTTAAAAAACTAAAATACAAAAATATGTTTTTGATTTTAGGGGGAGAAATGAAACGGAAAAATACAAAAACATATAAAAAATCAAAAAGTGTAAAAAAATGAAAAAGACAAAAAGAATTTTGTGTCAAAAAGGAAATGATAGTACATCAGTGGACTATCACAATATGCTAAGGTTTTGTAAAGTTTAAAAGGTTTAAACAAGTCTTACTGTGGACGTGTCGATAGGCTTTACATGTTCAGTAGATTGTTTCCGGAATATAAACTAAATTTTACAACTGCTTAATTTGTGGTTTAACATCTCTCGGATATATGGACTTAGTACTCTGAAATTTCATTTGAGAGATTGCCTGATTCTGAGATACGAGGTCTTTATAGATGATTGACATCTGGGGTATTATACAAGTTCTTCTGATTTTGCGTAAGCAATGGCCTAGAACTTCTATAATGCTTTTGCTAAAAATCCCCTAAAGTGTAGCATAATTGAAAGAATCGAAAGATCTAATCAATTGCAGTCAAAAGATTCCATAATTGGAACAACACCTTAAAGTCGAGCCTTCATCTGTTTGTCGATACGGTGGTATTAACCTGAGTTCTCAAGGCTTCGCATAACCCGGATACAGATATCAATTACGCTATACTCACCTGTAAGATGAAATCTAGGGAATCTTGATACGGGAGTATATTCTGAGATGGGAACCATAGTTGAGTCAAGTTTCATAATTCTAACTAAGATATCTTGGAGCAATTGAGAAATGTGTTGAAGTTTAAATGGATAAATATATCGACAATCTAGCTAAACAAGTTTAAAACTTAAAGTCATCATAACGTCAATGGTACTGGTGATACGTCTCAATCAACTGATATGATCCTTAGACACGAATTCACAAAAGTATGTCTATAAATATGTTTGTACATAGTTATTTGATTACAGATTTAAACCCAAAAAGATTTTCAGTGTGTTTTAGCATAAACTTTCAAAAATTCAAAATGATTTTGTTTCTACATTGTTTTAAATACGAATGATGGAAAGCGGATCTTCGGAGTTCAGAATGGTGCAAATGGTGGGAAATCTGGATGACAAAGGGTTGGGAGCTAATCTGTAAAAACACATGAAAAATGATGAAAAGTTCATTAATTTGGAACTTTAATTTGAAGAAAACTCAGTTTGTTCATACCGGGTCGAGCCGAGGTCATTAACTTGGACTCGGCAGACAAATCGGTTAACCAAGGTCATTAACTTGGACTTGGTCAACTGAGTGGATTTTCATAACTGATAAACTTGTCAAAGTTCAGGGTTTAAAGTGTAAAATTTGAAAAAGTTTGAATTAACTTTGATCAAGTTCGGCCGAAGTTGGTTGTTCAAAGATTGAAAGAGTATTGGACAACTTCGGGCGAAGTTATCAGTTGAAATTATAACTTGGGGCGTCAAGTTCGCCCGAAGTTGTCTGTAGTATAAATAACCAACTTCGCTTCAAAAGTTCATTTCATCTGAGAATCTTATCTGAGCGAACTTGAGAGAGATCGAGCGAACTTGCTAAAATACAATTGAAGTGTCGTTATTCTGCATGTTTTAAGTCTTGATTAAGGTGATTGGCACACCTTCTTCAATGGCAGAGGTGAGTATGGACTGATTGAACCTTGAATTTGATTGATTTGAACATGGTGAACTGAAACTTGTTAAAATTGTTAGATTTAGGGTTGATATGCTAAAATTGAACGGTCACAAATGTTTAAAAACATGTTAAGAACATAAATGAACAATAAAACTGGACATTGAACCTTGTATGTTGATTGCAGGTTTGATTTGGGAAGATGGCAAGTTCGCCGGACATTTTCGCCTGACACCTGCTGATATGGTCGGTATCCCATGCGATGTTGCGGAACATTGTCTGAATGTATTTCCATCAGCAGAACCAGTTGTACAGAAAAATCGCAGCCTCGGGTCAGAAAAGACAGAGGCGATGAACGAACAAGTCACCGAATTACTAAATGTTGGTATTCTGCGCGAAGTCAAATACCAGACCTGGTTGGCGAACCCAGTCATGGTAAAGAAACATAATGGCGGGTGGCGGATGTGCGTAGATTTTAAAGATTTAAACAAGGCGTGTCCGAAAGATTGTTATTCTCTTCCCGAGATTGACAAAAAGGTTGACTCATTAGCTTCCTTTCGCTGGAAATGTTTTCTAGATTGTTATAAAGGTTATCATCAGGTCTTGATGAAAAAAGAGGATGAAGATAAAACAGCTTTTCGCACTGAGAAGGGTATTTTTTGTTATACCAAGATGCCTTTTGGTCCCCGCAATGCGGGAGCTACTTATCAAAGATTGATGGATGCAGTTTTTGGATATGATATCGGGAAAACTGTGGAAGTCTACATTGATGATTTGGTCATTATGAGCAATTCAGAAGAAACTATGTTAGATAACATCCAACGAACTTTTGATTCTCTGCGAAAGGTAAATTTAAAGTTAAATCCAAGCAAATGCTCCTTCGGCATGGAGGAGGGCAAATTTTTGGGTTTCATCGTCACCAAGGACGGTTTCAAGGTTAATCCTGAGAAGGTCGAAGCAATACAAAAAATGTCTTCTCCTAATACCATCAAAGAGATGCAACGTGTGGTTGGAAGGTTAGCTGCGCTAAACCGCTTCCTCGCCAATCATGCTGCAAAGTCTTATCCATTTATTCAAACCTTACACAATTGTATGAAGAGCAAAGAGTTCGCATGGACTCCTGAAACTGATCAAGCTTTCCAGCAAATGAAAGATTGTTTAGTTCAACTTCCTACACTTACTGCTCCTCGTGAAAAAGAACCCATGGTCTTATATCTTGCTGCATCTGAGGTAGCAGCAGGTGCTGTCTTGTTGGTAGAACGCGAAGGGGTCCAGCCTCCAATTTATTATATCAGCAAGATGTTGAATGATCCAGAGACAAGGTATTTAATTATGGAGAAATTAGTTTTAGCATTGGTCCGCGCCTCGCAGAGGCTGCGAAGATACTTTTCAGGACATGTTATTATAGTTTTAACAAATTTTCACATTGGCCAAGTTTGACCAAGCCAGATGTTTCTGGACGACTTGCGAAGTGGGCAATCGAATTGGGGGGGTTATAACATCCGTTATAAACCTAGACCAGCTATCAAAGGCCAAGTTTTGGCATATTTCATTGCTGAAATTCCTGCTGATAAAATTGAAGAATGTCAAGCAATTCAAAACCCAGTCCCAGTCATAGACAATAGAGCCTGGACACTATTTACAGATGGCGCATCAAACAGTGATGGGGCTGGAGCAGGTCTTCGATTAATGAGTCCAGAGGGAGCAGAATTCACATATGCAATTCGGTTGGATTTTAAAAGCACCAACAACGAGGCCGAATATGAAGCTTTCCTAGCAGGCTTACGCCTCGCTATCAAAATGGGTGTAACAAATTTAGAAGCCCATGTTGATTCATTACTAGTTGTTGAGCAAGTAATTGGGACGTACGATGCAAAGGGAGATATCATGGCTTTGTACTTGGCGCAAGCTAAGGCTCTTATAGCACAGTTCCAACAATTTAAAGTCACACACGTCAAGCGAAGCGAAAACAAACATGCTGACGCTCTAAGTAAACTAGCAGCAACTAGTTTTAAACATTTGGAAAAGGAAGTTCGTATTAAAGTTTTATGAAATCCATCAGTCCCTCTCAGACAAGTAACAATGGTCGAAGTAGGAGATCCATCATGGATGTCTCCAATAATGATGTATTTGTTACATGGTTCATTACCAGAAGATAAAGCGCAAGAACGTAAGTTACGGTGCAAAGCCCTCAATTACGAGATCGTTGACGGTATTCTGTACCGACGCTCTTACATGGGTCCTTCGCTCCGCTGTGTTAACAAACATGATGCACAGTACCTGATCAGGGAGGTTCATGAGGGGCTATGTGGTATACATCTGGGCCGCGCATGGTAGTAGCCAAAGTGAAAAGCGCAGGGTATTATTGGCCCGGAATGTACGTTGACGCTGTGGAGATCTTGCGCAAATGCATGTCCTACCAAAGGCATGCCTCTAAAACGTTGTGCCCAAAGAATCCTTTGATACCCATCACTACAGCTTGGCCTTTTCAACAATGGGCCATTGATTTAGTTGGACCATTTCCAGATGCGCCCAGGTTCGAGGAACACTGGATCGGTCCATACGCTTCAGAGTGTACGCGCCTTTTCCCAATACTTCATTTATCACGTAAGGACCTTCCCATCGCGGGGCTAACTTCCCTGTTTTTCGGCATTCGACGCTTCATTATCACGAAGAACAAAGTCACCAGGCAAAAAGGAGCAGATGCGTACCCTTTTGTTGTAATACTTTTCAAGCTGAGACTTGTACTTAGCTTCGCAAATCGCTGCATTGTCTCGTTGTTCTTCCAGTAAGTCTAGATTGATGCGCCTTTGTTCTTCGTTATCTTGTTTTTCCAAAGCTAGCATTCTTGGAGATGGTAACCCAATTTCAGCAGGAATCACAGCCTCTGTGCCGTACACAAGGCTAAAAGGAGTTTCTCCAGTGCTAGTCTTTGGCATAGTTCGGTGTGTGCCCACAAGATGCTAGGCAATTCGTCAACCCACCCTCACCGTGCCGTGCCAAGGCGGGCTTTGATATCGTCGACCAACTGTTTGTTTATGCTTTCCACTTGACTATTTGCTTGTGGATGCGCAACAGAAGCAAAGACATGCTGGATTCCCATTTCTGTCATCCACGTTTTCAACTCTTCAGCCTTTAAATTTGGACCATTGTCTGTAATAATGCGAATGGGCAGACCAAACCGGCAAATAATGTATTCCCAGATGAATTTTCGAATTACCATCGTTGTAGTAGAAGCTAAGGGTATAGCTTCAACCCATTTAGTGAAGTAATCGACCGTAACAATGATGAACTTGACTTGGTGCAGAAGCAAAGGGAATCTTTTCTGTTGTAACAGAATGTACACGTGGTGAACAACAGATGGGTAACAGCTGTGAAATCTTCTAGAAGCCACTAACACCCAATCGTGCAAGCATCTTTTCGGTTATAACCAATTGCCACATGGCAGCATCTGGACGGCTGAGGAAGATCACGGTGATGGCATGCTCACATTTATAAAATATAGTGATCTCATGTTGACACATGGCACCTCCCTAACCGCTGATAAGCTCACGATCCGTGTGCACTAACGGATTGCCACAAACATTAACGGAATAGCAGAAGATTCCGTTAAAGTTAACATCTCTCTTTTTGGCGCCAAACACCGGCTATAAATAAGTGACTTGGAGTTCAAGGAAAGGTATTCACTCTCAACCACTCTCTCTCTCTTACAATACTTTACTTCCGACTACCTGTACTTATTCTCATGCCGGAGGGTGGTCACGGAGAGAACCCCTTCTCCCCGTGGCGAGCTAACGGTGTTCTGTTTTGCAGGATCAGCAGGAGTACTGTTTCATACTTCATCATCGTGAAACAACACAAAGGATTAACCCTTTTATGCAGAGCCCATTCCATAGATCTACTTAGATTCCAGTCGAGTTGATCTAGGGTTTCTTCAGTTCTCTTATAGAATTTACTAGCCCTAACACTCAATAGGGCCAGTTGGTGCAAAATATCCATTTCCTCAAGATTAGAAGGTTCAATGTGTTGTAAATCATTCAGCTCAAAGGATAGATTGTCAGAGGTTTGGCTTCCCTACTAGCACTAAAAGAATAGTTAGGTGCATATGTTTCAGATCCAAAGTTCCCACCAGATGTAATATCTATATAGTGATTATAACTTTGGTCCTTACTACTGCCAGATCCCTCTTCTTGGCCAAAAAGAGTTGTATTACCCAATGAGTAATCATCAGTCATTTTGCCAGAATCTTGCAACTTCTTTTTCTGGTTTAACTCTCTCTTATAGGTGAGGAGTATCCCATGAAGTTGTGTCAACGACATTTCTTTAAACCCAACAGACTTTCTCATTACATAAGCTACAGTCTCCCACTTATCTGGTAACGATCTAAGGAAACGACTAGTGACAGTCGAATTAGATAGAACCACGTTAACCAGTCTAAGTTCACTGATGAGACAACTGTAACGTTCGAACTATTGTGTAGAGACTCTCCTTTCAAGTGACAAAACGTTTCATACTGCTGATTTAGAACTTCTCTATTACTTTCTGTCATTTCCTCAGTCCCACCGAATTGCTCTTTAAGTGCATCCCATAACTCCTTTGCACAATTGCAATGGAGTAGACCAGCATAAATTTTATTGGGTAAGGCCGAAGCAACTATGCTAAATGCCTTAGCATCCAATTCATTTTTCTGAAAATCCTGCTCCGAAAAGTTTTCAGGATTTTTTGGCACTTGTTTTGTTGGATCCTTTGTGCTTTTAACCATTGGAATGTGAGGACCATAAGCAACAGATCTCCAGCAACCGGTGTTTTGCTGAGCAAGGATGTGACTCATCCGTCGTTGCCAAATGAAATATTCATTTCTTTTGAGCATCGGCGGTTTGAACAAGGATCTAGAATTAGCATCCTGTGTGTTTTGAGACATTTTAAGTTGATTTTTACAGATTTTGTTTCAAAAACTTTGAACGTAATAGAACTCTGAATATCAAGCTAAAACAACCAAACTGATTAGCAAGAGAGCTGATCTGTTCGAACCAAATCGATTGTTAGATCGAATTTGATGAATCAAGCTCTGATACCAATTGTTAGGATCTGAGTTTGAATTACTTGTAGTTTTTGTTTCAAAAATGGAAAATGATTGAATTAGAAGAGATTTGCAGCGGAATAAGATGGAAAACTTTTACTACAAGTAATGGTCGTTTGTTTTCATCATCATCATGCTTTAAAGTTGATTAACTTGCATGTGGTTCACAAACTCCCCCTCAGCCTTTGCAATTACAGTTTGGTAATAAGAAAATGCAGAGAAGATGATATGCGAAAGTTCATATTTTAATTGACAAGTTTAAACTGTTACAGAAGTTACCTATTAATACTAACTATCTAACCTCTGAGCATCTTTGATGACGTCAGGGTTGATAGTGACAGGAAACCAATTGTAACAAACTGAAACACTGTTAATACTAACCATCAGTGCTTAGCACTGTTACATTGATTTACTAAGCTAATGACTAAACTCTGATCTCTATCCTCTGACCCTTGTAACTCTGGCAGACCTTTGAAGCTTTGTGAAGGCAGATGATAGGATGAGCAGTCTTTAGAGAAAGCAGTGTATGTACATCAGAGGTTGTAACCTCTGATAGTTTAACCAAAGCTCGGATAGTGTTATTTGGCTTTGTATCATATGTTCCTTTCATTGGGTTCAATCCCAACATCTGCTATACGTAAGAATAGTTGACAACTCATTCAGAACCGACGTCTAAACATCTCGTTCGTGTACATAGGTTCGTCGGCAAAGTAATCGGTCACTAAACTATCATGCCCAGCTAAATATTAACAGTGAAAATAAATTAAATTCTTTATTAACACTGAAAAGAATTATATACATTAATAAAATACACGTTAAAGATACACTAAAAAAATAAACACCTTCTCGGTGTCGATTTAAGGCAGTCGCCCTAGTTTTGCGGTTGTGACGACGTTTCTTCCTCTTCCTCCTCCTCCATGGTCATATGTTTTGTGTGCATAATGAAGTTCACAAAAAATAATTTGCCCTCACCCGAAGATGATTAACACCACGATGAAGAAGAAGAAGAAGAAGACATGTGTCACACCCCAACTGATGGCAAAAACATCGGGGCGGGATGAACAGAAGATTGCAAGAGACTTCATAACGCTATTTGTGAAAATAATTAAGAATTTAATTTCATTAATAACAATAAGGACAAGTACATAGTTTCGGAAATAGAAGTACAACAAATTTCAAATAACATAACAACATGGAACGAAATACATAGTTTGAATCTAGGTGTGTTTCTAATCCACCCTAAGTATGTTTCTTCCATCACCATCAACTAGTTTCCTGCAACATGCGTTAAAATAATAATAAACAAAAAGTTGGCGAGCATACAAGTATTATTACATAGCATAATAGTGGAAAAGATGTCTCATATCCAACATGGTAATTTGCATATTATGTTACAAACATATTACCATGTGCTATTTATATGTCAAAACAAAATCTAACCCAATCGTGCATACCTTTGACACTGAAATGACAAGGTTGTAAAATACTTTACTTAACAATACCACAAGAATACGGGCGGTGCGTTAATCCTATAGTGCTATAATTGTTAAGGGAGGCTAGCAAAGTTAATGAGCATATAAACACAAGTGTACATAGCACGCAATAACAAGAATACAACAAGTATCATGTTCTAAATGGATAGAGTGTGATTATAACAAGTTTAACGTGATTCGTGATTGGTATAAAGTGTACATGTTGCACCCAAAGTGTATAAGCAGAAAATGGGTTCGAGTATACTCACGGTTTTGCAAAGCTTCCTTTGTTTATCCCGTGAAAGTTGGAAGGTTGGAGGATGGAAGACCAAGTAATCCTACACGAGGAAACGTAGGTGGGTGAGTATTCGGATGTTAACGGAGGAGTCGGATTCGGAATTCAAAAGTACTCAAAAATATATGTATACAAGAAAGTAATTATCTAAACTTGAACAATCGTTTTTGACACAATAAGTCCCGTATGGGTTGATGTGATTTCATGGGTTAAGATACCCATTAGAATGGTAATGAGAGATTCGGGTCTTAGATAATATAACTTATTACCATTGACAAGTAACCATGTTGATTATTGTCAAGGATTCAGTTATATATGTATATATATATTGTATAATTTATATAATATATTTCTAAGCTAAGTCCATTAAGAATATCATAGATTGTCATATAAAGTGTCGGAGGCTAGATGTGGTTAAGTCACTTTGGGGTCTAACAAACCACTTGGGATAGCATGGGGAAATCATCAAGTGAGGTGGTGGATTGAAAGTAGGATAGCCAAGGCCTCCAAGTAATCAGACTCATACCAAAGCAAAAGTCTTTTCATATAACAAGCTTGGATGGTTTCAACACTTGTGGGTTAATAAACCTATCAAAAACAGAAAGTTTGGAGGATGTTTGACACCTCCGATTTGTATGAATCAACATTGGCCATGCTTACTAACCATGGACTTGATTAGTAGCACAAGAAGCACAAGTTTGTATGAGAAAACATAAGTTTAATAAAAGTTTGTAAAGATTCTTCCAAATCAGAAAGTTTAGACCTCAAAATGGTGATGTTCCACCTTGGTTTGCCATGGCAAACCTGTGGAAACACTCCTAGAGGTGTTCCAAGCTTTGTAGCGGAAGGTTGATGAAGAAAAGTGAGTTTGAACTCACTTTTGCACTAGAAATTTTCTGCCTTGTTTTTTATTTTCCAGCAGATTTGAGAGAGTTTTGATGATTTAGAAGTGTTTGGAAAGTGAAAAAGAGGGTTAGGAAGCTTTTTTATATAGTGGGTGAGTTAGGTTTGGCGTTTGTGTGAGGACCGTCCCTTCTCCGTGAGCACCGGACCCACTTAACTAACAGAGGCGGAATTCATTGTTAGCAAGTTTGACAAACAATCAAATCTACTGTTTAAACGTCACTACTTCTTATATTGATAAACATGGAAGAAATAAAGACGCTAACCGGACAGGGCTTTGCCTCAGTCTCAAAAAACAGCTAACTAACACAACACCCAAGCTCCACAATATATAGGCCAACACAAGGGAAGGGGTTGCTGCCTCGTACGAGTGATGCTCTGTACGAGTGACAAAGTGTCACTCATACGAGACATACCAAATACATATCAAAACATAATATTTAACAATGCAAAGTGTGACACCCGACAATTTCCGGATTTAATTACGCACATAACGAACATTAAGACATTAATACGTAGTGTAATTAGACGTGAATTAACTTAACTTGGCCTTTGGAAAGCATAGGAACGTCTACTTGATTCACGTTGCGCGATTTGACGATTTCGGGATTTTTAGCACGTGTTTGAACTTTAAGCGAACTGACACCGGACGAGATACTGACAACGCCTAAAAATGCAACTTTTGAGCTTATATTTATCTTATATGGATGATAACGCGAGTTAGTCGGACTGTCGGACAAGACAGAGCACAAACGCGGAAGCTACGCAGAAACAAGGACACACCGGCAATCAACAGCGAAACGGAAGCACCAGACTCGAATTACGTCTCTATATTAATATATTACGGTATATTTAGCTTCGTTTTCGAATTTTATTATTCGTAGTCAAAACCGGATCGAAAAACGGACAAGAAACGACAACCGAAGCATTTTACATAGTTTTAATGCAACCGATAAACGAACACGACTAAAATCGAATACCAACACTATTTCACATGTTTACGACCCTAAAATAATATTAAACGATATCTTATGACATTCGGGGTGAGAAGAACGGGCTTCCGAAACGCTAATGGGATGCTCAAAACACTAGGAACATGGTAATGGGCCTTGGGCGCAACCCACCTAAAACCCTACCCTAAAAATTCATCTATTTCCCCTCTCATCCCTCATTTGAAACCCTAGCGCACGCACACACTCACCTCACACTCTCTCTCTTGCAGAACTCCGGCCGGCGATGACCAAGGTGGTCCGACGAGACACACGACGGCGGAAGGCAGTGGCAACCAGACAGTGACCAGCGAAAACTCTGTCGGCAACTTGTATTGTCGGGATAGTCTATAAATTGTTACATTGATTGTTGCGTTTTGAAAACTTATATTGACAACTTGTATTGTCGGGATCGTCAAAACACAGAGAAAACTCTGCCCGAATTTCGTTAAAACATGTATATTTATAGTTTAACACCAATGAAAACACATCGGGACTCAGGTGAACTTTATAAAAATGAATATAAGTATATACTCATTTCGGACGACTTATACATTTCACAAAAACGAGTCTATAACGTTTCGAAATATACGGTTTACAAGTTAATGAAACTCTAAAACTATACAAAATAAATACATTGTTTTATATTTATTTAAAGCATCGGAAATCCGAACACTTACTACCAACGTTGGAAAATTTTATAAAATAAATATAATGTTTATGTTTATTTCAAAGTCGACGATTCAGATATTTTATAAGATAAATAAAATGTTTTATATTTACTTCAAATGTTGTTAGTTCATTTACTTTTATAAAGTAAATATAATTGTTTATATTTAATTCATACGTCGATAATTCGTAGATTTCATAAAATAAATATAATTATTTATATTTATTTCGAACTTCTAAACGAAGCACGACACATTATTGGAAGATTGTAATAAGTGTACAATTATATAAATTTTTTTATTAATTTTAGTCGATACGCAAGAAAATTGTTCGGATACGAAATGTTTTTACACATATGGATAATTGAACGTATATATATACACACACACACACACACATATACATATACATATATACATATATCTATCTACATCTTACGAAAACCTAGAGTCGTGCGTCATCTACGCCCTTCTATTCAAGACGACTACTACGATTTCATGAATATATTTATGTTTACATATAAGTATATGTTTCAAACCTCTCGGAAACTAAGTCGTTTCCAAGACAAACGTAAATTGGTTATTCTAATTCAAGATAATAACACCTTCTTAGGATCATTTGTTGACGATTTGGTAGAGCTCGTGGACACGTAGTTTAACAATGTTGTCTTATTAGAAACTTATAAGCTTGATTCCTTAATAGGAACGCTATAGTGGCACGCTAGCGAGTTCACATCCTTGGAATGACATTACGGAATTACATTAAGCTAGCTTTGCACAAGGATATCAATGTGAGTTCATAACCCCCACTTTTCACCATTTTACAATTTTTATAAATATTTTCGGGGGTGGAAAGCCATGCAAGTTTTGCTAAAGCATACAGTATTTCGATAAACGAAAATCATATATTTCTAAACCATATTACAAACATATTTCCAGATAACACAAATGGTTTCTGAAAAGTTTATGCCAAACATGTTGGTTTTTACAAGAACATACGCGTTTTTGAAACATGCATGAGTTTTATGACATGGGCTAGGCCCAATAACACGAATGACATGGACTATGCCCAATAACACGAATGAAAAGATAACATGGGTTAGGCCCAATGAAATGTGTGCAAGGCACGTGGACATATGAAGGGCGACGCCCGTTCATACATATCGAAAATACAGTTTATAACAATTGGTATGTAGCTATGGGATTAGATGATAACATATCACTGTGCGTAAGTAGGATGTGACAAGAGTAGCCATTAATCACTTAGTGACCAAGGTGCAAAAGGTATAGATCTATTGAGTTTGAGGTGCGCTCCACTCCGGGTTTGTTAACCCTTTATGAGTGCTTTTGTGTTCCCTATGATGTCAGAGTTGTCTCAGTTGCTTATTTACTTATGACACATAGGTCAGTGTATTAGCTACACACTAATTGATCCTTAGATCCCATAGGTATCCTACATACTATGATTTCAATATCGGTTTACAAATACAATAGAAAACATTTCAATTCCGGTTTATAGATACGACATAAGACATTTTATTACTGGTCTACAATACAACAGTTACATGTATCAGTTTGCAAACATAACAGAAAACATTTTTTAACACCGATACACAGAAAGACATTTCAAATGCTTGGGATACTATGATCTCACAAACCGGTTTTCAAATGCATGATTTTCAAATGTTTTTAAGATTCATTTGATACAAAACAAACAAACTATGAACTCGCCAACATTATGTTGATTGTTTGCATGTTTCTTTCTCAGGTTTCAAAAATCAAACTATGGCATGGTTGAATAGGAGAGCCCTTTGGGACTCGAGTACTTAGCAGGCGTTTAACTTTCTATAAGTCTTAGCAAATATTAAACTTCCACTGTGCAATGAAGATACCAGTCAGATCACGCCCGGCTCTGATGTAATCGAATCAACGGGGCGTGACACAAAGCCCTATTTACATGACCGACATATCCTAGATGTAGCCAATAGACATTGTGAACCAACAGTGTTAAATAAGGTTTAGAGGTGATTGAGTGTGGAAAAGGTGGAGAAAATAGGCCAACTCGCGAGCTGGAAGCAATTTTCTACGAATTGAGGTCTCTCGCGCCCTGCAAGAGGTAGAGGCAATTTCCCTCGCACCCCGCTAGAGCCTACTTTTGGAAGATTTTGCAATTTGGTCTCTGAACTTGGTTTTTCCCTCGTTTTAAGCCAAAACTTGGTGTTTTGGCATGTTTTTAAGTGTTTAACATGTATGCAAGCAAAATTTGAGTATCGAGAGTGTATGTATGAAGATTTGGACGTATAATAAGCATCGGTACATATAAACGATTAAATTGTAAGTATAACAAGCATGTATAAAGTATAAATTTTATTACGATCAAAGTCTCGGATTACAAAGTTGGAAATGAAATACGAACATGATAAGAATGCAAGTTTCCGTTAATAGAAGTATGATTACACTTTCTAAATAAGGAAAGTACAAAATGTGAAACGTTACAACATGGCTATATTTTTATAAATAATATGGTCGTGTATAAAAAATTGAGAGAGATTGAAAAGATTTGGGTTGGGGGAATAAAGTGTATATATTTATAAAGTGGGATTGAATTTTTTTTTGGGTTCAAACGATACATTTCAAACGGTCAAAAAATTTATCTTTTTCCGCCCGTCTCCAACGTCTTGGAGGAGACGTCCACGACGACGCCGGCCCACCCGAGATGGTGTTGTGGGGCGTCACCGGGCCAGGTCGGACCTAGACGAACCCCCACACCGGGTAGCCTAACATAAAATCTAGTGTCCTACGTTTCACGTTTGGCTCTCCCCTCCTTGGAGCCGGTTCCAACAACAATAATTTCATAGTCCCATGTCAGTTCTTAGTACATGTCATGGTTAGTGTGGGTCGGGTCGAACCACAAACACAACTAGAATCGATCCCTTACTAAGAGGGTGTTTGGGATAGCTTATATAACTCTAAAAGTGTTTTTTTTTTTTTTGTCAAAAACACTTATTAACTTTTTTCTTTTTCAAAAGAAGTTTTTGAAAAAAAAAACTGTTCGGATTAGCATTGTGGTGGGAAATAGTAAAATGACCAAAAAGTATATTGTAAGTTTTCATGTTTGGTTACGATTTTAAAAAGAGAGCTTACATATATAATTTTATGTTCAAAAAGTAATTTAAAAAGTCAGATTTTGTGGCTTTTGAAAAACTACTTTTTACTTAAAACATACGTAGTGGGGCGCCAAAAGAGGGGGAAGGAGGGCCAAAACACCCCATAGCACCGCCCACACCATTATAGGGGGCGCTATGGGGTAGTTGTTTGTGTGTGGCGCCATATACATAGCGGCGCTTTTGGGGAATGTTTTCAAAAAACACTTGTTGCAAAACGGTCATATTCAATAAAAAAAATTCCTATTATTCTA
Organism: Scalesia atractyloides; assembly: GCA_947069175.1. NCBI lineage: Eukaryota > Viridiplantae > Streptophyta > Magnoliopsida > Asterales > Asteraceae > Scalesia > Scalesia atractyloides. The sequence continues at coordinate 38,058,106 of CAMTDV010000019.1, read as the reverse complement.
TAAATATATATCACTCACCTTTACCTCAAAATAATTCATCAAAATTACTCCCACATTTATAAAAAACAATGGGTTCTCCATCGGAGGATTCGTTCACCAATATTTACCGAAAATTCTTTTCACCTGAGGAAATCGCGGAGGAGGAAGAAGCGGTTACGAGTGCATGTGGTGTCTTGATACAAGCCATGGGACATGTTGTGCGTTCTCCTCCATGACTCGTATTGAGGCGCACCTATATCTTGAGAGACCAGGAAACCCCAAACGAGCGTTTGATGAAAGACTACTTTGATCCCACACCGGTTCACGGACCCAATGTTTTTAGACGTCGGTTTAGGATGAGCTAAAGGTTATTTTTGCGCATTAACGAAGATTTGGAAGCAAAGTATGACTACTTTAAGCAAACAATGGACGCAAGAGGATATCTAGGGTTCACCTCAGTTCAAAAGGTAACTTCCGCTTTACGCATACTTGCCTACGGGAACACGTACGACATAAACGACGAGTACTTGAAGATGGGGGAGAAAACAACACGAGATTGCATGGAGCAATTCTGGTTAGGTATTTTTATATACTTATTTTTATTTGAGTGTTCACCTTTGTTAGCTACATTTCTGGAACAATACCAAAGGCCGGTTTTCATGCAAACGGGAATGACTACGAACATGGCCACTATTTGGCGATGGTATCTACCCGGAGTATTCGAATATTGTTAAGACGTTTTCTGAGACACTCTCAAAAGACAATATTTTTAAAAACTACAAGAGTTTGCGCGAAAGGACATTAAGAGGTGTTTTGGGGTTCTTCAACAACGATGGCATTTTATAAAAAAATCCGTGTCGTATGTGGCATAAAGATAGAATTTGAATGGTCATGTATGCTTGCATCATTTTGCATAATATGATCATAGAGGATGATGGGAAAGCGATATGCCAAGCCTATTTTCCGGAAGATGTAATTGAAGTAACCCAAGCAACAATGGAAGGGAGGTTGTTAAATGCTCAACTATTGCGATCTAGGGAAATACATAACGCATTAAAGGCGAATTTGGTCGAGCATGCTTGGGCGATTCGCCCAATTCAAGACAATGGTGACGACGAAGAAGTTTCTGAGGAGAAGAAGTTGAGGAATTCGAAGCCGGGTACCATGCAGACGGAGGTTTGGATGATGGAGAAAAGAAGAGGAAGAAGGAGAGAACGACGATGAAAATGAAGAATAAATGTTTTTATTTTTATTTTTAGTGTAATGTTTTTATTTTCATTTTTAGTGTAACGTTTTTATTTTATTTTTAGTGTAATGTTTTTATTTTAATGAAATTGTTTTTTTAATTTTATAAAGTTAGAAATTAATTCTAAAATATTGAAAATTAATAATTGCGTAATGATGAGGTAGGGGCTTTATGACTACGGCATTTTGTGCTATAACGCCCCCTGCTGACGTAGCACGCCACATGTCGCATAACGCCCCTTACACATGACCTTATCATAAAGCCTAAAATAAAAAAAAAACATTTTTGTTAATGCCAACCACTTTTTTAACTTATTGTCTTTTTGAAAAACTAACAAGTCAATAAATTATTTTCAAACTCAATCCCAAACATCCTCTAAGTAAATGGGCCGAAATTACGAACTCTTGTATCAATTCACGAGCCTTTATTTTGCCTTTAGTAAATGGGATGCTACTTGTTTCAAGAAAAATGTCTCCCATCAAGGGATATATAAGTTCCGGCATAAAAAATCACCCAATCTCAAATGTTTATAGCTACTGAATCAAAATTAATGAAAAACAATTAAAGTAAGTTCAATTTGTTACAATTAATTGAGTTAGAGTGGTTTATAAGTTCTAACATAGATTTGGGATTTACATAACTTTCACAACCCAAAAAGAAAGTTATAACTATTAGGGTGAAGAGAGTGGTTATCTAATGGTATTAGGTAAACTTCCAATTCACCCAATCACATCGCGCCATGTCAAGTCACCTAAAATATTTACCTAATGTGCAAAAACGTTGGCGGTGATTTACTTAATGAGGTTTAGATAAACTATTATTTTAAAAGGATAAAATGTGTGATTGGTTGAGAAGGAATGGACCTCACCACATACCCATCTCTCTCCCCTTTCCTCCCTCTCCCCGAGTCGGTGAACCTTCACCGAAAATACTTCCAAATCCGGTAAACAATGGATCGGCAAAAGTGATGGCGGTGGATGGAGTTTGGTGCCGAGTGGGTTTACCGCCCCCACTTCGGACATCCTTAATATAAATATATATAATCAACGCTAAAACAAAAGAATTATCCTGGTAAGAGGTCAAGTTTAGGTGATGAGCAACAAAAAATTAAAAATAATAAAAAGGCTTACTTATGATTTGATGGTACGACTAAAAGTCCAATGTTACTTATAATTTTGAAGAAGTTATGTGGTTAATATTGTCATTTGACTAAACACGGAACAACCATAACCATACATCAATAAACTGTGACAAACTAATGAACGAACTAACATGTATCATTTGCAAATCTGTCCAATTTCAAATTTGTACTACGAACAAGAACATTGAGCATTTTGAATGATTTTATTTTCATGTATATTGGAAATCTAAAAACCCAGGAACAAAAAGATAGTGATTTTAAACTCAAACACCCCTATGTGATTCAAGTTCTATGATTATCTAAGGTCAAGATGATTAGATAATAATTGATAAACCTTGGCATCCAATTTAACTAAACAGTTAAAGAAAATAAAATGGAATAGCAAAAAACTGTCCTGAACTCATAATATATTTTTTAAGTAAATAGTGATGGCTTTCAAATGATTGGAAAAAGAAATAAGACTATGGAAATTTTGTACCAACAACAACCTTATTCACAGGGTAACAATAATCAGAATAAATAAATGAGGCAAGTGCAATGGGTATTATACAAACAATGGGCATGAATATATGAATGCGAACACTTCAAAAGGATATGGGTACATAAATGGAAAAAATAGTCACTAAGACGAGTTAACGAATCCATTGTTATATGCTCTAATTCTTTGTTCATATTTTCTACTTAGACCCACCATACTTCCTTTGACTCCTGAGATGTAATGTTATAAAACCAAAGAATGATAAAAACTTTATTCCCATGCCAGAAAGAATTATAAACCGTTGTAGCACAAGTTTTTAAAATTTGTAATGTATAAAAACCATGGATGAGTATTAAGGATACCTTATTTTGTTACTTTAGTTCACGAATTACATAAACAATTAATATGTGTATGAAAAGTCATAATGTAGCACAAATATTATAATAAACTTGTAATGTAAATAGAATCAAATCTGTACCCATCCAAAATTGTAAAATACTAACCTTGACAAGGAAACTACATACATGCAATCTAATCGGATACACGTAAGTGAAGAAGGTGTGACTTTAGAGGAAATGATGTTGTACGTGGGTTCAAATGGTGTAACTTATGGTGTTTTTGTGACACCCGGTTATTTTAGAGCCTGTGCTAGTGTGACACGTGTAATAAATAAGTAAAAGGCAAAATTTTATTGAATTTGATGTTTTTAGATAATATTTGATGTGTTGATAAATTTAAAGTTTATTAAAATTATGTTGGCAATATTAAGATAAATGCTTATCGCGTAACGGATAAAATGCGAAACGAACGTCGGTGACCGCCCGATTAATGTTAAAATCTTAAAAATAGTCCGTTATGATTAAAAATTTATTTTTAATATATTCGTGAGGAAAAATAAATTAAAATACTTAGAAGCTCTATTTTTCGAGTTTAAGCGCGTATACTGCCCAACACAGCGCATATACTGTCAAATACTGACAACGCAGCCAGTCAAGGCCAATAAAATATTGTTCAGCAATATTTTGGTGAGTTCATTTTTATAGAGTGATAAAAATAAATTAAAACGCCATAAAACGAGACTAAAACGCTAGATAAAATACCCAGTAGTCAGTTAAATACATGTATTTAACTATATTTAAGATATATACGTGAGAATGCATGGAATGTGTGTGTATGGAGTGTAGGTGGCGGCCATGAGGTGCCCACCTCTCTCTTCTCTTTGCCAAGTGTCAAGCTAGGAAATAGCAATGATTGAATTTGTATGAATACTCCATAACACCACAATTTTCAAGATCAAAAGTCTTTCATTTCTTCCACTTTCTCTATCTCTAAACCGTACACACACCAACACACACACATTCTCAAATTTCAAAACATTTTCTTGAAGATTAAAGTCATTCCAAACAAGTTCCAAGTTGTTTTGAAGATCAAAGATCGATTTCAAGGTGGTTTCAAGGAAGAACAAGCTCCATATCATCAAACTTTATCAAAAACCCACAAAAATCTTGAAAGGTATACTTAATTTTAAAAATAGTGTTCTTGATTTTTGGTGATGATGATGATGTTGGAAGGTTTCTCTTGATCTTGAAATTATTCACAAACTTGAAACTAATAGTAAATGGATTTTTAATCAAATAAAAATGGAAGTATGCGTGTGTATATATATGTGGCCGTGAATGTATATATATACATGTTAGAGATTGTGTTTTGATTTTTGGTTGATTCTTGATTAACATAATTCTTGAAAAGTGTATGCATGCATGATTAAAATGAGTTTTTACAAAAGTCCATATGATTAAAGAAGACTATATAAAAAGTGGATTTTTGGAAGTACATATACATATATGTGTGTGTCGTATGTATATATGTATGCTTGCATATGAATTTTGTTTGTTAGTTCTTAAATGTGTAAGAACATAATACATGCACTCATAAGATGATGATTGGATGATGTTTTGATATGTCTTGGATTATTTGAAATGATGATGATGTGATAAGTATGCATTAGATGCATCTACATAAGCATGCATGGTGATTAAATGATCACAAGTTGTGAAAATGTTATTATATGACAAAAGTGTTTTAAATCAAATTATAAACACTAGAAATAATATTATTTGGTATATTATAATGGCATGAAACTTTGTCATAGATTTGGTAGCTTTGCATGTTGTACATGTAGCTTTAAAGTGGTAAAATAGGTGAAATCACATGATTTATGTGGGTTACATAAAAACTGCACTAACATGATTAGAAGTATCATTTTATTCAGTAATTTATGTCAAAATATCAAGTCGTTACGATTTGCTAAGCTTATAGTAAAGTTCGGTGCAACACTATGCGATAAAAACGGTAAAAATCGATTTTTAAGAGATTTTTATAAAACCTTTTTAGATCAGTAAGTAAACTGATATTTTTTATATAAATATATAAGTATTTTAACTTATATTAAGTATCTTTGGTGTTTGGTTAGTCATATGTGACTTCTGATGCCCGAAAACGTTACCGAAAATGTTAAAATACGCATATTTCAATGTACACGAACATGAATTGTTGAAGAGTGAACTTTGTGTGTATTATGATGTGATATGTGATATTGATAATATGTGATATGATATACTAAGTGATGACATGATAGTAGGGATTTAGACTATGCATGTACACTTGTATGCTTAAGGTGGTAATATCGATGAAAAACGCGTTAGATGTGTAACTTATATGTCAAGCATGAAAATGATACATGAGCTAACTTGATGAGTTATTTCATGTATAAATGCTTTAAGTATGATAAAATACATGAGTTGACAAAATATGTGTATTATGATTTTTAATAATATGTTCACGTTTATGTATATATATTACGACGCGCAAATCGTAGATATATTGCTTATAAACGGGTGTGATAACGTATGTAACTTAATGAGGGTCACCACTAAAACCGTTCAAGTCACGATATCTTAAATATATATATATGTATATATATGAACACATATATATAATACGCCAACATAATAAAATATAAAGACTTTTCGAGAAAATCTCAAAGTTATGTGAAAATTCTAAGTATTGGAGAAACATAGGGATTTGTAGAATATTGATTGATAAATCGTTCCTACGTACATTAAGACGTGTAAAATCATTTCGGGGAATTACGCTAATTTAATTACACACCAAAAGGTGAGGGTCACTAAACCCCTCTTTTTAGTGTTTTGTATATGTTTTTGGGGAAGAACACATCTTAAAAAGGATAAGTATACGTTTTTCTATAAAATATGCCTTTGATTAAACTATAAATATATTTTCGTGGAAAATATATTTTTGGAAATTATGTAATATGTTTTTTGAGAAAAACATGGTTTTGATACAAATATGTTTCGGGGATGAAACGGGGATTGTTACGGTGTTTTAGGGATAAACGATCGTGTAGATTTAAAAATGCTTAAATCTAAGTTTGGACGAATTAGCATGATCTCAAGAGAGTAAGTATCGGAATTGGCTTACGTTTCGGTGAGGACATCGGGATATTTGTACAACATGTTATATTAAATTTAACACTTAGTAGGATATATGTATTATACGTGAGGTAGGCATAATAAGAGACCCATTGCGCGCTCTTGCGCAAGTTTTGCCGTTGAATCATTAATATTATGCGTGGAATTGTTGATAGATCTATCGGGTTGACCACCCCGTCGTGACCGGTAGCCCCGTGTCAAGTCAAGTGACGAATTTATATTCTGTAGTGTCTAGCTTTGATTGTACCTTCATTGTAAATATGTAGCTCGTAACGTCTTGCAAACTTACGAATCTGAACACTTGATGCTAGAAATTTAATATGTGTAAACCTTGGGAATACATGGGATATTATAAGACTTTCATAAAGGAAAAACACTTACGATGATTAACCCTTTGGAATTTTTATAAAGGAAATTAAATGGACTTTCTTAAGATTATATGTATGTTTTAATAATAAACACATAATATGAAAGTTTTTCCTTGGATCAAATTAATTATAATTTGGTACATACGTGAACTCACCCTCCTTTGTGTTGACACTTGATTTTAACGTGTTCTTCAGGTACATGAGTTTGGTTCGGGAATTTTTGGCTTATCTTATGGTTGTGATGCATGTTTTTAATCAATAATATTTTTGACAACTTTTAAAACTTTTTTGGGACCATGTTTGTATTAAGATCTATAAGGATCAAGATAACTTAACTATGTTATCGTTGTGACTTACGTTTAAACTTTAAACCTTAAATTAAGTTTTAATAAAGTTAAATGTCCAAAACCAATGATGCATCATTGTCACACCCCAATTTCCACGTGTATCCTGGTGGGCCCAAGTGGAGAATATTGTGATGTAAGATTGATATCGTCATTGTCAAACAAACACAGCACAGCGGAAGTCTTGGATTATAAAATATCAATACAAACCGAAATGTTCAAAGTTCGAAATAAAATACAAGGCTTGTAATAAAAGATCCACAGGCGGATCGAAATAAATATACAAAATATTGTTCAACAAACTTCGGGCAACTATGGACTTGCAAAATCCTCTATGTCACTACCAAGCAGCACCCGGCCTATACGTGTCGCAACTGTAACTTAATCTTTTGAAAATACGTCAGTTAAACTGGTAAATACTAATAACCGACACATTTTGAAAATCTTTCAAAAATAGTTTTAAGTGCATTGACATATTTTTTAAATAACTTGAAATAGTTCAAATGATCTTGTTTACAGTTTTACATGTTTGTCAATACATATGGGTCCGGTGTAGAAACGAATAACCTGATTAACCGACAGACCACTTGTAATCCACCAATGGATTTAAAAATATTTAGCATTAGCATCTGACAGGTGTATGCCTACCCCGTGCTTAAGGTCGTGGCCATTAGTAACTTAAATGAGCCGAGATATCAAGACACGGTCGAGTTAACCCAATGTTTAAGTTATTAAACAAAACAAATAAATGGGTTATGAAGATTTAGTTAAATCACAATCTGACAACATGATCTATACCCGACCAAGCGGTATTATAATACCGTATCCCAAGCCCGTATTTGGAAAAATAGGCTAAAAGTATTTACCTGAGCTAATTCTTCAGAAGATAATAACTCAGCCGTTAATTCAAGAAATTAAGCTTAGATAACAATCTATCAGGAGGCTTTAGTCTGGAATGATGGTATTAATAACCAATTAGAATGCTAAAGGGTCCTATCTACATCATAGACTCAGATCGGCTAGCTAAAAATAATAATTACGGTATAAACGCTAGATTAAGCGATGACCGGAATAGAATGTAGTTTAAACCCGACAAGTACTAAGACTTGTTTGATATGGGTAAACATATTACATTCTGGATTTTGAAATAAAAATGATAAGGTTAAACCCGTTTCGGTTAAATTATGTAAACTAGCCACGTAGGGTTAACCGTTCACATATAAGTGAAACCGGGTAACCGGGTGAGTCATATATAATTTCCATATGCCAATATGGTTTAAACATGTTTAATATCAGTAAGGTATTAACATGGATGCCCATTTATGTTTTAAAATCAAGTTACGCCTTAACAGGGCGTTTTGGTCATTTTACGCCTTATAAAAGAGGTTTGCGAGTAAACTGATGTTAAGGTCATATACATTCTGTAAAAATATGTATTTTATGATGTTATATCAATAGGATATCAAATATATGTGTGGTTGTTATTTTTTAAACCCAACTATGTCCCGTAAGGGCATTTTGGTCATTTTCACACATAGTTTTGATGTCATATTTGGGATTCTGAGTTTGGGACTTGTACCTACGGTATAAGTAAATAAGTTTAATAATCAGTAGGTAACATGTTTTGATTCATAGTTATGGTTTTAAACCATACTATGCGCCGAAGCGGCAATAAATGCGCTAAGTGACGATTTAAGTGATATTTAATGAAAACTGAGATTGTGATCAAGTTTATATATTCAGAATATGTTATTTAATATAATATATTAGTAGATAAAATATTTAGATGTCAAAAGTTTCATTAAAGTCATTTGATGTACCGTAAGGGCATTATCGTCATTTATCGGAATTATATAAAGATTAGTATGCAAACTCAGTTCCTAATCTGTTTTAATATCCCAAATAATCCATATTATGATATTACAGCTATAGGCTATTAGTTTTGGTGAAGAAATCATGTTTAAACCGTTTAAAATGCCAAAAAGGGCATTTTAGTCATTTTGAAGCAATATTAACGACATTTGATCAAAATTCAGCCTATGACCAGAAAGTTGACATCTAAATAAGTTAATCAAGTTAACATATTAGTTTGTAAATTATTTGTATGCTTGTTTATGGCTTAAACCTTGTTTTAGGCGAAAAAGGCATTTTAGTAATATATGGCATATTTAATGGGAACTTGCATAACGATTCAGAATACTACATGACAATATAGTATGACTCCAGAGAGTAATACTACATTATAACATGGTCATAATGCAACTTATAATCAGTAGCCTAAGTTGCTAATTCGGGTCAGAACTGAAAGTCAAAGCAAGAGTCAAACCTTGCGACTTTCAATTGCGAACCGACCTTAAACCTGGAATTGACGAGCCGAACATGTTTACACATGTTCTAATAATCATTACCAAGTTATTAAAGTGTTAAAACGTATTTTATAACACCTCCATTATCATATATGAATTTATTTTCAAAACTGACCCAGTTTGACTTTTTATTAATAACTTTGACCCGTCAATTGACCAAGCAAACCTGGTAATTAGGAGGTGCCCTTTTAAGGGATTAACACCTACCTAATTATGATCACGTAGCCATGTTCGTACCGAACAATGGCTGGACCATAATGGTCTTAGCCAAAGGTCAAAGCGTTTTTACGACAATGCTTTGACTTTTGGCTTAAAGCCTATAAAATGATTGGAACACTTACTAGTGATCCAAGAGAAGACTTAGAACTCAGAGGATGCTCCCAAGAACTTCAGGAACTTCCAAGTGAGTAAAGAAAGAAGAAATGAGAATGGTGTAAGGATTGAGGGTGCACTAAAGGCTCTATATATATTTGAGGAAGGAGTGTGGGATCATGCCAAGTGTAGGGAGGTGTTCTATGATGATTACAAGTGTTTTGGGACGTGTAGCAACCAGCAAGAGAGTGGCATTTCGCGACAAGGTGGCAAATACAGCAGGCTACCAACAAAACTACATCTGGCAGTCCCTTATGAACCGTAAGGTGTGAGTCTTACGGTCCGTAAGGACCTTAGGCGCCCACAACTTTTCAAATGGTTACAGACCGTAAGGACTGAGCCTTGCGGTCCATAACCGCCTTCCAGAAACCAAGTTTGGGAAATTTTCAAGTTTGATCCTCTGACTTTTATAATCGTCGTTCATAGGTTATAAAATAACATAACGACCCTTTTGGTCCCTCTCGGCCAATATGTGGCAAACGAGGATCAGCAGGACACGTGTCGGAATTTTATAGGATGGGTTTTCACGTACAATCGTCCACTAAGAAATTTATGGGCACCAACTTCCGTCACCATTACGTTTGTATTTCCGCTGCGATGTTTTGGGGTGCTACACTTTTGACCAAATAGAGTTGATGTAGATTCGATCTGTTCCTTAGTTACGGTACCTAATTTGTTATCTAGTCCATGCAAGCGGAAATTACATGTAATAGTGACAAATTCACGAGTTTAGCAGATTAAATGTCAGTTTATTAATGTCCAAATCATGTACATTGAGTTTCCAGACTGACAGAGCTCTGCCGTACAAGTTGCAAAAGTCTTACAAATGAAAGACCCAAGACGGCTATTTATAGACTTGCAATTTCGCACCAAATGAGCCGAGACTTAGTTCGTACGAAGTGCTACTTCGTACGAACTAGTCCATCATACCACAACTTCGTGCGAACTAGCTGACATACATACCAAAATAATTTTAAATTCTAACATTTGATACCTAACACAAACAGACTCGATCTAAGACTTAGACAATAGACATCGTGTACTAACAGACCCCCCTGGATGTTGTGGTAGTCTTGATCAGTCTTCAAAAACCTTTAGCCTTGAAAATCTGACTTTAACATCCAAAGAAGTGCTTGTAAGGCTTCTTTCTTCATTCTTGCTTTGGTATCGGTGTTTGATCAGTTGGAGGCACTTTCGTCATGAATTGAAACCTTCTAAGCCTCGCCTCTCTCCATTTCTCGTATATCTTCTCAAGTCACCTTTCCTCCTTCAAAAACTCTTCCTTTTCTAATTCTCTCCACTGAGACTCCCACATATGCCCGGAGTTAATTCCATGTGCATAACATACATTGATTACACCTTGGAATTGCTTGGCTTGAACTTCCTCACGTTTATCATAACAAATTTTGTTGAAGAACAAACACCTGATATCCTCCTTTGAACAGTTGACTAGCCACATCAGGTCTAGTACTCTGATGGTTCACCACAAACCCCATATTCTCCGCCTTTCAATCATCTCGAGAGTTAATTCTTTAGTAATATCCCAGTTGTCATATGCTCTCAGCACAATCACTGCTTCACATGTTTCAGGATCAATCTACCACCACTTGAAAACTGAATAGAAATCCTGTTCAATCGGCATGAGCGGCATATTCTTCATCACCCTTGGTCTTTTCACCCAAGGATTTATCTTTATCTCTTGTGAAAAATGCCAGAGGACGCTTAAACTTTCTCTGTTTTGGCATTTCTTTGAACCACGTCTTCTTAGCGCCAGCTTTTTCCCTTTTCATCATGCGCTTTGGTATATTACCTTCTTTAACATTCTCCTCTACTTTGCGCTTTAACAAATCATCGTTCAATGTGTCAAACATTTCACTGAACATCGGAAAGCTATCAGTGTTAGCTCCCGAATGCTTTCCAACTCCTTCTTCTTCGTCAGACGCATCTTCAACAATCACTATGTTGTAATCATCAGCTTCTGGAACGTGTTTGTAGAAGTATTTTTTCGGTTCAAACATACTTATATTCACAAGCTCTTCTTCAAAATCGAATTCAAAAGAATCAGCATCAATCTCTAACATCTTTGCTAACTCTTCTTTCGAATAATTATGAATAAACTCTCCTTCCTCAATGTTATGTTCGAGCATTAATATCATCGATTTTTCAGGAACAGCCGTAAACGGTTTGGTTGTGAGAATTCCTGAATCTACAACTTCTATTGTATCCACCTGCTCCCCTTGATTCGGTTCATCTTCAGCATTAGCTTCGTCGTTCAACAACGAATCAAAATCAAAATCAGAAGTGAATTATGCAGAATCAACTTTATACTATATTTACCAGTTATGAAAATCCACTCAGTTGATCAAGTCCAAGTTAATGACCTTGGTTAACCAATTTGTCTACCGAGTCTAAGTTAATGACCCCGGTTTGACCCATTATGAACAAACTATAGTTTTTCAACATTGTAAAGTTTCAAATTAATGAACTTTTAATCGTTTTAAGTCATTTTTGATTTTACAGATTAGCTCCCAACCCATTGTCATCAGGATTCCCAGTACTTAGCACCTTTCCGAACTTCGAAGATCCGCTTTCCATCAATAGCTGTTGAAAAGAAGATAGAAACAAAATCTTTTTGTTTTTTAGAAAGTTTATATTTAAACACACTAAAAATCTTTTTTGAGTATAATATGTAAAGAAATTAATCTATGTACAAACATATTTATAGATATATTTTTGTGAATTCGTGTCTAAGGATCATATCAGTTGTTTGAAACATATCACCAGTACCGTTGACCTTTTGATGACTTTAAGTTTTAAACAAATTTACCAAGATTGTCGATATATTTGTCCACTTAAACTTTGACACATTTCTCAATTATTCTAAGATACATTATGTAGACTTAAGAAACTTGACTCAACCATGGTTCCCATCTCAGAATATACTCCTATATCAAGATTCCCTAGATTTCATCTTACATGTGAATTTAGCGTAACTGATATCTGTAACTGGGTTATGCGAGACCTTGAGAGCTCAGGTTAGTACCATCGTACCGACAAAGAGATTAAGGCTTGTCTTTAAAGTAGTGTTCCAAATTTGGAATCTTTTATACTGCAATTGTAGTATCTTTCGACATTTTCAATTTGATGCAGTTTTTGGTTTTAAAAGCAAAAGTATTCTACAAGTTCTAGGCCATTGCTTACGCAAAATCAAAAGAACTTGTATAATACCCCAGACATCAATCATCTATAAAGACCTCGTGTAACACCCCAAATTCCATATGTTATATTATAACGATATATGTATGATGTCTTAATGGAAAATGGTAATTATACACTTTTACCATAATAAAAGTCGGTTATATGCTAGTAAGTTTAATTGTTTAGCATAAACCAAGTTAAATAAGAGAAGGGTAATCTAGTTAATACTTTGAATGTCAAAGTGACAAGTTCTAAAAGGTTAGGGGCTGAAAATGAAAGATTTGAATGAGATATTATAATAAAATCAAAGTGCAGAACATGGTGTGTATGTGTGTGTCAAGACATGTGAGAAAGAGAGAAGGGAGTTCTCAAACAACCAAGAATGCAGAAATTGGAGGTGAGATTGAGCCCAAACCTTATGCATGGATGAAGAATTTGCTTCATCGAGTCCTAAAAAACACATGGTATGTTGTAGAATCTAATTTGATGATCTGTATGAAGTGGGTTTGTGATTCAATCCTGAAATTTGTTGAAATTGAGCATAGATATATGTTAGAATGACCAAATAGTACTTGTTTTATGTATGATATTAAGTAATTTGATGTTTGAAGGTGAAACCCACTTGGGTTAGTAAAAATGGCGACATGGGTATAACACCCATGTCCAATCCTTGTTCAAAATTTATGTAGTATGTTGTATGTGATGAATACTTGTTAGACAGGTTGAGTATGGTATGGAATTAGATTGATTTTAGTTATATTTGATTGATGAAGGCAAGAAGTAGGAAGATGAGCATAAGATGCTTGTACAATGTGCTTAGGAAGTAGTACGCACACCAAGTGTTTGTTGAAATGCCTAGGTGAGATTATTAGATAAAATGGTATGCAAATGATGGGTGAAAGTGTATAATGTGTGGAAGTGATGTAATTGGGTGATAATTAAACATGGAAAATATGTTTTGAATGGAATACATGTAGGATTTTGGTTAATAATATGATTTGGTAAAAGTATGCATTCGAAGTTGTACTTTATGCTTGGGTAATGTGATGCACATTATGTGTTGATTTACTTATGGTTAGATGAATAAAAAGAGATTTGGTGTTAAGTGTGTAGAAAATGCGTATATTAGTAAAGAGTAAGGTTGGGAAGGTATGCGTGTTAACTGAGCTTGGACTATGTTGTTAATTGTAAAATCAGGAAAGCATAAGTACGTGTAAATTAATTATGTGTATATTGTATATCTAACTAAGTGATCATGTATGAAATAAATATGATGACAATATTAGGGTCTACCATATCAACATGAATGTGTGATCAAAAGTTGGAAGTTATATGCTAGAAGGTTGACTTCTGAAAGTCAACCAAGTATTAATAGCATGGTTAGGCATTTTGACACGAATGTAAGAATTGAGAGATCATGAGATATATGTTTGTCCAATTATGTGTTATGTGTGATAATGAATTTCGATTTCGAAGATATTGAACAATGTGGTTGACAATTCATGTCATATGCGTGTTAGTGAAAGTCATTGTAGATAAGAATTGGAAAATGTATGTTGATATGAATGGGTGTGATTACTAACATTATTATGGTCATGGCGGCATGAAAGGATAGGAACCACACCTGCATGGACTAAAGCATGGAAAGCTAACAGGTCAAGAGGAAACAAGGAGACATGCACGAATTCGGACACTTAAGGTAAGTGATTTCCAGTATCACTTCTTATACTGTTTAAGTGAAGTTATGTATATGTTATTTACATATGAGTTATTGAAATTAAGTAAGGAGTTGCAAATAATAGAAATGCTAGGGTGAGAATGGTTGTAAAACTCGTACGATGTCAACCCGGTGAAACCCCCTCATAGGGGCAAACAGGTCAAAACTTTAGTTGAAAGATTTAGCCAAAGAATATGGGGATTGGGTTGGCTTGATGATTATTTCACGCCTTAGAACCGCCAGAATACTCTGTTAGTTAGTAGAATGAATAAACTCATGCATAGTGTGTGTTCGCTCCGAGACGCAAAGCAAGTAAGTACATTTAAATTTTAAGAATTTTGCATAACGGATAATGAAACGGGATATTACGGGACGTTATGGGTCAGTTCGGGTTGGAACGAAGCTTGGAAACAAATCTTACGAGCTAAAAGAAAGGAAAACAACATTCTTAACACAGAGGGGGCATCGCCAACGGCCCCTTGTGGCGTCGCTGATGTTGCCCCTAAGTTCCGATGTCTTAAATTGCTGTTTACGCCACTTTCTGACTGCGTGATAATGCACGGCGCGTCGCTATGCCATCGCCGACGCCGCCTGCTGGTCTGATCATTGTTTTTGTTGGTTGTTCATACCGTAAGTCCCGTATCTCCTAAAAATAATTATGTGACTCAATTAGAATCTTGAAAGATGATAAAAATTGATAAAAGCTCATAAGTGGATAGTTATATGCGTGAATTAGTATTATATCTGAATGTGAAAAAGGCAATCTAGACTTGTATATGTGTTGTAGATATGCAATCATAGTGGACATAAGTGACATGAACTTATATGTGTGATTTATGTAGAGAACTGGTTGGCATGTAATTGGTTTTAGGAAGGTGCAAACACGTGTTGTAGTTGAATGAATGCATACTAATGATACGTGTCCATGAGAAGATGTGAATTTTAATGTGTTGATATTATGTGTTACTAATTGTGTTCCGTTGAGAAAGAAATGTAGTGCAGATATGAGAACTTTGGGCTCTCGAAGAATTGGTGTCGAATTTGGAGCAAGTGGATTCGAGAGGATAATCGAATGAAATAGAATTGTGTAGTTAGAATGCTATACGGTCTTTAAATATATGTATTTCATTTTGTATGATGTTATCAAATTACTAAAGTGTTGGCTGTACGTGGTGATCGCGGGATTTGCACATATTTTCTTTATCACTATCAAGGACAAGCGGGTGTAGATCGAGTCAAAAAGTAAGGATTGTACGGGAAGGGTGGTCACGTAGTTGTAATTATATATCACATGCGTTAAGTTAATTAGGAATGAGTGTTGTAATTCTTTTCAAGAAACCGTTTGACATTTTATAAATGAACCTTCAAGTATGTCAAACAGTTAATAAGGAAAGAAATTTTTAGGTTGGTATTTCCGCTGCATCTTTTCGGTTAAAAACGTGTTTGGGTCTAACAAGTTGGTATCAGAGCCCTGGTTTGAGTGAAACTAAGTACGAGTAGGTAAGTACTTGAACTCAGACCCATGTGCTCTTGTGACATGAGAACCGTACAATCCAAGACTCGATCAAGACTTGATGGTAAAATTTGAATGGGAACATGTATATGTTCGTTCGTATAAAGAAACTAACTGTGTTATTATGAAAGGTGAGCATGGATGGTTAGAAGAATGATCCTAGGATACGATCTAGGGCAAACACTAAAGTATGTGATTTAACTGTTGAACCTCCAGGTGCACACTTTTATTAAATAAGGGTACTGGTGTTGGGAAAATCTCCCGAGGGAGGGTAAATGTTGAAGGGAAGACATTGATGTTGCCTTGATAGGATTTTAAAAATGATGCAAAACAGAAATCCACTTCCATGGACATAAGGTGATGATTACATGAAGGCACGAGGCTAGTATGTGGATTGCGCGCCCGACCAGTGCGCAAGAAACATACGATACCCATGAGACCATGATAATCAGCACAGGTATGTCCGGTAGAATTGAGAAGTAAGTGGTCGTGTGTGTGAAAAGAATGGCAAGATTCCCAAGTAACTTGAGAGCATTTTATGTTGAATGAAAATTTTGGAAGGAAGAGTATGAATCCATAAGTAAGAATGGACCAACCAAGTAAGAATAAAATGTTTGAATCGGTATGTTACTTTTATATTTCAAGTTTCACATGTAGTAATGCTCATTGTTATAACTTGTGATTATAGTAAGTATGTTAAAGAATTGACCCGTTATGAACGGGTCACAATGACAAGAAAAGTATGAATAATAGGTTTGAAGCGACTAAATGGATTCAAACATAAAGGAATGAAAAGTATGAATGAAAGGTTTGAATCCAGGAGATGGATTCAAACATAAGGGAATGAAAACTATGTAGGAAAGGTTTAAACCCACGAGATGGATTCAAACATAAAAGAAGGAAAAGTATGTTAAGGAAGTTGACCCGATATGAACGGGTCAAACAATGGAAATGAATGATAAGTAAAGGTTATGAATATAACAAATAACAGCTGATTCATGGATTCAAACACAAAAGAGGAAAAAAGTGTGAACAAAAGTTTGAATCCGTAAGAAAATACGGATCAAACAAGTAAGAATAGAAGGACAAATGAAAATAATATATTAAGGAACGGTCATACATTGACCCGTTACGAGCGGGTTGAACGAACTAATATTTTTAAAAGTATCTAGAAGGGACAAGTATGTAAACAAGATAACTTGGTAAATGTCATGATTGATGGAATTTGAATGAAAAGTGATAACCTTTAATTTGTAAGGATGGTAGAACTCTTCAGGTGACGAACCCAATAGAGTTAGTGAGAGGATGCTCGCGGGCCGAAAATTAGTCATAAGAATGAATGAAATTCATCTAGAGATGGTATGGACTTGTGACGAATTAGACCGATCCGTTTTTGCGGGTCGTGTGCGCTAAAGTAGCAAGGTTAGTAAATTGTTTAATATGTGAATGTAGATATAAAGTCTTGGGTTGAATAAGCACTGTCGTATTAACTAATGGGAGCACAAGTGTGACATGGTAAGGAAGATTTGACTTTTAGAGGTCAACTAAATATTTAATTTCAACTCAGACTTAATGATGATGAGCCTTGTGAACGTGAGCGTCTGGTAAGTACTTTGTGAAACAAGCTAACTAGCAAATTAAATTATATGAATGTAATGGCCCAGAATATAAGCTAACGGGAGTAATTAGTACATGTAACTATAAAACATAGAATGACTCTTAACTCTCGAGTTAAGTATGAAAAAGTTGATATGAAATAGTAGATATGTTGCGGTTAATGTGTGACCTTATAAGTCAACACAGGAAGGACTTTGATTCAGAATTGAGTCATGTAAAAAATACAAAACCCTAGAATGAAGATTTTGGATCATGATTTATTATCCCGGAAGTTACCTTACAATGGCATACTTAGTGGTTATACATGTAGCGACAATAGAATGATGCTTAACCTTCTAGCAAGTAAGAATTATGAGAATGAAATAATAGCTATGTAGTAATGGTGACAACCCCTGAATGAATGTTGACAATATGCATGTGTACATGGTCTAAACTAACATGTGTTAGCGAAATTACTTAGAAAGAATGCTAATAGTAGAATACGGAAGTAAACTCACGATAAAGTACTCATGTGACTAACGCTTGAATTAAATATCTTGTGTGATATACGAATAAGATGGAATTAATCGATTCAATAAGATTAGAAAATATATGAAAGTATTATGCTTAATTTAAGAAGGGAGAAACAAGACGTATAACTACTTTGTACGTGAATAAAGCCTTTTGTATGAGATATTAGTAGACTTATGCTGTGGTTTACATCATGAATTTATTGGAAGGATGTATTGGTAGTAATGATGTTTGCTAGGACTTAGCTTTGTACAAGGATATGAAACCCTAAGATATACACTCTATGAATGCGTTCTTAATATGTTAATGAATGAATAAGATTGACCAAGAATGAAAGGTACCTATGGTTTAGAGATAATGAAACAAGGTTTCGGGGACGAAACCTTTTTTAAGGGGGGTAGACTTGTAACACCCCAAATTCCATATGTTATATTATAACGATATATGTATGATGTCTTAATGGAAAATGGTAATTATAGACTTTTACCATAATAAAAGTCGGTTATATGCTAGTAAGTTTAATTGTTTAGCATAAACCAAGTTAACTAAGAGAAGGGTAATCTAGTTAATACTTTGAATGTCAAAGTGACAAGTTCTAAAAGGTTAGGGGCTGAAAATGAAAGATTTGAATGAGATATTATAATAAAATCAAAGTGCAGAACATGGTGTGTATGTGTGTGTCGAGACATGTGAGAAAGAGAGAAGGGAGTTCTCAAACAACCAAGAATGCAGAAATTGGAGGTGAGATTGAGCCCAAACCTTATGCATGGATGAAGAATTTGCTTCATCGAGTCCTAAAAAACACATGGTATGTTGTAGAATCTAATTTGATGATCTGTATGAAGTGGGTTTGTGATTCAATCCTGAAATTTGTTGAAATTGAGCATAGATATATGTTAGAATGACCAAATAGTACTTGTTTTATGTATGATATTAAGTAATTTGATGTTTGAAGGTGAAACCCACTTGGGTTAGTAAAAATGGCGACATGGGTATAACACCCATGTCCAATCCTTGTTCAAAATTTATGTAGTATGTTGTATGTGATGAATACTTGTTAGACAGGTTGAGTATGGTATGGAATTAGATTGATTTTAGTTATATTTGATTGATTAAGGCAAGAAGTAGGAAGATGAGCATAAGATGCTTGTACAATGTGCTTAGGAAGTAGTACGCACACCAAGTGTTTGTTGAAATGCCTAGGTGAGATTATTAGATAAAATGGTATGCAAATGATGGGTGAAAGTGTATAATGTGTGGAAGTGATGTAATTGGGTGATAATTAAACATGTAAAATATGTTTTGAATGGAATACATGTAGGATTTTGGTTAATAATATGATTTGGTAAAAGTATGCATTCGAAGTTGTACTTTATGCTTGGGTAATGTGATGCACATTATGTGTTGATTTACTTATGGTTAGATGAATAAAAAGAGATTTGGTGTTAAGTGTGTAGAAAATGCGTATATTAGTAAGGAGTAAGGTTGGGAAGGTATGCGTGTTAACTGAGCTTGGACTATGTTGTTCATTGTAAAATCATGAAAGCATAAGTACGTGTAAATTAATTATGTGTATATTGTGTATCTAACTAAGTGATCATGTATGAAATAAATATGATGACAATATTAGGGTCTACCATATCAACATGAATGTGTGATCAAAAGTTGGAAGTTATATGCTAGAAGGTTGACTTCTGAAAGTCAACCAAGTATTAATAGCATGGTTAGGCATTTTGACACGAATGTAAGAATTGAGAGAACATGAGATATATGTTTGTCCAATTATGTGTTATGTGTGATAATGAATTTCGATTTCGAAGATATTGAACAATGTGGTTGACAATTCATGTCATATGCGTGTTAGTGAAAGTCATTGTAGATAAGAATTAGAAAATGTATGTTGATATGAATGGGTGTGATTACTAACATTATTATGGGCATGACGGAATGAAAGGATAGGAACCACACCTGCATGGACTAAAGCATGGAAAGCTAACAGGTCAAGAGGAAACAAGGAGACATGCACGAATTCGGACACTTAAGGTAAGTGATTTCCAGTATCACTTCTTATATTGTTTAAGTGAAGTTATGTATATGTTATTTACATATGAGTAATTGAAATTAAGTAAGGAATTGCAAATAATAGAAATGTTAGGGTGAGAATGGTTGTAAAAGCCGTACGATGTCAACCCGGTGAAACCCCATCATAGGGGCAAACGGGTCAAAACTTTAGTTGAAATATTTAGCCAAAGAATATGGGGATTGGGTTGGCTTGATGATTATTTCACGCCTTAGAACCCTTGGAATACTCGGTTAGTTAGTAGAATGAATAAACTCATGCATAGTGTGTGTTCGCTTCGAGACGCAAAGCAAGTAAGTATATTTAAATTTAAAAATTTTGAATAGCGGATAATGAAACGGGATATTACGGGATGTTACGGAATGTTATGGAATGTTACGGTATATTACGGGACGTTATGGGTTAGTTAGGGTTGGAACGAAGCTTGGAAACAAGTTTTACGAGCTAAAACAAAGGAAAACAGCGTTCGTAACACAGAGGGGGCGTCGCCGACGCTGCCCCTAAGTTCCGACGTCTTAAATTGCTGTTTACGCCACTATCTGACCGCGCGATAATGCACGGGGGGTCGCCGACGCGGCCCTATGCCGTCACTGACGCCACCTGCTGGTCTGAATCATTGTTTTTGTTGGTTGTTCATACCGTAAGTCCCGTATCTCCTAAAAATTATGCTGTGACTCCACTAGAATCCTGAAAGATGATAAAAATTGATAAAAGCTTATAGGTGGATAGTTATATGCGTGAATAAGTATGATATGTGAATGTGAAAAAGGCAATCTAGACTTGTATATGTGTTGTAGATATGCAATCATAGTGGACATAAGTGACATGAACTTATATGTGTGATTTATGTAGAGAAATGGTTGGCATGTAATTGGTTTTAGGAAGGTGCAAACACGTGTTGTAGTTGAATGAATGCATACTAATGATATGTGTCCATGAGAAGATGTGAATTTTAATGTGTTGAGATTATGTGTTACTAATCGTGTTCCGTTGAGAAAAAAATGTAATGCAGATATGAGAACTTTGGGCTCTCGAGGAATTGGTGTCGAATTTGGAGCAAGTGGATTCGAGAGGATAATCGAATGAAATAGAATTGTGTAGTTAGAATGCTATACGCTCTTTAAATATATGTATTTCATTTTGTATGATGTTATCAAATTACTAAAGAGTTGGCTGTACATGGTGACTGCAGGATTTGCACAGATTTTCTTTATCAGTATCAAGGACAAGCGGGTGTAGATCGAGTCAAAGAGCAAGGATTGTACGGGAAGGGTGGTCACGTAGTTGTAATTATATATCACATGCATTAAGTTAATTAAGAGAGTGTTGTAATTCCTTTCAAGAAAGCGTTTGACATTTTATAAATGAACCTTCAAGTATGTCAAACAGTTAATAAGGAAAGAAATTTTTAGGTTGGTATTTCCGCTGCATCTTTTCGGTTAAAAACGTGTTTGGGTCTAACACCTTGTATCTCAGAATCAGGCAATCTCTCAAACGAAATTCGAAGTACTAAGTCCATATATCCGAGAGATGTTAATCCTCAAATTAAGCAGTTCTAAAATTTAGTTTATATCCCGGAAACAATTTACGGAACGTGTAAAGCATATCGACACATCACAGTAAGATTTGTTTAATCCTTTTAAACTTTACAATTCTATAGCATATAGTGATAGTCCACTGATGTACTATCATTTTCTTTTTGAGACAAAATCCTTGTCTTTTTCATGTTTTTGTATTTATGCTTTTTATATGTTTTTGTATTTTCTCGTTTCATTTTCCCCTTAAAATCAAAAACATATTTTTGGATTTTAGTTTTTAAAGAAATCTAAACCAAAAAGGTAACAAACCAATGAGGATCAAGAAAACTCGTCGTCCGATCCATATTAAACCTTTGCATCCGCACCTGTCAAAAGATTTTTCATCTCGTTAAGTCTTATTAAGTATTTAAACCGTGTTAGACTAAATGGTTTGGTATAAAAATCAGCTTGTGAATTTTTTTAATTTTTTTTGACTTTTTAGAAAATTTTGAATTTTTTACATTGTTTTTGATTTTTAGTGGGTTTTTGGTTTTTTTTTACAATTTTTAGATTTTTTTATTTTACAATTTTTTTGGTTTTTTATAAGTTTTTTTCGATTTTTTAGTTTTTTTAGGATTTTTTTTCACTTTTTAGAGTTTATTGAATTTTTTTATATTTTTTGGAAATTTTAAGATTTTATAGAATTTTTTTTTGTTATATGATATTTTTTACAATTTTTTTTGAATTTTTATATTTTTTATTATTTTTTTATATTTTTAATTTTTAATTATTTTTTCATCTCATTTTTACCCAAACATATGTTAAACCTAAACCCATCTTGACCCATTACCCTCATCCGACCTTTTTTTTTTTACAAAAATCCATCCTTACTTAAATCTATCTTAACCCATTACTTAAACCCACCCAACTTGCCCATTTTGCCACCACTAATTATAATATCTGAAAAGAAGCTGTGTTGACTAATGTGATAGAAGAGATAAAAGTGGTAAGTTCCTTGTGGATTAAGAATGGATCGAGAAAATAAACACACATTGCATTCACCCTAAACATAGATCTATGTATAGTTAAACCTTTTAAAACTATGAATGCTACAATGTTATACTATTTGAAAATATGAAACACTTACAGAGCTATAAATAACTTTCTAATCAAAAGAAAACTAGTACATTACAGAGCTATAAATAACTTTCTAATAAAAAAGAAAACTAGAACAGTTTTGTTTTAAAACAAAAGTCTTTATCTTTTATAGCTTCCAATCAAAAGAAAACTAGTATAATTTTGTTTTAGAGTTAAATGTCATTTAGTACATGTGTCATTTTGTCAGTTTAGTCTAAAGGTTTCAATTTTTGTCTGTGGTTTCAAAAAGGTTTCATCGTTGCCATTTTAATCAATTGGGTTAACTTTATCTATTTTTTTATTAACGAGAAGGACCATTCGGTCATTATATACAGTTGAATTGCTCTTTCTAGTTAACAGAATTACTTATAAAATGATCGAATTGCCATTCTCATTAACTAGAAAAATGGATGAGGCACCCAGTGGACTAAAATAGCAACGGTGAAACCTTTTTGGACACACATACGAAAAATAAAACATTTGAACTAAACAGTCAAAATAGTCAAATCACAGTAACCAAAATTGCATTTAACTCTTTGTTTTAAAACAAAAGAGTTTATCTTTTAAATATTACATGAATAAATTGTATACGGGTCCAAAAATAGGACTTAACATTTGCAAAAAAGAATTATTAGGATCTAACAATCGCAAAATTTAATTTAATTACTATAAAGTTACAACGATTCAAAAGAGATCAAATTACATTATTAATTCTTACCCAACTCAACCTTATTAATATTATCTCTTTTAAATTCGTTTCATTTTCCTCCTTTACACTATTAACGACCGCATCTGCGGAGAAAACTGAAAACTCAGTGCCGGAACCAACGATGAGATATTCTAGTAACTGTTTAAGTTTTCTAGCGGTGGCCACCATTATCGCCTTCTCCTTCTCAACATTACGGGTGACCCGCTTGAATCTGTATGTCTACGGTCCCCTTGGACAGCAGCTTTTCGAGGCTGCGAATTTGCCCATTTTTTTAACTGGATGGTAAATATTCGTCGGAAGATCCATGAGTACCCGGAACTGGGTTTTGAAGAATTTAAGACGAGTGAACTGATCAGGGCGGAGCTTGACAAGCTTGGCGTTGACTATATACGGCCGGTGGCGAAAACCGGTGTCGTTGCCACCATTGGTTCCGGTGAGCAACCGTTATTTGCTCTACGCGCTGATATGGATGCTCTTCCCATCCAGGTTTGTTTTCTGTTGGAATTTTCAGTTTCATGTTTAAGATTATGATTATTAATGTTTCAAAAATTACCAAAATAGTCAAACTGATCAATTTTTTTTTTTAAAATAGACATGAAATTTAGGGGCTGTTTAATGGTTCAACTATTTGTTTCGAGATGATTCATCTACCTTTGAATGGTTAAACATTATACTGGTTCGTTTAGACCTCTTACTAGTTTCAACCTTACCCATTCAGAAGCTGCCAAACATCCCCTTAGCCTTTGCCAAAGTAACTATCAAAATTGCGGGTTGAGCCCTTGTAGGCTTGGCTGACGCTTTTTTTAACCAAAAACTATAGGCTAAATCTTAGTCGACGAAGATGATGTGAAGAATTGAGGGGTGATTAGTGTGGTGAAGGCTAAAATTTATATCTATTTTTGAATCTTTTTGGTAACTTTCCCTTAATTGTTTGAAGTGTTACGGTCTCTGTTAGTTTTTAAGCACTTACACACATATAATACTATTTCTAAAGTTATCCCTTTGTCCACCAGGGGACTAGAACCTGCAAGCTTAGGGACACCTTTCCAATACCTTGGTATGACTAGCCTACATGCCCTTTGATTTTTGGAAATGTTATGGTCTCCTCTCTTAGGGGAGGGACAACTTTCCAACACCTTATGGCTGGCTCAACGATTTTAGGGGCCCAAAGCGAATTCTAACTTTGGGGTCCTTTGACAAATGAAATTGATAACTTGCCTAATGATCCTGAGAAATCGAGATGCCATAGTTGTTTTTATGCATATACACAAGTAACAAACTCTTGAGATACTTTAAATGAATGAATGATGAGGGCAGATGTTGAACAGATACTTGTGTTATAAGAGGTAGATGATCTTTTTGTTTTGAGTAAACTGTCAAAATCGTCCCTGGGGTTTTATTAGTTTTGCCAGATCCATCGAAAAAAGTTTCTTTTCTTGCTTAGACCACTGAAGTTTGTAAATTGTTGCCAAATCCATTCAAATCTCTAACACCATTAAAATTCAACGTTGAATGAGGGGTAGGTATTCTTGTCATTTACATAGCAGTTCCAGCTGAAATACTTGGAATAATTCTACCACTTCTACTAGGAGTAGCCTTTTTAGTGCTCTTATTTCGGTTCGATACGTCCACTTACTAGACTCACCTTTGTCTTTCGTCTCGGTAGGTGTATTATTCTACATTATCCCAAAAGAACATTCATTCATTTCTTTCTTCCCCGTCGACCACGACGACATAGCTTTATTTGTTTAATATTTTCAACATCTATACCCCAAAACCGTCTTTCTATCATCTATGTTCTGATATCTAATCTCTTTCTCTCTCTCTTTTTCCACCAATTGTTTTTACAGCGATTTTTTTTATTAGACAGGAAACAGCTTCATTCATTCACCAAAATGTACACCTCACTGACACTAGCAAGTTACTAGCCCAATGAGCATTAAATCACCCAGTACTTTTTATCACCACATACACACTAAAGCAAAACAGAAAAAAGATTCAATTTCAATTCCTTTTTACACCAAATTAACGCCCGAATTTCTTGAGAATAGAATATTAAGTTGATCATTGCTTCTTTGTTGGTTAAAAATTTCTAACAACCGTCTTTTAAGTCCCAAAGCTGAATGTTAATAAAATAAAAATTGAGTTTTGTGGTCATATGATTTGAAATTCAGATGGAACAAGTGTCTTTGTTTTCTAAGAGTATGTTAAAAAATGATTTAATGTCTTTTCAAATCTCTCACCTTCTTTTACATATGGCCCTACAACACCTTGGTACCACTAAAGTACAATCACTTTCATTTATGAAAGTAAAGGAAATTGTTCTGATCTCTATTATTTTTTTTAAACGCCTAACACACACCATGTGATCCTACTTCGAAATCTATATCTTTGTCCACCATGGGTATCAAAGCCACAACCTTTTGAGGACGGACACTTTCTCGTGCCGCTAGAGTACATGCCCTTTATTTTTTGGAAGTGTTCTGATCCCTACTAACTAGTTAAACATGGAAATATCAGGAATTAGTCGAATGGGAACACCAAAGCAAGATCGTTGGAAAGATGCACGCTTGTGGTCATGATGCTCATGTAGCAATGCTACTTGGAGCCGCTAAGCTGCTCCAAGCTAGGAGACATGAACTGAAGGTAAACCAAGCACTCCGCCTAATGTACAAACTACAATGGACAATCTAAAAGCCATGAAACTTATGCTTCTGTTTTCAACTCTTAAAAGGGCACGGTAAAGCTGATTTTCCAGCCCGGCGAAGAGGGTTTCGCTGGAGCTTACCATATGCTAAAACATAGTGCAGTTGACAACATCAAAGCCGCCTTTGCTGTCCATGTTGAGCCCTCAAATCCAGTCGGTTTCGTAGATTCACGGCCAGGTCCGCTGCTTGCTGGTGGGGGAAGGTTTAGAGCCACCATTAAAGGTACCGGTGGACATGCGGCAGCCCCACATCTCTCTAAAGATCCTATTGTTGCGGCGTCAATGGCGGTTGTTGCTATGCAACAGATTGTATCTAGAGAAACCGATCCACTTGAATCCAGAGTAATCTTATGAAATTCAAGCTATAGCATTTCATTTTCGTATGCTTTTAAAGTTTCGTTTGTTTCCGGTGGTTAATATGTAGGTTGGGACTGTTGGACAAATTCATGGAGGCGTAGCTCCTAATGTGATTCCAGAGAGTGTTGCGATAAAAGGAACTTATCGAAGTTTGTCTCTTGAAGGTCTAGATGACACCAAAGCAAGAATCAAACAGGTAAATATAACAAATTCAAGACCAAGCACTATTTTTCCAAAAAAAGCCTAAAAGTTAATTAATTTCAGGTAATCGAGACTCAGGCCGCCGTTCACCAGTGCGAAGCTGAATTGGAGGAGATTTCGCAACGATATCCAGTTACGATAAACGATGAAGGGATGTATGAACATGTAAAGACGGTGGCAGAAATCGTATTAGGGAAACCCAAAGTGGGGTTGATGAAGGCGGTAATGGCAAGCGAGGATTTCAGTTTTTTTGGACAGAAAATGCCCGCAGCCATGTTTATGATTGGGGCGAGGAACGAGACTTATACCGTACTAGAAAATTTACACTCACCAAATTTTGTTATCGATGAAGATGTTCTTAAGGTGGGAGTAGTGTTGCATGCCATTGTTGCGATTTCTTATTTGGATACATATGAGGACGTTGTGGTGAAGAATCATGATGAGTTGTAAGCTTTTAGCATGGCTCTTGCATGCAAAAATAAGATGACACTGAACACTTAATCTAGGGATTTTGATAACGTTGTTTAATATATCTTTTAACTACACTTGTATGAAAGAAGCCTCATAGCATATGTATGGATAGAGATGTTTATATCATAGATATGTTTGTAATCCAATTAGGATAAAGAGATGTTTATATCATTGATATGTTCCTAATTCAATTAGGCCATTTTCAAGAGAGAATTCTTGAACGAAGTTTAGGAGACAAGCTCGGTCATTGATCTCCCAAGATCAATGGCTCAAAATTAAGCATTTTATTCTCTTTAATTCGAGCAGCTTATTGCTATAGTTTTCTTAAAAAATTACATGATTTTAAATACTTATTACGTGGTTTTGAATGCCCAGCACATGACTACGTGATTTCGAATACTCATTTCGTGATTACATGATTTCATTATATATTTTATGTGAAACACACTGAATGATTACGTTATAAGCATAAATGTAATAACATTAGTTAGAACAAATCATACTGAATGTGTAAAAAAGTAATGGATTTATATTGAAAGTGTAATCGTAATGGTTTGTGTTGAATGTGTAATCACAAAAGAGTTTGCGGAACACTTAATCAATCTCATGGTAAAATGCAAAATAAAACAAATAAATATACTATTACTTATATGATGTGATGAATACATGAATTAGAAATAAATATATAGCTTTAAATAAGAAACATGAATAATGATTATTGGGATGTGTATGAAAGTGTATCATGACTTTCTTTTTGTTTACACTAAAGTGAATATCCAATATACAATTATAAATAAGGTTATCGGCGTATAATATTTAATTAGCCCAAAAATATATTTAACTAACAAGTCTTATAAAGATCTATCAACCAATTTCAAAATACCATGATAAGTTATCCAGACCTAAAAAAATATAACGAGTCCCAATTGTCAAAAAGTCTCTAAAGGAATTATAGATTAACAAAATATAAATTTTAGAGTTTTATATATAATTTTTATTCAAATCATGAGTATTTTTGTATCTCCTTTAGGCTGAAGCGTAGTCTTTGCGGGATTAGTTCAAAAAGATGTTATATAATTAATCGATCTAACATAATATCAATTTATACGTATAATATACATTTGAAATTATCAATTTATAATAACAAGGTGATTATGTATTACAATGACTCTCATCAAAATATATAACTGTACCCATCTATGTATCTTCAAAAATCTCATAGTGGATTATAATAATATCCAAGATGTTGACGTGTGTGCATGAATTATTTAAAACAACCAAATTGTAATTGTTACGAAGAAGTAGTTGTTGACGACGTCACAACAGTGGTGACACTTCACTCAGAGTGGTGACGGCTTATAGAGCAACAACTTTCCAGTGGTTTTGTGTTTTTTTTTTCTAGAAAGTATATAGAGGCATTAGAGAATGCTTATCACGCTTGTGTTCGCTTAAAAAGGATATTATGAAATAATTGTTGGTCACTTAAAAGTCATAACCTCCACTTCTACTTTATTACTAAATAAATGTGCAGTTACAATTTTTTTTAATTACTTCACTTCAAAATAATCGGTTCAAAAATACTCATTTTTTTCAGAAGCTCCAAACGATGAGTAATTGTGTGTGTTCCTTGTATGAGTATACAGCGTATGTATTCTAACAATTAATTCGCTATGCATTTATAACAAGTTTTGAGCAAATATAAGCAATTTTACAATTTTTACGTATATAATTGTCCAATTTTTGCGTATTCTAACAATTAAGTCGCTATGCATTTATAACAAGTTTTTGAGCAAATATAAGCAGTTTTGAGCAAATATAAGCAATTGTCCAATAAGATTATGTAATCTACTATGCAATGAATATAACGAATATGATGTGTTATATTTCATGATTTATCATTTATGTTTGGTTTTAGTAAAGCAAAATGGTTATTTCATGTGATAATATTATGTAATCTACTATGCAATAAATAGAACGAATATGATATGTTATATCTCATGAGCTATGTTCGGTTTTAGTAAAGCAAAAGGGTATTTCATGTGATGATTTAAAGTTACATTTAAGTTATATATAGTTGAGCATGTGTGTATATATAGGGGCATGTTTTTTTACAAGCTAATTCCGTGTGAAGTGGTTGGTAAACCACAAAAATCTCCACATGTAATTTTCAGCCTGGGTATAATCATCCATGTAATTACGTAGCCGGAGTACATATATCACGTAATGTTATGTAATTACGCAATCACGTACTAATATATAATCAAGTAACGTTATAAATAATAGGTAGCGTTATATTTGTTTCTGAATGTAACACATATTACGTACCGGTACATATTCACGTAACGTTATATGTAAAGTACGGACCAAAGTTGAAAGTGTAACCGTGTTGAGATTAAAAATAGAAAATGTTTGTAATAAATATGTAAATGATGAAAACTATAAGATTAAAAAGGTAAATGATGAAAACTATTGGGATTAAAAATATATAAAAAAAATAAAAGGTTAAAAGTAAAAGAAAAAAATTAAAAAGAAAAAGAAAACTCAAAGAGTCAAACACGATGCGGGCTTAGAGAGGAAACTGTGGAGCATAATTTTTGGGATTGCTGGATCGCCAAAGTCATCTGGTGGTCGATTTTGGTGTGGCTCAAGCTACCATTTCCGACTTGAGATAGGAATCCTCAACAGATCATTGGTTTGGCGTTGGAAGAAAACGGGTCAAAGGATTGGAAAAAATTAGTCGGGGCAGTGCTTATGGTGATGAGGTGGGAAATCTGGAAGGCTAGAAATGAGAAGACTTTTAACAACCACCAAATTCACTTCACGAGAACAGCTGACATAATCAAGGAGAATTCATTTCTTTGGATCGCGAGTAGATCGGAATATTGTAACATAGATTGGTCTAGATGGGTTGACTTTAATATTCTTGATGTAATTTTGTAACTGCGGTTTCCAGTTTTTTGCTGGTTTAATTTCTATATTTTTATAGAAGATTCGCCGTTAAAAAAAAGATAATATGAATTTCCACATTAAATGGAGATATCTTATGTTTTCAATAAACCAAAATGAGTTTTTCAAGTGATAATTTAAATTTCTTTTATTAAAGCTACAGATAGCCAATGAGTGTTTCCACACATGAGACAAATAGACCAAATTGAAATTCCAGTTAATGCTAGTATTAAATATATACTTTTATAACTATTATGAGACTACAATATTCAACCATTGAGCTTAGTGTTGCTATTTCTTTTAACGATGACTTTCATTCTAAGAAACGCTACTAGCAAATCGCTAGAGCACAAAACAATCACAAATTACAACTCAAACTCACATCAATCCTTCCATCCTATATTATTACAAGGAGCGCGATTATTAATCCAAAGATATCTCAAAGCTTTTATATTTTCTTTTATTTTATTTGTGGTTGTCTTTTTATTCCGAAAAACGGCCTCATTCCTAGCTTGCCAAATACACCATACCGATATGAAGATAATTGCTTGCAAGCCCTTTCTTTCCTTCTTGCTTAGCTTAACATGGCAGTGAATTGTCACCTAGTCTTTTACCGAAAAGGCAAAAATGTTTGGGATGTTACACCATTCGCTTATGTATTGCCATATGATCGTCGCAACCAAGCATGAAGTAAAAGATGATCACTATCCTCATCCTCTTCTCCGCACAATCTGCAAGTAGTGTCTTCTACATTTATGTCTTCTTTTTAACGCTGCTAAAGTTGGAATGTTGTTATCCACCGCCTTCCACATAAATGTGTTTAATTTCTTCGGCACCCAACTATTCCATTTCCAACTAAAGGAGCTTGATACCTGAGATGATTTAGTTAACATAGTATTCATCGAGGCAACAAAAAATACTCTCTATTATCCGGTTTCCAAGTCCATCGATCTGAGTCGCTTGAGAATTTCACTTGCTGAAGTAAAGTTACCAGCTTTTTTAAATCATCTTCGTCCTTATTGCTAAGTGTTTGCCTTTTCATCCCCACTTCCATGTAATGTTTGCATTTACAATATCGACACAGTCTTGAACTAGTACCTTCCTATCTTTTTCTAGCATATATAAATCTGGGAAGGTATTATTCATCGCTTCGTTGCCCAGCCAGGTATCCCACCAAAACCTTACTTCATACCCTTTTCCAACTTTGCCTTCTATCAAATTTCCCAGTGAATCATATTTTTTTTTCCAGCCCCACAATGGCTTTCCAAGCGCTCGACACTGATTTTACAACCGACGCATACGAGATATTATTTTTGTTGTGGTGGATTGTTTCGATTACCCTCTTCCAAAGCGAATTTTTATCCACTTTAAAGCGCCACCACCATCTGGATAGTAAGGCGATATTCGCATCCCTTTGGGGGGTAAGACCGGGGCCACCATTCTCCTTCGGTTTTGTCACTTTTTCCCACTTGACCCAACACATTTTGTTTTTTTTCTTTCGACCCTCCCTAAAAAAAAGTTATGTCTTTTCGCTTCAAGTTGGTTTATAATCTTCACTTGCGCTTTAAAGAGGGAAAGATAATAAGTGGGAATTGTTTCCATTACCGCTTTAAGTAAGGTTAGACGACCTCCTTCCGTAAGAGTTGTCTTCTTCCAGATCGCCAATCTTTTGTCAAAGATATCGATAACCGCTTTCCAATGTGCACTATTGTTCATGTTGGCTCCAATTTTTAACCCGAGATAATCACACGGCAGGGCCCCACTTTGACATCTAATATCCCTTGCTTTATCCTTTATCTCAGATTGTATCACATTAATACCAAAAAGGTTTGACTTACTATAATTAATGTTTAAACCCGAAACAAGGTTGAAAAATCTAAGTAGTCAAGCCATATTAAGGATATTATCTCAACTCCATTCCCCACCAAAAGCGTGTCATCCGCAAATAATAAGTGGGAAATTAACGGACCGTTATTAGGGAGTTGTATGCCATGAAAGATGCCTTTAGATTGTAGGACCGATCCTGATAGCATAGGAACCTAGATTTGATATCTAATGTAAATAATGGCGGAAACAATATGACATGATTAACAAATAAAAAGAATTAATCAGTTAAACGTCAATTTTATTGATAAACTTCAAGTCTCCAAATTGACAGAGCTTCGCTACACAGAGCACCAAAAGTTACAAATGAAGAACTCAAGCTAGCTATTTATAGGATATCAAGTTCGCTGGAGATAGGCTAAGTTCCGGCAAACTTGACATTACAACTCCTAACCAGCGAACTTGACTAACAACTTCATAAATACTTGTTTTTGCTAGCCTATTCACATCTAATCTATACAGACTCGATATAAGACTAAGACATAGACATTCTGCATCAACAGACTCCCCCTTGGATATCGTCTTCGTCTTTTATCAGTCTTCAATAAAACTTTAACGTTAACGCCCAAAGAAGTTTTTGTACGGCTTCTTTCGTCTTTCAAGCTTTGGATCTGGCGTCTGATCAGTAGGTGGCACTTTAGTCATAAATTGATACCTTCTGAGCCTTGCCGCCCTACCTCTTTCATTAATTTCTTCGATACGCTTTTCTTCTTTCAAAAACTCTACACGTTCAAGATCCCTACAGCTCGATTCCCACATCCTACCGGAGTTAACTTCACGTGCATACCAGACATTTACGACCCTCTGATATTGCATTGCTTGTTCTTTTTCACGTTCTTCGAAAACAATCTTGCTGTAGAACAAACACTTGATGTCTTCCTTCGAGCAATTTACTAGCCACATCGGGTCTAGTATCCTTATCGTTCTCCAAAGCCCTCTCAGACCTTCAACCCCAAACATTTCAACCCTTTCCTTCGTTATATCCAGATGAACTTCAAATCGTAATACGATCACTGCTTCACATGTATTTGGATCAATCTGCCACCACTTAAACAACGGATAAAAGTTATGTTCGATCGGCATCAAAGGCATGTTCCTCATCGCCCTTGGGCATTTCATGATTAATGTGATATCTTTCTCCCCAGTCTTCTTGTTTGTTTTGATACGACGTCCCGGGATGAAAGGCTTCCAATATCTTAAACCCTTTGTAGCTTCAAATTTAATCATTTTCCAAAGCAATTGATCAATGAACTTCATATGATACGTGACATTCCTTATTTGAACAAGCTCCTCAACATCCCAGTAAGGAAGTGTCTTGAAATCTTCCAGATATTTGAAGTATTGAACTCCAAATTCTCGTTTGATGGCGTAAACATTCAACTCTTTGAACCACCCCTAACTCAAACTATCACCTAATGACACATCTTTATCTCTGGTAAAGAATGCTAGAGGACGTTGAAACTTTCTTTCACGTGGCATCTCTTTAAACCAGGACTTTTTGGCTTGTGCGATTTCTTCCTTTGTCATTGGTTTGGGAACTTTTCCATCACGCATCGGTTCCTCTATCTTTTCCTTTAACATGTCTTCATTCAGCTGTTTGTACATCTCCTCAAAAGTAGGAAAACTGTCAGTATTAGGACCAACATACTTCTCAGCTTCGTCTTTCTCTTCATCAGAAGACCAATCTTCCACTATAACTTTGTTATATTCATCTGCCTCATATCTACGTTGATAGTGATACTCGTTAGGCTCAAACGTATTCACATTCAGTATTTGCTCTTCAAAATCAAAATCAAATGATTCTGCATCAACATCGATCAACTTTGCTAGATCTTCGTTTGAATAATTGTGCACGAACTCTCCTTCTTCGACATTATGTTCAAGCATAAGTATCAAGGGCTTTATCGAAACTGTAGCAACAGGCTGTAGAGAAGTAATAGCATTAGACATATCAACTTCATCGGTCGACCCTGCTTGCCCTGACTCCCCCTGATTTTGATCGTCTAAATAGTTCGATTCATCATCCATCAGTGAGGTAAAATCAAATTCATCATTCATTGCTGCATCAACCACCTTCAACCCTGTACCACTTGGATCATCATCATTTCCTCCATCATGGTCAGAATCATCTTTTGGATCATCCGTTGGTGGTTCATCATCTTTTTCCTCATCTTCAGCTTCATCATCGTCTTTGTCTTCAGTAACAGTTACAGTTTCAGAAGGCTTGACAAATTCGTCACCTTAGAAATATCAGACTCAGAAGATTTAGTAGACTCTATCTCTTTTACAGGTTCAGTGATCTCTGGCATACTTAGGATCAAGTGTTTTCCCTTGCCCTGTTCAGCTAGCTCTTTTTCAGCCTTCTCTTTCACTTCTTGAAGATCTAAGCATTCATATTCTGCGGCAAAACCAATCCCCAAGCTGTTTGTCAGAACCTTTTGCAGTCTGTTGAAACGTCTATCA
The DNA here is from genome assembly GCA_947069175.1 of Scalesia atractyloides. Taxonomy (NCBI): domain Eukaryota; kingdom Viridiplantae; phylum Streptophyta; class Magnoliopsida; order Asterales; family Asteraceae; genus Scalesia; species Scalesia atractyloides. Next base: position 38,023,273 of record CAMTDV010000019.1, on the reverse strand, counting down.
ATCATTTCCCTTTCAGATCGAAGCTCTGCAATCTCTTTGATCAATCTTTCATTCGCTTCCGGCAGACTTTCAACTAACGCTTTCAAGTATCCTCTGTCGCCTTCAAGAAATTTCATCTTGTCAGACATAATCTCCTTTTCAACTTCATTATGCTTCACCATCTTCTCTAACTCGGCTTTCTCTAATTCATTCTTGGCCACTCTATCTTCCAACACTTTGACACGCTTTTCTAGAACATCGATGTCTGAATCTGGAAAGAAATCATTCATATCTTGAATATCTATCGGCTCACTCGGCATATCACCAAATAGTTTTGAACTTGAAGTAGTCTTTGGCGTTTTTGGCGTCGATTTAGGAGTAACCTTTGGTGTAGAAGCTTTTGGAGTTGAACTTTCGAAATGAGAAGTCGTTGGAGGAACAGGAGATTGAATGACAGGAATCTCTAACAATTCAGTCCCAGGAGGTTCTTGTGTAACTCCTGGACGTTCTGTTTCAGCTGTAATAATAACAGGAGGTTCTTGTGTAGGAGGTTCTTGTGTGACTCCTTTCTCCTGTGCACCAGAAGGTTCTTGTGTGACTTCTGTGCTTTTTGGTTTCCCAATGTAACGACGACTTGCTGGTTTCTAACTCTTTTTACCATTTGTTTTTGGAGACCCTGTAGTCTTCTTAGATATCTTAGTTTCTGAAGACTTTGTTCGTTTAGCTTTCTTTTTTCGGTCTCTCTTCGTCAGATTCTTTTTCTTTCTCGGGATCAAAGTCAGCATCGGTTTCTTTGACTTTTTCGGCTTCTTTTTCTGCTATTGACTTTTTAGTGACCTTTTCGGCCGAACTTGCCTAAACCAAATTTCAAACTTTCAAGATTTTGCAATTTTAGACCCTGAACTTTCACATTTTACCCGTTCTGAAAATCCACTCAGTTGACCAAATCGAAGCTAATGACCTTGGTTAACTGATTCGTCTGCCGAGTCCAAGTTAATGACCCCGGTTTGACTCGTTATGAACAAAATGTTGAATTTTTCACAAATTAAGTTTCAAATTAATGAACTTTTCATTGTTTTGGCTTATCAGTTTTTACAGATTAGCTCCCAGCCCGTTGTCAATTAGATTCCCCCCAATTTAGAACCTTACCAGACTTCGAAGATCCGTTCTCCAACATTGGTTTGCTGAAAACAATGTAGAAACAAAATCTTTTTGTATTTTTGTAAGTTTATGCTAAAACATACTGAAAATCTTTTTGGTTTTAATCTGTAAAGCAGATAATCTATATAAAGAACAAGGTAAACTATGTACAAACATATTTATGACATATTTTTGTGAATTCGTGTCTAAGGATCATATTAGTTGTTTGAGACATATCACCAGTACCGTTGACCTTTAAATGACTTTAAGTTTTAAACTCGTTTACCTAGATTATCGATATGTTTGTCCATTTAAACTTCATCACGTTTCTCAATTGTTCCAAGATATGTTAGGTATGAATTATGAAACTTGACTTATCTATGGTTCCCACTTCTTGAATATACTCCCCTATCAAGATTCCCTAGATTTCATCTTACAGGTGAGTATAGCGTAATTGATATCGATATCTGGGTTAATGCGAAGCCTTGAGAGCTCAGTTTAATACCACCATATCGACAAAGATATGAAGGATCGACTTAAAGGTGTGTTCCATTTAAGGAATCATTTTAGCACTGCAAATGATTAGATCTTTCGATACTTTTCAAGTTTTGCATGCAGTTTAGGGGTTTATCGCGAAAGTATTATAGAAGTTCTAGGCTATTGCTTCCGCAAAATCAGAAGAACTTGTATAATACCCCAGATATCAATTATCTATAAAGACCTCGTATCTCATAATCAGGCAATCTCTCAAACGAAATTTCGAGTACTAAGTCCATATATTCAAGATGTGTTAATCCACAAGATTAAGCAGTTGTAAAATTTAGTTTATATCCCAAAAACAATCTACTGAACGTGTTAAGCCTATCGACAAATTCACAGTAAGACTTGTTTATCACGTTTTAAACTTTACATTTCTTTAGCATACTGTGATAGTCCACTGATGTACTATCATTTCCTTTTGTGACACCGAATTCTTTTTGTCTTTTTCAATGTTTTTGTACTTTTTGAATTTTTTCATATGTTTTTGTATTTTCTCAAATATTTCTCCCCCTAAAATCAAAAACATATTTTTGTATTTTAGATTTTTAAGAAATACTAATCTAGAAAGATATGACAAACCAATGTGGATCGCGTGAACTCGTCTCCGATCCGTATTCAACCTCAGCTTCAGCACCTGTAAGCAAATTTTTAATATCGTTAAGCCTCATTAGATATTTAAATCTTGTTTAAGGAAATGCTTTGGTATAAAAATTAGCCTTTTGTTCATCGGTGTGGATTTCTATTCGCACCAACTTCTTTTCGTAGCAGTCAAGAATGAAGTGATAACGAATTTCTATATGTTTAGTATGTGAGTGATGAACCAGATTTTTGGTTATATCGATAGCTGCCTTGTTATCTACGAATAACGACGTATCAAGAAATTGCAGACCAAAATCCCTCATCTGTTGTTGAATCCAAAGGATTTAAGAACAACAGCGGGAAGCAGAAATGTATTCCGCTTCACAAGTTGACAGAGAGACCGTGGTTTGTTTCTTGCATTGCCACGTTTCCAAACGAGTTCCGAAGAACTGGCAACCAGCCGTTGTAGATTTAGAGTTCAGCTTGTCCACTCCAAAGGCTGAGTCAGCGTATCTCGTTAAATCAAAATTGTCGTTCTTTGGATACCACAAGCCGGTTCTTGGACATCCCTTCAGGTAACGGAATATTCTTTTGACTATCTGCATGTGTGACACTCGAGGACTAGACTGATATCTCGTGCATAGGCAGGTAGGATACATGATATCTGGGCGAGAAGCCGTCAGATACATGAGCGATCCTATCATCGATCGATAGAGTGTGTCATGAACTTTGGTTCCAGTCTCGTCAATGCAAACTCCATGATTCAGTGCCAGCAGAGTCGAAAGCGGCTTCGAGGTATCCATTTCAAACTTCTTGAGAATGTCGTGAACATACTTTGTCTGATGAATGAATATGCCGTCTGGTAACTGATCGACCTGTAATCCGAGGAAGAATTTCATTTCACCCATGGAGGACATCTCGAATTTCTTCTTCATGATCTTTTTGAACTCTTTGCAAAGACTATCATCCGTTGAACCAAAGATGATATCATCCACATATATTTATACAATGATTAGATGATTTCCGACTTCTCTGGTAAACAATGTACTATCCACTATGCCTCTTGTAAAGCTGTTTCCAATGAGATGTTGCGATAACTTCTCGTACCAAGCTCTCAGGGCTTGGTGTAATCCGTATAAGGCTTTGTCTAGGAGATAAGCTTTGTTCTTGTTCAGCGGATCGACAAACCCTGGTGGTTGGCCGACGTACACTTGTTCACGTAGTTTACCATAGAGAAATGCGGATTTTACATCCAACTGGTACACCTTAAAACCTTTCCAAGCTGCGAATGGGAGGAAAATGCGGATAGACTCTAATCGTGCAACCGGTGCATATACTTCATTGTAGTCAATACCTTCTTGTTGGTGGAAACCTTTGACAACCAACCGAGCTTTGTTTCTGACAATTACCCCCCGATCATCTCTTTTACACTTGAAGACCCACTTAGTATCTATAGCTTTCTACTTCGGTGGTAAGTCTACAAGCTTCCAAACTCCCAATTTCTCAAATTGTAATAGTTCCTCTTGCATTGCTATCACCCAGTTCTCGTCACCCAGAGCTTCATTTACAGGTTTTGGCTCTATTTGAGAAATGAAACATGAGTAGTAGCAGTAGTCTTGAGTAGGAGCAACTCGGGTGTAGAAACAACTTAGTGCTTTATTGATTTGGCTTCTTGTATGCACACCAGTTTGTAATTCACCAATGATATTCGTTGAAGGATGATAAGAATATGATCGCGGCATTTCTTCGCTAGGAACATCAACTGAGCTTTGCTGATTTGAGATATTTAGATCAACGTTCAATTCAACATTAGGAGCACTAGATGAAGCTTCGTTCTGATTGCTCAGGCTTGCAGATTGATTCAACATATTGGATATCTGCTCAACTTCTTCAACTGATGAGGATTCTCCATCAGCATCAAATGTTGGCGCTTCATCAGAGTCAGAATTCTGATTCTGAGGCATATTTGGCACTGTTGTAGCATTTTTTGGTTCGGAAGAATCATTCGATGGAGTTGTAGCAGGTGTTACTTCTGCTTCAGAAACATTTTCAACTTGAACACCACTATTACTCGGACCTGCTTCGGAAGACGCAATATCCAACGTGGGTTAATTAACTACAATTGGTCTAGTGATCTGTTCTTGATTTGCTGACTGTTGAAGATAATATAACGTTGCAATTTCTTCCTCAGACGGTTCTTCCGGCAAGTCGAATGACTTCCAAAGATCTTGATAGTTGAACAGCCATGCGTCGCCTCTTCTTTGAATAGGATCCGTATAGTTAAAGCAATCCACATGTTGTGCTTCAATTACCTTTCTCAAAGAGGGAACATATACTCTTCTTAGAGGACTCGCATACCCGACAAAGAAACCTTCAAGCGATTCGGCCCCGAATTTACCATTATGGTCAATTACAGTACATGGCGCACCAAATGACTCTAAATATTTCAAATTTGGTTTCCTTCGGTTAATCATTTCAAAACATGTCTTTTTCGATGGTTTGACAGTTAAGACCCTATTTAGTGTATAACAAGCCGCTGCAACCGCTTCACTCCAGAAGCTGACAGGAAGTTTCGAGTCTGCAAGCATAGTTCTTGCTGTTTCGATTAAAGTTCTGTTCTTCCTCTCAGCTACACCATTTTGTTGCGGAGTATACGGTGCACTGAATTCATGTAGAATTCCTTTAGCATTGCAAAATTCTTTCATCTTAGTATTCTTGAACTCTGTGCCGTTGTCACTTGCGAATGCGTCTGACAGGCAGATGATAAAGATTTTTGAGTTTCTTGAAAAGATTCACCAAATTGTCGAACATTTCGTTCTTTGATTCTTGGAAGAAAACCCATGAATAACGCGAATAATCATCTATGACGACTAGGCAGTATAAGTCTCCTGAAATACTTTGAACGTTCACTGGACCAAAAAGATCCATATGGAGACGTTCAAGCGGCAGCTTAATTGAATTCAGAATCTTCTTCGGATGTGACTTTTTGATCTGCTTCCCCTTTTTACATTCTAGGCAGTGATCAGTCATATGGAAGCTTCGAAGATTCACACCCTCAACCAGATCATTATGAACCAGAAAATTCGTTATTCGCAAATGAATGTGCCCCATTTTCGGATGCCAAAGAATAGAATCTTTCTCCGTAGCTTTTGTTACAAAACATTGGGCTGATTTTGATGATGTGGTAGCGACGCCCATATCTAAGACATATAAGTCATTTTCGCGTGGGGCTCGCATCATAATCCAATCATCAGGTATGTTGAAGCCCGGTTTTGAAATCATACACTCTTTGTCGTTGAAGTACCGTGAACTGTTTGTCACAAATCTGCGAAATGCTCAGAAGATTATTCTCAAGCTCAGCAATGTAGTTCACACGATCAAACGATGCTACTCCATTGGAGAGTTTTCCCTCGGCGACAATCCTTCCACCTTGATTACCGGTAAATCCAACATATCCGGCGTTAATAGCTTTTATGTCGAACAAAGGAGCTTTCATCCATGTCATATGTATGGACGCGCCACTATCCAGAATCCACTTTGAAAGAACGGATCTCTGGAGCCCCTGCACATATTAAAATCTAGTTAAACAGCGCAACCCAAGCCTTCTTAGTCTTGGGTTTGGGATAAAAAGCTTGGTAATCATCCTCATAATCTCCATCTGAGCCTCCACTATCAATTACATTTTCAAAGTTCACTTTTTTTCACCTTTTGTTGACTTGACAGTTTCGGTTTTGGTCTCAGATTTTGATTCTTTGCTATTACCAGTCTTAACAAGCTCAGATCTAGTAATTTCAGATGTTGTTGATTTTTTCTTAGCAATCCAGGCTTGTGATTTTATGTTTGCCTTTTTGATGTAAAACTTTGTTTCATTTGCCCTGGAAGTTTCACCTTTTTTGAAAGTTGAGTTTTCAAATTTCTTTTCTGTTTTAGGTTTAAATTCAGGTTTTGATTCATTTCTTTTCAAAATCGTGACAGGTTTTACAAACTCTGGTTGCTTTGGTTTTACAACATCTGAACTTTCTTTCCTTCAAAGATAGGTCGGCTTTGATCTCGGACACTTGCATGCAATATAACCAACTTCATTGCACTTGAAGCAAGTCCGATTATCATGTGAGTGTCCACTAGTGGATTTTACACCACTTGTGGCTTTGGCCTTATCTCGAAGTTCCTTGTAGGAATGTCCACGATTAGCATAGGAACCTAAATTGTTATCTATTGTCCGATTCGGCGGAAACTAATGACAAGTTAACCAAATAACAAGAATTACTCATTTAAATGTTGTTTTCATTGATCTAAAGTTCAATACATTCAGGAACCGGATCCGACAGAGCTTCGCCGTCTCTGTGCCAAAATCTCTCCAAGTTACAAATGAATAACCAAGGCACCTATATATAGTATCTCAAGTTCGCTGGTGAGAGACTAAGCTCGGGCGAACTTGACCTAGTCAAGTTCGGCCGAACTTGACTTCTCAAACACCATGACCTGCGAACTTGGCCTATACAATCCTTAAATATGCCTAGTTTCTAACAGATTAAGCTCTAATCACTCAGACTCGATATACAATGACGTAGGCAACAGACATAAGCACCAACAGACTCCCCCTTGAATGTTGTCGTAGTCATTGACTTTTAAAATCTTCTGAGTCTTTTGATCTTTAGTTCTTGAATAAACTTTAACATCTTGATCTTTATATCCTCTTCCTCTTTCTTGAGCTTTGTCTTAATAAAACTTTTAATCAACATGCTACCCTTTGCTTTAAGCTCCCCCTTGCTTTAAGCTTTCCGGTATCTTCAATCTTTGCTTTCTCAACTCCCCCTCAATCTTTAATACCTGTCTAAATACTTTCTAACATTCAAATAAACATTTCAGATTCACTACTTTGAAATTTAGTAACATCAACATTTCAAACTTTAATCTTCTCTTCAATCTTTTCAAAAACTTTTAGTTGTTTCAAGTTCAACTTAATGACCTTGAATACATTTAATATTTAACTCTTTTAAGTCCTTCAATTTTCATAGTTTTATCATTTGTGAAAATCCACTTAGTTGATCAAGTCCAAGTTAATGACCTTGATTAACCAAATATGCCAATCCGAGTCCAAATTAATGACTTTAGTTTGAAAACCGTTATGAACAATCTGATTTTAAGGTTTCAAATTAATGAACTTTTAAACATTCATAAGATTTTCTTACCAGACTTCGAAGATCCGTTCTCCATCGTTGGCTCGTAAAAACTAATGAAGAAACAAAATCTTTTTGAATTTTGGAAAGTTTATGCTAAAACACACTGAAAATCTTTTTGATTTTTATCTGAAAAGCAATTAAAGAAATTAAACTATGTACAAACATATTTACAGACATATTTTTGTGAATTCGTGTCTAAGGATCATATCAGTTGATTGAGACACATCGCCAGTGCCATTGACCTTTTGAGACTTGAAATTTTAAACTCGTTTACTTAGATTGTCGATATGTTTGTCCACTTAAACTTTATCACGTTTCTCAACTGTTCCAAGATATGTTAGGTATGATTTATTAAACTTGACTTAACTATGGTTCCCACTTCTTGAATATACTCCTGAATCCAGATTCCCTAGATTTCATCTTACAGGTGAATATAGAGTAATTGATATCTATCTTTGGGTTAATGCGAGACCTTGAGAGCTCAGGTTAGTACTACCGTACAGACAAAGAGATGAAGGCTCGTCTTTAAGGTGTGTTCCACGTTAAGGAATCTTTTAAGCATTGCAAATGATTAGATCTTTCGATTCTTTTCAAATTTTGCATGCTAATTTGGGGTTTCTAGCAAAAGCATTATAGAAGTTCTAGGCTATTGCTTCCGCAAAATCAGAAGAACTTGTATAATACCCTAGATATCAATCATCTACAACGACCTCGTATCTCAGAATCAGGCAACCTTTCAATCGAAATTTCAGAGTACTAAGTCCATATATCCAAGAGATGTTAATCCACGAGATTAAGCAGTTGTAAAAATTTAGTTTATATCCCGGAAACAATTTACTGAACGTGTAAAGTCTATCGACACCTCCACAGTAAGACTTGTTTATCACTTTTAAACTTTACAATTCTTTAGCATACTGTGATAGTCCACTGATGTACTATCATTTCCTTTTTGGCAACCAAATTCTTTTTGTCTTTTTTAATGTTTTTGAATTTTCAACTTTTTCATATGGTTTTTATTTTTCTAAAAAATTTTCTTCATATTTTTGGATTTTAGGTTTTAAGAAAAACTATTCTAGAAATATAACAAACCAATGTGGATCACGAGAAATCGTCGTCCGATCCTTTTACCAGTATTAGCATCTGCATTTGTTCAACAAATAAACCATTGTACTCATTTACGTGAAAGAACAAATGGTTATAATAGTTCAACGGTGTGGATTTGCACAATTTGATTTTGACAAATTTTCCTTTTCCAACTTGTTTCTCAAAATGATTAAGATTTTGACTTTCTGAATAAGTTAATTAACATGAAGCTCCGTAATCCAGATTTGACTTTGACAAAGCAGATATTTTGGAACTCCTGCACACAAAGCAACTATTTGAATAAGGAAACCCAAACCTTTTTGGTTTTGGGTTTGACATGATAAGCATCATAAACATCTTCAAAATCATCATCATATTCAAAATCATCATCAAACATTTCGTCCGATGTCGATTTTGAAAACGTTTTGTCCTTTTATTTCTTTGTCTGTTTAATTACTGACTCGTTTGTTTTGACATTTTTAGTTTTGTCAGCAACAGACTTTGATTTTTCTGATGATGGAAGTTTTTTCTTAGCAACCTAGGATTGTAGCTTGCTTCTCGCTTTCTTAATATAGAACCTAGAATCTTTGTTTTCATTTAATTTTGAAGTTTCACTTTTTTCAAAAATTGAGTTTTCAAACCTTGAACTCGTTTTAGGTTTCACTTCGTCTTTAGATTCACAGTTTCTATTTGATTCTGTGACAGGTTTCGCAATCTCTGGTTGTTTTTGCTTTTCATCTTTTGACCCAGTTTTTCTTCGCGGAAACACATGCTTTAGATTCAGACACTTGCGAGCAATATGACCAACAGTATTGCATTTAAAGCAAGTTCGATTATCAGAAACATTTCCACTAGTTGGTTTCACTTCACTTGTGGACTTGGTTTTAGCCTTGTCCCGAAGTTCTTTCTCATTTTTAAATTCAGCATTTGATTTCTTACCGATCATACCTTCTTCCTGAACCGTATTCCTCCCATACACAAACTTCATATGTTTACCTTTGTATTCATGAAATGGCGACTTCTGGTTCCTTCTTGGTTCTTCTTCATTTTCTTCCAAACCCAATTCTGCTCTCCTGTTCTCAGGAAAATCACCACCAAACTTTCGATAATTGTTAGCATTCCTTTTGGGTTTCGAGTAAAATCTTTTCTTATTTTTCCCAAGATCATCTTATGAAACTTCTACAAGTTTGAAAAATTTATCAAGTTGATCCTCTTTCACGTTCCGAATTGGAAAACTATCATCGAAGTAAAATCTATCAGATTCCTTAATCTTGTACATGACAACATTAGGATCATCACTTAGATCATGTTCAGATGATGTATCGTCATCTTCAGATTGTGATTCCAAGTTGCTCAAACTTGATTTGGCGCTTTCAGAGCTGCTTTCATCAGAATCATTTCCTAACACATTTCTAATCACATTTACCACCGCTTCATTGTCATCATTTTATTTTGTAAAGTCTACGTCAATGTTCTCAGACAATTTATCTTTCATTTCTGATAAGAGTAAAATATTAAATGCCTTTTCAATCTCATCATCTTTCTTGCAGGAGTAACTTGCAAGAAGTGGTGGAGGAACACTTCCGTATTCTTTACGTTTTGATTTATCAGCATTTTCCTCCGACTTTATTGTAGGAAGAATGTGATCAATGACATATGCATTTGTGGTGTAACTTTTCATCAATTGTCTTACCCTTTCTGTTTCTATTTTTATGTCATGAAGCTCACGTTTTGTTTCAGCAATAGTATTAATGTACATGTTAATTGCTTTTTGCTTTTCAATTACTGTAGCATTTAACATCTTTACGTTAGCACCGAGCTCAAGATTAGCTTTTTCGACATTTTTATATTTGTCTTTTATTTTGTCATAAGCTTCTTTCTTGGTTCTGTAATCATAACGAAAATTTTCGTTATGTACAGTCATTTCTCTTATGACTTTGACCATTTCAAGACAAGGTTCACAAGGACTTGCGCACTTTGTTCAAGGTTTTCAACCTCCATAACTTTCACAACTTCCTTTTCAGACACACTTACCTTAGCTTTTACCTTTTCTGCCTCTAACTTCAATGCTTCCTGTTTTTGCATCTCAAGGTAAGCTATCTCTTCTTCCTCAGCTCTCTGCCTATAACCTTCCAAAATAGCATTTTCTAGAGCAGCATCAACATACGATGTTTCAGATTCATCCACTACCTCTGCCATCATAGCAACACCAGTTTTCTTTCGATGTATCTGTTCCAGTCAAAACCATCTTCTTCATGAGTAACAACAAGAGCTTGTTCAGTTGTCTTACCAGATTTATCTTCAACTTCGACTTGTGTTCTCTTTGGATATGGCTTATATTGAAGAGCTTTCTTTTAGTACTCGTTACTGCTGCCGAAAAGATTTTTGTTTCCACCTGCTTCTTGATTGTTGCATTCACATTTGAAGTGTCCCTTTTGTCGACACCTGAAGCATGTGACTTTTGACTTGTCAAACCCGAGCTTATTGCTTGAATTGCCAATATCCCTTCCTGTGAGTGCCACAAACTTGGTAACTCTTCTGATGATAGATGGTAGACTCCATTTTATATCCATTAGATACAACTCTTCTTCGTCCACCTAGTAGTAATCCTCGGCAATCATTTCCGGATTACCGATCTTTCCAGCAACAAGACTTTCATACGATTCAAGAACAGTAGCAAGAAGTGCTATGTGCTGTTTGGCCACCTTTTCAGGAAATACATTCTTCAAGTCGACTGCTATGTTGCACTAGAAAACATTTGAATCAGAGCTAGATTGGTTTATCTAATGCGACTGATTGTTCTGATTTTGGAATGAAGAGCTTGAACTAGTACTTGTATAACCAGCATATGGAGAACTTTGATTCGGAGAAGAATTTGTATTTGCACTAAATGTTGTTTGAATTTTCGGGTTTTGAATCAGAGTATCTTGAACACCTCCTTTATAATAAACACCGACATCTTGAACAACATTAGCATTCTTTGATTTTGCAATCTTCATCAACTCCATTTCATGACCTTCTAGTTTGTTGATGAAGGATGATAACTTGAAATGTCTCCAAGATGGACTATTCTTTAAAATCATTAGATATGTTGTCCATTCTCCTTCTGGAAGTGCATCAGCTAGTTTCTCGATTTGCTCTTCATTAGATCGTTTGATATCATGTCTCCGCATCTGGACCATGAGGTGACAATATCTATCGATCATCTGCTTCATAATATCACCTTTGATCATCGTGAAGATCCCGAACTCTTTCTTGATCAAGGCTTTTTTTGCTTTTGATCATTTCATCACTTCCTTTAAATTTGTCGCAAAGAGCGTGCCATAATTCTTGTGACGTTTCATATTCTGGCAATAATATCAAGATATCTTCCTTTACTGATTGTTGAATCAAGCTAATCATTTTCTTCTCAGCGACATAATTTTCTTTGTATCGGTGAGAACTTGTTCAACGGAAGATCTTGATCACGCTCATCCTTTGGCCATTTGTATCCATCCTCAACTGCAACCCAGCTGTTGAGTTGTTTCGCTTGTATCCAATTCACAAACTTTTCCTTCCACCCTTCAAACTCGTCCATACTCATTAGCTTTGGCGGTTTCGACGTAGTACCCATTTCGTTGTCAATATTCATATGGTTCGCTGCAAGAGTATTAGCATTTGATGAAGAAGCCATTTGTGAAACAAACACGTTGTGGAAATCTTCTATTTTGACAATCTGAAGACTTATTTGAAAATACGATAAAAAACACTCGAAAATTGATTAGAAACAGACAAGTTCGGTCGAACTTGTTTGAAAATCAGATTTTGATTTCAGTTTTCCACAAGTTCGGTCGAACTTAGATAAAGATTTCAAGTTTTATCACAATCACCTCAAGTTCTGTCGAACTTGATGTGAGATTTGAGAAAATTACACCTATGATTGGACTTGTAAAAGATTTCAAGAAAAACCGTAAGTTCGGTCGAACTTAGGAAGATTTTTCAAGAAATTAGCTAAGTTCGAGCGAACTTAGACTAATTTTCAACAAATTTTATACAAGTTCGGGCGAACTTGATAAAATTGAAGACTGTTTAGAAAAATTCGAGCGAACTTGAGATTAATTTCTTGAAAAACTATCAAGTTCGGGCAAACTTGATTAAAATTCAAAGAATTTTAGTCAAGTTCGGTCGAACTTGCTCTCAAGTTCGGACAATATGATTTTTCAATTCATGGTTTTTTGAACTTTTTGCAATTAATTTGGTTGAATTTGATGTCCAAACTCTCAGGGGATTATTACAACTGTATTTTACATGACATATTAAATTTTTAGATGATTTTGTCCATGAAATCATCAAATATGTGAAAATGTTAAGAAAAGTGATAGAATGGAGATGAAATAGAGAAATTCTTGTCTTGATTCCAGCAAATTTAGGTATCCAGGCTCTGATACAACTTGTAGGAACATCCATGATTAGCACGGAACCTAAATTTGTTATCTATTGTCCGATTAGGCGGAAACTAATGACAAGTTAACCAAATAACAAGAAATACTCATTTAAATGTTGTTTTCATTGATCTAAAGTTCAATACATTCGAGAACCGGATCCGACAGAGCTTCGCCGTCTCTGTGTCAAAAAATCTCTCTAAGTTACAAATGAAATAACCAAGGCACCTATATATAATATCTCAAGTTCGCTGGTGAGAGACTAAGTTCGGGCGAACTTAACCTAGTCAAGTTTGGCCGAACTTGACTTCTCAAACACCATGACCAGTGAATTTGGCCTATACAATCCTTAAATATGCCTAGTTTCTAACAAATTAAGCTATAATCACTCAGACTCGATATACAATAACGTAGGCAACAGACATATGCACCAACATTCCTTTTCTTTCTTAAACTCCTCGTTTGATTGCTTTCCAATCAAACTTTCCACTTAAACCGTGCTTGTCCCATAAACGAATTTCATGTTTTTATCTTTGTACTCGTTAAATGGTGACTTTTTCTTAACCGGTTCTTCTTCCACATCTAAACCCAACCCAGCTCTCCGGTTTTACGGATGATCACCAGTTATTATAATTTCTTTTGGGTTTATAATATAATTTATTTTCATTCTTCTCCAGGTCCTCTGATGTAACTTCAACCAGTTTGAACAGTTTATCAAGTTGTTCTTCTTTGACATTCCGAATCGGAAAACTGTCATTAAAGTATAGTCTATCAGGTTCCTTAACCTTGTACATGACAACGTTAGGATCATCAATAGGCCATCTTCCGATGATGTATCGTCATCTTCGGATTTCGTGTCAGAACTGTTCGAACTCGAGGTGGCGCTTTCAAAGCTGCCATCATCAGAATCATTCAAAACGTTTTCAACCACATTTTTAACCACCGCATTATTGTCATCGTCTGATGTAGTATAGATTACATCAATGTTCTCCGGCAACTCATTTTTCTTTTCGGATAATAACTCAATGTTGAGTGCCTTATCCATCCCATCAACAGTTTTGCGACAATTTTTCTCGCATAAGGGTGGTGGAACATTGTTGTATTCTTTACCATTTTTCTTTTTAGACTTTTTATCATTTTCTTCCGACGAAATCGTGGGAAGTATATGATCGATGACATAAGCGTTAGTTGTGTAACTTCTTAAAAGTTGTTGAACACGTTCTGTTTCAATTTTCATGTCCTAGAGTGGTTGTTTGGTTTACGCAATGGTGTTAATGTAAACATTTATAGCTTTTTGTTTATCCATTACTGTCCCTTTTAGCATCCTCATAGTGTTGTGTTGTTCGATATTATTTCTGTCGAGCCTGCCATAATCATCTTTCATTTTGTCATACGCTTCCTTCATTGTGCGATAGTCAAATTTAAATGTTCATATGCACATTGAGTTCAGCGATGATTTGTGATTTTTCGACACATTTAGCACACGGCTCGGTACATTTTGTGCAAGGTTTTTCAACCTCCACAACTTGCACTTTGACAACTTCTTTTTCGACTATCTTTACCTCTGGAACTACATTGGTTAGATTCGCCATCATAGCTTTATTGGCAGTGTCCGTGAGATTTTCAGCATTCATTTCTTGAGTAACATCAATGACTTCTTCATTAATCGACTTCATCTCAACCACTTGCTCCTGAGAACTTCCATCAAAGTTACCTGCAAAACTAGAAGTTGAGTTAGTAGGTAAAATGCCTTGTGTTTTCATGTGAAGATAAGTTTATTCTTCTTCCTGTTGTTGCAGATACTGTTCAAGTAGAGCATTCTCCAGAGCTGCATTCTCAACAGATGTATCTTCGACAATTTCAGCCATCAATGCAACTCATGTCTTCTTACCAATATAAGAATTCCAATTAAAACCATTATCTTGGTTGGTAGCAATCATCGCCTTCTCGGTATTGTTGGATGATTTTTCTTGAATATCAACTTGAGTCTTCTTCGGAATTGGTTTATACTGTAGCGACTTCTTGTAATATTCGTTGCCACCTCCAAATGGACTCTGATTGCCCGTTGCTTCAGGATTTTTGCATTCTCTCTTGAAATGCCCTTTCTGTCGGCATCTGAAACAAGTGACTTTTGATTTATCGAACCCTAGCTTGTTGCTTGAATTTCCGATATCTCGGCCTGTGAGTGCAACAAACTTTGTCACCCTTCGAATGATAGAAGCTAAAGACCATTTTATATCCATCAGCTCAAGTTCTTCTACGTCCACCTGATCGTAGTCTTCGGCGGTCATTCCGTATTGCCAATCTTCCCGGCCACCAAACTTTCATATGATTCTAGAACTGTAGCGAGAAGAGTCATGTGTTGCTTAGCAACTTGTTCAGAAACAACATTGTTTAAGTTGACAGCAATGTTACCCTTGTACACATTCAGATCAGAATTCGTTTGTTGATTCTGATTTGCTTGACTCTGATATGAAGAATTTGACCTTGTGCTTGAAAAAGAAGAACTCTGTGGACTTTGATCATATTGTGGATATGATTGATTTTGATTCTGTGGCGAATGATTCGAAGAATTCATATTCGCACTGAATACTGTTTTAATCTTTGGGCTTGAAATGCTGTCTTGAATTTCGTTCTTGTAATATAGACCAACATCTTGAACCATGTTAGCATTCTTCGACTTTGCAATCTTTAGAAGTTCCATCTCATGACCTTCGAATTTGTCGATGAATGTAGCCAGCTTGAAGAATTCCCAGTTCGGACTTTCTTTCAATACCATAAGATAAGTAGTCCATTCTCCGTGAGGTAACGCATCTGCAAGCTTATCAATATACTCCGGTTCTGTCTTCTCAAGACCGTGTCTCCTCATTTGAACCTTCAGATGACAAAAATGTTCAATCATCTGTTTCATTGTCTTGCCCTTCAACATGGTAAAAATATTGAATTCCTTCATAATAAGAGTTTTTTTACTCTTGATCATCTCTGCGCTTCCTTGGTATTTCTTTTGTAGTGATAACTAAAGTTCTCTCTCAGTCGTGTACTCAGGCAACAAGATCAAAATATCATCTTTAACTGACTGTTGAATGAGGCTAATCATCTTCTTTTCAGCAATATATTCTTCCTTTTGTTGCGTAGAATACTTGTACTTCTCTAGAACTTACTGAGTTTCGTCTAACAGAATGACATAACCTCTCTCAATAGCCACCCAACTTTGGAAATGCATGGCTTGAACCCAATAACTGAACTTCTCCTTCCATCCCTTGTACTCGTCCATACTCATTAACTTCGGAGGTTTAACGGACGTGCCGATCTCGTTGTCTAGGTTAACTTGATGTATCACATTGGCATTGGATGTACCCACTCCTGACATAAACGCTCTTTGTAGATCATCCATCGCGAATATCGAAACACGTACGCTGAAAACACGTTCAAACTTTGAAAAGAATTAGACTTACTACAAGTTCGGTCGAACTTGCAATGGATGCATTGAAATTTTTTCAGTTTTTAACAAGTTCGGTCGAACTTGTTGTGACTTGATTTGAAAAATGATCCTGAGATTAGTTCGAGCGAACTTACACTTGATTTTAGAAGAAAAATTTGCAAGTTCGGGCGAACTTGAAATAAATTTCAATGAAAATACTCAAGTTCGAGTGAACTTGAAGAAAATCAAAGAAACTATCACAAGTTCGATCGGACTTAACACAAATTTCCTCAAAAACCCTCAAGTTTGAGTGAACTTGATAGAAAAACACTCAAAAAGTGAGTTTCTAGGTCAAGTTCGAGCGAACTTGACATAGAAATTCGTTCAAAATGATTTTTATAAACATGATTTTTTTAACAATTTTGCATCAATTCGTTTGATTTTAATCTCCAACTCTCAGGGGTTTATCTATGATGTATTTAGCATGACATATTCAAATTTGGACAGAATTTCCCTCGTAAATTCTTCATTTTTAGTGTAAAAGTTAAGAAAAATAGAAGAATGGAGTAGAATAAGAGTTGTTCTTGTCTTGATACCAATCAAATCAGGCTATTCTAGCTCTGATACCACTTGTAGGACCAATCCTGATAGCATAGGAACCTAGATTTGATATCTAATGTCCATAATGGCGGAAACAATATGACATTATCAAATAACAAGAATTAATCAGTTAAACGTCAATTTTATTGATAAACTTCAAGTCTCCAAATTGAAAGAGCTTCGCTACACAGAGCACCAAAAGTTACAAATGAAGAACTCAAGCTAGCTATTAATAGGATATCAAGTTCGCTGGAGATAGGCTAAGTTCGGGCGAACTTGACATTACAACTCCTAACCAGCTAACTTGACTAACAACTTCATAAATACTTGTTTTTTCTAGCCTATTCACATCTAATCTATACAGACTCGATATAAGACTAAGACATAGACATTCTGCATCAACACAGATGTCGCCTTTTCCATAACACACGAGAAGGCTTCCATGCCTATGAGAAATAAAAAGGGGGATATTGGATCCCCTTGTCTAACTCCACGAGTAAATTGGAATTAAGATGAGGGGGACCCATTCACCAAAACCGATGCCGATGTCAAGATAGCCCGCACCCATCTTCGCCATTTCGGCGGAAAATTCATTTGCTCTTGTATCTCCTCCAAAAAATCCCAACTAAGGTGGTCAAAGGCTTTTTCGAAATCATATTTTGAATAACATCTTAGTTTTTTTCTTTTTCGCCTACGCGGTCACTTTATTCATAATTAGGGGCCCATCTATGATATTACGATCTTTGATAAAAGCCGATTGGTTAGGAGAAATAACCGATCCAATAACCCCTTTAAGCCTCTCCGCTAGCACATTCGATATCACTTTACTTATGCAACCCAAGAGATTGATCGGTCGAAAATCCTTGAAGCCCATCGGGTCTCTTTTTTTCGGGATCAGTGCAATAAAAGAGGACAAGCATCCATGGTTAATTGTCTACGTGTCATAAAAATTCTGCAATAGATTATGAAAATCCTTCCCTATCAATTGTCATACTCTAGTGCACCCTACTCTATAATCACCTCTCAATAAATGCGATTATTATTAGCTGAACATTTATTATCTAGAATCTTTTATTTATTATCTAACTATACCCAATCATTAGCTTATATATCTAACTATACCCAATCATTTGCTTATATGATTTTTTTCTACTGAATGTATATATATATACTTTTTATTTTATAATGTTGTGGATTTTATATTTGAACAAAAATAAATTTGAATAAACAATATATCTTAATATATATTGGCGTTTTCAACAAACTAAAAATATATTTGGATATAATTCGTATTATTACGAGTAGATTGGTTAATGTGCAGATCCAATCAACTAAAAAATAAATAGTGCATCGTTTTCTTGGTTAAAAATCATCAAAATTTTTATCTTTTATTAAATTAAAAATAACTAACTAAAGGTGTAGAAGAATTTAAAAAAAAACTAAATGAAGCTGCCTTTTAGCTTACTTAAATCTATATTGCTAAAAGTTTATTAAAAATAATGTTGCTAAAATAAACCACAAATCATATTTGTGATTTAGAACTAATTCTTTTTATATAAATATGTTTTACATCAGGTCAAAGCTTATTAAATTGAACTGCATTCTAATTGTTCTATTATAGTTGCTTTTTGGTCCAAAGTAATTAATATCGTAGAGTAGGTTTTTCTTTTAAAGGAAAATATCATAAAGTAGGATGTAAATAAAAATTAGAATATGGTATATTTAGAATAATCCTTGAGATATTTGGTGTGGAGGAGCATTAAAAGAAGAGGATGTTAATTGTCATATGCATAGTTGTAAAACAAGGTTTCCAAGGCCTAGTACTTCCCGAGTAGTCGCTACAAGGTAGGCTGCCGATGCGACTTTCTCTAATTCCGGCTAATTACTCGGAATCGATCAAACGCGTTAAACCTCGGCCAAAATCAGATCTAGTAGGTCAATTCGGGCCGAGTTTAACTTAAAAATAATAAAACATAATTTATATGATTATCATATTAAATAATTAATGTCATTTTCATGTATTTTGTTATAACTATTAGTAAATTTATGTTATTAGGCATATATTTAATTTCCAAAAACCAATTTCTTTATAATTTAACATGTCCGAGTACCCCTGAGCACTCTTCGCCTATGCCAAGTACTCTCAACTCTCCGGTCGACCGACTAGTGAGCGCCTAGCGACTTTTGCAACCATGGTCAAGCAAGAGGACATAGTAAAAAAAGCACGGGTTGGTGTTGGGCATGAAAAGGGCCCGACCTAGTATTTAGAAAAACAAACTAATCACAAACCTCCTACCACAGACCACCAAACAACTCGAGCCACATCACCAACCAAGTTGCCTCCTATGCCGGTGAAGAATCCCCCCCCCCACACACACAAAACAACGTCGTAGAAAACGCCAAGCACGGAGCGGTTTTGTGGGCGTTGACTGGCCTGCACGCCAGATTTCCATGCTCACACCGTATGGTCTAAGTAAGAAACATATGTTCTAAATATCCTGATATCGATATTCTATAAGCCCTTTAGTATAGACAAATATTTAAGCAGTTTTCTGCGGAGTGAGAACTCCGACTTCTCATATGAGTTTTGCCATCATTTTTAACACATGAGCGTATGAAAATGTTACAAATAGAGATGTAAAAATAAAAGATTTCTGAGCAGGTGTTTTTAGCCTTTGTACAGTATTGTAAAAGGCTACTAAAATAATCATTTACACCCATTGTAAGGGTTTTTTACGGTGGTGTAAATTAACAAAAACTTTTTTTTTGAAAAAATTTATATTTTAGGATTTTTGGTAAAAAAAATTTAAAAAACTTTTGTTTTGGCCGAGGTTTTTAAGATTTCACAACTAATAGGAGTTTTCCTTTTTCTCCAAATGTGTATATATATATATATATATATATAGGGAAATGGTAAAATAAGAACCATTTGAGTTGTGAGAACCATGAGAACTAGGCCTTCTAAAAGTTTTTTTCAATATTTTCTTCTCAAAAATCTTAAAACAAATCACTTGTTCCAGCAAAAAAAAAATAAAAAATAAAAAGATTTTCCGCATGCAACGCCATAAAGAAAATTTACATTAGGCTTAAATCGGAAATTTATAAGGGGCGTAACTACGGACTCGATAATTTTTTTTGTTCTTTGTTTCTAACACATGTGTTTATAACTTTTTTATCTACATTTATTCAAAAAATGTTGACCCAACTCACACGTGAAGTAGGAGTTCTCATGGTTCTCACAATTAGTGGTGATTCTTAATTGAACCGAGTCCCCTCTCTCTCTTTCTCTCTCTCTCTCTCTCTATATATATATATATATATATATAGAGAGAGAGAGAGAGAGAGGAATGATAAAATAAAACCCACTTAAGTTGAAAAAACTTAATAAACCCTTGTAAAAACCCTATGTAATATTTTGGCAAAGAAAAGCGCCGAGTAGTTTTTTTAATGTTAAAATTTCATGTTACATTATATATAGGTCCAAAAGGATGTAACATACAAATTTTGGACATTAAAGAAAACTAATCGGCACTTTTGACATTTTTTATTAAAATGTACAAATATATGTATGTTACACTCCCTGTTTTTTTAGAATAAAAATATTACATAGGATTTTCTTAAGTTTTCTCAACTCAAGTGAGTTTTCTTCCTATACTTATATATATATATAGGAGAGGGATCCGTCAGGAGCCACCCCTTATTCCGAGAACTACGAGAACCAATGTAAACACATCCAACAATACCTAAAAAGAATCTAAAAAACATACAATTTTAAATATTTTTAATAAAAAAATTACTGCTTTTTCGTCAAAAAAAACTCTTTTTTAATTTTTTTACTGACAAATACCAGCGATTTTTTATTAAAAAAATATTAAATATTACTTTTTTTATGTTTTTTATATTTTTTAGGTTTTTCAGGGGGGTTTAGCTTTATGGTTGGATGGGGGGAGGTAGGTTTTTTTTAAGGTTTTTGGCGGTTTAGCTTTATAGTTTAGTTTTTTTTAGCATTTAGCTTGGGTGGAGGGTTTCGGTTTTTCTTTTCTTTTTTCTTTTTAGGGGGGGGGGATTATTTTTTTTAGGTTTTGGGTGGTGATGTAGTGGGTTTAGTTTTGTGTTCACATTTGTTCTCTCGGTTATCGTAATAAAGGTGGTTCTTGTCACACCCCGACTCGCAGCGGAAGGGTACGAGGTATGTTGATTGCCCATAGCTCATTCCCCTGCGGGTCGGGGTGTGTCAGTTCTCGCATGAACCTTGCCTTATATATATAGCGGAGAGTTCAAATAAGAAGAATTTTTTCATGAGAATAAAAAAGAAGAAATTCCAACCAATAAGAATGCTTCATTTAATTTTTGTATTTAATATTAATGTAAGAGTATATTGGTAAATTTAGATAGATCATTAATTCGTAGTCTTCCTTTTTAATAAACTAACTACATTAAATTTGTAACTTATTTTCAAAAAAAAAAAGAAAATAAATATTTAAAGTGTAGGATAAATTACAAGCTGTGTAGGATGAATTGCGAGCTGTGTAGGATAAATTTCAATATGTGTAGGATATATTTCAAAACGTGTAGGATAAATTTTGATGTGTGTAGGATAATAGTCTTTATGACTAAATAATTAGTTAAAGAAAATAATAAATGAGATGAGAGAAAACTATTTAATATTTTACAATGTACCATTGGTTCCTTCTTGATCTCTATCCATATATATATGTATATATATATATATATATTGTAGGACCGATCCTCGATGCTTAGGAACCTAAATTTGATATCTAACGTCCATAATAGCGGAAATATTACGTCGTGTTACCAATAGACAAGATTTAATTAGTTAAACACCAGTTTTATAGATCAAATGTTCTGGTTACAAACTGACAGAGCTTCGCCTCTGAAATGCCAAAGTTATAAATGAGACTCTCAAGCTAGGTATTTATAAGCTCACAAGTTCGGCCCAAGAAGGTGCAAGTTCGCCCGAACTTGCCTATGCAAGTTCGGCCGAACATGCCTGAACATGTACATTATGGGTGAACTTGGCTACAACATACATAAATACTTCGTATACCTAGCCTATTCAGCTCTATATAATACATACTCGATAATAGACTAAGACATAGACATTATGCATCAACAGACCCCCCCTTGGATATCGTCTTCGTCTTTTATCAGTCTTCAAAAAATCTGTCTTCATATAAACGTTAACGCACACTACCGAAGAAGTTCTTGTACGGCTACCTTCGTCGTTCTTGTTTCGGATCAGGCGTTTGATCAGTTGGCGTGGTCTTTTAAAGTTAGCCATTCTGAGCGAACTTTGCCTTACCGCTTTTTCCATTCTTTCTTTGATCGCCTCACTTCTGGTTTCTTCTTTAAGGAATTCAACTCTCTCCAGATCCCTCCACTTCGTTTGCCATATTTTACCAGAATTTACTTTGCGTGCATAGCAAACGTTAACAACTTTCTGATACTGCATCGCCTTTACCTTTTCTCTTTCTTAAAAAATAATCTTGCTGTAGAAAAGGCATTTTATATCTTCTCTCGAGCAATTAACCAACCACATAGGATCTAGAATCCTTATCGTCCTCCACAAACCTCTCATACCCTGATGACCCATCACTTCAACTCGTCTTTAGCAATATCCAGATGATCTTCAAACTTTAACACAATCACTGCTTCACAAGTAGCCGGATCAATCTGCCAACACTTGAATAAAGGATAGAAGTTCTGTTCGACCGGCATAAGTGGCATATTCCTCATGGCTCTAAGACGTTTCATAATTAACGTTATGTCCTTTTCCCCTGTAACCTTATTGATCTTTATTCTTCGTCTTGGAATAAACGACTTCCAGTGATTCCAACCTTTAACCGCTTCGTACTTAATTATCTTCCACAACAACTGATCAACTGTCTTCATATGATAAGTAACATTCACTGTTTGTACTAGCTCTTCCATATCCCAATACGGAAATGTCTTTAAATCAGCAAGATATTTGAAGTATTGCACTCCAAATTCTCTTTTGATTGCATATACGTTGAGCTCTTTAAACCATCCCCAACTCAGTATATCTCCCAAAGAAACATCTTTATTTCTGGTGAAGAATGCTAGTGGACGTCGAAACTTACGTTCACGTGGCATCTCCTTGAACCAGGAATTTTTCGCTTCAGCTATCTCTTCTTTGGTCATTGGTTTAGGAATTTTTTCTTCTCGTAACTCTTCAGCAATCCTCTCTTTCAACATATCTTCATTAAGCTGTTTGTACGTCTCTTCAAATGTAGGAAAACTTTCTGAATTCTGACTGATGTACTTAGCTTTTTGATCTGATTCATCATCTAAGGACCAATCTTCCACAATCGCTCGATTATACTCATCGGCTTCAAACCTTCTTTCGTACTGATACTCTTTTGGTTCAAATGTGTTGACATTTAAGACTTCTTCAAAATCAAACTCTAAGTTCTCAACTTCAACTAGTTTCGCCAGATCTTCTTTTGAGAATTATGTACAAACTCACCTTCTTCCACATTATGTTCCAACATTAGTATCAAAGGCTTCGTAGGTACTGCAGTCACAGGCTTCGCAAACGATCAATGTCTAACAAATCAATATCTTCATCAGTTGGCCCTTTCTGCCCTGGCTCCCCCTGGCTTTTATCTTCCATCTTATTCGATTCATCGTTCATAAGATCAGAAAAATCAAATTCATCAGATACTTTAGCTTCATTGATCTTTAAACCTGTACCACCCTGATCAAAATCATCATCTCCTTGATCAAAATCATCGTCATCATCCCCAACATTTCAATCCTCATATCCTTCTTCCTCTTCCTCTTCGTCTTCATTCTTATCTTCCTTTTCGGCTTCTTCATTGTCTTTTTCTTCAGTAACAATGATAGGATCAGAAGGCTTGACAGATTCGTCAACTACCTTAGGAATATTAGACTCAGAAGCTTTCAAAACATCTTCAGTTGGCTTCTCAGGAATATCAGAAGATTTCTCAGCAGTAGATTTAGGGGCTTCACCATCAACATGCTTTCCTTTATCATCTTTAGCCAATTCTTTCTCAGCATGTTCTTTGGCTTCCTGACGATCCAGACGATCGTATTCTGCAATGAAATCAATGTTCAGATTGTTTGCTAACACTTTCTGCAATTTGTTGAATCTTCGATCATTCAATGCTTGAATATTCTTTAATTCTGTAATCTCTGTCTGTAGTTTTTCATTGGCATCCTGCAGACTTTCTATCAACGCCTTGAAATATTCACGTTCATTCTCCAGCACCTTTATTTTATCATCAAGCAGTTCCTTTTCAACCTCACCTTGATTCACCTTCTTAACAAGCTCAGCCTTTTCAATCTCATTCTGTGCAACTTTCTCTTCCAATACCTTCACACGTTTTTCTAACATCTCAGCATTAGTTTCTGGGAAAAACTCATCCAAGTCTTCGAGACTGATTGGACGGTGTGGCACATCAGCAAACATACTTCCCCTTGGTGTTTTTGGTGTTGAATCTTTCGGTGTTGCAGCTTTCAGTGTTGACTTCTTAGGTGTAGAACTTTCAGGAACAGAAGTCTTTAGAGCTCTGATACCACTTGTAGGACTGATCCTCGATGCTTAGGAACCTAAATTTGATATCTAACGTCCATAATAGCGGAAATATTACGTCGTGTTACCAATAGACAAGATTTAATCAGTTAAATGTCAGTTTTATAGATCAAACGTTCTGGTTACAAACTGACAGAGCTTCGCATCTGAAATGCCAAAGTTACAAATGAGACTCTCAAGCTAGGTATTTATAAGCTCACAAGTTCGGCCCAAGAAGGTGCAAGTTCGCCCGAACTTGCCTATACAAGTTCGGTCGAACATGCCTGAACATGTACATTATGGGCGAACTTGGCTACAACATACATAAATACTTCGTATACCTAGCCTATTCAGCTCTATACAATACAGACTCAATAGACTAAGATATAGACATTATGCACCAACATATATATATATATATATATATACGGTTAGGATCATGTGAGAAGCGCTAGGCTAATTGAGAAACATGAGAAGCATTCTGGACCATACATTTTCTCTAAGCTTTTCATGATATACACATACGTGTAGTTTAAAATTAACTATATACACATGTGTATAATCCAATATACATATATGTATATAGTGAATTTTAAACTATACGTATGTGTATATTACGAAAAGCTTAAAAAATGTGTGGTCCAGAATGCTTCTCAAGTTTCTCAAATCGGGTGGAATTCTCTTAGGATCCCTACCTTATATTGGTATCGGAGCAAAGGCTTTCTTAAAATCTAAAAGACTAAGACAAGTTCCATTTGTGGCGTGTTATGCATGTGTTTTTGAAAAATTCTCTTAGGTGAAGATTGTGGGAAAGAAGGTTGCTTTGATAACATAATAAAAGAAAGGGCTATTTGTTTTTTCATAACTAGTTTTATCTTAAAATGTGAATATTATTTTTCTTATCTTTATTTAGTTGGAATTTAAGAAAAATTTTAGAGCAAAACTGGAAATAAGGGATAAAAAAGTTAAAGAGTCGGAATTTATTAATCATTGATAACTCACAAATTATTAAGCGCTTTGAATTTCTAAACTTAGAATTTTCTGAAAAAGCTCACCGAAAAGCTCTTATAACAAATAATTTTACTATTGTTTGTAATATTAAAGATTCTTGTGAACACAGTTTACATACAAATAATCCACAATTAAACACTCTAGTAGATTTACTTATTAATTTAAGTATTAGTTTACAAAAAGAAGTAACAAATAATAAACAAATACTAGAAAGTTTAATAACAGATATTAAAAAGATATTACAAAACCTAGATTATATAAAAAATCAATCTGATTTAATAATTACAAAACATGAAAGAATAAAGATGATACAGAAAATAATACATCTTTAGAAGTTGAAAAAATCACAGAAGCCTTGCAAAAATTAAAAACAAATAAAATTAAAAAACCTATTCCTTATACACATTGGCAACCAAGAAAATGAATAACAACAGTTTTTTAGGAAGAAGTAGAACTATACAAGAAGCTAGAAATTCTACAAGTAATATACAAGATACTATAACATCAGACAGTTTTTTAAATAGAATAGTTAGAAGAGGATCAGGGTCAAACAGCAATAGACAAATAGTACAGTTAGAAAAAGAAATAGATTTAGATAGAAATCTATAATTATACAACCAACACCAGCTAGATATATTAAATCCAAGAATAATATATCAAACTGGAAGACTAAACATAAACACAACTTTAATAAGAAGTAGTAGAGAAGTAAGTTTAAGGGTAGTAGACAATACAGTAATTATAGATCTATTATCACCAGAAACTATAAAACAAATTAAAAAGTCAAATAAAAACTTTGTACACACAGGTTTAATAGTAA
Organism: Scalesia atractyloides; assembly: GCA_947069175.1. NCBI lineage: Eukaryota > Viridiplantae > Streptophyta > Magnoliopsida > Asterales > Asteraceae > Scalesia > Scalesia atractyloides. Next base: position 37,996,920 of record CAMTDV010000019.1, on the reverse strand, counting down.
TAGGAGTAAAAACCTTAGGAAGAAAAAACCTAGGAACAAAATTATTAGCTTTAATACTTGATAAAAGTTGAAAATCAAAAACGAAAAAAGCTATAATTTTAGGTATGGAAGTATATTTGAGTCAAAACATAGCAATATTTTATTGTATACCAGACATCTTAAAAGATATAAAAGATTTACAAAACATAAAAATAGCTTTAAAAACAAAAGAATACGGAGATTATGAAGGAAACAATTTAGTTATAAGTATAGGAGTTCTAGGAAAAGCTAGTAAGAGTTCATGAATGAAATATAAAGTAAATATAGATGGTATAGTAAAAACAATTGCATCAAAATCTATAAAATGATAGAACCAATAAAAATAGATCCAGAACAATTAACTGGATTAGAGTGGGATCTAGAAGATTTACAAGAAAATGAAGAAAATACAGTTTTAGTACCTAAGAAAAGTTATATATATGAGGAAATTGATGGAAAACAAAAATTAAGGTTTACAAATTTTAAAGGAAAACAAACAGAGAAAATGATAATGAAGAATATCATTTTATGAATATAGATGAAGAAAATGAAGAAGAAATATTTCCTATATATGATACAGATAATAAGGAAGAAAATAGATACAAATTTCTTAAAATTTGAACAAGAAGAAACAATGGATTATACACTATTAGATTATGAAGAAGAATCTATAGATTGTTTTAAAATTGAAGAAATAAATCAAACAATAGAACAGATTATAGATAGAAAATTTACAGAATTAAATATACAACAAGAAGCAGATGATATGATTATAGAATGTATGATAGATTTAGGGATGACTTAAGAAGAAAGTTATAAAAGATTACAAGAATATTATAATCTACCATTAGTAAAAGACATTATAAATGGAAAAACAATGATATCAGATTTTTATAAGCAAGAACAAAGTTTTATGGATACACAAATGCAAAATCCTTTAAAAAGACCAAAAATTGAATGGGGAGGAGAATATAGTGGCACACAAGAAACTCATGGTAGAGAACCATGGACACAACCAACAATTAGTTATCAACAAGAATCTAATTTAATAGAAAAGGGAAGAAGATTACCCATAGGACAAACATATAGTGGAAATATGTTATTATTAGAATAACAAAAACCACAATTATGGATAGATGAAGTATTAACATGGGAACAAAATGTAGTAAGATTATGGGAAATAAATAAGAAAGATAGTATGGATATGTTTTCATATCTAGAAACTACATTAGGACCTATAGCATTAGGGACATGGCAAAGTAAGAAAACACAAAATCCAGAAGAAATAAATTATCTTAAAGCATTAGGAGATAACCCTTACAATTTTACATCACAAATTAGAACTCTTATACTAGGAGTTGATCCAGCAAAAGAATATTAGTTTAATACAGGACACTGCTATAAGAAATCTAGAACAATTAAGTATAGCAGATATGAAATATATAAATGAATTCTAGATTTCACTAGATTATTATCACAAACAGGAAAAGCTATGGATGATAATCTTTGTGACAAATATTTTGTAAAATTACCAGGAGATTTAGGAAAATCTATACATGAAGCATGGAAAAGAAATTATGGTACGCAGCAAAATCTAGGTATAGGACCTAGAATAACTTACACATTTAGCATTCTAGAAGAAAAATGTAAAGAAGTAGCATTACAAGAACAATTAAAAAGAAATGCTTATGCATTTTGTAAAACAACAATTTACACACCACAGGCTTATGGGGTTTATGATAAAAAGAAAAAGATAAGAAAAAGTATGACATATAACAAAAACTACAGAAAAAATAATACAAAATAAATATGTTAAAAAACTACAATCAAGAAAATGTAGATGTTTTACTTGTGAAGAACAACACATTTGGCTAATAAATGTCCAAATAAAAATAAAAATATGGAAAGAGTTAATCTAGTAGAACAATTACAAGATTACGAAATAGAAGCTTTAAAAACAGATGATGATTCCGATAATGAATCAATATACAGTATGTATAGCGAAGATGAAAATCCAACAGCAAAAGTAACACACATATATGAATACAGAAGAAGTTTGCGAACATAATTGGATACAAAATAAAGGAAATAATCACATAAGATGTTATAATTATGGATATTACCTTAGTATAGAAAAAATATCACAATGTAATAAATGTTTTAACAAAATTTCTTTTAAATGTCTCAAAGAAATTTATGATAAAGACATAGCTACAACATCTAAAACTAAGACAGTTTTTAAAAATAATGAAAATGAAAGAATAGAAAAAAATAGAACTAACAATGGAGTTATATGACTTAAAAATAAAAAAAATTAGAAAATAAAATAGAAGAAATTGAAAAATTAGTTAAGACAGAAAAAATAAGTAAAATGGCTACACAACAACTAGAAGATCAAACCTATATACAAACACAAGGATCGACAAATTGATAAACATCCAATGCCGTTTATGGTTAGATAATAATAAATACATAGATTTAAAAGCATTAGTAGATACAGGAGCCACAAAAAGCTTAATCTCATACAGTTTAGCACCCATAAAACATCATAAAAAATTATCATATAAACTAAGTGCAAGGACAGTAGAAGATAGGTTAATAAATATTACACATTGCTTAGAACCAGTAGGAATACAATTTCTAGACTTTGCAAATAATTAAGCATTAAATATGATATGCCACAGGTAAATATCAATCCACCAAAGATAAAATCAAAAGATTTTGTAATATGATTAAATTTTATATTGGGATTAAATGGGGCAGTAACAATTACAAAAAATTTAATAACATTAAGTAAACAGTTATATACAATACCAACTCTTAGATACATAAATACAACAGAAATTGTTCAAAAAAGAGGGGATAAAGGGAATTTAGATTTTTTAAAAACACAAAACAGAAAAAACTTAATAGAAAACGAGTCATTAAAACTCTTAACAGATTTCTTAATCCATGAGGTACAGAAAGGACAAGATATTACAAAAGTATAAATCATCCTATGATATTACATTTAGAAAAAATAGGATATATTGGAGAAGATATAATAAAATCAAATATAAGTTATATTTGTAAATTTAAATTAAAAAATATCTGACATAATAATTAGAACAACTAATACAGAATATAGTCCATTAGACAAAGAGGACTTTAAGAACCCTGAAATGATTAATCAAGGATTAATTAGAAAATCAGAAAAAATCCTCACAGATCTACAGTTTTTTTAGTAAGAAATCATAGTGAAATAAAAAGAGGAAAGGCTAGAATAGTCTACAATTATAAAAGATTAAATGACAATACAATAGACGATGGATATAATATTCCTAATAAAGATAGCTTACTAAACCTTATACAAAATAAAAAAAGTATTTTTGAAATTTGATTTAAAATCAGGATATAATCAGTTAAAGTTAGAAGAAAGTTTTAAACCATGGACAGCTTTTACATGCTCTGAAGGGCAATATGAATGGAATGTCCTTAGTTTTGGACTAAAAAACGCATCTTCAATTTTTCAAAGATTCATGGACAGTATATTTTTTAAATTTGAATTTTGTTTGGTTTATATTGATGACATTTTAGTTGCAAGCAATATAGTGCAGGAACATGAGAAACACCTACAACATGTTTTTGGAGAAATAAAGAAAAATGGTATAGTTGTTTCAAAAAGAAAAATGGAGTTATTCAAAAGAAAAATATCCTTTTCAGGATTAGAAATTGGTAATGGAAAAATAGAATTACAACCGCATATTTCTACAAAAATTCTAGATTTTCCAGAAAAAATTGAAAACCTAAAACAAATACTAGCTTTTTTGGGTCTAGTAAACTATGCTCGAAAATTTATTCCAAACTTGTCAAAATTAGTTGGACCTTTATACAGTTAAACTACAAAAAATGGTCAAAGGTATTTTAACCAAGAAGACATTAAATTAGTTAAAGAAATAACAAAAGCAGTAAAAAATATTAGACCATTAGAATTACCATTAGTCAAAGATTATATGATTATTGAAACAGAAGGATGCAAAGAAGGATGGGGAGCAGTCCTTCTATGTAAACCAAGTAAATACAGTGCAAAGGAAGAAGAGAAAATATGTGCTTATGCAAGCGGTTTTTTCAAAATAAAACAAGTTGGACTACATTAGATTTTGAAATACAAGCACTAATTTATGCACTAGAAAAATTTAAGATTTTTCTTAATAAAGAATTTACAGTAAGAAAAGATTGTGAAGCAATAGTTAAGTTTGTAAAAAATGATCAAAGTAAAAAAAGTAAATAGAACCATATGGGTTAATCTACAAAATATTATACAAGGAAATGGGTATTTTATAATTTTTGAACATATTAAAGGAATAAACAATGGGATAGCAGATATGTTGTCTTGAAATATAAACAAATGGTTTGTTTTAGATGGACAGGAAAAAAGATAAAGGGAAGACAAAGCTTATACATCCCAAGCAGGGAAATTCTTCTTCAGATGAAGAAAGAGTTCAACAGTCATATCAGCATTCAACAGAAAGGTTATATAGTTCGTCTCAAACCTCACTACCACAAATAGTGATGAAACTAAATGAGATTTCACAGTTACAGTTCTACAACTTTAGACAACAAAAACAACAATCAAAAGTAATGGGAAAACGCCCTTTACACACCAATTTCACCCGAACCAGTGATTGAATTTGGAACATATGCTCTACAGATATGCAATGAAGCTGACAAAAAGTTTCGTCCTATTATAGGAATGAAACTTACAGATAAGCAACAATGCTTATTAGACAACTTATAGCATATTCAAACCATGCCACAAGCTTCAACATTTAAAGTACAGGTTTTAAATGCTTTAAGCATTTACTTTCAGGAACAAAGTTTAAAAACACCTGAAAGTCAGTTTAAAACAAAACAAAATTTTACACATTATGTTGTATACAGAGGTACAAAGATTGGGATTTTCAACAAATAGAATAGTGTTGTTCCTCATATAACAAATGTCCCTGGAGCAACATGGAAAGGTTTTACAAGCTTCTCTGAAGCTCTAACAGATGCAAGGGAAAAATTTGGCATACAAAACTTTTATATAGAACCTGCAGAGGTTAAGAGTTTTTCAGAAATTGCCAAAACAAATCCTGAACAGTATATACATGCTCAATAGGAACTCATTTCAACATTAAAAACACAGGTAGAAGAAAAAGCAAAAGATACACATAATATACAAATAAAAATTGAAAATAACATGTTAAAGCAAAAAATAGCTATACTCGAAGCAAAAAATACACAGTATTACAAAAGCTCGAGAAAAAAGAAGACACAACAATGGAACACAGAACTTTTGAATCTTTTAGAACAAGAATTCTCGACACACCCTGGTGGCAATGCTTGAAACCAGTTACATTAAGATTTCTAGAATTTGAAAATTTTGTATCACAGAAAGTTTGTGCAGAGTTTCCCTTAATTCTGTATAATCTACAGCAACAACTTATAGACATGGCCTTTAGATTTGACAGTGAGGCTCAAGCATTCATATTGGTAGAAAGAACAAATGAGGCAGGAGATGGAACAGGTCTTCCGTTACTCCAAATACATCATCCTACAAAATTAACAGATGAACAAATAATCCAATTTTATCATCATGGTACGATTGATTATTTCGAAATTAAGTTAAATAAAAGAAAAGAAGATCTTCTCAACCAGCTCGGAGAAAAGATTATTCCAACAGCAAGAAATATTGCAACAAGGTCAATAACACCAATTATTGGTTGCAAAATAATTTCCTCATTTCCATTTACAGATTCTTACATATACAGACCAGCTAGAAAAAGAATCTTCATTGAACACAACAAACACAACAGAACAAACAATTATCTCCAAACAATAATGACAAAGAGTGGTATAGATTTTGCATCTTTACCCTGGTTAGACCATACAAACAGTCGTCCTACAACAAATTTCCAACAGTTCATTAAAGATCATCAAGAAACTCCAGAAATTCCTGATTATTTTCCTTGGAAAAACTATAAATTAATAGGAGAAGGACATTATATACAAGTATATGCAAAGACAAACTGGAGTATGCTTTTACCATTTGCAGGGGAAGGAGATACTTTACAGTTACAACACATCATTAACCTAGAAGACGAAGATGATGAACAGGAATGTTCCAGCCCACATTCAATAGACAACACACACAGGGATTTCTAGAAAAGACTGACAAATGCAATATCGACAAGAGACACAAGACAAAATAGATAACGAATGCCATGACATTCTATGGTTCAGTTATGAACAATAGAAACCAATATAGCTATATAGGAGCCAATATAGCTAGCTTTTGTGAATAGTGTTGATTCCTTCTTTTAGCTTATACTTTCTAGACTAGGATTTAGATTCGTTGTTTTCACTTTCTTTGCCTATATAAGGGGCATTTGTATTTCATTGTATGGCATCCAAAAAATCACCATTCAGAAATAATATTATTACTTTCATGGCACACTAAACTTTTCTCCGCAACTCTTTAGCTTTACTTCCTTATTATCCCAGTTTTCTCCAATCCTTCATGTTATATTCCAACATATATATATATATATAAAATCTCTGAAACCCTCTACTCTGCTGTGTATACTCTCATCCAACATCCGCTGTGCATATTCTCATTGTATGTTCTATGTTTATTAAAATTCTCTATATATTAATTTCAATTCTACTATACATCTGTGTTTATTTAAAAAGAATTAATATATATATATATATTGTGTGTGTGTATGTATATATGTGGATAGAGATCAAAAAGAAACCAACCTCAGTTATGAGAACTTGAGAACTCCTCCCATCCAATTAGAAAATTCCACATATTCAAGCTTTTTTGTTAAAAGGGCAATATGGTCATTTTACATTCTCACTCTCTCTCCTCTTGTCAAATCACCAAGGTGTTGTTTGTTTTTTAAGAGATAAAATATCTGCAGTTTGCGGATCACATCTGAAGACATCTATAGAAGAAGATGTGTGTCACACCCCGACCCGCAGCGGAAAAGGTGATCGGGGCATGATTGGGTTATCATCAAAGCTCATGACATTTATTTTAACGTTTCATATTCATTAATACAATTTAATGGAAATTTACAATCATAATTGCATCATGACCTAAACATCAATCTAAGCTTCTTTGTTTTCTTCTAAGGCATTTCCTATGTTTTCCTTGCTTCATCCTGCTCACCTGTATCATGTGTAAAAAAATGGTTTTTGGATCAACAAAAAGTTGGCGAGTGAGTCCTATGGAAAACATTTGAACAAGTTTATTTAATTGATTATAAAATAAGCTGCACAACCACACATGAGTAAAAATAGATGTAAACTTATTCATCAATCAATTTAATATTAAACAATACACACATGAACAATAATGGATCGTTTAGAGGCACGCGTTGCTCAACTCGTCTCTCACGAGGAACTGATGGGCCTAATGAATGAATTGCATAAACTTGACAATATGAAATACATAACTACAAACAATATAAACTCAATAATACACACACGAACAATTATGGATTTGTTTTGAGGCACGTGTTGCTCAACTCGTCTCACACGAGGGACTGATGGGCCTAATGAATGAATTACATATAAATGGACAAAATGAAATACATAACTTCAAGCAATGTATACAATCTAAGTTTAGATCCATATATGGTATGGCACAAGTTTAAATAAACGAGTTAATTTTATGACACATGACACACCCCAAAACGTGTAATTAAAAAGGGGAGTTGTAAGATTCACTCACAGTGGGTGCGTTCGGTTGATGATGTTGAATGCGCACGAAGTGGTTTTAACCAAGAGTGAAATTAACCTAGATAATGGCATAATGGTTCGTTAAGTAAACGGATTTTATTAATCCATTTTAGTAGGATTGTTGGGTGTATTTTTGTGAGTTTAAGGCTATTTTCTAACCTTAAAAATGTTATTTTTAAGTATTTTAATTGATTTTTAAATAAAATAAATAAATAAAAATAAAACAAATGTTGACTCATTGACCAGTGACTGTTTGACCGGTTCGTATGCGTGTATGTGTGCGCTGGGTGAGGCTCGAACCCGAGACCTCCCGTACGCGTGCACGCAGCTCTACCAACTGAGCTACGTGTCTAACCTGAAATATTTCTGTTTTTAATTTTATTTATATACTAATTAGATTAAACTGAAAATCATTTATTTTTAAAAACGATTTGTGCGTCGGACCGGTGCGCTCCACAGGTCTCGAACCCGGGACCTGTGGGTTGAGTTAACACACAGTCCACCGCTGGACTGTGTGTTTAACTTGTTATATAATCTGATTTTTATTATACTTATATACAATTAAATAATTTCATTTATGCCTTATTTAAAAAGTTGGATAATTGTCCGGACCGGTGCGGTAGTCCGGATTCGAACTCGTGACGTGTGTTAAACATTCACACATTCCACCACTGGACTGTGTGTCTATCTTGGTTATTATTCCGGTTATTATTAAACTTATCATGTAACAGAGGTGACTCCGGTTCGGTTAAAAAAGACATTTTTATTAAGGCAAGCATGCGTGGGACAAGTATCGAACTCGAGGCGTCTGCGTGTTTAATGTGCACACAGTCCACCGCTGGACTGTGTGTCTAACCCGAGTTATATCTTGATTTATATTAAACTTATACACTACAAAAACTTCGTCTTCTTCGTTGAATTTAACCAGAAACGAAGTCCGACTGGTTCGATGTTTTAATCATGTTCTTTAGTGTTTTGAGGTTAATTACAGGTGAGATATATAAAAAGAATGAAAGATTTAAGCGTAAGGTATACCGACTAGACTCCTCTGTTTCTCCGGCGAAACTCCGGTGACAGCAGAAACTTCCGGCGACGTGTGTCCTACGGCAGAGAGTCTTCCGCAAGCTTGAAATGGATGTGGGTGACTTCGGTATAAGCTCTGGGGGTTCAGTAAGGCTCAGATGTAAAGGGTTTGGTTTTCCGGCGATGTGCAGAACTTTTCCGGCGAGTGGAATTACGTCGGGTAAAGGTGCGGTTTTGAGCGAAAAAGCTTGCAGAGGTTCGAGGAGGTATTTATAGGGCAGGTCATCGATGAATTTGGTCCGATTTCCGACTTGATTCGTCGGTTAGAAATTCTCCTGCGGTTATAACTTGTGTCGCGGACTCAGGCGTCGGTTATAACCGATGTAGTGATTAAGGTTTACGTTATAACTGAAGTAACCGTCAATTCTCGCGAGATCGCCGGGATTTCCGACGACTGCATTTAGGTGCGCCGGTTTTTGAATTTGAGATTCATGATATGAATTAATTGACTCCAATAATTAACAAAAAACACTAGTGACGCAGTGGTTGGATGGTTATGTGTTAATGCTATTTGACTCGCTGGCTGACCCGGGTTCGAAACCCGGCAGCTGTATTTTATTTTTATTTTCTTATTTTCAATACTTTTTCAAATATAAATTATATTTCCAATATACTTATCAATTATGTATCGCTTAAACTTAATTTGGGCATTTAATAAGCCACAAAATTTTTAACTGATTGTTCGGTTAATAAACGGAGCGGGTTTGGTAAATCCGTTTTTTGAAGGATGTTACAGTATCCCTGCTTTTTAGAAATTTCGTCCCGAAATTTAAGTAGTGATATATTTGACTAAAAAAATGATGGTGTTTAGTTTAGCAGTTACATGCTTAGAAAAAGTAAGGGTTTAAGTTTTTGTTTGAGGCGGTAACGTTCCTTGTAAGGGTTAAGTACCCTGTTACAGGAATCGCTTTTTGTTGCCTACGGTAAAAATATTGATAAGCAGAGTTGATTCGGTAAATATGATATCATGCGTAAGAGTTTTGATATGTTTGGAAGGATATGGTTATATCCTAAAGCAAAACTTCTATTACTACAACCTACATGGAACTTCTCATAACCATCTAACAATACCTCTGATCCTTTGACAAGAATACTTATATATAGGAAGTACCAGCGGCGTATCCACCATATTCTTGTCAAATTTTCATTGGTTTTATCAGTAAGTTATGATTGGTTCTATGATATGACTATAGAACATAAATAAACACAACAACTAATGTACCAAGAAATTACTAAATCCTACATAGAACTTTCTCATAACCGTCTGACAATGCCTCTGATCCTTTGACAAGAATACTTATATATAGGAAGTACCAGCGGCGTATCCACCATATTCTTGTCAAATTTTCATTGGTTTTATCAGTAAGTTATGATTGATCCTAAGATGTAACTCTAGAACATAAATAACACAACAACCAATATTTGAATCCACATTCTGATAGCATATATGTTTGAATGGTGACAGTTCCTCTCTCGTTTGTTATGATGGAGAGGTTAGTTTATGTAGAAATAGAACACAGTCCAATTTCTTTAAATGGCGAGATGATATGAATGTAACACAAATTTCAACCAAGACAATACTAAATCCTACATGGAACTTCTCATAACCGCCTGATAATGCCTCTGATCCTTTGGCAAGAATACTTATATATAGGAAGTACCAGCGGCGTATCCACCATATTCTTGTCAAATTTTCATTGGTTTTATCAGTGAATTATGATTAGTCCTATGTGACTCTACAACCAATATAACAAACACAAGATACTGATAATGAAAAATGTCTGTGAGATCAAGGCTCAATCAAACGGAGCCGATCGTATTGCATGTACTGAAAATGAAAATGTCTGTGCGATCAAGGCTCAATCAAACGGAGCCGATCATATTGCATGTACTGAAAATAATAAATTTAATCTAAACAATAATCACACAAACAGCTTATACATGGAACCTCTCATAACCGCCTGATAATGCCTCCGATCCTTTGACAAGAATACTTATATATAGGAAGTACCAGCGGCGTATCCACCATATTCTTGTCAAATTTTCATTGACTTTATCCATAAGTTATGATTAGTTCTATGTGACTCTACAACAAACATAACAACCCCAAGATACTGATAATGAAAAAAGTCTGTGCGATCAAGGCTCAATCAAACGGAGCCGATCGTATTGTATGTACTGAAAATGAAAAATGTCTGTGCGATCAAGGCTCAATCAAATGGAGCCGATCGTATGTGGTCACGCTGGGTTCACGCTCATAATGAAATGGGGAACATGCTCAACGCTCATAATGTAATGGGGAGCGGCGGTCTATGAAATTGCATGTACTGAAAATAATAAACAATAATTACTCAAACAATTTACACATGGAACCTCTCATAACCGCCAGATAATGCTTCTGATCCTTTGACAAGAATACTTATATATCGGAAGTACCAGCGGCGTATCCACCATATTCTTGTCAAATTCCCATTAGCTTTATCCTTAAGTTATGATTGGTTCTATGTGATAAAGAAAAACATAAAACTAAACGATTGGAGTTGAATCTGGATTTTCGGTGAAGAGGACTAGTTGGGTATCTTCGTTTGGGCCGTCATTATCTTCGACAGGATTGGCGTTGATGTTGAAAACTCTTCCCCTTGCTGGTGGCCTAGTGATTGGATTTTCTTGATTTACTTGGTTAACTGGGTTTGACTAAGCTTGAGTGTTGATGATGTTAACCAATCGAGGGCACGTGTTTCTAAAGTGGGTAGGGTCGCCACAATTGAAACAAGCTCGAACATATGGGAACATGGGGTATTGGGGTTGTTGATAGGTTTGGATCATGTTTTGAGTAGGGGGAGAGATTTGGTTTTGAAAGGTGCGGCAAACCTTGCTCAAATGACCATAGCGTCCACAAGTTGCACATAGTCGACAAGGTAAGGTAAGGGGATGGTGATAAAAACAGTTGTTGCATCGAGGGTGAGGTCCAAGATATGGTTTCTTATTTGGGTAAGTTGAGTTGGGTGCCACTTGAGTGATTCGGATAGCTTGGATGGGTATGGCGTGTGAAATTGGTTGATTTCATTGTATAGCAGCGAAAAGTTGCCCGTCACTTTTTCTCTTAGAAGGGGGTTGAGAAGGGGATTCGATTTGGGTGTAGTTGGAGGTTTCAGTCGATGCTTTATCCTTCTTCTTCTCCTCCTTGAAATCTTTGTTCCGGACTCGGTTCTCGGTGAGCGCTGTTGCTAGCTCCATTGCTACTTCCAAGGTTGCAGGCGTGGTACTTATTACAGAGTCTTGAATCTTTGACGGAAGACCACGAATGTAGTGCTCGATCAAACGGTAGAGGGGAGTGAACATGTTGGGAACCATCTGATGTAACTCGAGGAATCTTTTGTTGTATGTGGTGTGGTCTCCTTCCTTTTGCTTCAACGAATAAAATTCATCTTCTAATTTCTTGATTTCGCTCCTTGGGCAAAATCGTCTGGTCTTGATTTCCTTCAATTCATCCCAAGTTAAAGTCATAGCATCTTCAACCCCTCGTTTGGCCTTCTCTGTATTCCACCAAGTAAGTGCTATTCCATATAAACGACCGGTAGCATATCGTACTTTGCGATCATCAGGGCAATCGCAATTTAGAAAAGTGTTCTCCATTTCTTCAAACCAATGGAGGAGAGCGGTGACGCCTTCAGTCCCTTTGTATTTTGGAGGGTCGCATGATTTGAAATGCTTGTAGGTGCATTTAGTGGTATTTGGGGGAGAGTTGATAACGTGTTGATCTTCTTGATTGACAGGATTCGCGGTAAGTGCTTGTTGGACTTGGATTACAATGTTGGGTATTACGGCAGCCATTTGTTGAGCGATTAGGGCAGCCATGCGCTCGCGAGCTTTTCCTGCTCTCATCTTCCTACGGGCGAGGCTAGAAGACATCTACAAGGGATACATGTCAAGAGTATGAGTTGGATGTTTTTGGGTTCATGGGTCTCATTTAGGAATGAACATTCATAAAATAAATATAGAAAAATAAATCTACTACATCCATAGGATGTCTTGGGCTTTGCTCGTCATTAGGCCCTACATGCCGCCATACTTCACCTTCGTAATCATGTGGGCCCCCATGAATACCGGGTTTTTCATATGGTTCGCATGTGTTAGCCTGGTTACGTACACTAAAACCTGGAGAAAATCGAGAAATATGTATATAACGTGTGATATTCGGAATGTGTCCAGGTGTAGACACGGTGACACCTCAAAGTGGGGTTAGTTCGAACGACGTTTGGTGTGACATGCTTTGGCCTAATAGGTCCTTCGTACTCTCATCGTTAGTCCCCAGGTAGGCAAACTGGTCAGTTATATTGAATTTATACGAATGCCAACCTAGACAGGACGTTCCGACTACCGGTACTTGTACCCTTCCAGTTACTACATGCCCGTCGCAGAACTTACTTTGATGAGATTTGAAAATTGCAACAAAATCTTTGAATAACAAAAGTATGAAGATGAATTGAATATATGAACATTGATATATGTATGATAAATGTGTATATAAGTATGTATGTTTGACTGTAAGTATAAACAAATAAATATCATAAGTTTGTATGTAACCACCTAATCAATTAAAATTTTAGGCAAACTATAGTATAGGCTCTAAGGGTCTAATAACCTATCCTATATCCCTATAGTCATGGCTCTGATACCAATCTGTCACACCCCGACCCGCAGCGGAAAAGGTGATCGGGGCATGATTGGGTTATCATCAAAGCTCATGACATTTATTTTAACGTTTCATATTCATTAATACAATTTAATTGAAATTTACAATCATAATTACATCATGACCTAAACATCAATCTAAGCTTCTTTGTTTTCTTCTAAGGCATTTCCTATGTTTTCCTTGCTTCATCCTGCTCACCTGTATCATGTGTAAAAAAATGGTTTTTGGATCAACAAAAAGTTGGCGAGTGAGTCCTATGGAAAACATTTGAACAAGTTTATTTAATTGATTATAAAATAAGGTGCACAACCACACATGAGTAAAAATAGATGTAAACTTATTCATCAATCAATTTAATATAAAACAATACACACATGAACAATAATGGATCGTTTAGAGGCACGCGTTGCTCAACTCGTCTCTCACGAGGAACTGATGGGCCTAATGAATGAATTGCAAAAACTTGACAATATGAAATACATAACTACAAACAATATAAACTCAATAATACACACACGAACAATTATGGATTTGTTTTGAGGCACGTGTTGCTCAACTCGTCTCACACGAGGGACTGATGGGCCTAATGAATGAATTACATATAAATAGACAAAATGAAATACATAACTTCAAGCAATGTATACAATCTAAGTTTAGATCACAATATGGTATGGCACAAGTTTAAATAAACGAGTTAATTTTATGACACATGACACACCCCAAAACGTGTAATTAAAAAAGGGGAGTTGTAAGATTCACTCACAGTGGGTGCGTTCGGTTGATGATGTTGAATGCGCACGAAGTGGTTTTAACCACGAGTGAAATTAACCTAGATAATGGCATAATGGTTTGGTAAGTAAACGGATTTTATTAATCCATTTTAGTAGGATTGTTGGGTGTATTTTTGTGAGTTTAAGGCTATTTTCTAACCTTAAAAATGTTATTTTTAAGTATTTTAATTGATTTTTAAATAAAATAAATAAATAAAATAAAAAAAAATGTTGACTTTTTGACCGTTGACCGTTGACCATTGACCATTGACTATTTGACCGGTTCGTATGCGTGTATGTGTGCGCTGGGTGAGGTTCGAACCCGAGACCTCCCGTCGCAGCTCTACCAACTGAGCTACGTGTCTAACCCGAAATATTTCTGTTTTTAATTATATTTATACACTAATTAGATTAAACTGAAAATCATTTATTTTTAAAAACGATATGTGCGTCGGACCGGTGCGCTCCACAGGTCTCGAACCCGGGACCTGTGGGTTGAGTTAACACACAGTCCACCGCTGGACTGTGTGTTTAACTTGTTATATAATCTGATTTTTATTATACTTATATACAATTAAATAATTTCATTTCTGCCTTATTTAAAAAATTGGATAATTGTCCGGACCGGTGCGGTAGTCCGGATTCGAACTCGTGACGTGTGTTAAACATTCACACATTCCACCACTGGACTGTGTGTCTATCTTGGTTATTATTCCCGGGTTATTATTAAACTTATCTTGTAACAGTGGTGACTCCGGTTCGGGTAAAAAAAAGACATTTTTATTAAGGCAAGCATGCGTGCGACAAGTATCGAACTCGAGGCGTCTGCGTGTTTAATGTGCACACAGTCCACCGCTGGACTGTGTGTCTAACCCGAGTTATATCTTGATTTATATTAAACTTATACACTACAAAAACTTCGTCTTCTTCGTTGAATTTAACCAGAAACGAAGTCCGACTGGTTCGATGTTTTAATCATGTTCTTTAGTGTTTTGAGGTTAATTACAGGTGAGATATATAAAAAGAATGAAAGATTTAAGCGTAAGGTATACCGACTGGACTCCTCTGTTTCTCCGGCGAAACTCCGGTGACAGCAGAAACTTCCGGCGACGTGTGTCCTGCGGCAGAGAGTCTTCCGCAAACTTGAAATGGATGTGGGTGACTTCGGTATAAGCTCTGGGGGTTCAGTAAGGCTCAGAAGTGAAGGGTTCAGTTTTCCGGCGATGTGCAGAACTTTTCCGGCGAGTGGAATTACGTCGGGTAAAGGTGCGGTTTTGAGCGAAAAAGCTTGCAGAGGTTCGAGGAGGTATTTATAGGGCAGGTCATTGATGAATTTGGTCCGATTTCCGACTTGATTCGTCGGTTAGAAATTCTTCGGCGGTTATAACTTGTGTGTGTGGACTCAGGCGTCGGTTATAACCGATGTAGTGATTAAGGTTTACGTTATAACTGAAATAACCGTCAATTCTCGCGAGATCGCCGGGATTTCCGACGACTGCATTTAGGTCCGCCGGTTTTTGAATTTGAGATTCATGATATGAATTAATTGACTCCAATAATTAGCAAAAAACACTAGTGGCGCAGTGGTTGGATGGTTATGTGTTAATGCTGTTTGACTCGCTGGCTGACCCGGGTTCGAAACCCGGCAGCTGCATTTTATTTTTATTTTCTTATTTTCAATACTTTTTCAAATATAAATTATATTTTCCAATATACTTATCAATTATGTATCGCTTAAAATTAATTTGGGCATTTAATAAGCCACAAAATTTTTAACTGATTGTTCGGTTAATAAACGGAGCGGGTTTGGTAAATCCGTTTTTTGACGGATGTTACAATGTGGGCTAAACTTCTACAGTCTTCAAGAAGAAGGCTATTTGTTTTTTTAATGTATGTAAACTTCTAAAATAAAATAGTGGTGGTGTACGGACAGTAGTGGTTGGTGGTGGACGGGGACGGTGGGTGGTGGTGGTGGTGGTGTACAGACAATAGTGGTGGTGTACATACAGTAGTGCTGGGTGTTGGACGTGGACGGTGGGTGGTGGTGTAAGGTGGTTGTGGTAGACGGTGGTGGGCGGTGGTGGTGATGGACGGTGGTGGTGGTGGATGGTGGCAGTGATGGACGGTGGTGGTAGTGGGTGTTGGTGCTTAACCGTTTGTAAACCTTAGAAGATCTTCGAATTGGTTGTGCCAAACATGCACCAAGAAGAGCTCGCGCAGACGTTTTTTAAGTGAAACGCCTTCGGTAAAACAAACAGATAGCGTTCCACTCTCGTGCGGTCAACCTATGTTTCGTATGTGTTGTTTTAGATTAGCATATTTGTGAGTTCTTCACTTTTTCGTATACTTTTTTAGTTTTATACAAAATATGATTCTTATATGGTGTTTCATATCCGGTTATTTGTGAGTTTTTTACACTTCTTTTTGTTCTATACAACATATGTTTCATATACGTTTGGTTCAGATCTTGTGAAACTTGTGGATTTTGAGATCGGGTGGATTAATTGAATCCAAATTTGTGAAAAGAATGTAATTAACTTTTACAATACTAATAGATGGTTTTAATAGTTAGTGAAAAGAATGTAATTAACTTTTACAATACTAATAGATGGTTTTAATAGTTAGACATACTACAAGCTATGTTTTTCTTTTTTACAATATATGTTTTTGTTTTTTAAACTAGATGTAATTAATAGTGTAATTAATAGTTACATATAGTTACTCAATTTTTATATTCATCAAAAGTGTAATTAATTTTTATAACAGATGGTTTTCATTTTTACAATAGATGTTTGTTTCAGTTTTGGGTATTCTGTGTGGATTTTTTTTTTAAATTTCTCTGAATAAATCTAACTAGTTTTTTGTTGGTTTTTTTTCCCTTTTTTTCGTACAGGTTTAGATCTTGTGAAATCTCTTTGTTTGTTTTGGTTAAAAAACGACATTCTGAAGTGTTGCACTATCTACAGCTTGCACTAGCACTGTTTAAAAGAGTGTAATTAACTTTTACGATAGATGTTTTTAATATTTACATATATTACCAAGGGATACAATCTATGTTTTCCATTATTACAATACATGTTTTCATTTTTACATTAAATCTATAATTTATAATCTAGAATACCTTATTAAGTAAACTATGTTTTTTTACCCTTTAGGTAATTTTATCATTCTATAAGTTTTGAAACTACATGTATAAATAAAGTAAGTCATTTTAGAGGGGGTAAACTTGAACATTGTCCAAAGTTTCAAGACACTTTAAGCGCAATTTAGACATTTGATCTATGAAATCCATGCCCACTTATGTCTTCCATTAATTAGACCAGAATTAGGTTATCAATTTGTGCAACTCAATCGTCCATGCTCCTCCATCGGCAATTTAATCGTCCATATTTCTCCTTGTGTAATTCGTGCAACTCAATCGTCCCTCCTTCAATGGCCCTATCCGTTTCCAGCCACACCCCATATTAAGAATTCGCCATTGAAATCAGCCACAAAAGCTTGGCAGTATAGTGTCAGTCAGGTATATACCAGTGTTTTCTTCGGTCAGTAAGCGGGAGACAGAGAGAGAAAGATTCGGTCAGTGATGAATGGAGCAACTTCATATTTGGTGAAGGTGAGAATCCTGTACCGATGTGGCCTCAGAGACAATGGGTTGTCCGATGCTCTTAGTTCTGTACATCTTCAATTTAGATTTAATTGTTATGCTTTGATTTGTTTCAGGCCGATGCACTTTGTGAGAGGTTCTATGTGAACAAGAACATGGTTAGTTTCTCTTTGATTTTGATATTTATAGTTGTGATTGTGTTAACTATGTTTAATGTGAAATTAGGAGTTGACTTGTTCATAATTATAGGGAACACAAGGTAACATGAATGCAACTGAAAATATACGCACTTCAATTGAAAATATAGACACTTCAACAAAAGTGGAATGTGTTGGCAAGTTGACTTTTTCCATTTTTTTTCTTTGAGTTAACAGGATCTCTGAATATTATTGTTTGTTGTTATGCTTCTGTAACAATTTTATCAGCTCCTAACTACAGAAAACTTGAAAATATTATTGATGCTTTTGAAAGCTAAAAAGAGGCCCTAGTTGATGAATGTGATACTTTGATGATATTGAAGATTCTGATCTTAGGTTCTATACATCATTGTGTTGTAGGTTTCGCTTGTTTGTGAATTTACCTTGGGCCTGGGTTCGTTAACATGGACCATTGTGACACCCTAGGCAAATTTCACATTGGCCGTGGCTAGGAGAGATTCTTGGTTCATAAGTAACCCAATGCCTTTTAAATCACCAACGCATGTTGGGCTTAGTTGGTTGTGGAGCACATGAAAACTCCACACTTAAGCGTGCTCAGGTGGGAGTAGTACCAGGATGGGTGACCCCCTGGGAAGTCTCCACCTAGAGCAACCAAAAACAAAGCTATGAGTTCCTGGATGGGCAACCCATCGGAGCACATGAAATTTATGTTTTCCATTATTACAATACATGTTTTCATTTTTACATTAAATCTATAATTTATAATCTAGAAACCTTATTAAGTAAACTAGGATTTTTTTACCCTTTTGATAATTTTATCATTCTATAAGTTTTGAAACTACATGTATAAATAAAGTAAGTCATTTTAGAGGGGGTAAACTTGAACATTGTCCAAAGTTTCAAGACACTTTAAGCGCAATTTAGACATTTGATCTATGAAATCCATGCCCACTTATGTCTTCCATTAATTAGACCAGAATTAGGTTATCAATTTGTGCAACTCAATCGTCCCTGCTCCTCCATCGGCAATTTAATCGTCCCTATTTCTCCTTCTGTAATTCGTGCAACTCAATCGTCCCTCCTTCAATGGCCCTATCCATTTCCAGCCACACCCCCATATTAAGAATTCGCCATTGAAATCAGCCACAAAAGCTTGGCAGTATAGTGTCAGTCAGGTATATACCAGTGTTTTCTTCGGTCAGTAAGCGGGAGACAGAGAGAGAAAGATTCGGTCAGTGATGAATGGAGCAACTTCGTATTTGGTGAAAGTGAGAATCCTGTACCGATGTGGCCTCAGAGACAATGGGTTATCCGATGCTCTTAGTTCTGTACATCTTCAATTTAGATTTAATTGTTATGCTTTGATTTGTTTCAGGCCGATGCACTTTGTGAGAGGTTCTATGTGAACAAGAACATGGTTAGTTTCTCTTTGATTTTGATATTTATAGTTATGATTGTGTTAACTATGTTTAATGTGAAATTAGGAGTTGACTTGTTCATAATTATAGGGAACACAAGGTAACATGAATGCAACTGAAAATATACGCACTTCAATTGAAAATATAGACACTTCAACAAAAGTGGAATGTGTTGGCAAGTTGACTTTTTCGATTTTTTTTCTTTGAGTTAACAGGATCTCTGAATATTATTGTTTGTTTTTATGCTTCTGTAACAATTTTATCAGCTCCTAACTGCAGAAAGCTTGAAAATATTGTTGATGCTTTATAAAGCTAAAAAGAGGCCCTAGTTGATGAAAGTGATACTTTGATGATATTGAAGATTCTGATCTTAGGTTCTATACATCATTGTGTTGTAGGTTTCGCTTGTTTGTGAATTTACCTTGGGCCTGGGTTCGTTAACATGGACCATTGTGACACCCTAGGCAAATCTCACATTGGCCGTGGCTAGGAGAGATTCTTGGTTCATAAGTAACCCAATGCCTTTTAAATCACCAACGCATATTGGGCTTAATTGATTGTGGAGCACATGAAAACTCAACATTTAAGCGTGCTCAGGTGGGAGTAGTACCAGGATGGGTGACCCCCTGGGAAGTCTCCACCTAGAGCAACAAAAAACAAAGCTATGAGTTCCTGGATGGGCAACCCATCGGAGCACATGAAATCTATGTTTTCCATTATTACAATACATGTTTTCATTTTTACATTAAATCTATAATTTATAATCTAGAATACCTTATTAAGTAAACTAGGTTTTTTACCCTTTTGGTAATTTTATCATTCTATAAGTTTTGAAACTACATGTATAAATAAAGTAAGTCATTTTAGAGGGGGTAAACTTGAACATTGTCCAAAGTTTCAAGACACTTTAAGCGCAATTTAGACATTTGATCTATGAAATCCATGCCCACTTATGTCTTCCATTAATTAGACCAGAATTAGGTTATCAATTTGTGCAACTCAATCGTCCCTGCTCCTCCATCGGCAATTTAATCGTCCCTATTTCTCCTTCTGTAATTCGTGCAACTAAATCGTCCCTCCTTCAATGGCCCTATCTGTTTCCAGCCACACCCCCATATTAAGAATTCGCCATTGAAATCAGCCACAAAAGCTTGGCAGTATAGTGACAGTCAGGTATATACCAGTGTTTTCTTCGGTCAGTAAGCGGGAGACAGAGAGAGAAAGATTCGGTCAGTGATGAATGGAGCAACTTCGTATTTGGTAAAGGTGAGAATCCTGTACCGATGTGGCCTCAGAGACAATGGCTTGTCCGATGCTCTTAGTTCTGTACATCTTCAATTTAGATTTAATTGTTATGCTTTGATTTGTTTCAGGCCGATGCACTTTGTGAGAGGTTCTATGTGAACAAGAACATGGTTAGTTTCTCTTTGATTTTGATATTTATAGTTATGATTGTGTTAACTATGTTTAATGTGAAATTAGGAGTTGACTTGTTCATAATTATTGGGAACACAAGGTAACATGAATGCAACTTAAAATATACGCACTTCAATTGAAAATATAGACACTTTAACAAAAGTGGAATGTGTTGGCAAGTTGACTTTTTCCATTTTTTCCTTTGAGTTAACAGGATCTCTGAATATTATTGTTTGTTGTTATGCTTCTGTAACAATTTTATCAGCTCCTAACTGCAGAAAGCTTGAAAATATTGTTGATGCTTTTGAAAGCTAAGAAGAGGCCCTAGTTGATGAAAGTGATACTTTGATGATATTGAAGATTCTGATCTTAGGTTCTATACATCATTGTGTTGTAGGTTTCGCTTGTTTATGAATTTACCTTGGGCCTGGGTTCGTTAACATGGACCATTGTGACACCCTAGGCAAATCTCACATTGGCTGTGGCTAGGAGAGATTCTTGGTTCATAAGTAACCCAATGCCTTTTAAATCACCAATGCATATTGGGCTTAGTTGGTTGTGGAGCACATGAAAACTCCACACTTAAGCGTGCTCACGTGGGAGTAGTACCAGGATGGGTGACCCCCTGGGAAGTCTCCACTGAGAGCAACAAAAAACAAAGCTATGAGTTCCTGGATTGGCAACCCATCGGGGAAAAAACGGACAATATTGGTGGTGCGAGAGGTCGGATGTTAAATATGGTATCAGAGCCACTCCTGAGCCGTTCGGGATGGTGGGGCGAACCTCATCGAGGACGATGAGTCCCTAAGCGGGGGTGATTATAACGATACCGATACCAACTATCAAGAGATTAACATGGACCACTGTGACACCCTAGGAAAATCCCACATTGGCCGTGGCTAGGAGATATCCTTGGTTCATACGTAATCCAATGCCTCTTAAATTATCAGCGTGTTTTGGGCTTAGTTGGTTGTGAAGCATATGAAAACTCCACAGTTAAGCGTGCTCAGGTGGGTGTAGTACCAGGATGGGTGACCTCATGGGAAGTCTCCACTGAGAGCAACCAAAAACAAAGCAGTGAGTTCCTGGATGGGCAACCCATCGGGGGCAAAATGGACAATATTGGTGGTGCGAGAGGCCGGATGTTACATTACGTCTTTTAGATGCCGAGAAAAGGGACACTTTAAACGAGAGTTTACTAATCGAGAAGTCAACAGTAATCAAAATTCGTTCAGAGAAGGCTACTATAGGAAAGCTATCTATCACCGACCGTCACCACCACAAACAAATACTAGAATGGTGCAAATAGAAGACGGTCCGTCCAAAACAGAAAAACAAAGCTTTAGTGATTGCTCAAGAGGATGAAGGCTTTAACTGGAACAAGTACATCTCGAAGAATGAAATCCTAGCATTAATTGCTGAGATTATTAAAGATCCCGAACCTGAGGCAGAAGAGTTTTATGAAGCAATATTTGATGAAGCTATGGATGAATCTATCCTTGAAGGATACTTACACGAACAACGTTCTGAAGAAGAAAATTTACTACATAGTGCTTTTAGACACTTGATTCCACCTAATATGTTTCCAGCTTTTGGAGGATATTTTGATTCCAGCTATCAAACATCATCTGAAGAGGAAATAAAGTCTGAAGTTGTGGAATTGATTGATGTCAAAAAAGAAATGAACGCCGAGAACTTGACAGAGATCATGAACAAATCTATGATGGCAAACCTAAAATAGGTAGTGTCTGATAAGGTCAAGGAAGAGTCGTTTAAAGAAAGTGTCGAGGAGTCGGTAACAGAGATTGTTAAAGTTCAAATTATTGAAGTTGAGAAAAATTGCAAGAAGTGCGAAGAGCCTTGTAAGGAATGTGCTGAGAAAGATAAAAACTTTTCAGAACTTAAAAAGCTTTCGAATAATTTATCAAATGGTTATAATGAAACAAAACAATCTTATGACAAATTATCCAGAGCAATTAAACAATATGAATAAGTAAACAGAGAAGATAGTGCTACATTGTCAATGCTTAAAGCAACTTTAATGGATAAGTTAATGGCAACTAACACTCATCTTATCACAATTGCTGAACTTAAAAATGAGCTTCAAAAAATGAAAATTGAAACTGAAAGGGTTAATAAATTGTTAATCAGTTATTCCACCAGTTTATACGTCATTGATCATATTCTTCCGAAAATTGAGAAGGAAGAAAATGGTGAGAAAGGTAAGGGTAAAAGTGTAAGTTACAACTGTGTTCCACCACCCATGTGGGAAAACTATCATAGAAAGAAACCATCTAGGGTGGAAAAGGCACTCAATTTAAACTTGAAAAATGGACAATAAACTGAGTTGCCTGAGAACATTGATGTAACATACACGAAATCAGACAATGACTGTGAATCTGATGTGGTTAAAACTGTGGTTGAAAAGGTTTTAGGAAGTGAGAGTGATAACACGGAACTTGAAAGTGCTGAGTCAAATTTAGAGAAAACTAGTTCGAGTTCACCTTCTGAAATTGAAGAAAGTTTTCACAAGAATTATCTTGGAAAATCGGAATCTAGTTCGGATGATGATTCTACATTGGTCGCTTATACAATGAAAGGATCGGGCAAACTATATTCTGATCAGGATTTTCCGATTCAGAATGTGAATCTTGAAAAAGTTGAACAAATGTTTAAACTTACAGAGATAAATCTTTCAGAAATTGAAATTTTGAATGATTCATACTACTCTAAACCTAAACATTCTTACAATAATGGTTACAAGGGTAAAACTTATCCTGAAAATAAACGTAAAGGGTTGGGGTATGCAAAAAGGAAAAATAATCAATATCAAAAACCAAATTTTCTAGAGGAAGTAAACTTTGTTTTTGGATCAAATGTTGTGAATGAGAAAGAAAGGTTGGGTAAGGAATAATCTAACGATGAGTTCCAAGCTAAGAAAAGGAAACATGAACAGGCTCAGAAATCCTATGTCAATGACAGTAGGACATGCTTCAAATGTAATGAAGTTTGACACAATGCACGCAATTGTTCCAAGTCTAATCCTGTTCATCAAGTTAAAAAGACGACAAAGATGTGAAACAAAAAGCTCCAAAGTTTGTACCTACACAGATTTTAAAACGAAATAACGAATCCAAAAATGTTGTAAAGCCAACAGTTTTCAAAAACTCAAAATTTGAAATTGGTGAAACTTCGATTAAAAATGAACATAAGGATTCTAAATTCTATACTAAGAAAGCAGTTCTTAAAACACAAACTTGGGTAGCAAAACTAAACCGTCTTCTGATATTACTGAATCAACTGTTGCAACCAAACCAAAGGTTGAACATGTTGATGAAAAGAAAGAATTTTTTTTGGGTTCCACAAGTTGATATCCCGAACCCGCCCAAGACCAAGATGGCTTGCGTTTCACTGTTTAAGTAATTTCTTAATCATTTGTGTAGGGGCTCCCAAGGTCGATTATATCTAAGTGGATTATGAACAATGGGGCTTCTAGGCACATGACAGGAATGTTGGCCTTGCTTCATGATGTGAAATCTATCATAGACGGCTACGTAGGGTTCGCTGAAAATCAAGGTGGAAGGATTGTTGGAGAAGGAAAACTTTCTAATGGCGTGGTTTCGTTTGACAAAGTCAACTATATTGCCGAATTAGAGAACAATTTACTAAGCATCTTGCAAATTTGTTATAAGAAGTTCACAATGCACTTCAATGACAAAGAATGCTTGATTCTGAAGAGATTCAAAATTCCTGAGGAGTGAATCCTCATGTGCGCTCCGTGAGAAAATGATCTTTATGTCTTAGACATGAGTGTCGCATCCACTACCTAGAAATTGGCACAATGTTTTGTAATGAAAGCAACTGAAAAGGAATCGATATTATGGCATCGAAAAATGGGGCATATTCATTTGAGAAAGATAAACTACCTGGTTCAGAACAACCTAGTGGAGGGTGTTAATCTCAAAAGTTTTCATCTAAATGACGATTATCTTAGCTGCAAAAAGGGGAAGCAGCATAAGAAATCACACCCGAGAAAGCTTTTGAATTCTATCTAGTGGTAGAGCAGCATAAGAAATCACACCCGAGAAAGCTATTGAATTCTATCAAGTTACCACTAGAGAGGCTACATATGGATCTTTTCGGGCCAGTTAATGTGAAAAGTATATCTGGTGATCTATACTGCCTAGTTGTGACAGACGACTATTCACGATTCTCATGGGTGTTTTTTCAGGAGAGTAAAGATGAAACATTCAAAAATATGATGATTCTCTTTCGTAAGCTTGAAAATTTATATCATTTCAGGAGAATTAGAAGTGATAATGGAGCCGAGTTCAAGAATAATCGAATGCTCGAATTTTGTAACGATAAAGGTATTCTTCACGAATTCAGTGCCCCCTACACTCCGCAACAGAATGGAGTGGCTGAACGTAAGAATGAAACTCTCATTGAGACAGCACGCACGATGCTCGTTGATTCAATGTTACCTGTAAGTTTTTGGAGCGAAGCCATTGCCTCTGCTTGCTACATGTTGAATAGGGTATTAACTATCAAGGCTCATAAGAAAACATATTTTGAGTTGCTTGATCAAAGAAAGCCAAATCTAGAGTTCTTGGAACCATTTGGATCTTTGTGTATAGTCATTGACCTGGACGGTAAATTTGGTGCCATATCTTTGGAAGGATTTTTCATAGGATACACGAGTCTGTTGAGAAGAGTATTTCTGCCAAGTCTTAACAGAGTAATTCTTGCACAACATGTCAACTGTCAGAAGTACATAATACCAAATTAAAAGCCTGGTGATCCCTAGATGTTCAATTACTAGAGTTTGTGGAATTCATTCGATCTCCCAGAAGAACCAAATGAAGAGGAACTTGTGTTGTTATATCAACAACAGCAAGCATCAAATCAAGAACAAGTTCTGAAACCAATAGTGGTTACTGAATCACAAATTGGTACAAATGATTCTGGAGCATGTCCGAGCAATACAGAACAAGAACCTATCGTCGAACAAGTAGTGAACAATACACAGCTCGTTTTGGATGAACAAGAAGATTCTGATTCATATGTCGAGCCGACATATGATGATGGAGGATCTAGTTCCGATAAAGGATCCGAGCAGATTACAAGTCTACTGAATCAATCTGCAGTTCCTAGCAATCAGAATGAAGCTTCAACAAGTACTCAGGTTGCTGAATAGAATATTACGAATTTGGAGAGTGAAGTAAATGTTCCTAATGAAGTAATGCCAATGACGATGTCTTACCACCCTCCGATAACATCATTGGAGAATTGCAAACATGAGTGAAAACGAGAAATCAGATCAATAAGGATCTCAGTTGTTTTTACACTAAAATTGCACCTGTTCAAGATATATGCTTACATCGTTGTTTTATTTCGCAGATCGAACTGAAATCGCCAAAAGAAGTGCTTGCCGACGAAAGCTGGGTAAACGCAATGCAGGAGGAGCTACAATAAGTTGAAAAGCTTGGAGTCTGGAAGCTTATTGACCTACCAGCTAATCAGAAAGCTATCGTGATAAAATGGGTCTTCAAGTGTAAAAGAGATGATCGAAGGGTAACTGTGTGCAATAAAGCTCGACTCGTTGTCAAAGGATTTCATCAGCAAGAAGGTATTGATTACACAGAGGTCTACGCTCTGGTAGCTAGACTAGAGGCTATCCATATATTCTTGGCGTTTGCGTCATGGAAGGGATTCAAGGTTTACCAGCTCGTTGTCAAGTCTGCTTTCCTATACAACACAGTGAAGGAGTTAGTGTATGTCGGCCAAACATCTGGGTTTGTCAATCCCGTGCATAAAGACAAAGTATACTTACTCGATAAGGCATTATACGGGTTGCATCACGCCCCGAGAGCCAGGTAGAGACGCTCTCTCAGCACCTATTATCCAATGGCTTTATCAGAGGCACTGTCGATAGCACCCGCTTCACTAAGGAAGTAAACGAACACTTGCTGATCGTATAAGTTTATGTGGATGACATCATATTTGGGTCAACGAATGATGCTTTATGCAAAGATTTCAAAGAAGTCATGAAAAAGAAGTTCGAAATGAGTTCAATGGGTGAGATGAAGTTCTTCTTAGGACTTCAGGTCGATCAGTTACCTGATGGTATCTTCATCCATCATACGAAGTATGTTCTCGATATCTTGGAGAAATTCCAAATGTCGGGAACATCACCGTTATCTACCTCGTTGGCACTTAATCATGGCATCTACCCAGATGAAACCGGAGTGAAGATTGATGAGACCTTATACAGATCAATGATTGGATCACTTATGTACCTCACAGCATCAAGGCCCGATATCATGTATCCGACATGCCTTTGCGCCCGATATCAATCCAGTCCTAGAGTGTCACACCTGATGATCGTCAAGCGGATTTTCAGATATCTGAAGGGTTGCCCAAGCACCAGCTTGTGGTATCCGCAAAGGACAACTTCGACCTCACTTGATATTCTGACTCAGATTTTGGTTGCTTCAAACTTAATGCCAAATTTTCAACGGCCGGTTGCCAGTTCTTCGGAACACGCATAGTAATGTGGCAATGCAAGAAGCAAACCACGACCGCTCTCTCTACTTGTGAAGCTGAATACATTTCAGCATCCAGTTGTTCCCTGATTTCATGGATACAACAAAAGATGAGAGACTTTGGATTGTAATTTCTTTACACGCCAATATATGTAGATAACAAGGCTGGCATTAATATAACTAAAAATCCGGTTCAACACTCAAAAACTAAACATATAGAGATTCGACATCACTTTATGTGTGATTGTCACGAGAAAAAGTTGAGTCGAATAGAAAAAATTCACACTAATGAACAAAAGGAAGATTTTAATATCAAACCTTTTGATCGAACAAGATTTAAGTATCTTGTAAGAATTAACAATATGAAGAATCTGACATTAGATGGGGAAATTGAGGTTGAATACGGATAGGATGACGAATTTCGTGATCCACATTGGTTTGTCACTTTTATAGTTTTTAGAATTTATTTCTTTTAAAACAAAAATCCAAAAATATGTTTTCATTTTAGGGGGAAAAATGTTGTAGAAAATACAAAAACATTATAAAACCAAAAATGTACAAAAACATGAAAAAGACAAAAAGAGTTTTCGTGTGAAAAGAGGAAATTATAGTACATCAGTGGACTATCACAGTATGCTAAATAATTGAAGTGTTAAAAAGTTTACAAATCTTACTGATGATGTGCCAGTAGGCTTCATATATTTAGTAGATTGTTTATGAGATATAAGCATAAAGAAAAACTTCTTAATTAGTGGGTTAACATCTCTCAGATATATGGTTTTAGTACACCGAAATTTTGTTTGAGAGATTGCCGGATTCTAAGATACTAGGTCTTTATAAATAATTGATATATGGGGTATTATACAAGTTCATATGATTTTGCGTCGGCAATGGACTAGAACTTGTAGAATACTTTCGCTTTTAAACCCAAAAACTACATAAAATTGAAAGTATTAAAAGATATTACAATCAGCAGTCAAAAGATTCCGAATTGAAACGCACTTTAAGTCGAGCCTTCATCTCTTTGTGGGTAGTACGGTACTAACCTAAGCCCACAAGGTCTCGCACTAACCAGATGCAAATATCAGTTAGATATATTCATCTGTAAGATGAAATCCAGGGAATCTTGATATAGGAGTATATTCTGAGGTGGGAAACACAATTAAGTCAAGTTTCTAAAATTACCTAACATATCTTTGAACAATTGAGAAATGTGTAGAGGTTTAAGTGGACAAATATACTGACAATCTAAGTGAATATGTTTAAAACTTAAAGTCAAATTGAAGGTCAACAGTACTAATGATATGTCTCAAAAACTGATATGATCCTCTAACACAAACTCACAAAAATATGTCTGTAAATATGTTTGTACATAGTTCATTACATTTAATTTCAGAAAAACCCCAAAAGATTTTCAGTGTGTTTTAGCATAAACTTTGGAAATCAATTTTTTTTATTTCTATCTTAGTATCGTCTACCGATGATGGAAAACGGGTCTTCAAAATCCAAAGATGCTGTATGCTGAGGGAAATCTGGTGACAATGGGTTGGGAGCTAATCTGAATTGAGAAAATGTTTTGAAAAAGTTCAAAAGTTCATTAATTTGAAATTTTACATTGCCTAAAAAATCATTTTGTTCACAAAATGGTTAACCAATGTCATTAACTTGGACTTGGTAGACAAATCAGTTAACCAGGGTCATTAACTTAGACTTGATAACTGAGTGAGTTGTTAAAACTGGTTAAAATGAATGAAATACAAAAAATCTGAATTGCCTTCGTTCCAAGAGGCTACCTTCGCACGAAGATAGAAGTACTATATAAACTATATTCGCACGAAGATAGTTCATATGTACTGTGTATGTGCTCTGGAACGAAGATAAATTTGTTAAGCTAGAAACAAAGTGCTGCCCATATTTAGTGGATTGTAGTGGTTGATTGCCACACCACGAACAATGCCTAAGGTAGTTGGTCTTGATTTGGACGTTAATAAACCTAAAATGAACATGTCGGCTAACCGAACTTAAAAAACGTAGACCTAGGACAATCTAATTGGCCAAATTTAAAATTGAACATACCATCATGTAAATCGGCGCTTTTAGGTTGTATTAGTAACATCAATTTCACAAAAATCGTAAAAAAATATTAAGTTTTCTAAGGTTACCTTCGCACAAAGGTAATCTATCTTCGCATGAAGGTAGAATGTATTATTACCTTCGCACGAAGATATCTTCGTACGAAGTGAAAATGTTATTCTGGTAAAATTTGTATTTACTTTCGCATGAAGGTAATTTGTAACTTCGCACGAAGTTAAAAGGTATTTTTTTGAAAAAGTTTGTAAGTGTTTCATGTTTACGTTTGCGCAGGATAAGAAAACTAATTTCCATAAGAAACACAACATATGTTATGTACTTGATGAGAAGATTCCTGAGATCGCTCCGTTTAAAGATATTCTGAAGTTTATGAAGGAGCTTCTGATTAATAAAGCACTCACTGATTCTCACAAGGTATATAGATCTCATATCGAATGTTTCTGGGAGCACGCGAAGTATTTTCCTAAAAAGGAAGCTATTAGATCATTTGTCTGAATCAAGAATGAAGATAAGGAAGTTTATATTACAGAGGATATTATTCGACGTGTTCTGGATTCCAAGGATAAAGAAAGCAATCCTATGATGTATACAGAGAGAATGTGCAAATGATGCTTTTACAGGATGGGTTACAAAGGGCATGTTAACACGCAGTTCAACAAGGCTTATCTTGGAAGGCCCTACAAGTTCTTTGTACACTTAGTTATCTCAGCTTTGAGCCACCGGAAGGGGGGAGGCGATGTGATTGTAGATTATCAAATGTGTATGATCGCTGCACTCGCACTAAACAAGCCGTACAACTTCACGAAGATGATTTTTGAACAAATGAAGTAGAACATCGACAAAGAGAAGTTCTTGCAATACCCACATTTTGTACAGATGATGCTTGATGATCAATTTCCTGAGTTAGAGAAAAACAAGAAAGATATGCTACCATTGGATCACATGACTGGTTTATCGTTGGTCAGACTCAATCAGTATTTAAAGCAGATTTCAGAGCCGATTGCGAGAAAATTATTTGGAAGATTTAAAGATAAGAACTACAAAGCACCACCTAAAGACAAATGGAGAAATTTTGGTAGTGGTTTTGATGACGAATCTACTAAGATGGATGGTTATGAGGCAAAGAGGGGTGAGTGGTACAAGAAAGAGGATGCTAAGAAAAATAGCACTCCTAGGCTAGGACACAGAAGTGTAAAGCTGAGACGATGATGAGAGATGAGACAACAGATGATGAAGGAGATGCAGAACATAATGTTGAATAAAACGTTAATCAAAATGTAGAAACAGAGGTTAACGTGGAAAATGTTGAGATTGAAACGAATGCTGAAGATGAAGTATTCTCTGCAACATCAGATAGAGAAAAGGAAGGTGTTGGTGGAGATAATGATGAAGATTCTGAGGATACTTTCGACAGGGTTGAAAAGGCTGAGAGATTGGCTCGAGCTCATAAAAAGAAAGTTGTGGGTGACGACGATGATGTGTATGTACCTTCAGATGATGATTCGGAAGTTGAAAGGCCAAGGAAGAAAGCATAGAGAGTTAAGAGTAAGACGATTATGAAGAAAAAGTCTACTGGGTCTACAGCAGTGAAAGTTAGGCGAAAGTATTTGAGAAAGAAGATGCCAGAAGTTGAGCAAACACCAACATCACCGATTCATATTTTATTAGGACCAATGTAACACCTTGTAAAATCGTGTCCAATAATGTCTTGACACGTGTCCCTAATCCTAAGAATGTCAAACGTTGACTATGAGGGGTTATTTTCGCCAAACAATGAAAGAACGTTTGTCAAAGGACTAAAAGTGTCAACATGTTAATTTATACCTCTGAGTGACCTTATACGGTGTTCGTATTCTCTTAATGAGCCACTTGTTGGACGAAAAAAACCGTTTTCCATTAATTCAAAAGTTTGTGTGACGAAGGGTTAAAAGTGTCAACATGCTGAGACTATGCCTCTGAGTGACCTTTTAACGAACCAGGAGTTTACGGTGTTGATTATATCCTTGGATATGCCTATTATGGGCCACGGGAGGCTTTACGTGTCATTTATAACATTATACGCAAGTTTGGAGGTCAAAGGGGCCAAAACTGACAACATTTGAAAGATTGAGGGTGTAGCTGACCAGCCTCCACCGTAAGTTACGGTCCCCACCGTAGCTTACGGTGGGACCTACAACTAGCTTGTTTGTTTATGCTTGGAGGCCACACAAACCACCAAGACACCCCATTTCGAAACCATGGGCTTGTGTGTGAGTTGTGCCACGTACTAGGACACTTGTGATCACCTTCTTCAAGCTCCACAACTATAAATAGGACCTCATTCTTCCTTAATCCTTGCTCATTCACATTTCTTCTTCTATCTTGCTCACTTGGAAGTTCCTGAGCTTATTGGGAGCATCCTCTGAGTTCTAAACCTTTCTTAGATCACTAGTAAGTGTTCCAACCTTCTCTTTTCATTTTTATAGGCTTTAAGTCAAAAGTTAAAGCGTTATCGTATTAACACTTTGACTTTTGGTAAAGACCATTATGGTCCAGCCATTGTTCGATACGAACATGGCTACGTTATTGTAATAAGGTAGGTGTTAAT
Source organism: Scalesia atractyloides (assembly GCA_947069175.1). NCBI lineage: Eukaryota > Viridiplantae > Streptophyta > Magnoliopsida > Asterales > Asteraceae > Scalesia > Scalesia atractyloides. The sequence continues at coordinate 37,964,764 of CAMTDV010000019.1, read as the reverse complement.
CCCTCAAGAGGGCACCTCCTGGAAATCATGTTTACTTGGTCAATTGACATGTCAAAGTTATTAATATAAAACGTCAAACGGGTCAGTTTTTAAAATAATTCATATCTGATAATGTAGGTGTTATAAAATATGTTTTATCACTTTAATAACTTGGTAGTAATTGTTATAACATGTGTAAACATGTTCGGCTCGTCAATTCCAAGTTTAAGGTCGGTTCGCAACCGAAAGTCGCAATGTTTGACTCCTTCTTTGACTTCAATTCTGACCCGAATTAGCAACTTTAGCTACTGATTATAAGTTTCATTATGACCATATTATCTTATAGAATAACCCTCCAGAGTTATACTACATAGTCATATAGTAATCTGAGTTTTTACGCAAAATATGCCTTATGTTGACTATTATGCCCTTTTTGTCTAAAATGAGGTTTTAAACATAAAATGAGCATGCAAATGAATTACCTACTGATATGTTAACTTGTTTAACTTATTTTGATGTCAACATTCTGGTCGTAAACTGAGTTTTGGTTAAATGTCGTAAATTATGCTTTTAAGTGACCAAATTACCCTTTTCAGTATTTAAATGGTTTAAACATAATTTCTTCACCAAAACTCATTATCTACTGATGTAATATCATAAGTAGGATTATTTGGGTATCAAGTCAGAATATAAACTGAGTTTACATTCAAGTTCTTGTATTAACTCCTTAAATGACGAAATAACCCTTACGACCACTTAAAATGGGTTTTAATCATTATTTATGTATAAAACCTTTTACTCACTGATATGTTATATTAAATAACAAATTTTGGTTATATAAACCTGATCATAACTTCAGTTTTCCTTAAACATCGCTTAAATCGTCATTTAGCGACTTAAGCGCCGTTTTCGGCACAAAGTATGGTTTAAAACCATATTTAATTATCAAGACTCGTTACCTACCGATTATAAAACTTATTTAAAATATTTTTACAGTAGGTATATGTTCTAAACTCAGAATCCCAAATAAGCTATCAAAACTATGTATGAAATAACCAAAATGCCCCTACGACGCATAGTTTGGTTCTAAACTATAAACCACACACATAATTGATATCCAACTGAGATAGCATCATAATTTAACTATTTTTCCAGTATGTTTATGACCATGACATCCGTTTACTTGCAAGCTCCTTTTATGAGTCGTAAAATGACCAAAACGCCCCTTTAGGCTTAAGTTGATTTTAAAACCTTAACGTGCATACATGTTGATATCCTACTGATATTATAACATGTTTAAAGTATAATGACATATGAAACTTGTATATGACTCGTTCGGTTACCCGGTTTCGCTTATATGTGTACGGTTAAACCTACGTGACTAGTTTATGTAATTTAACCGAAACGGGTTTAACCTTGTCATTTTTATTTCAAAATCCAGAATGTTATATGTTTAGCCATTATATACAAGTCTTAGTACTTGTCGGGTTTAAACTACATTCTATTCCGGTCATCGCTTAATCTAGCGTATCGTATCGTATTTCATTATTTAAGACTAGCCGGTCCGAGTCTATGACTTAATAGGACCCGTTAGCATTCTAATTGGTTATTAATACCAACATTCTAGACTAGAATCCACCCGGTAGATTGTTATCTTTACTTATCTGTTTGATTAACGGCTGAGTTATAAATATTTGAAGAATTAGCTCAGGTAAATACTCTTAACCTATTTTCTCTGTACGGCTTGGGATACGGTAAATTATTACCGCTTGATCGGGTATGAGATCATGTTTTCGGATTGTGATTTAACTAAATCTCATAACCCGTTTTAACCTATATTGTCTGATAACTTAAACATTGGGGGTTAACTCGACCGTGTCCGGGATATCCTCGACTTATTTAAGTTACCAATGGCCACGACGAATGCACGGGGTGTAGGCATACACCCGTCAAATGCTAATGCTAAATTATTTTATATACTCCCAAGAGTTAATTAAGTGGCATATCGGTTAATCAGGTTATTCGGTTTCTGCACCGGACCCGTATGTATTGACAGACCTGTAAAAATGTATACAAGATCATTTTGAATTGTCCCAAGTTACTTATGAAAATGTGCCATGTGCACTTAAAACAATTTTGAAAGATTTCAAAATGTGTCAGTTATTTGTATTTACCAGTGTAAACTGACGTATTTTCAAAAGACTAAGCTATAAGTACAACACGTAATAGGCTGGGAGCTGCTTGGTAGTGACGTAGAGGATCTTGCACGTCCTTAGTCGTGCCCAAAGTCTGTTGATCATTTTATGTACATTTTACGATCCGCTTGTGGATCTATTACAAGCCGTCTGTATTTATTATTTTGAACATTTGAACATTTACGGTTTGTAATATTATTTTAAATCCAAGACTTCCGTTGTGTTGCTCTGTGTTGTTTGGTTATGACGTTATCAATCTTACATCACAATACTCCCCACCGGGATTTACGTGTCACACCCCAACCGATGACGGAAACATCAAGGCGGGACGAAATAGATTGCTCATTGCTCACAACGCAAACGGTGACAATATTTAATTAAATCTGAATTTCATTTCATACATAAATTGTCATTACATTACAAGGAAAATTCAAATAACAACATTAATAAGACAAAATTTGATACAACATTAATAAACCTAAACGTCTATGTGTGTATCTAGCATCAACGCTACTCCGATTTCATAGCATCATTTTCATCAACCTGTAACATGTTTTAAAATAAAGTTCAATGCAAAAGCAAAGGCGAGTACACTAGTTTAAGCATAAGCATACATATACAAGTAAAGTTTAAAACGAATCCACATGATACTAAGTTTATATGGGAGCACTATACATGGCATGCAAGATTTGTAGTCAAACCCCTTGTTAACGCAAATTACGATATTTGAACATGGCCTCTAGAATTCACGATGGAGGTAGTGCGTTACTCCTATAGCACTATACATGTCAAATGAAGGCTTAAGATAAGCTAATGACTATGGTATTACATAAGAATGGTCCAAGATATTGTAACACTATGTGTTTTTACGTCCAATAAATTTCCAACACGTGTCCCGATAATCCTCGTATGCCGTGTACTTAAACAGGAGAAACCAAAGTCGTTGAAATGCATTATTTTATCCACTATGTATGGATGATTATAGTTGAGGGGCTAATAAAGAAAAATGCCAAATTTTCATTCCTCAGGAAGGCCTTGCGGTCCGCAAGGCTAAAGCCATATGGTCCTCATAGCCTTTGAAAACAATGGGCGCCAGAGGTCCTTACGGACCGTAAGGCATAACCCATACGGTCCGCAAGGACCTGCCAGCGAGCAGAAAATGGCAGAACTCAGTTCTGCCACCTCTTGTCATTTTTGCCACCTTTCTTACATGCTTGCCACGTCCATGGTCACTTGTTGACATTCCTCAATAGCTGGCAACACTCCTGGACCCTCCTTAGCCATGTATAATGATTTTTTGTGAGTTGCAACAAAACCTTCATTCACTTTAACTCACCAAATTCATCTAGAGGAGCTCCTTGTAATCTTGAAGCATTCCTTTATGTTCTTAGCAACCTTTGAGTATTGTGTAAGTGTTGCAATTCGTGCTAAGTCATTTTCATTAGGTTTTAGCCAAGGTCTTGTAGTAAAAACGCCTTGACTTTGAGCTTAGACCATATTGGTCTAGCCATTGATCATAACGAAAGTGGCTATGTGATCGTTAATAAGGTAGGTGTTAACCCCTAAAAAGGGCACCTCCTGATTACCACGAATTCTTGATCAATTGACGAGTCAAGGTAAAAGTCAACAAAAATCAAACTGGCCAGATTTTATAAAAATGCATAAATGATTATATAGAGGTTATAAAATATGTTTCATGCATAAATAACTTAAAAATAAGTATTAGAACTTATATAAATTAATTTGGCTCATCAAGACTCGGTCTAGAATCGGTTTGCAACCGAAAGTCGCAAGATTTGACTTCTGCTTTGACTTTCAGTTCTGCCCCGATTTAAATGTTTAGGCTACTGACTTTAGGTCATTTTGGGACCATGTTTAAGTATAGTATAACCTCTTAAAGTTATACTACATGATTCCTTAGCAATCCGAATTTATATGCAAGTTCCGTTTAATTTCTTAAACATTTTCAAAAAGGTCCTTTTTGTATAAATCAAGGTTTTAAACATCCATGCAAGTAAAAATATGTTATAAACTGATTTTTAAACATAATTTCAGTATTTTGATGTCAAGAATCTGACCATGAACCAAGTTTGATAAAAGACGTAAAATGTGCTTTTAAATGGCTAAAATGCCCTTTTTGGCATTTTAGAAAGATTAAACATGGTTTTATCACCAAGATGAAATACTTACTGATGTAATATGATATGTAGGACATATTGGGATATTTATTCAGATTATAAATTGAATAAAAGTCTAAGATTCGTTAAATGCCGATAAAGGACTAATTTACCCTTTAACGCGTAAAATGATTTAAACCAAGATTTTTATAACCAGATCTTTTATCTACTGATATTACATGTTAAATAACATATTTTTGTTAAATAAAACATACCATAACCTCGGTTTACCTCAAACATCGAATTTAACGACATTTATTGACTTTTACGCCTTTTCGGAGCATAGTATGGTTTAAAACCATAAATATGAGTCAAGACTTGTTACCTAACAATTGATAAACTTATTTTCAATATATTTTCAGTAAATACAAATCCCGAACTCAGAATCCCAATTATGACTTCGAAGCTATGTGTGAAATGACTAAATTGCCCCTACGGGACATAGTTTATTTCAAAATCGTCAAGCACAAACATATTTGATATCCTACTATTATAACATCATAAAGTTTATATTTTTACTGCATAAATATGACCTTGACATCAGATTTACTATAAACACCTTTTTATAAGTTATAAAATGCCCAATTTGCCCTCCTGAGGCGTAAATCAAGTTTATAACCAAAACGTACATACATATTGATATCCTACTGATATCATATCATATTTTAAACATATTTTCATATGGAACTTGTACATGACTCCTACGGTTACCCGGTTTCGCTTAAACGCATAAGGTTAAGCATACGTGACTAGTTTACGTAATCTAACCGAAACGGGTTTAACCTTGTCATTTTCTTATCGAAATCTAGAATGTCATTGGTATACCTATATTATACAAGTTTATATACTTGTTGGGTACGACTAACATTCTATTCCGGTCACCGCTTAATCTAACGTATTGTACCGTATTTATTTTAACATAAGACTAGCCGGTTCAAGTCTAAGAGTTAATTAAGAACCCGTTAGCATTCTAATTTGATTAATAATACCACCCCAGACTAAACGCCTCCGTGATAGTTGTACCTGTACTTGTTATCTTGATTTGCGACTGAGTTGCGACTTTCTGAAGAATTAGCTCAGGTAAATACATTAAACTTATTTTCCCTATACGGGCTTGGGATACGGTAAACTATTACCGCTTGGTCGGGTATGGAAATCATGTTTTATCCAGTAACGATAATTAAATAAAATACATAACCCAGTTTTAATCTGTTTTGTCTGAAACTCAAACATTAGGGGTGGGCTTGACCGTGTCTGGGATATCCTTGGCTCACTAAAGTGCTAGTGGCCACGATTTAAGCAAGGTGTAGGCATACACCAGTAATTGCTATTATTAATTAATGTCTGCTTTCTGTGTGAAAGTTCAGTAGTGGTGTGTCAGTCGATCATGTCTCGGTTTCTGTACTGGGCCCCATATGTAAAAGACGGACATGTAAATCTGTATACAAGGTCAAACAATATTGTCCCAAGTTATTTATAAAATGTGCCTGGTGCACCTAAAACCATTTCGAAAAGATTTTTAAAATGAGTCGGTTGATTGTATTTACCAGTGTAAACTGGCGTATTTTCAAAGATCGAGTTACAGGTACAAGTACGTAATAGGCCGGGAGCTGCGGGGCAATTATACTAAGATGTTGCGACCTTGTAGAAGTGCCTGTAGAGTCTATTATCATTTTGTGTATGTATATTTTCGATCCGCCTGTGGATCTTATTACAAGCCATGTATATGTTTGTATATTGTGTTTTGAACTCTGGACACTCTATGGTTTATTATAGTTTATATTTTACTCCAAGCCTTCCGCTGTGTTGCTCTTTGTTGTAATTGGTTATGATAATATCATCTGTACGTCACGATACTCCCCTCCGGGCCAACTAGAATACACATGGAATCGGGGTGTGACAGGTTAGTATCAGAGCCAACGTTTGAGGGAATTCAACACTAGTCTTTAGTGTTTGATCTCAAACGACACAGTAACACATTCCTTAGACTCTCAAGTCTAGGCTATGGCCTAGGATCATTCATTACCTTACTTTGATATTATTATTCTGCCTTGTTTTGTGTTTTGACTTATTTTGAAGCAGGACAATGCCGCCTAAGTTTTCACGAGGAGCAAAAGGAAAGGGATTAATGAGGAGTGGATACTCAAAGTAAGGGCCTTCCAACGCCCCCGTTTACAACCCTTATGAAGGATCGGATGACTCTTCGTCACCATGGGAACCTTACCCTCACCCACTACCTCACGAGTACTCACCACCTTCTGACTCACACCATACCCAACAACCCCAACATTCACACCATTCCCAACATTCCAACCATTCACAACACTCCCATTCTTACCAAGGAGAACTTAACCCCCACTTCTACCTACGATCACTCTCTGAAAACCTTCCTGAAGACTCCCCTGAACCAATGGAGGAAGACTCTGACCCAGAGATGCCTTAAATAGGGTCAATGGGGCACCCGATTGAAATATCCAGCGGATCAAACTCATATGCTAGAACCCCTCAACACTACCCCGATGACTTTATGGAAGATGGGGACAATATGTGTGACATCTGTGCTTTCCAACCTTTGTGCTTTATCCATCAATGTTATGTTTAATGAAACTTTGTGTTACATTTATGAGTTTTATATATTTATTTATAACATTTGTGCATTTTAAATATTGATTCGATTTTGACTTATTAGAGCTCTTCTGAAAGTGTAATCGCAAAACGTAATCAGTTAAAATGTAACGTATAGTACGGAATAGTGACATAAGCTAAAGATACCCGAAATATTCTTTACATAACTTAGACATAAGTTTTGAAGGGTTTAGTATGTCAAAAACAAGCTTATTCGATCACAAGGACTGTTTACGACAAACTATGAAAGTCTGCTGATTTTCATAGCAACGCACACTCTGGAACAATAATATAAGTTAAACATACCTCACATACCCTTTACATGACTTAGAAATAAGTTTTCAGGGCTTCGGTATGGCAAAATCATGCTTTTGCAAACTTTAGGGGCTATTTTGCAAATTCTGTGAAACTATGCCAATTCGCGTTCTTAACCCAAAACATGTACGCACATCCCAAATAGTTTTGTAAGCCACTTCTCTCATTGCCTTGCCACTTGTTGGCTTTGTAGATGCGATGCAATCTTTTGTAGATCTTCCATATCTTGATGAAATCTTTTGTAGATCTTGCATATCTCGATATAATCTTTAGTAGATCTTCCATATCTTGATGCAATCTTTTGTGATCTTCCAAAATTGATGCAATCTTTTGTAGATCTTCCATATCTTTATGAGATCTTTTGTGATATTCCATATCTCGATGCAAATCTTTTGTGATCTTCCAAATCACGATGCAATCTTTTGTATATCTTCCATATCTTTATGAAATCTTTTGTGATCTTCCATATCTCGATGCAAATCTTTTGTGATCTTCCAAATCATGATGCAATCTTTTGTGATCTTCCAAATCACGATGCAATCTTTTGTAGATCTTTCATATCTTTATGAAATCTTTTGTGATCTTCCATATCTCGATGCAAATCTTTTGTGATCTTCCAAATCACGATGCAATCTTTTTAGATCTTCTATATCTTGATGAAATCTTTTATGATCTTCCAAATCACGATGCAATCTTTTGTAGATCTTCCATATCTTGATGAAATCTTTCGTAAGATCTTGCATATCTCAATGGAATTTCTTGTAGATCTTCCATATCTTGATGCAATCTTTTGTGATCTTCCAAATCATGATGCAATCTTTTGTGATCTTCCAAATCAAGATGCAATCTTTGTAGATCTTCCATATCTTTATGAAATCTTTTGTGATCTTCCATATCTCGATGCAAATCTGTTGAGATCTTCCAAATCATGATGCAATCTTTTGTAGATCTTGCATACCTTGATGGAATATTTTGTAGATCTTCCATATCTTGATGCAATCTCATTTTATCTTCCATATCCTATAAATCCAACATAATCTTCTCATTCCAAGGAGAGATCACTTCACTTCTCTCTCTCTCTTGAAACTCTTGGCCGAACACCCCCTTTCCTCCCTTCCATTTTTGTTTTTCAACCTTATCTTCAAGATTCAAGTCCCTTCCAAGGTGTTTGCAAGCACCTTTGAAGATTCTAAGGTGATTTGAAACCAAGCTCCAAATCATCATACTTTGTCAAAAAAAAACCCACCAAAATCATGAAGGACGAATAACAGTTTGAGGGATTTCGTTAGCACATAAAAATGCACCCAAAGGTGAGTACATAGTCCCCTATTTTACGTTTTCAAATGTTTTGGGGTGAAACATATTGTGCCTGTGATTCATGTTTTTCATGACTTTATAAATGCTTTAATTACATAGTACATATACTACATGACTTTCATTGCATTGATTTATATATTGATTTTGCATATTTATCACATTGATTTCAAAGAAACTTTTGCGGCATATGTTTACTTAGCATATGAGCACACTGATTTACATTACGTTTACTTGCTATGTATGTTGACTGAGCATACTAGTACATTGGTTTTCAAAGACATTTACTTGCAATATATGTTGACTGAGCATACTAGTACACTGGTTTTCAAAGACATTTACTTGCTATGTATGTAGACTGAGCGTACTAGTACATTGGTTTTCAAAGACATTTACTTGCTATGTATGTTGACTGAGCATACTAGTATACTGGTTTTCAAAAACATTTTTGCTACATTGTTTATGACAATTTGGTGCGTTGGAGATTGACTTAATACATTCATTAAAATTGATCACGCCTGTGACATCTGTGTATTTTAATCATTGTACTATTCAAATCGATTTTGTAATTTTATAACATTGTGTTTTATTCCAAGATTTGTGTATTTATATATGGTATTTCATATTTTCAATCCTTGTTCAATTCTGATCTTTCGAATCACTTCTGGAAGTGAAATCGCAAACCGTTACGCAAACGTAATCAGTTTAACGCGACGTACACTCCGAAACAATAGCATAAGCTAAACATACCCTAAATATCATTTACATAACTTAGAAGTAAGTTTTGAAGGCTTCGGTATGGAAAAAGATGCTTATGCAACTTCAGGGGCTATTTTGCAAATTATGCGAAACTATGCCAAATCGCGTATTTCCTAATCCGGAACATATATACACGTCCAAAAATTTTTGTAATCATTAAAATATAGCATTTTAATGATTGGAATGCAAAAATATCATTCGTTACGCGTTTACGGTCATTTGCGCGTTCGTTACGATTTTCGTCATAATTAACCGAAAACCGCAACCGTACGACCAATCGAACCGACATCCGAAAAGTTTCCAAGCATTTTTCAAGTTTCCTATCCTTTATCTTCCTTATAAAGCTAAAAAATGGGGTTAACTGGTGTTAAAAGTGCCAAAACGCGTCGAAAAAGAAGTTTTTAGGCTGCTGGGACTAAAACTGCCAATTCTGAAACTTTGCATTCCCAGTCGCCACGCGAGAGAAGTCACCTAGACCTCCCGCAATGCACGGGGGATGCCCTGTGGCAGCAGCTACCTAGCAGCTTCTTGTTCATTTGACTTGACACCTATAACTCGTTTTTGCCACACTTCTTCTGGTTGCAACACCTCACCAAACACTTGTAATGATCCTACAACATCTCCTAACACTTGGAATGATCTTGTGGCTTCAAGAAATCTATAAATACCCCATTGTTGCAACCAAATTCCTTGCTCATTTCCATTTTTCTTCTCTCTAAACTCTAAGTGGAGCAGCTACCTTAATAGGAGGCCTCCCATCTGAGTTTTCTAAGTCTTTTCTTCATCCTTGGCTGCCTTGAGCACAAGTAAGTGTTCTAACTTAGCCTTATTCACTCATTTTAGCTATTTCAAGCTAAAAGTCAAACAGTGTTTGACTTTCAGCTTTGACCATTTAATTGGTCAAAGCAAAGTCCAATTGGACTTTGCAACATGATCGTAATTACGATGGTTATGATCCTTAGCGATCATGCCTACTGATTTCCACGTTTACTAGTCAAAGTGACGAGTCAAAGTTTCGGTCAATGATGCGCAAGATGCACATTATATAACGGAACTATTTTCGGGTATCAAAACATTTTGTTTGATACCAAATCAGTTTTATAAACTTAGTTAGACATGTTAAACATGTCTAACTCGTCACTTTTAGTTTAGTGATTGTTTAGGATCGTAAGTCGAGCGGTCTTGACCATCGCTTTGACTTTCGAATCCGACCCGTTTGGTCGATCTTAGGATCTGACCAAACTCATAGTAGTGAACATAGTTATATAGGGAATAACCCTCTTAGGTTATACCTAATGGTCACGTCGTTTGGTTAGTATTATGATTGGTCGTTATTTTACCCTTTATAAATGCCAAAATGCCCTTTTTGCACCTAAATTCATTTTAAGCATGTGTGGCTAAAGTTTTGACATATAAACTGATATTACAACATTATTAAACATGTTTGGGCATTTAAGACTAGTTTGACCATCCGAACACATATTTACGTAAATGATCCGTTAAAGTACCTTAAACTACCTTAACGAGTCATAACGGGTCAAAAGCACTTAGGAATCTTTCTAAATCAGAATGTTAACTTTATTAAACCATTTCATATGAGTTCCAACACTCATTCGGTTTATAAGGATTCATTCTATCCGAATCTTCCGATTAAGGTCCCGATATTTACATAGTTATCCGATATTAGGACTCGCTTGATTTCCAGACTCTTGAGCTTTGTATATCCATTTGAACAAGGATACTTTTGAAACCCTATGTGAGTACATAGTCCCCCTCTTTTACGTTTTTCAAAAGTTTTGGGGTGATACACATGTGCCTACTTATTACTTTATTAATTTCATGCTTTTATGACATATACTTGCTATTTTCATCTAGTACTCATATAGTATATGATTTCAATTATGTTTTGCTATGTATGTTGACTTGAGCATGCTAGCACATTGATTTAAAAGACACCTTTTGTGGTATATGTTGACTTAGCGTATGAGCACATTGATTTACATTACATTTTGCTATGTATGTTGACGGAGCATGCTAGCACATTGATTTCAAAGACACCTTTTGCGGCATATGTTGACTTAGCATATGAGCACATTGATTTACATTACATTTTGCTATGTATGTTGACTGAGCATGCTAGCACATTGATTTTATGGACATTTCTACTTCGTATGTTGACTTAGCATACTTAGTACAGGGTTTAAAGACATTTTTCACGACATTGCTTACATTGACTATAACATTTGGTTTGTTTAACGGGACATAATACATTCCTTAATATTGATCACGCCGCCCGGTAGTATGTAATGGTACCATAGGACTTGACAAATCCCATTCCCCGCTTCCTAGGTTTGTTTGAAAGTAGGGAATGACAGAATCCGAATACATTTTTGATAAACCTTTGACTTGATAAGGGTTTATCCGACAGTCTCAAGGCTTGAATGTATGCGATAAACATAACTACATAAATGTTCATATCAAATAAAGCATTGGTTTTGCGAAACATGACTTTTGATTTAAAACTTCAGTTTATTCAAGACATTGTTTTGTACATGACATTGGTTATACACGACATTATACATATGGCTTGAGTAAAGTCTTCTTACTTGCCATACAAGACATTTGTTATAGAAGACATGGTTTACACCTAACATTGTGACATATTACATTGTTTACACATGACATTTGACATTTGTTTGACAAGGCGTTTTTGGTGGTTATTTGATAAGTGATTTAAATAACGAGATGTATGTGATATGATAAAAGCATGGTGGATACGCTGTTGGTACTTCCTATATATAAGTGCTTTCATGATATTACATATCGTAGCATTATTTAAACCACTTAGACAAAGACAAGACATGACACATTTGGTACAAATATCATATATTTTTTACAAGACATTGTTTTACAAATGGTATATTTTATACAATTCATTATCTTCCGATTAATTATTTAACAATACATCCTTCTTCTATATCATTTGATTTTAACATTGATTTTCATATGATTTTGTAAAAGAAACATTTTATAAGCTTCATGACTACTTTTCGTTAAACTATTATTTTAACTTCAAGTCATGAATCCTCATCAACAAAACCTATGTATCTCACAGGCATTTTTATGCTGACGTACCTATTTTCACATGTGTTTCAGGAGCTAATGATTAAGGATGATTCATGCGACACTTAGGACGGACTTGGGCTTTAGTGACTTAAAAATTAGCAAGACAAATAAATTTATATTATGTTTCTATTAAACTTCAGACAATGTAAACAATTTAAATCACTAATACAAAACTTTAAATTTCCATGGTTGTTGAAACAATACTTCTGTTACGACACTCCCCGACATTTCCGCCGCGGTTTGTTGTTTTACGCGGTCGGGGTGTGATAGAAAGATTGGTATTAGAGCCAAGGGTTATAGGGAATTAGGTTATTAGTAATGCTTTGACCTTGACATTTTACTCACAGACATTTTTTATCCTGACATACTTTATTTTCACATATGTTTCAAAATACTTAAGGTTGATCATGTGTCACATAGGACGGACTTTGGGCCTTAGTAGCTTAAAACTTGAAGAAAGTTTAACTCGTGTTATGTTTTATGTTTAAATTTCCAGACAAATATAAACAATTTCCATTAAATAAAACTTAACTTTTCATGCCATAGTTGTTAAAACAATAATTCTGTTACGACACTCCCCGACATTTCCGCCGCGGTTTGTTGTTTTACGCGGTTGGGGTGTGACAGAAAGATTGGTATCAGAGCCAATTGTTATAGGGAATTAGGTTATTAGTAATGCTTTGACCTTGACATTTTACTAACAGACATTTTTTATCCTAACATACTTTATTTTCACATATGTTTCAAGAGCAAATGCTTAAGGTTAATCATGCGTCACATACGACGGATTTTGGGCCTTAGTAGCTTAAAACTTGAAGAAAATTTAACTTGTGTTATGTTTTATGTTTAAATTTCCAGACAATTATAAACAATTTCCTTTAAATAAAACTTAACTTTTCATGCCATAGTTGTTAAAACAATAATTCTGTTACGACACTCCCTGACGTTTCCGCCGCGGTTTGTTGTTTTACGCGGTCGGGGTGTGACAGAAAGATTGGTATCAGAGCCAATGGTTATAGGGAATTAGGTTATTAGTAATACTTTGACCTAGACTATAACTTTTCTAGGACCCTAACACAAGTAATCTTGTGTTTAGATCTTAAAACAATACCATCACCTATCCTTAGGTGATTACCAAAAACAAAGTATATTTCATTTAAAGGCCAAAACAAATCATCGGCGCTCTTTGCCTTCAAAGTTTTTCAAAATCTCGTCAAAGTTTGGGTTTTAATAATGTGAACACATACAATCTGGAAGGGTGGGTGCCTGTACCCTGAGTTTTCTGTCTAAGGTTAGAGTGTTCGTACAAATCCACTTAATCGGACCAGTCACTCTTACCTGGGAACTCTTGGGGTGAGTGTCCACTTATAGGCTAAAGCATGTCTTTGCGATACATTATAAACCCCATTTACTTTGATTAGTCACTGTGTGTCATTTGTTTGTTGCAAGTAAACGAACGAATGACCACCATCCTTTCATTTTGTCGATTTTTATGACATCTCATTATCCAACATTCATCTCACTCGTTTTCTCTCATATTTCCTCTTTTAGAATGCCTCCTTGACGAAACGTACCACCACCTAACACCGAACTAGCAACTATCATAGCACAACAAATGGCTGCTATGCTACCAAATCTCATTACTCAAATTAACCAAGCTAACAACAATAACAATGCACCTGCTACGTGCAACTTTAAACAGTTTAACTCGGCTAAACCACTCAAGTTTAGTGGTTCTGAAGGAGCAACTGGGCTCCTACAATGGTTTGAGAGTCTTGAGAGTACTTTTCGCCATACTCAGTGTGATAATCGTAAAGTCGAGTTTGCTTCAAGTGTATTTCATAAGAGGGCACTGAACGGAGTGGTGACAGATAGAGGTGCTGATGTTGCGATGGGTCAGACATGGGAGGAACTTAGAACTCTAATGATGAAAGAGTTCTGCCCCCGTCATGAAAAGAGGGCGCTCGAGAATGAGTTCCACGACCTAAAGCAGGACAGTGGTGAGCACCGTGCGTATACTAATCGGTATGAGGAGTTGAGCCTATTATGTCCTGAGATGGTGACGCCTTTGGATAAGGCGATTGAAAAGTACATAGATGGTCTGCCAGATCCTGTCCAGGACATCATCACTGGTAGTAACCCTACATCTATCGTCAAGCCATTGAGTTGGCTACAACCCTTACTGAATCGGAAGTCAAAAAGGGTAAGCTTCACCGAAAGGGTGACAAGAAACCGTCTGTTAAGTCTGAGAAGCAAAAAGGTAACAAAGCTGAAACCTCCAAGAAGTCAAGGAAGCGCAAGGCTTCTAAAAACTTCGCTCTCACTACACAACCTAACCAAGCTGCCCCCAATCAGTCTGCTCAGCCACCGGCCAAGAAACAATATGTTGGCAATACACCTCTGTGCAACAAATGTAACAGTCACCATCAACCACATTTATAGTGCCGCGTTTGAACTAACTGTGGGAAATCTGGTCATCTTGCCAACATTTGTCGTTTTGCTCCTACCCAGAATCAAATAGCCCAAAACCCTGCTCAGCAGCCTGCACGACCTCACTATCCACCTGGGTCTTGCTACAATTGTGGGGATCTCACCCACTACAGAAATAACTGCCCGAAGTTGTCAAACGCAAACCCAGCTCGTGGACGAGCATTTAACATCAATGCTAACGAGGCTCGGGCTGACAATGAAGTGGTGAACAGTACATTCTTTGTTAACGACCATCCTGCTTCAATTCTTTTCGATTCGGGTGCTGATAAGAGTTTTGTATCTCTAGCTTTTGAATCTTTGCTTTCGATGCATAGAACCAAACTAGGAAAGCCCTTGACAGTCGAAATAGCTAGTGGTGAACCCCTTGTTCTTGATTCTGTCATCCGTGATTGCCAATTGAACCTTAATAACCATCTTTTTGCCATTGACCTCACGCCAATGCAACTCGGGAGCTTTGATATTATAGTAGGAATGGATTGGATGGCCAAGCACCATGCGGAGGTGATTTGTTTTGACAAGATTGTTCGTATACCTCTTCCGTCTGGTGAAATCCTAGAGGTTCGAGGAGAAAAGCCCGTCAGTATCCTTAAACTCATGACATGTACCCAAGCCCATAAATACCTACGAAAGAACTATGTTGCTTTCTTGGCACATATCGTAGAGGAGAAAGACAAAGGCAAAACTATTCAAGATATTCCCGTGGTTCGAGATTATCCCGAGGTATTCCCTGAAGATCTACCTGGTTTACCCCCAGCACGACAAGTCGAGTTTTGTATAGATCTTGTACCTTGTGCCAACCCTATAGCCAAATCCCCATACCGACTTGCACCGTCTGAGATGTAAGAGTTATCTAAACAGCTTCAGGAGTTGTCTGACAAAGGATTCATTTGTCCAAGCTTTTCACCTTGGGGCGCTCCAGTCCTATTTGTGAAAAAGAAAGATGGATCCTTCCGTATGTGTATCGATTACCGGGAGCTCAACAAACTCACAATCAAGAATCGATATCCCCTACCTCGTATTGATGATCTCTTTGACCAGCTTCAAGGTGCTACTTGCTTCTCAAAGATTGATCTACATTCTGGGTATCATCAGCTTCGTGTTCTAGAAGAAGATATTCCCAAAACTGCTTTCTGCACTCGATACGGTCATTATGAGTTCACCGTTATACCTTTTGGTCTCACAAATGCTCCTGCTGTTTTCATGGACTTGATGAATAGGGTTTGTAAGCCTTATTTGGACAAGTTCATCATTATCTTCGTTGGTGACATTTTGATCTATTCAAAGTCTTGAGCCGATCTCGAGCAACATCTCCGTTTAACGATGGAACTCCTAAAGAAAGAACAACTCTATGCCAAGTTCTCCAAGTGTGAATTTTGTCTTAAGGAAGTTCAGTTCTTGGGTCATATTGTCAACGAACAAGGTATTCATGTGGATCCCGCCAAAATCAGTGCGATTAAGGAATGGGATACGCCAACTACTCCTACCGAAGTTCGTTCATTTCTTGGTCTCGCGGGTTATTACCGTCGCTTTATCACAGACTTCTCAAAGATTGCGGCTCTCCTCACTGCTTTGACTCACAAGAATAAACCTTTTGAGTGGGGACCCAAAAAGAAGAAGCTTTTCAGACCTTGAAACAAAAGCTCTGTAATGCTCCTATTTTATCCTTACCTGAAGGTAACGACAACTTTGTCGTGTATTGTGATGCATCGAACTTAGGCCTTGGCTGTGTTCTCATGCATAGGAACAAAGTTATAGCCTATGCATCAAGACAATTGAAGATTCACGAAAAGAACTACACCACTCATGATCTTGAGTTGGGTGCTGTTGTTTTCACTCTGAAAAGTTGGAGACATTATCCATACGGTACAAAATGTGTGGTTTTCACGGACCACAAAAGTCTCCAGCACATTCTCAATCAGAAAGAACTAAACATGAGACAGCGACGATGGGTCGACCTTCTGAACGACTATGACTGTGAGATTCGCTACCATCCTTGTAAGGCGAATGTCATAGCCGATGCTCTTAGTCATAAAGAACGAGTCAAGCTACATTGTGTTCAAGTTCGATCTGATATTCAAAACCGTATTTTCCAAGCTCAACGAACTTGTGTTACACAAGGCATGATGGGTGAAGAATTACCACATCATCTTAAGCTTCAACTTGAAACGAAAGACAATGGGTTATCCTATTATCTGAACCATTTGTGGGTTCCAAGTCAAGACAATCTCTGCACCTTGATAATGGATGAAGCTCATAAGTCTCGTTATTCAATTCATCCAGGTGCAGAGAAAATGTATAAGGATCTTCGTACCCAGTATTGGTGGCCGGGTATGAAGAAAGACTTTGCCTTGTACGTATCTAAATGTCTTACTTGTCTCAAAGTTAAGGCAGAACATCAATGTCCATCTGGTTTGCTAGAACAACCAGAAATTCCGATTTGGAAATGAGAAAGCATTGCAATGGCTCTCATTACCAAATACCGCGTACATCTAGGGGTCATGATGCCATTTGGGTAATCGTTGATTGTCTAACCAAGTCAGCACACTTTATAGCAATCTGTGAGGATTTCCCTGCTGACAAACTTGCTAAAATCTATAAGGATGAAATTGTATCTCGTCATGGTGTTCCTTTGGACATCATATCTGATCGTGATGCTCGATTCTCATCTCATTTTTGGAGGACCATGCAATCTGCCATGGGAACCAAACTTAACCTGAGCACTGCTTATCATCCTCAAATGGATGGATAATCCGAAAGAACAATCCAGACACTAGAGGATATGCTTAGAGCATGTGTGATCGACTTTGGTGGTAGTTGGGATTCGCATCTACCTTTGATCGAATTCTCCTACAACAACAATTATCACACCAGCATTAACATGGCTCCTTTCGAAGCTCTTTATGGTCAAAATGTCGTTCCTTGTCTGTTGGAATGAAATCGGTGAATTTCAATTCACTGGACCATTCAAGACACAACAGACAAAGTCAAAACAATTCGCGATAATCTCTTGACAGCTAGAATCCGTCAAAAGAGTTACGCGGACAAACGACGCAAGCTCTTGGAATTCCAAGTCGGTGATCATGTCCTACTCAAGGTATCCCCTTGGAAAGGCGTGGTTAGATTTGGAAAGAAAGGAAAACTTGTACCTAGATATGTTGGACCATTCAAGATCATTGAGAAAATCGGAAAGGTGGCCTACAAACTTGAGCTACCTCCTGAACTTGGAAATGTTCATCCAACATTCCATGTGTCCAATTTAAAAAAGTGTTTAGCTAATGAAAACCTCCACATCCCTCTTGATGAAATTCGTGTTGATGACACGTTACACTTTGTCGAGAAACTTGTGGAAATTTTGGATCGTGAAGTAAAAAAGCTTACGTGCAGGCGTTATACCGATTGTTAAAGTTTGCTGGGAGTCCAAACATGGACTAGATGAAGGCGAAATATCCACATCTATTCTCCAAGTTTCCTCTCATTAAATTTCGGGACGAAATTTCCTAAAGTAGGGAGACTGTGACATCTGTGTATTTTAATCATTGTACTATTCCGATTGATTTTTTAATTCTATAACATTGTGTTTTGTTCCAAGATTTGTGTATTTATCTATGGTATTTCATATTTTCAATCCTTGTTCAATTCTGATCTTTCGAATCACTTCTGGAAGTGAAATAGCAAACCGTTACGCAAACGTAATCTGTTTAACGCGACGTACACTCCGGAACAATAGCATAAGCTAAACATACCCTAAATACCCTTTAAATAACTTAGAAATAAGTTTTGAAGGCTTCGGTATGGCAAAAACATGCTTATGCAACTTCAGGGGCTATTTTGCAAATTATGCGAAACTATGCCAAATCGTGTATTTCCTAATCCGAAACATATACGCACAACCAAAAATTTTTGTAATCATTAAAATATAGCATTTTAATGATTGCAATGCAAAAAATATCATTCGTTACGCGTTTACGGTCATTTGCGCGTTCGTTACGATTTTCGTCGTAATTAACCAAAAACCGCAACCGTACGACTAATCGAACCGACATCCGAAAATTTTCCTAGCATTTTTCAAGTTTCCTATGCTTTATCTTCCTTATAAAGCTTAAAAATGGGGTTAACTGGTGTTAAAAGTGCCAAAACGCGTCGAAAAAGAAGTTTTTAGGCTGCTGGGACTAAAACTGCCAATTCTGAAACTTTGCATTCCCAGTCGCCACGCGAGAGAAGTCACCTAGACCTCCCGCAATGCACGGGGGATGCCCTGTGGCAACAGCTACCTAGCAGCTTCTTGTTCATTTGACTTGACACCTATAACTCGTTTTTGCCACACTTCTTCTGGTTGCAACACCTCACCAAACACTTGTAATGATCCTACAACATCTCCTAACACTTGGAATGATCTTGTGGCTTCAAGAAATCTATAAATACCCCATTGTTGCAACCAAATTCCTTGCTCATTTCCATCTTTCTTCTCTCTAAACTCTAAGTGGAGTAGCTACCTTAATAGGAGGCCTCCCATCTGAGTTTTCTAAGTCTTTTCTTCATCCTTGGCTGCCTTGAGCACAAGTAAGTGTTCTAACTTAGCCTTATTCACTCATTTTAGCTATTTCAAGCGTTTGACTTTCAGCTTTGACCATTTATTTGGTCAAAGCAAAGTCCAATTGGACTTTGCAACGTGATCGTAATCACGATGGTTATGATCCTTAGCGGTTGTGCCTACTGATTTCCACGTTTACTAGTCAACTGACGAGTCAAAGTTTCGGTTAATGATGCGCAAAATGCGCATTATGTAACGTAACTATTTTCGGGTATCAAAACATTTTGTTTTGATACCAATTCAGTTTTATAAACTTAGTTAGACATGTTAAACATATCTAACTCGTCACTTTTAGTTTAGTGCTTGTTTAGGATCGTAAGTCGAGCGGTCTTGACCATCGCTTTGATTTTTGAATCCGAACCGTTTGGTCGATCTTAGGATCCGACCAAACTCATAGTAGTGACCATAGTTATATAGGGAATAACCCTCTGAGGTTATACCTTATGGTCACGTTGTTTGGTTAGTATTATGATTGGTCGTTATTTTACCCTTTATAAATGACCAAAATGCCCTTTTTGCACCTAAATTCATTTTAAACATATGTGGCTAAAGTTTTTACATATAAACTGATATTACAACATTATTAAACATGTTTGGGCATTTAAGATTTATCATAAGACTAGTTTGACCATCCGAACACATATTTACGTAAATGATCCATTAAAGTAGCGTAAATTACCTTAACGAGTCATAACATATCAAAAGCACTTAGGAATCTTTCCAAATCAGAATGTTAACTTTATTAAACCATTTCATATAAGTTCCAACACTCATTAAGTTTATAAGGATTCATTCTATCCGAATCTTCCGATTAAGGTCCCGATATTTACATAGTTATCCGATATTAGGACTCGCTTGATTTCCGGACTCTTGAGCTTTGTATATCCATTTGAACAAGGATACTTTTGTAACCCCATGTGAGTACATAGTCCCCCTCTTTTAAGTTTTTCAAAAGTTTTGGGGTGATACACATGTGCCTACTTATTACTTTATTGATTTCATGCTTTTATGACATATACTTGCTATTTTCATCTAGTATACATATAGTACATGATTTCAATTATGTTTTGCTATGTATGTTGACTTGAGCATGCTAGCACATTGATTTCAAAGACACCTTTTGCGGCTTATGTTGACTTAGCATATGAGCACATTGATTTACATTACATTTTGCTATGTATGTTGACTGGGCATGCTAGCACATTGATTTCAAAGACACCTTTTGCGGCATATGTTGACTTAGCATATGAGCACATTGATTTACATTACATTTTGCTATGTATGTTAACTGAGCATGCTAGCACATTGATTTTATGGACATTTCTACTTCGTATGTTGACTTAGCATACTTAGTACGTGGTTTAAAGACATTTTTCATGACATTTCTTACATTGACTATAACATTTGGTTTGTTTAACTGGACATAATACATTCATTAACATTGATCACGCCGCCCGGTAGTATGTAATGGTACCATAGGACTTGACAAATCCCATTCCCCGCTTCCTAGGTTTGTTTGGAAGTAGGGAATGACAGAATCCGAATACATTTTTGGTAAACCTTTGACTTGATAAGGGTTTATCCGACAGTCTCCAGGCTTGAATGTATGCGATAAACATAACTACATAAATGTTCATATCAAATAAAGCATTGGTTTTGCAAAACATGACTTTTGATTTAAAACTTCGGTTTATTCAAGACATTGTTTTGTACATGACATTGGTTATACACGACATTATACATATGGCTTGAGTAAAGTCTTCTTACGTGCCATACAAGACATTTGTTATACAAGCATGGTTTATACCTAACATTGTGACATATTACATTGTTTACACATGACATTTGACATTTGTTTGACAAGGCGTTTTTGGTGGTTATTTGATAACTGATTTAAATAACGAGATTTATGTGATATGATAAAAGCTTGGTGGATACGCCTCTGGTACTTCCTATATATATGTGCTTTCATGATATTACATATCGTAGCGTTATTTAAACCATTTCGACAAAGACAAAGACATGACACATTTGGTACAAATAATCATATATTTTTCACAAGACATTGTTTTACAAATGGCATATTTTATACAATTCATTGTCTTCCGGTTAATTATTTAACCATACATCCTTCTTCTATATCATTTGATTTTCACATTGATTTTCATATGATTTTGTAAAAGAAAACATTTTATAAGGTTCATGACTACTTTACATTAAAATATTATTTTAACTTCAAGTCATGAACCCTCATCAACAAAACCTATGTATCTCACAGGCATTCTTATGCTGACGTACCTATTTTTGCATGTGTTTCAGGAGCTAATGCTTAAGGATGATTCATGCGACACTTAGGACGGACTCGGGCTTTAGTGACTTAAAAATTAGCAAGACAAATAAATTTATGTTATGTTTCTGTTAAATTTCAGACAATGTAAACAATTTGAATCAATAATACAAAACTTTAAATTTCCATGGTTGTTGAAACAATACTTCTGTTACGACACTCCCCGATGTTTCCGCTGCAGTTTGTTGTTTTACGCGGTCGGGGTATGACAACGCCGACCGGTAGTAAGTTATGGTACCATAGGACTTGACAAATCTCGTTCCCGCTTCCTAGGTTTGTTTGGAAGTTTGTTTAGGGAATGACAGAATCCGATGAAATGGATAGACCTTTAACTGATAGGGGTCTATTTGACTGTTACAAGGCTTGAATGTGTTTGCCAACTATCTGAATACATGTTTAATAACAAAAGCAATGGTTTATAAATATATCTTTTGATTATTTCAAAGACGTATTTTATTTCAAGACATTTGGTTTATACTTGACTTTTGGTTACACAAGACTTGTTCATATTGACTTTTGTTTACATGACTTGGGTTTGCATTTGCTTTGGTTTAAACAAGACTTTTCAATGATGGTTGGTTTATGGCGAGTGATTTAAATAACGTGACGTATGTAATATAATAAAAGCATGGTGGATATGCCGATGGTACTTCCTATATATAAGTGCTTTTATTATCTTACATATTGTGGCGTTATTTGAATCATTTCAAACAAAATACAAGACTCGACACATTATATAACAAAACATGACATTTTATACAAATTCAAGATTTACTTTTAGTTATCTATTCGACCATGCATTACTACTTTGATATTTTATTGATTTTCATATAATCATTATAAACAAAACTTTTTATGTTTCATGGCTACTTTTGTATTAATTCAAACATTTCCTTAAAATTTTTAAAGCCATGAAACGTCATCACAAAACCTATGTTACTCATAGGCATTTTTATGCTGACGTACTTTATTTTCACATATGTTTCAGGATCAAATGCTTAAGGTTGATTATGCGTCACATAGGACGGACTTTGGGCCTTAGTAGCTTAAAACTTGAAGACAATTTAACTCTTGTTATGTTTTATGTTTAAATTTCTAGACAATAAAACAATTTCCATTAAATAAAACTTAACTTGTCATGCCATAGTTGTTGAAACAATAATTCTGTTACGACACTCCCCGACGTTTCCGCCGCGGTTTGTTGTTTTACGCGGTCAAGGTGTGACAGAAAGATTTGTATCAGAGCCAATGGTTATAGGGAATTAGGTTATTAGTAATACTTTGACCTAGACTATAACTTTTCTTGGACCCTAACACAAGTTATCTTGTGTTTAGATTTTTAAAACAATATCGTCACCTATCCTAAGGTGAACACCAACACATAAACACAATTTCCAAAATGATTTTGAAATTAATCATCCATCGTTAGGTGATTTGTTTTTGGGGTTAAGCCTTTGATGTTTTCAAAATCTCATCAATGTTTGGGTCTTATTAATGTGAACACGTGCAATCTGGAAGGGTGGGTGCCTGTACCCTGAGTTTTCTATCTAAGGCTAGAGTGTTTGTACAAATCCGCATTATCAGACCAGTCACTCTTACCTGGGAACTCTTGGGGTGAGTGTCCACTTATAGGCTGAAGCACGTCTTCGTAATACATTATAAAGACCCATCTACTTTGATTAGTCATTATGTGTCGTTCGTTTGTTTTGGGAAATGAATGAATGACCACCATCCTTATATTGTCGATATTTTATCATCTCATTTTTTTATTATCCAACATTCATCTCACTCGCTTCCTCTCGTGTTTCTCTTTTAGAATGCCTCCTCGACGAGACACAAACGCTAATCCGGACCCAGCCATGGCAGCTATGATAGCTCAGCAGATTGCTGCTGTACTACCTTACCTCGTAACTCAAATGAACCAAGCCAACAATAATGCACCTGCTTCTTGCAACTTTAAACAGTTTAACTCGGCTAACCTGCTCAAGTTTAGTGGTTCTGAGGGAGCATCTGGGCTCCTACAGTAGTTTGAGAGTCTTGAGAATACTTTTCGTCATGCGCATATCTGAATGAGCGCAAGGTCGAGTTTGCATCAAGTGTGTTTGAAAAGAGAGCGCTAACATGATGGAATGGGGTGATGAGAGACGGGGGTGCTGATTATGCTATGGGTCAGACTTGGGAAGAACTCAGGGCCTTAATGATGAAGGAGTTTTGTCCCCGTCACGAAAAGAGGGCACTTGAAAATGAGTTCCATGACCTAAAGCAAAACGGTGGTGAGCATCGTGCGTATACTGACAGGTATGAAGAGTTGAGCTTGTTATGTCCTGAGATGGTGACGCCTTTAGATAAGGCGATTGAGAAATACATAGATGGTCTTCCTGACCCGGTTCAGGATATTGTCACCGGCAGCAACCCCACTACTGTCAGGCAAGCCATTGAGCTCGTTGCAACACTGACCGAATCACAGATCAGAAAGAGTAAGCTCCACCAAAAAGGTGACAAGAAGCCGTCTGACAAGTCTGAGAAACAAAAGGGTAAGAAGGCTGAAGGTTCGAAGAAGTCTAGGAAGCGTAAGGCTTCCAAGAACTTTGCTGTCCCTACTCAACCCAATCCTACCGCTCCTAACCAGCCTGCTCTACCTTCTACGAAGAAGCAGTATACCGGCACTGCACCTTTGTGCAACAAGTGTAATGGTCATCACCACCCTCAGTTACCATGTTGTATTTGTGCAAACTGCGGACGATCTGGCCAACACTTGTCGATGTCCTCCTGGTCGGAACCTAGCCACACAAAACCAAGTTCAGCAGCCAGCAAATCCTGTGCGACCTCACTATCCACCAGGATCTTGCTACAACTGTGGTGATCTTACTCACTACCGTAACAATTGCCCAAGATTGGTGAATGCGAACCAGGCTCGTGGACGAGCTTTCAACATCAATGCAAATGAAGCACGGGCAAACAACGAGGTGGTAAACGGTACGTTCTTAGTTAACAACCATCCTGCTTTTATACTATTTGATTCGGGTGCTGATAGAAGTTTTGTGTCCTTAACATTTGAGTCTTTACTTGTGAAACCAAGAACCAAACTAGGAAAGCCCTTGACAGTAGAAATAGCCAGTGGTGAACCTCTTGTACTTGATTCTGTCATTCCTGGTTGTCAATTGAACCTCAATAGCCATCTTTTTCCTATTAACCTCACACCTGTGCAACTCTGAAGCTTTGACATTATAGTGGGAATGGATTGGTTGACCAAACATCATGCCGAGGTGGTTTGCTTCGATAAGATTGTTCGAGTAGCTCTTCCATCTGGTGAAGTTTTGGAAGTTCGTGGAGAGAAACCGGTTAGTTACCTCAAACTCATGACTTGTACCCAAGCCTGCCCATAAATACCTACGAAAGAATTACGTTACATTCTTGGCCCGTATCGTAGAGGAGAAAGGCAAAGGTAAAACAATTGAGGACATCCCCGTTATTCGGGATTATCCTGAGGTATTTCCCGAGGAGCTACCTGGTTTACCCCCAGCACGTCAGGTTGAGTTTCGTATAGACCTTGTACCTGGTGACAACCCGATAGCTAAAACCCCTTACCGTCTTGCACCATCTGAAATGCAAGAATTATCAAAACAGCTTCAGGCTTTTGACAAAGGATTTATTCGTCCGACTTTTTCACCTTGGGGTGCTCCAGTTCTGTTCGTGAAAAAGAAAGACGGATCCTTTTGTATGTGTATCGATTACCATAAGCTTAACAAACTCACGATAAAAAATCGATATCCCCTACCTTGCATTGATGATCTCTTTGACCAGCTACAAGGTGCGACTTGCTTTTCGAAGATCGATCTTTGTTCTGGGTATCATTAGCTTCGTATACTCGAGGAGTATATTCCCAAGACAACTTTCAGCACTCGTTGCGGTCATTATGAATTCACTGTCATGCCCTTTGGTTTGAGAAATGCTCCTGCTGTTTTCATGGACTTGATGAATAGGGTTTATAAGCCTTATTTGGACAAGTTTATCATTGTTTTTATTGATGACATCTTGATTTATTCCAAGACTCAAGCCGAACACGAACAACATCTTCGATTAACAATGGAACTTCTCAAGAAAGACCAACTTTACGCCAAGTTCTCCAAGTATGAATTTTGGCTTTAGGAAGTTCAGTTTTTGGGTCACATTGTTAACGAACAAGGTATTCACATAGATCCCGCCAAGATCAGTGCAATCAGGGATTGGAGTACACCTACTACTCCTACCGAAGTTCGTTCATTTTTGGGTCTCGCGGGTTATTACCGCCGCTTCATTGCAAATTTCTCCAAAGTTGCGGTTCCCCTCACTGCTTTAACTCAAAAGAGTAAACCTTTTGAGTGGGTACCCAATCAGGAAGAAGCCTTCCAAACTTTGAAGAAAAAGCTTTGTGACGCTCCTATTCTATCTTTACCCGTGGGTAACGACGACTTTGTAGTATACTGTGATGCATCAAACTTAGGCCTCAGTTGTGTTCTAATGCAAAGAGACAAGGTTATAGCCTATGCATCGAGACAATTAAAGGTTCATGAAAAGAACTACACCGCTCATGATCTTGAATTGGGTGCGGTGGTGTTCGCTCTTAAGATTTGGAGACATTACCTTTACAGTACAAAATGCGTGGTTTTTACGGACCACAAAAGTCTCCAGCATATCTTCAATCAGAAAGAACTTAACATGAGACAACGACTACGAAATTCGCTACCATCCTGGCATGGCGAATGTTGTAGCTGATGCTCTTAGTCGTAATGAACGTGTCAATCTACATTGTATCCAAGTTCAAGCTGACATCCAAACACGTATTCTTAAAGCTCAACGTGCTTGTGTTACGCAAGGCATGATGGGTAATGAATTACCTCATCATCTTGAGCTTCAACTCGAATCTAAAGACAATGGGATGCTTTACCGTCTGAACCGTTTATGGGTTCCAAGTCTAGACAATCTCCGCACTTTGATTATGAACGAGGCTCATAAATCTCGTTATTCGATCCATCCTGGTGCGGACAAGATGTACAAGGATCTCCGTACCCAGTACTGGTGGCCGGGTATGAAGAAAGACATAGCTCTATTCGTTTCTAAATGCCTTACTTGTCTTAAGGTAAAAGCAGAACATCAGTGTCCTTCTGGTTTGCTTGAACAACAAGAGATTCTGGTTTGGAAATGGGAAAGCATTGCAATGGATCTCATTACTAAACTACCGTGTACACCTAGAGGACATGATGCCATTTGGGTAGTCGTTAATCGACTAACAAAGTCAGCACATTTTATAGCAATTCGTGAGGATCTCTCTGCTGACAAACTTGCTAAGATTTATGTGGATGAAATAGTATCTCGTCATGGTGTTCCTTTGGATATCATATCTAATCGCGATGCTCGATTTTCATCTCATTTTTGGAGAACCATGCAGTCTGCCATGGGATCCAAGCTAAATTTGAGCACTGGTTATCACCCCAAACGTATGGGCAATCTAAAAGAACAATCCAAACATTGGAGGATATGCTTAGAGCCTGCGTGATTGACTTTGGTGGTAGTTAGGATTCGCATCTACCATTGATCGAATTCTCCTACAACAACAGTTATCACTCCAGCATCGACATGGCACCTTTCGAAGCTCTTTATGGTCGAAAATGTCGTTCACCTGTCTGTTGGAATGAGGTTGGTGAATCTCATTTCACGGGACCTGAACTCATTCTTGATACAACGGATAAAATCAAGAAAATTCGCGAAAACCTTTTGACTGCCAGGAGCCGTCAAAAGAGTTATGCGGACAAACGACGCAAACCCCTGGAATTCCAAGTCGGTGATCGTGTACTCCTTAAGGCATCCCCTTGGATAGGCGTGATTAGATTCGGAAAGAAAGAAAACTTGCGCCGCGATATGTTGGACCGTTTAAGATCATCGAGAGAATTGGAAAAGTTGCCTACAAACTTGAGCTACCTCCTAAGGTTGGAAATGTTCATTAAACCTTCCACGTATCCAATTTGAAAAAGTGTTTGGCTGATGAAAACCTCCACATCCCTCTTGATAAAATTCGTGTTGATGACACGATGCATTTTGTCGAGAAACCAGTGGAAATATTAGATCGTGAAGTCAATAAGCTAAAGCGCAGACGTATACCGATAGTTAAAGTTCGTTGGGAATCCAAACGTGGCCCAGAATTTACTTGGGAACGAGAGGATCAAATGAAGGCGAAATACCCGTATCTTTTCTCACCAGTTTCCTCAAGTTAAATTTCAGGACGAAATTTCCTGAAGTAGGGGAGACTGTGACATCTGTGCTTTCCAACCTTTGTACATTATCCATCAATGTTATGTTTAATGAAACTTTGTGTTACATTTATGAGTTTTATATATTTATTTATAACATTTGTGCATTTTCAATATTGATTCAATTTTGACTTATTAGACCTCTTCTGAAAGTGTAATCGCAAAACGTAATCAGTTAAAACGTAACGTATAGTCTGGAATAGTGACATAAGCTAAACATACCCTAAATATCCTGTACATAACTTATAAATAAGTTTTGAAGGGTTTAGTATGTCAAAAACAAGCTTATTCGATCATAGAGACTGTTTACGACAAACTACGAAAGTCTGCTGATTTTCAGAGCAACGCACACTCCGGAACAATAATATAAGTTAAACATACCTCAAATACCCTTTACATGACTTAGAAATTAGTTTTGAGGGCTTTGGTATGGCAAAATCATGCTTTTGCAAACTTTAGGGGCTATTTTTCAAATTCTACGAAACTATGCCAATTCTCATATTTCTTAATCTAAACATGTACGCACATCCCAAATATTTTTGTAAGCCACTTCTCTCATTGCCTTGCCACTTGTTGGCTTTGTAGATGCGATGCAATCTTTTGTAGATCTTCCATATCTTGATGAAATCTTTTGTAGATCTTGCATATCTCGATAGAATCTTTAGTAGAACTTCCATATCTTGATGCAATCTTTTGTGATCTTCCAAAATCGATGCAATATTTTGTAGATCTTCCATATCTTTATGAAATCTTCTGTGATCTTCCATATCTCGAGCAAATCTTTTGTGATCTTCCAAATCACGATTGAATCTTTTGTAGATCTTCCAGATCTTTATGAAATCTTCCATATCTCGATGCAAATCTTTTGTGATCTTCCAAATCATGATGCAATCTTTTATGATCTTCCAAATCACGATGCAATCTTTTGTAGATCTTCCACATCTTTATGAAATCTTTTATGATCTTCCATATCTCGATGCAAATCTTTTGTGATCTTCCAAATCACGATGCAATCTTTTGTAGATCTTCCATATCTTGATGAAATTTTTTGTGATATTCCAAATCACGATGCAATCTTTTATAGATCTTCCATATCTTGATGAAATCTTTGGTAAGATCTTGCATATCTCAATGGAATCTTTTGTAGATCTTCCATATCTTGATGCAATCTTTTGTGATCTTCCAAATCATGATGCAATCTTTTGTGATCTTCCAAATCACGACTCAATCTTTGTAGATCTTCCATATCTTTATGGAATCTTTTGTGATCTTCCATATCTCGATGCAAATCTGTTGAGATCTTCCAAATCATGATGCAATCTTTTGTAGATCTTGCATACCTTGATGGAATATTTTGTAGATCTTCCATATCTTGATGCAATCTCATTTTATCTTCCATATCCTATAAATCCAACATAATCTTCTCATTCCAAGGAGAGATCACTTCACTTCTCTCTCTCTCTTGAAACTCTCGGCCGAACACCCCCTCCTGCCTTCCATTTTCGTTTTTCAACCTTATCTTCAAGATTCAAGTCCCTTCCAAGGTGTTTCCAAGCACTTTTGAAGATCCTAAGGTGATTTGAAACCAAGCTCCAAATCATCATACTTTGTCAAAAAAAAAACCCACCAAAATCTTGAAGGACAAATAAACAGTTTGAGGGATTTCGTTAGCACATAAAAACGCACCCAAAGGTGAGTACATAGTCCCCTATTTTACGTTTTCAAATGTTTTTGGGTGAAACATATTGTGCCTATGATTACTCTCACGTTTTTCATGACTTTATACATGCTTTAATTACATAGTACATATACTACATGACTTTCATTGCATTGATTTACATAGTAAACGTAATGTAAATCAGTGTGCTCATATGCTAAGTCAACATATGCCGCAAAAGTTTCTTTGAAATCAATGTGACATTTACTTGCTATGTATGTTGACTGAGCATACTAGTACATTGGTTTTCAAAGACATTTACTTGCTATGTATGTTGACTGAGCATACTAGTACATTGGTTTTCAAAGACATTTACTTGTTATCTATGTTGACTGAGCATACTAGTACATTGGTTTTCAAAGACATTTACTTGCTATGTATGTTGACTGAGCATACTAGTACATTGGTTTTCAAAGACATTTACTTGTTATGTATGTTGACTGAGCATACTAGTACATTGGTTTTCAAAAACATTTTTGCTACATTGTTTATGACATTTTGGTGCGTTGGAGATTGACTTAATACATTCATTAACGTTGATCACGCCGACCGGTAGTAAGTTATGGTACAATAGGACTTGACAAATCCCGTTCCCGCTTCCTAGGGTTTGTTTGGAAGTTTGTTTAGGGAATGACAGAATCCGATGAAATGGATAGACCTTTGACTGATAGGGGCCTATTTGACGTTTACAAGGCTTGAATGTGTTTGCCAACAATCTGAATACATGTTTAACAATAAAAGCAATGGTTTATAAAATATATCTTTTGATTATTTCAAAGATGTATTTTGTTTCAAGACATTTGGTTTATACTTGACTTTTGGTTACACAAGACTTGTTCATATATGACTTTTGTTTACATGACTTGGGTTTGCATTTGCTTTGGTTTAAACAAAACTTTTCGATGATGGTTGGTTTATGGCGAGTGATTTAAATAACGTGACGTTTGTAATATAATAAAAGCATGGTGGATACGCCGATGGTACTTCCTATATATAAGTGCTTTTATTATCTTACATATTGTGGCGTTATTTGAATCATTTCAAACAAAATACAAGACTCGACACATTATATAACAAAACATGACATTTTATACAAATTCAAGATTTACTTTTAGTTATCTATTCGACCATGCATTACTACTTTAATATTGTATTGATTTTCATATAATCATTATAAACAAAACTTTTTATGTTTCATGGCTAATTTTGTATTAATTCAAACATTTCCTTAAAATCTTTAAAGCCATGAAACGTCATCACAAAACCTATGTTACTCACAGGCATTTTTATGCTAACGTACTTTATTTTCACATATGTTTCAGGAGCAAATGCTTAAGGTTGATCATGCGTCACATAGGATGGACTTTGGGCCTTAGTAGCTTAAAACTTGAAGACAATTTAACTCGTGTTATGTTTTATGTTTAAATTTCCAGACAATATAAACAATTTCCATTAAATAAAACTTAACTTGTCATGCCATAGTTGTTGAAACAATAATTCTATTACGACACTCCCCGACGTTTCCGCCGCGGTTTGGTGTTTTACGCGGTCGAGGTGTGATAATATGTCTTCGTCAACACCCCATCATACCACAACACACCCTCATACCATACTCCTCAACCAGAACTACCTCCGCCTGAGGAGATACCAATGCAACAGGTGGAGCAACCTCAACCACCACTGTACCCCAACCACCAAGTAGACGCGGAGCGCGCATGTCAGTGCGTCTAGGACCAAGAATAGGGTCACTCTCACCTAACCCTTACCCTACTATCCCAGAGTACCCACAAATGGGTGGACCCTCTCACACCTCACCATTTATGGAACACCTTCCACAACCTGTAGTTGAACCTTTGCCTCAACCACTACAATCCACTGTTAGGCCTTCGACCCAACTACCACCATTGCCTCAGGGTTTTGAAAACCCAATTCCTACTTATCCAGATCCGTCTGGATACCATCACATTGACACCTCCAACTGGCCCAATTACATTCATGATGCACCTTCCAATGATCCATACTCGGAGGCAGCTGCGTTTAACGCTCTTTATCCTAACCCTTATCAGCTCCAACCTCACCAAGATAGTGGATATCCTTATCATGGGTACCGTCCTTCTGGTGCACCCCCACCTTATGTATACCAACATCTGGCTGCACTGCAGCCGCAACCTCCACCCCAACCTCAACCACAGCCGCAACAACCACCAGTACTGGAGGTTGTGAACGAAGGATTAAAAAGGATGGAAGAACTACAAAAGCAGACGGCCAAATCCGGAAAGAAGACAAGCAAGCTGTTAAAAGGGCTTATAAGAACGATTAAGGGAAAGAAGGATTAAAATCTTCAACTTTATCATTATGTAATTTCGTTTTATTTAATGTAGTCCCATTTTTAATGTAGTCCCTGCATGGACATTTTTATTCCCTGCGAGGACAATTTTTTTCGTATTTAAAAGTCCTATTTATGGACACTATTGTATCGCACTTTTATCATTAATGGAATTTTATTTTATGTGTTCCTTTACACCAGTTGTTCAAACGATCGTCTTGATTTTAATTCGAAGTTTATGATCCGCTATATATTTCCAAAAGATCCTCTTGATGGTTTACACCCGCCAAGTGATTAGGTCACATGAATTGGCAAAACGGTAGTTATCTGGTCTTCTACCATGATAGTTAATGTTGAGATTTCCCTTCTATCTAGGGGTGGTGAACTACGTTCTAAGCCTCCTAGTCTGCCTGATCTGGACTAGTTATTTAAACCATTTCAAGAACTTTATTCTAAAAGTTAATATACTCAAGATATTGACCATGTCATGGGTTGGACAAGTTCGCCCGAACTTGTCATAGCTAGGACAAGTCGCCCGAACTTGTCATAGCTAGGACAAGTCGCCCGAACTTGTCATAGCTAGGACAAGTCGCCCGAACTTGTCATAGCTAGGACAAGTCACCTGAACTTGTCCATGACATAGTTCAAGCGAACTTGTAAACCTATATATATGTGTCTTGTGATTTCATTTGTTATATTTAGAGATTTTGTGTACTAGACGCTGAAGTTCTATCCAAGTGTTTTCAGGATCTCTAACGTCTTCTAATAAATGAAACAGTGATTAAACAGTAACAAACTTGTATCCAGTGTCGCCTATGCTAACAGATTCCACACGTTTACCTTAGGTTTGCCAAATTAGTGCCTGAACGATCCGTACAACGGACCTACAATTGGTATCAGAGCAGGATTGGACTAATTTGAAGACAATGGACATAGAACATCTCATCTTCTACTCATTTCTTTCTTTTTAAACTTTTCTTGGACATTACACGGACAAAATGGACTGATTTTCAAGTATAATACGTAAAATCTATAATAGTAAAACCCTTGAGAAGATCAGAGCTAAAAACGATCAAAATCATGTCGAAATTTACAAAAATCAAGTTTTGGAAACTCATTTTGACCGAACTTACTGAACAAGTTCGCTCGAACTTGTCCAAAACTGAACAAGTTCGCCTGAACTTGTCTAGAATTATACAAGTTCGCCCGAACTTGTCCAAAACTGAACAAGTTCGCCCGAACTTGTCTAGAATTATACAAGTTCGCCCGAACTTGTCCAAAAGTGAACAAGTTCACCCGAACTTGTCCAAAAGTGAACAACTTCGTGCGAAGTTGTCCGTTACAAGTTTGCCCGAAGTTAAGGTGAGGTTCTAAAAAAAGGCATGAAAATTCAGAAAAACGTCTCGGACATTATATATCGTTAGATTCGTATCGTTTATATTGATATATCGTTAGAAAAGCTATAATCGGGTAAAAACAATTTTCGAAAAAATTTTAAACGTGTTTAGTGTACCGATACATTTATATTGTCGATTAAAAAGTCAAATTTTGCATAAAGCTTTTGAAAACCAAAATTTTTGTCAGAAATGGAAGATATTGAGCTAGAAAGAATAAATGATTGGTTTGATGGTTTTTCGTACTTGAGGAATGAAAATGAGAGAAAAAATATTTGGATTAAGAGATTTGAACATTTTTTGTGTAAAAAGGATGAATCGTTAAATCAGTTGAAAAAACGGTAGGATATATTACTTGACAATTTAAAAGAGTACTAGATAAGAATGTCAAGTGCTAAACAGATATCAAAATTTGAAGAAGCGTTACCTTCATAGTGTGATGAATTTTTGATTGAATTGAAAAAGGATTCTAGATATGCAAAGTTTTATCTAAATGAGTTTTTCATTGAGCTTCAAAACCACGATAGAGAAATTACAAATAAGAAGAAAGCTTTGGTTAAAAAGATAGAAGAAAGTTAGATAAAATAAGTTTGGATGTGGTTCTTGAAATAAGTAGAAGAATCGATATATGTCTTGGAACAAAATATGTTATGAAATATGATATTAAGAGGGGTTGTTATATAGATGAAAATATGAATCATCCTGTTGAGTTTACCAAAAAATTTTCTACAGGTACATTCAAGACAGATTCAACTCCAAAAAATGAAGAATCTAAAGAAAAAATTGTTGACAATACTCACCAAGAAAAATGTAAAGAAGAGGAGTCAACTGAGTTGTCATAAAACGGTGAAGTCAAAGAATCAAGTGCATCAACAAATGAAACTTCAAGTTCTGAACCTGTGTGCTCAAATTGTGAAAAATTCAGATCTGATAATGTCACTTATGAGAGGTGTGGAAAGTTTGACATTACAAAAACAACAATTTTATAAAATTAGAAAATGATTTGGAAAATCAAATAAAAATTTTAGAAAATGAAAAATCTGTTTTAAGTAAAAATGATTTTGAAAAACAAATTATAATAACTCGCATCTTGAAAAAATCAGGAAACTTGAACAAGATGTTGAGAATGCTAAAAATAAAGCTGTCGATTTAGAAAAGAAGTTGAAAGGTTTTGTGACCTCGTCATTGATTATAGAACATATAAGTCCAAAACCGATCAATGAGAATAAAAAGAAAATTCCAATAAGTGACAATGTCGCAAATTATGACAATGTCATGATTGAGGATTGTGATAATGATACCGATGATGAAAGTGTTAAAAAAGATAAAAATGAAATATTTTTAAAACTAAAAGAAAATTTTCAAGAAACTGTTCTACAATCTACTGAAAAAGGTGAATGCTCAACGCAAAAATCTTCTAAGCAGAATGGAGAACGAAAACAAAAGGAAAAAACAAAGTTTTAAAAATTCTAAAAATTTTCAAAAGAAACATAAAAGTTTATCGGTACGATCATCCAATCATTATAAAAATTCACAAAAATTTGAAAATAAGTGGTGCAGGACAGACCGCAGTGCTTCAACGTCAAATCATGTTTATAGAAGAAATAGGAAAGAGGGTTACCACACATCAAATCAATGTTACGATTTGAGTGTATGGTTTGATAGAAAAGATCGATATGATAACAGGTTTTGTCACAAATGTGGGATAAAGGGACACATTGCTAGAAAATGTTTACAAATTAATCCTAAATCTGTTCATATTGATAAGAAAAATTCTAAAGATTTGAAAATACCAACTCAGGTTTTGAAACAATGTATAGAAACTACAAACAATGTGAAACCAGTTATTACTAAGTTTTCAAATTTTGAAACTAGTGAATCCTTGAATAGTAATGAACAAAAAGTTTCTACATTGTATTTCAAGAAAACTTTTCAGAAAAATCAAACATGGTTGGTAAAAGAAAAAGAAGTTACACAATCAGTGAAAATTGAAAGTTTAGAGGAGTTTCCGAAACTTGAGAAAGTCCTAAACAAACATGATTGTGTAAAGAAAATCAAAATTAAGACTAAAGAACAACGCCTAAGACTGAAAAGGCTTGGGGGTCATTATTCAACTAATTGTTTGAATTTTTGTGCAGGAACTTTCGAGGAAAAAGCAAATTACTGAGAATTGAGTTTTGTAGCACACAATAAAGACAATGGGCTGGGTTATCAAGTGTTACAAAGGCCATTTATACAAAGGATTTGAAATTCTAATAACATTTACTTGAGAATTTTACAAATTTTTAGAGAAAATTTGAAAAATTTCACAGTACCCTCACTGTTGAACAGACAAAAATCATGGAGGAAAATGTTTTATAAATACAAACAGTGTCAAGGTTTTTGTCATCATGAGGGGGAGAGTGGTTAAAAAGAAAAATTGTGAAGCAGTAATGGATGGAGAATTGAAGTGATTCTCATCGGTTGGTCAATATTTTTCAATAAATAAAAAATTCCAAAAATATGTTTTTAAATTTTAGGTGGATAAAAAATTTTCAGAAAATCCAAAAACATATAAATACGAAAAGTACAAAACATTGAAAAAGGCAAAAAGAGTTTTGTGGATAAAAGGAAATGATACTACATCATTGGACTATCACAGTATGCTAAGGATTTGTAAAGTTTAAAAAGTTTAAACAAGTGTTACTATGGATGTGTCGATAGGCTTTACACGTTAAGTAGATTGTCTCCGGGATATAAACTAAATTTTACAACTGCTTAAACTTGTGGATTAACATCTCTCGGAAATATGGACTTAGTACTCCAAAATTTCGTTTGAGAGATTGCCTGATTCGGAGATACGAGGTCTTTATAGATGATTGATATCTGGGTTATTATACAAGTTCTTCTGATTTTGCGGAAGCAATGGCCTAGAACTTCTATAATGCTTTTGCTAAAAACCCCTAAACTGCAGCAAAATTGAAAGAATCGAAAGATCTAATCAAATGCAGTCAAAAGATTCCATTTTTGGAACACACTTTAAAGTCGAGCCTTCATCTCTTTTTCGATACGGTGGTATTAACCTGAGCTCTCAAGGCTTCGCATAACCCAGATACAAATATCAATTACGCTATATTCAACTATAAGATGAAATCTAGGGAATCTTGATACGGGAGTATATTCTGATATGGGAACCATAGTTAAGTCAAGTTTATTAATTATACCTAACATATCTTGGAACAATTGAGAAATGTGTTGAAGTTTAAGAGGACAAATATATCGAACAATCTAGGTAAATTTGTTTAAAACTTAGTGTCATGAAGAGGTCAATGGTACTTGTGATTTGTTTCAAAAACTGATATGATCCTTTAACACAAACTCAACAAAAATATGTTTGTAAATATGTTTCTACATAGTTAGAGTATGATATTCATTACATAAAAACAAAAAGATTATATTATCTTTTAGTTTCCACCACTGATGATGAAAAACTGATTTTGAAAGTCTAGAGTTGCTGAACAAAATCTAAAAACTTTTGAGATTGACCTGAAAATTTTAAAGTTATTCATTTGAAACTTACATTTGAATAAATACGTCAGTTTAGTGTCAAAATGTTTAATCAAGCTCATTAAGTTGAACTTGATAAATAAATTAGATATTCAAGGTCATTAATTTGGACTTGAATAACTGAGAGGGTTTAAAAAACTGATAAAAAGATTAAAATTTGAAGTATCATGTTTAGAGATTTCAAAGTTCGAATCTGAAATGTATTTGTCAGTTTGAGGAACTTTGAAACAGATAATAGATTTTAAAGGGGAGCTGGATAAAACACGTTGATTGAGAATAACAGAAAGCTCAAAGTAAGGGGAGCATAGTGATTAAAGTTTTATCAAGACAAGCTTAAGAAAAGAGAAAAGGATTGTAGAAGATATGAAGATCAAGGAAGTTAAAGTTATTCAAGAAATAAAGATCAAGAATATATTATAGATTCTGGAACTTAATTGAAGAATGATGACTACGGCAATATCCAAAGGGGAGTCTGTTGATGCATATGTCTGTTGTCTACGTCATCGTATAATATAGAGTCTGTATTTAGGAGAAAAATGTCGAAGTTAATGTATGTAAAGGAGCAAGTTCGCCCGAACTTGTCCATGACACAGTTCAAGAGAACTTGTAACCCTATATATATGTGTCTTGTGATTTCATTTGTGATATTCAGAGATTTTGTGTACTGGATGGCGATGCTCTGTCCAAGTGGTTCTAGGATCTGTAACGCATTCTAATCAATGGAACAATGATTAAACAGTAACAAACTTGTATCCAGTGGCGCCTATGCTAACGGATTCCGTACGTGTACCTTAGGTTTGCTAAATTAGTTCCTGAACGATCCGTACAAGGGACCTACAACTACATGGTTCCTTAGCAATCTGAATTTATATGCAAGTTCCGTTTAATTTCTTAAACATTTGCAAAAAGGTTCTTTTTGTATAAATCAAGGTTTTAAACATCCATGCATGTAAATATGTTATAAACTGATTTGTAAATATAATTTGAGTATTTTGATGTCAAGAATCTGACCATGAACCAAGTTTTGATAAAAGACGTAAAGTGTGCTTTTAAATGGCTAAAATGCCCTTTTCGGCATTTTAGAAAGATTACACATGGTTTTATTACCAAGATGAAATACTTATTGATGTAATATCATATGTAGGAAATATGGGGATATTTATTCAGATTACAAACTGAATAAAAGTCTAAGATTCGTTAAATGCTGATAAATGACTAATTTACCCTTTTACGCATAAAATGATTTAAACCAAGATTTTTATAACTAGATCTTTTATCTACTGATATAACATGTTAAATAACATATTTTAGTTAAATAAAACAAGCCATAACCTCGGTTTACCTCAAACATCAACTTTAAAGGCATTTATCGACTTTTACGCCTTTTCGGCGCATAGTATGGTTTAAAACCATAACTATGAGCCAAGGCTTGTTATCTAACAATTTATAAACTTATTTTCAATATATTTTCACTAAATACAAGTCCCGAACTCAGAATCCCAATTATGACTTCCAAGCTATGTGTGAAATGACTAAATTGCCCCTACGGGACATAGTTTATTTCAAAATCGTCAAGCACACACATATTTGATATCCTACTGTTATAACATCATAAACTTTATATTTTTATTAAATAAATATGACCTTGACATCAGATTTACTATAGACACCTTTTTATAAGTTATAAAATGACCAAATTGCCCTCCTGAGGCGTAAATCAAGTTTATAACCAAAACGTACATACATATTGATATCCTACAGATATCATATTATATTTTAAACATATTTTCCTATGGAACTTGTATATGACTCCTACGGTTACCTGGTTTCGCTTAAACGCTTACGGTTAAGCATACGTGATTAGTTTACGTAATCTAACCGAAACGGGTTTAACCTTGTCATTTTCTTATCGAAATCCAGAATGTCATTGGTATACCTATATTATACAAGTTTATATACTTGTTGGGTCTGACTAACATTCTATTCCGGTCACCGCTTAATCTAGCGTATTGTACCATATTTATTTTAACATAAGACTAGCCGGTTCAAGTCTAAGAATTAATTAAGAACCCGTTAGCATTCTAATTTGGTTAATAATACCACCCCAGACTAAACGCCTTTGCGGTAGTTGTACCTATACTTGTTATCTTGATTTGCGGCTGAGTTGCGACTTTCTGAAGACTTAGCTCAGGTAAATACATTTAACTTATTTTCCTTATACGAGCTTGGGATACGGTAAACTATTACCGCTTGGTCGGGTATGGAAATCATGTTTTATCCAGTTATGATAATTAACTAAAATACATAACCCGGTTTTAATCTGTTTTGTCTGAAACTCAAACATTGGGGGTGGGCTTGACCGTGTCTAGGATATCCTTGGCTCACTAAAGTGCTAGTGGCCACGATTTAAGCAAGGTGTAGGCATACACCAGTAATTGCTATTATTAATTAATATCTGTTTTCTGTGTGAAAGTTCAGTAGTGGTGTGTCAGTCGATCATGTCTTGGTTTCTGTATTTGGCCCCATATGTGAAAGACGGACATGTAAATCTGTATACAAGGTCAATTGTATTGTCCCAAGTTATTTATAAAATGTGCCTAGTGCACCTAAAACCATTTTGAAAATATTTTTAAAATGAGTCAGTTGATTGTATTTACCAGTGTAAACTGACGTATTTTCAAAGATCGAGTTACAGGTACAAGGACGTAATAGGCAGGGAGCTGCGGGGCAATTATACTAAGAAGTTGCGACCTTGTAGAAGTGCCTGTAGAGTCTGTTATCATTTTGTGTATGTATATTTTCGACCCGCCTGTGGATCATATTACAAGCCATGTATATGTTTGTATATTGTGTTTCGAACTCAGGATACTCTATGGTTTGTAATAGTTTATATTTTACTCCAAGTCTTCCGCTGTGTTACTCTGTGTTGTAATTGGTTATGATGATATCAACTGTACGTCACGATACTCCCCTCCGGGCCCACCGGAATACACGTGGAAATCGGGGTGTGACATATATAAGCAACGAGTAAACGTATCAAGCATTCATGTATATTAGATTGTTTCATGTCTTTCATAAAGTTTAAGTTATGTGATTTTGTATATGGGAAACATGTTACACCCAAAAGTGATAAAATGAAAATGGGTAGAGTGTACTCACGGTTTTGCAAGCTTTCCGACTTGACGATTCCGTGAAGAGTTGTGTGGTTGACGGGAGAAACACCAAGTTATCCTACAAGAGGAAAATGTAGGTGTGAGTGTTTGGATAATTATGGTAGCTTCAGAATAGGGAATAATGCATCACAAAGTAAAGTATATGAAAATACAAAGTAAGGTCTAGCACTCGTTTTGACACTATGGGAACCCACTAGGGTTTATGTGATTTCATAGGTTGTAACACCTATTAGAATCTAAACGAGGAACCATACACTTTAGTGATTAAACTTATTAACTTGACACATGATTATGTAGTCATTATCAAGGTTTTGGTTTAAGTATATATATTATATAGATTATAATAGTTGTATTATAAGTCCAAAAGGATGTCATAGAAGTCATATAGGAGGTAGGTGTATAACCATCCATTAGGAACCTCGTATGAGTTCACCACTACACAAGTTGTCATAGACAACAAGGAGGGTCAAGAACA
This sequence comes from Scalesia atractyloides, assembly GCA_947069175.1. Classification (NCBI taxonomy): domain Eukaryota; kingdom Viridiplantae; phylum Streptophyta; class Magnoliopsida; order Asterales; family Asteraceae; genus Scalesia; species Scalesia atractyloides. The sequence goes on along the minus strand of CAMTDV010000019.1, from coordinate 37,923,928 downwards.
AGTACAAGAATAATAAGAAATGAAATATATGTTACTACACACTAAGTAGCCAAGTAATCTACAACTCGTGGAGCCGGCGTCGACACACGTCGAAGGCTAGACGGGGTTGTGTCACTTTCAACTAGTAAGCTACTTAGGATGGAATGGGAAATCATCAAGTGTTGTGTGGACTTAGATGCAGGATAGCCCGAGCTAACAAAGTTAGACACACAAGAACAAGTTCAAGACTTGCAACACTTGTGAGCTTTAAGCTCTTCAAAACAGAAAGTTTAGAGTGCCTAAACACTCCTATTTACATGTATAACAACCTTGGTTAGTCTCACTAACCATAACTTTGATTAGGAGCTCAAGAACACAAGGTGGAATGAACAAAACATAAGATTTTGAATGAGTTTTGTATAAAACAGAAACTTCAGCCCACTTTGGAGTCTTTTTGGTGGATTCCCAGGTCTGGATTTACCATGGCAAGTCCGTGGGATCATACCTAAGACTTATACAAGCAAGTAGGAAGAAGAATCGAACAAAAAAAGTAAGAAATGAGCAAGTTATGCTCACTTTGGTGAATGTTGATGAATCTACCTTTGCTACTAATTTAGCTGATTAGGAGATGTTTGGAGGAGGGATTAGAGTGTTTGTAAAGTGTGAGATGAGTGGGAATGAGGTGGGTTATATATTTGAAGGTTAGGGTTGAGTTAGGTGAGCATTAAGTGTAAGAAACACACTAAACTAGCACAAAATGACCCAATCTGTGACCTTGGATCAACATTCTGCGGATTATGGCCACCGGCGGGGGGGGGGGGGGGGTGAGAAGAAATGGGAAACACGCTCACGGCCCGCGAATAGGTAAAATCCCAAAGTTTGCCTATTTTTGGTACTTTTAGTCCCTGTAGTTTGGTTTTGTTTTTTTAGGGTGTTTTAAGCATAAAAGGCCTAGTATAAGGTTTATTTACATAATGTAAGCATAATAATAAGTACTACAAGTATGATTAAGTATATGAATCGTGTATAAGTATCGTATACATCCAAATGATGTATAATTCATGTATGTCATGTATTGGCAAGTTTATCAAACGTTTACAAGTAGTAAGGATCAAGTATCGCATGTATGAATGTATGAACGTATATATATGACATGTCTTGAAATAAAATACGAATTTTATTATGATTCAAGTCTCGGATTACAATGATTACAATGAAGGGATGAATACAAGATTACAAAAGTTTCCAAAAATAGAAATACAAGACTAGCTCTCTTAATATGGAAAATATGAAAACGCCGGGCGTTACAGTCTCCCCTCCTTTAGGAAATTTCGTCCTGAAATTTAGAATGATGCAACGAAAAGATGCAGATACTTAGTCTTCATATCACTCTCGAGTTCCCAAGTAAATTCAGCGCCACGTTTACCTTCCCATCGAACCTTGATGATAGGAATTCGATTGCGCCTCAATTGCTTGATTCCCCGGTCCATGATTTCGACTGGTTTTTCCCCAAAATGCAACGTCTCATTCATTTGAAGATCTTCGAGTGGAACTTGAAGTCCTTCTTCAGCTAGGCATTTCTTGAGATTTGAAACATGGAAGACTGGGTGAACGTTGTTGAGTTCTTGAGGTAGATCCAGTCGATACGCAACCTTGCCAATCCTTTTGATAATCTTGAAAGGACCTACATAGCGAAGAGCGAGTTTTCCTTTCTTACCAAATCAAACAACACCCTTCCAAGGGGATACCTTGAGAAGTACGTTATCACCTACGTTGAATTCCAATGGCTTGCGTCTTTTGTCAGCATAACTCTTTTGTCGGCTTCGAGCTTTGAGAATATTATCACGTATTTGTAGAATCTTGGCCATCGTCTCATTGATAAGTTCAGGACCGGTGATTTGAGAATCTCCGATCTTGTGCCAAAAAATAGGTGAACGACACTTACGACCATACAATGCTTCAAATGGAGCCATTTGAATACTTGTGTGATAACTATTATTTTATGAGAATTCTACCAAGGGTAAGTGCGAATCCCAGTTGCCGCCGAAATTAATTACGCATGAACGCAGCATATCCTGCATGGATAGTACGCTCGGTTTGACTATCAGACTGAGGATGAAAAGCGGTGCTAAGGTTGAGACGGGTGCCAAGGGCAGATTGAAACGTTTGCCAAAGGCGGGAGGTAAAACGAGCATCGCGATCAGAAATGATGTCAATGGGAGTACCATGACGACTAATGACTTCATCCGTGTAGATACGACCCAATTTCTCGACTTTGTAATCTTCACGAATGGCGAGGAAATGAGTAGATTTGGTCAATCGGTCAATGCTAACCCAGATGTTTTCATGACCGGACAAAGTACGAGGAAGCTTGGTAATGAAATCCATAGCAATACACTCCTATTTCCAGACAGGAATTTCTGGTTGTTCGAGCAAGCCGGAGGGGCGTTGATGTTCAGCTTTCACCTTGGAACAAGTAAGACACTTCGAGATGTAAAGGGCGATATCTTTCTTCATCCCAGGCCACCAATAAGATGCACGAAGATCATGGTACATTTTATCCGCGCCAGGATGAATGGAGTATCGGGATTTGTGGGCTTCATCCATCAAGGTGTTTTGAAGGTTGAGACGATTGGGAAACCAAATACGATCATGGTAGTAAAGAATACCATCAAGTTTATCTTCGAGCGGGTTTTCGACTCCATAATTCAACTCGTTACCAAGGTTACCCTCGTTAACGGTGGAGAATTGCGCTTGGCGAATTAGCTCGTGAAGTTTTCCCATGGTTTGGTAGCAACGAATACTCTTTACATGAGTTTTACGACTAAGTGCATCGGCCACAACATTCGCCTTGCCAGGGTGGTAGCGAATGTCACAGTCGTAGTTGTTTAACAATTCCACCCAACAACGTTGACGCATGTTCAGTTCCTTTTCATTAAAAATATGTTGAAGGCTCTTGTGGTCGGTGAAGACCGTACACTTTGTACCATAAAGGTAGTGTCACTGAATCTTTAATGCAAAAACAACTGCACCAAGTTCAAGGTCGTGCGTAGTATAGTTTTCCTCATGGATCTTGAGTTGTCTCGACGCGTAAGCGATAACCTTGTCCCGTTGCATAAGAATGCAACCAAGACCTTGGTTTGAAGCATCATAATACACAACGAAATCGTCGTTCCCATTGGGAAGGGTAAAGATAGGAGCATTACAGAGCATGTCCTTGAGTGTTTGGAAAGACTCCCTTTGTTCGGGACCCCAAACAAAAGGTTTATCTTTTTAGTCATGGACGTAAGGGGAACGACGATCTTGGAAAAGTTCAAGATGAAACGGCGATAAATAACCAGCTAGGCCATGAAACGAACGAATTTCAGAAGGCGATTTAGGTGCAATCCAATCCTTCACAGCTTCTATCTTTGCGGGGTCAACATGAATACCGAGTTCATTGACGGTGTGACCAAGGAATTGAACCTCTTTTAGCCAAAATTCACACTTGGAGAATTTGGCATAAAGACGTTCGGTACGCAAAAGCTAAAGGATAAGTTGCAAATGTCGCTCGTGCTCTTCTTTCGTCATGGAGTAGATGAGAATATCATCAATGAATACGATTACGAAACGATCGAGAAAAGGCTTCCACACGCGGTTCATGAGATACATGAACACTGCAGGCGCGTTAATCAAACAAAAAGGCATGACTACGAACTCGTAATGTCCATATCATTTGCGAAAGGCGGTTTTAGGTACATGTTCTTCGAGAACTCGAAGTTGATGATAGCCAGAACGAAGGTCGATTTTCGAGAAACATGTCACACCTTGAAGTTGATCGAAGAGATCGTCAATGCGAGGAATAGGATATCGGTTTTTTACGGTGAGCTTCTTGAGCTCGCGATAATCAATGCACATCTGAAATGATCCATGTTTCTTCTTGACAAACAAAACAGGAGCGCCCCAAGGAGAAGTACTAGGGCGTATAAAGCCTTTATCAAGAAGTTCTTGAAGTTGGCTTGATAGCTCTTGCATTTCCGTGGGAGCTAAACGATACGGAGCTTTCGCAACAGGAGTTGCGCCAGGGATGAGGTCAATAGGAAAGTCAACGGATCGAGGAGGAGGACCAGGGAGATCCTCTGGGAAGACGTCGGGAAAATCGCAAACGACAGGCACGTCACTAACGCTCAGACTCTTGTCTTTCTTTTCCATGATATGGGCCAGAAAAGCAAAGTATTCCTTACGTAAGTATTTGTTTGCTTGGATACATGACATTAGCTTAAGACCTTTAGAAGGTTTCTCGTCGTAGACGTGTAAAGAATCACCGTTTGGAAGGGGAAGGCAAATGAACTTTTCAGAACAAAAAACTTCGCACGAACTCGCCTAAGCTAGTCCATGCCTACTATGATATCGAAGCTTCCCAATTGCATGGGAATGAGGTCAATTGAAAACGTATGATTGTTAAGATTCAAGGAGCAATTAGAAAGAACAGAATCAACAATGACGGATTTCCCGTTAGCGGCTTCGATCGAGAATGGATTGGGCAGCTTAGAACGTACGCACTTAAGCAAGGGTTCAAATTCATTAGATAGAAAACTCCTATCTGCGCTAGTATCAAAAAGACGTTATGTCACACCCTCAATTTCCACTTGCGGAGTTTTACCGCGAGGCGTGTGAACAAACCAGAATCTGAAACACTAGTACGTCGAACGACTCTATATGATTTGATAATACGTTTTCCAAAATCATTTGTTGTAGATTTTATATTGTCTAAATTAGTTACCAATATTTAGCAGAAGCATTAGTTTTTAAAGTTTGAGCGGAAGAATAAATAAGTAGTGAAGCGGGCGCCAACACAAACGCCAAAACAAATGAAAAACCCCCAAAACAATATTTATAAATAAGACTCGATAAAAGATGTCTTGTTCAATGCATGTGCGTGCACCTAGAGCTCCTAGCGTCCTGAGAAACATGTAAAGAAACAAGTGTCAACATTAAAGATGAGTGAGTTCACAGGTTTTCATAAATTCGTTTGTTCGGTTGTAGTTTGTTTTCCCCGTTATCCCTAACCCGGGATAACGTGTTGGTTCCATTATTCCCATCCCGGAATAATAATGATGTTGGTTCCAATATTCCAAACCCGGAATATTAAGTTGTTGCTTCCATTATTCCAAACCCGGAATAATAAGTTGTTGTTTCCATTATTCCAACCCGGAATAATAAGTTGTTGTTTCCATTATCCTCAACCCGGGATAATACAGTTGTTTCCATTATTCCAAACCCGGAATAATAAGTTGTTTCGTAATTAAGTTCAATGTTAACATATATAGGTAGCTAGCCTAAAGTTATGTCACGTAAGTGTTCGCGATCGAAGCTGATGTTGTGCCTCCGTGTTGCCAGGCCTATCACTGACCATGGCGAAGTTAGGCCGAATTATTCACCCGTTGACCATACCCGGTCGGCTAGCGCGACTAGCTCGGATGGGGCTTGTCGGGCCCAGTAGTACTACTTATAACTCCCCCGCTATTAAACCCAATACTAACGATCCGAGAGATTGACGAGGACTTAAGTGATAAAGCTGCTTAGTCACCATAACATTACATTAACATTAACTTAGTTACCGAATAGTTATGTGACGTTAATTTCGTATAACGTAAAGAGATTGAGTTTGAAGAGTGTATACATGTTTCTCCCCCTGTTGTTTAAAAAACCGGATAAAGTTAGGGGCCGTGAACTCACCTTTTGTTGCTCGGTTAGTGTAGCAAAGAAGTTGTAAAGGATGGGACCGCTAATTGCGTCCTAACAAACCAATTGATTTCACGTCAGTGTGTGAACACACCAATACAAATTCTACACTTAATTTACGCACAAAGTGATACACACAAACAACATATCTAACACTCAAACATGCATGCAAGTATCCTCATGTGATCATAGTAATCAAACAACTTATCATGAACATAATCCAATCCATGCAACACTTTGGTGCACACAATCACAAGTTATCAAATTTCAGCTTAACACTCATAATTCAGCTGTTTTCTAGGATTTTTATAAAATAGTTCCAACATTCCAAAAATTCCAATATTTTTACAGTAGGTGACATTTATAATATAGAAATTTATATAAATTTTGCAAGTCCTAAATCTTTACCAATTAACCATAAATATTAATATACTAGGCTGCAGTCAGATTTGTCGCCTTCTGACTGCAGTCCACGGAAGAATTTATTTAAAAATCACTGATCGTCCAATTAACAAAATTCCAGTTGGAGTTGCCCGGAAATTTCCATACCTAGTTGCTGTACAAAATTCATGACTCGACTCCATACTGATTTTAAAATCCAACTCGATAAACAACCAACAAAATTTCAGGATTTTCACAGCTTTAGTTACGGAACTTATTTGGCCCTTTAAAAATATCAAACGATTTCAGAAAATTATGAATCCAGCGCCCTTAGATTCGTTATTCAAATCTCTACGTTCTAGACACTAGAAAATCCGTTTTTCGACAAGTAATGACCGAGTTACAGCCAGATGAAGTCGGCTGTAACTATTACTCAGCAAACTGTTTTCAGCACAATATTACCATAACTTGCATAAACCGTTCCTATGATCAACCTAGGCGAGCAAGAACCGATTTCTAATCATAGATCACTACTAATAACATATCCATGCAAACCCTAGTTCATACTTCTAGCTTTTACAAACAAACATACTGTCACACCCTCAATTTCCACTTTGGAGTTTTACCGCGAGGCGTGTGAACAAACCAGAATCTGAAACACTAGTACGTCGAACGACTCTATATGATTTGATAATACGTTTTCCAAAAATCATTTGATTAACCAATTGTCGTAGATTTTAGATTGTCCTAGTTAATTACTAAAGTTTAGCGGAAGCATTAGTTTAAGTGGTTGAGCGGAAGCATAAAGTAAATAGTGAAGCGGGCGCCAACACAAACGCCAAAACAAACGAAAACCCCAAAGCAATATTAGTAAATGAGACTCGATAAAAGATGTCTTGTTCAATGCATGTGCGTGCACCTAGAGCTCCTAGCGTCCTGAGAAACATGTAAAGAAACAAGTGTCAACATTAAAGATGAGTGAGTTCACAGGTTTTCATAAATTCGTTTGTTCGGTTATAGTTTGTTTTCTCCGTTATCCCTAACCCGGGATAACGTATTGGTTCCATTATTCCAACCCAGAATAATAAGTTGTTGCTTCCAATATTCCAAACCCGGAATATTAAGTTGTTGTTTCCATTATTCCAAACCCGGAATAATAAGTTGTTGCTTCCAATATTCCAAACCCGGAATATTAAGTTGTTGTTTCCATTATTCCAAACCCGGAATAATAAGTTGTTGTTTCCATTATCCTCAACCCGGGATAATACAGTTGATTCGTAATTAAGTTCAATGTTAACATATATAGGTAGCTAGCCTAAAGTTATGTCACGTAAGTGTTCGCGATCGAAGCTGACTGTTGTGCCTCCGTGTTGCCAGGCCTATCACTGACCATGGCGAAGTTAGGCCGAATTATTCACCCGTTGACCATACCCGGTCGGCTAGCGCGACTAGCTCGGATGGGGCTTGTCGGGCCCAGTAGTACTACTTATAACTCCCCCGCTATTAAACCCAATACTAACGATCCGAGAGATTGACGAGGACTTAAGTGATAAAGCTGCTTAGTGACCATAACATTACATTAACATTAACTTAGTTACCGAATAGTCATGTGACGTTAAATTCGTATAACGTAAAGAGATTGAGTTTGAAGAGTGTATACATGTTTCTCCCCCTGTTGTTTAAAAACCGGATAAAGTTAGGGGCCGTGAACTCACCTTTATTTGCTCGGTTAGTGTAGCAAAGAAGTTATAAGAGATGGGACCGCTAGTTGCGTCCTAACAAACCAATTAATTCCAAGTCAGTGTGTGAACACACCAATACAAATTCTACACATAATTTACGCACAAAGTGAAACACACAAACAACATATCTAACACTCAAACATGCATGCAAGTATCCTCATGTAATCATAGTAATCAAACAATTTATCAAGAACATAATCCAATCCATGCAATACTTTGGTGCACACAATTACAAGTTATCAAATTTCAGCTTAACACTCATAATTCAGCTGTTTTCTAGGATTTTTATAAAATAGTTCCAACATTCCAAAAATTCCAATATTTTTACAGTAGGTGACATTTATACTATAGAAATTTATATGAATTTTCCAAGTCCTAAATCTTTATCAATTAACCATAATTATTAACATACTAGGCTGCAGTCTGATTTATCACTTTCTGACTGCAGTCCACGGAAGAATTTATTTAAAAATCACCGATCGTCCAATTAACAAAATTCCAGTTGGAGTTGCCCGGAAATTTCCATACCTAGTTGCTGTACAAAATTAATGACTCGACTCCCTACTGATTTTAAAATCCAACTCGATAAACAACCAACAAAATTTCAGGATTTTCACAGCTTTAGTTACTGAACTTATTTGGCCCTTTAAAAATATCAAACGACTTCAGAAAATTATGAACCCAGCGCCCTTAGATTCGTTATTCAAATCTCTACGTCCTAGACATCAGAAAATCTGTTTTTCGACAACTAATGACCGAGTTACAGCCAGATGAAGTCGGCTGTAACTATTACTCAGCGACTGTTTTCAGCATATTGTTACCATTAATTCGCACAATCCGTCAATATTATTAACCTAGGCGATCAAGAACCGGTTTTTCTAATCATAATTCAATACCTATAACATATCCATGCAACTCTAATTCACACCTCTAGTTTTTATAAACAAAACACAGCCTATAATATTCAGCTTTCAAACAACATTACTTGCAATCTAGTATTAACAAATCCGCAAGCAATCATTCATCTCATTCTATCATGCAATCCGAGAACAACAAAATCAAAACACATGTATCCGAATATGATCTAGTAACATATGATAAATTCTAATCTTTTAATGATAAGGTAAACGAACCGTGAGCAAGATAAGGAACCGATGATCCACTAGAATCGCGACCGAGGATTAAGATGGCGAGGGCTGCTGCGACCGGGAGGAAAGAAAGGGCTGATCTCGCGACCGAGGAATGAAGCTAAGCTGTTTGCGATCGAGATGGGGTGTATCAAGACCGAACTGGCGATCGAGGGAACAAGTAGAGGGCTGCCGTCGGCTGAATTCTTCAACTAGGGTTTTATGTGTGTTGCGAAGGAAGGCATGCATGTGTGTGTGTATATATAGCGCAAGATGATCAAGAAATAGGGGATGGGTTTACGGTTTGGACTAGTTCTCGCGGCCAAGGACTTGGGTTGGTTCAGTTTGGGTTTGAACACAATAGGTTTGCGATTTGGGCTTGATCTTGTGGCCGAGATATGTTTGGGTTGCTCGCGGATATGGCCTTAGGTTTTGGATAGAAAGCATGGCCGAAGAGACTTGGGTTTAAAGTTTAAAACTTGGTTAATTCCTAGAGTCACAAGGAATCAAAGTTGGTTCGTGTCGCGGTTCGGTTCGGTTTGTGTGCATATTTATTATATATACATATATTTTATAACTAAAACAATCACACAAACACACATCACGTATTCATTAACTCATACACGTTTAATACTTAGCATATACTTTATTCGACAAGTGTCGCGTTTAAGTTATCCGAAAAACCCGGGATGTCACATTATCCCCATGTTGAAAGAATTTTCGTCCCGAAAATTGAGTAAACGCGGTTTAGAATGCAGCGTACATGTTTAGAGTGTCACGCTCAAAGAGTTAGTTCGTTTATGATGGTACGCAACGTTACAAGAAGTTCCCAAGTGCCATACACAAAGATTTCCAAGTGCTATGCACAAGAATTTAGTTAACAATAGTACACGAAAGTATGAGAAGTTTCCAGGTCGTCACATCATCCCCATGTTGAAAGATTTTCGTCCCGAAAATTTAGTTACTGGTATCGTTAGTTTGCTGCTCAGTTGCGAAGAGGTGTGGGTATTTGCTTTTCATTTGATCCTCTCTTTCCCACGTGAACTCCGGTCCACGCTTAGAGTCCCAACGAACCTTAACGATCGGAATTTTGCTGTGCCTTCGAGTCTTGATCTCACGATCCATGATCTCGATAGGCTGTTCCACAAAGTGCAGTTGTTCATCCACTTGGATCTCATCCAATGGAATGACTAGAGTTTCATCTGATAGACACTTCTTCAGATTTGACACGTAAAATACGTTGTGAACTCCACTGAGTTCGGCAGGAAGGTCTAATTGATAAGCTACGGGTCTAATACGTTTCAAGATTACAAACGGGCCTACGTACCGTGGGTTTAGTTTGCCCCGTTTTCCAAAGCGGATTACACCCTTCCAGGGTGACACCTTTAGTAGGACACGGTCGCCTACTTGAAATTGGAGTGGTTTGCGTCGTTGATCGGCGTAGCTTTTCTGTCGATCTCGTGCCGCCACCATGCGGTTTCTGATTTGTACAATCTTTTCAGTAGCCTCAAGTATTAACTCAGGGCCTGTGAGTTGACTGTCACCGACTTCTGCCCAGCAGACCGGTGATCTACATTTACGACCGTATAATGCCTCGAACGGTGCTGCCGAAATACTCGTATGATAACTGTTGTTATATGAGAATTCTACTAGAGGCAAGTGGACTTCCCAACTATTTCCGAAGTCTACCACGCATGCCCTAAGCATGTCTTCCAAGGTTTGTATGGTCCTTTCACTTTGACCATCAGTCTGAGGGTGATAGGCTGTGCTCATATCTAAGCGTGTTCCCAACGCTTTCTAGAGTGACTGCCAGAAGTTAGACGTGAAGCGAGCATCTCTGTCTGAGATGATAGATGTTGGCACTCCGTGCCGAGAAACTACTTCCTTAATGTAGATGCGAGTCAACTTCTCCATCTTATCTGTTTCTTTAATAGCTAGGAAGTGTGTGGACTTAGTTAAACGATCCACGATCACCCAGATGGTATCGCAACCACCCAAGGTTCGCGGGAGTTTAGTGATGAAATCCATTGAGATCTGATCCCATTTCCACATTGGGATCTCAGGTTGTTGGAGTAGCCCCGATGGCTTTTGATACTCCACCTTGACCTTTGCACAAGTCAAACATTTACTCACGTAGGTGGCTATATCGGCTTTCATGTTGGGCCACCAATACGCGGCTTTAAGGTCTTGATACATCTTATCTGAACCCGGATGGACAGAGTATCGGGATTTGTGAGCTTCATCCATGACTAGCTCTCTGAGGTTTCCGTAGAGAGGTACCCATATGTGATTCATGAAATACCGGGCTCCATTGGGCTTTACTTCCCAATCGCGTTCCATTTTTCCCACCGATTCGGCCTTGATATTTTCCTCCTTAACTGCTTCTAACTGGGCGTCGCGTATTTGTTCGGGTAGCCCCGAATGTATAGTGAGTTGTAATGCTCGTACACGGCGAGGTTTCAAGTGTTCTTTCCTACTGAGGGCATCAGCTACCACGTTAGCTTTACCCGGGTGATACCGAATGGCACACTCATAATCGTTCAAGAGTTCGACCCAGCGACGCTGTCGCATGTTCAACTCCTTCTGTTCAAAGATGTGTTGGAGGCTCTTGTGGTCTGTGAAGATTGTGCACTTCTTTCCATAGAGGTAGTGTCTCCAAATCTTAAGCGCAAACACTACTGCTCCCAATTCCAGGTCATGCGTCGTGTAGTTTTTCTCGTGAACCTTCAGCTGTCGCGACGCATACGCGATGACCTTATCGCGTTGCATGAGTACGCACCCCAATCCCTGAATGGAAGCATCACAATATACTACAAAGTCATCTGTCCCTTCCGGCAAGGACAGAATGGGTGCACTGCAAAGTTTCTGTTTCAGCAATTGAAATGCTGCTTCTTGCTTGTCACCCCAAGCATACTTGATGCCTTTCTGGGTGAGGGTAGTAAGCGGTTGTGCGATCTTTGAAAATCCCTCGATGAATCGTCTGTAGTAACCAGCCAATCCCAAAAATTTGCGGATCTCCGTCGGTGTCTTAGGTGCTTCCCAGTTTTTGATGGCTTCATCTTGGCAGGGTCCACGTGGATACCCCTTTCATTCACGATATGCCCGAGAAACTGAACTTCCCGAATCCAGAAATCACACTTCGAAAGCTTGGCATATAGTTTTTCCTGTTGGAGTAATCCTAGCAGTAATCGTAGATGTTCAGCATGTTCTTCTTCACTTTTGGAGTAGATGAGTATGTCATCGATGAACACAATGACAAACTTGTCGAGGTATGGTTTACACAACACCGCGGGTGCGTTGGTGAGACCGAAGGGCATGACCAAGAACTCATAATGGCCATACCGAGTGCGAAATGCCGTCTTAGCGATATCCTCCTTCCTGACGCGTAGCTGATGGTAACCAGACCGTAAATCAATCTTGGAGTAGTAGCTTGACCCTTGAAGTTGGTCAAAGAGATCGTCGATGCGAGGTAACGGGTATCGGTTCTTGACTGTAACCTTGTTGAGTTCCCTGTAGTCGATGCACATGCGGAAAGTCCCGTCCTTCTTCTTGACAAACAGGACTGGAGCTCCCCATGGCGAAACGCTTGGTCGGATAAATCCTTTTTCTAATAGCTCCTGAAGTTGGGTAGACAGCTCCTGCAGCTCGGCTGGAGCTAGGCGGTATGGAGCCTTGGCGATAGGAGTTGCATGGTTTGCCAATTCGATTTCAAACTCCAATTGTCGATGGGGTGGAAGACCAGGTAGTTCTTCTGGGAATACATCGGAAAAATCACGGACGACAGGGATGTCTTCTATACGTTTCTCGTCCTTAGGCTGTTCGGTAATCAGTGCGAGTAAAGCGAAGGAGTTCTTCCTCCAAAGATACTTCTGCGCTTGCATGTATGAGATGATGTTGGTGACGGCGCTTGCCCTATCGCCTTGTACCGTCAGGATTTCGTCGTTAGAGAGCGGAATACGGATAGATTTTTCGAAGCAGAGAACTTCAGCCCGGACGTCGGATAGCCAGTCCATTCCGACTACCACGTCAAAACTACCCAGAGTAGTTGTCATCAGATCAATGGTAAAGGTGTGGCCCGCGAGTTTGAGTTGACAGCCGGATACTATTTGGGTCACATCTACAGACTTACCCTCGGCTAATTCTATAACATAAGGGGTCTCTAACGGTTTAAGCGTGAGATTTAGGTTCTTCCTAAAAGACTCAGATATAAAGCTCCTATCCGCACCCGTATCAAAAAGCACAGTAGCAAAATGTTCATTAAGGGGAAACTTACCGGTGACCACGTTCGAGTCGTTTCTGGCCTCTCCGCGGCCCAATGTAAACGCGCGACCTTTAGCACCTCCTGTGCCACCGTTCCCATTATTGTTGTTGTTATTATTGTTGTTGTGGTTATTGTGGTTGTGATTGTTTCCACCATTATTGTTGTTGTTACGCAACTGTGGGCAGTCTCTTCTGAAATGAGCAGCGCTACCACACTGATAGCATCCCCGATTAATACCCTGCTGCTGACCCTGGGGTTGATTTTGATTTTGTCGGGACATGATTTCCCCACGACAATCCTTTGCCGCATGTCCCACCTTGCCACATCGTTGGCAGCGGTTCCCGGCACAAGGGCCGTGATGATGAAGATTGCAGCGATTGCACTGCGGCTTTCGACCTACATAGCCGCCTGCATTCTGGTTGTTGTTGTTGTTGTTGTTGGCGGGCTGATTTTGGTGACCCCGGTGGCTGTTGTAATGATTGAACCGTTTCTGGTTCCCCTGCTGCGGATGAGATGACGAAGACTATCGAGCAAACGAGTCTTCAAACTTTCTTTTGTTATCCGGGGCAACTTCAGTCGTACCCCGTGCTGGCAGCTTCTTTTGTTCCACCGCCTTATCGGTGAGTTTGTGAGCCAATCGGATTGCTTGATGTTCAGTTACAGGGTTACTAGCCATTACCATACCCTGAATTTCCGGAACCAGACCCCCAAGATAGAACTCGAGTCTTTTCTCCACAGTGTTGGCCAAATCGGGACACAGAAATACCAAGTCATGATGTTTTGCGGTGTAAGCTTCAATTTCCGATCCCACCATCTTGTGGTTCCATAAGGCTTGCTCCAACTGTTGCACTCTGTCTCGTGGACAGTACTCCTCTTTGATTAAGGCCTTGAACTCGGCCCAGGCCATTGCATTCGCAGCTATAAGTCCACGTGCTTGGACTTGTGCATTCCACCATGTCAGTGCCCCATCTTCCAGTGTTGAGGCTGCGTATTTGACCTTGTTGGCCTCTAGGCAGTTGCACATTTCAAAAACGGATTCAGATTTTTCGATCCAGCGGACCAGTCCAATGGGTCCTTCCGCCCCCGAGAATTTGCTTGGTTTCGCGTCGAGCAACATCTTGTAGGGGTTAAGACCCATCCTGCTGCTGGTGGGTTTTGAACACCTGCCAGAGCAGCATTCACGTGTTCTTGGATCATTGCGGCTAATTCTTAAGGCGTCATGTTGAGATTTCCGCGACGTCCAGTTGCCATTTTAGATCTAAGTAGAAAGTAAATAGACTGAAGGAAGGTAAATAAAATAAGCGAGACGTGTCAGTCTTCTACGTCTCCTTTCCCCAATTCGCTATCGTTGCCGTCATCCTGCGCGGCATTTCCAGCTTCCAAAGCTGGGTCCTCCTCCGGGTCCTCCTCTGGATCCTCCTCAGGGTCCTCCTCTGGGTCCTCCTCTGGATCCTCTTCTACCGGCACTGAAGGGGCCGGTGCTGGTGCAGGTGCTTGATTTTGCTGTAGCTCCTGAATGTTCCAACTATTCTCCAGGACTCTGTCCTCGAGCCAGTCGGCTCTTATCTGCTCAGCACGCAGATCTCTGGCTATGGTGTTACGAGCTATCTTACTCGTATGATGCTCTTCCTCGAGCGAGTCGGTCTTACCTGTAGGTTGTCGGATCATCCATCCTTGTGCTAGGATGGTTTCCTGCATTCTTTCTAATTGTTTTTGTTGTTTATGTATCATGATTCTAAGTAGGTCAATTCCTACTTCTACAGGGTTAACCGGTTCAACCGGCACAGCAATGATTGGGTGTGATGACGACTCCTCCCCTAGAGCGAGTCTTTTCCTAGCAGCTGAGCGCGTTTCCACGCCATAAGATGGTAAGGGTTCCACCATAGGTGCCTTTCCTGGCGCCCTTGGTTGCATAAGTTTGTCGGATGATGATGAGGATGATGATGACATTGCCTTTAGGTTGTGTAGTTAGTTACGAGTTGCATTCATTTCAATTATGCAGTCATATTTCACATAACATAGTTGTGGTACATCACATAACAAGATATAACAGTTCGGTGCCAAACTAAGTCTAGCGTCGTGAAATCAGCTATAGTTTAGGTCTACTTCTAATGCAAACCTGGTTCTCTATAGCTAGAGGCTCTGATACCAATCTGTCACACCCTCAATTTCCACTTGCGGAGTTTTACCGCGAGGCGTGTGAACAAACCAGAATCTGAAACACTAGTACGTCGAACGACTCTATATGATTTGATAATACGTTTTCCAAAAATCATTTGATTAACCAATTGTCGTAGATTTTAGATTGTCCTAGTTAATTACTAAAGTTTAGCGGAAGCATTAGTTTAAGTGGTTGAGCGGAAGCATAAAGTAAATAGTGAAGCGGGCGCCAACACAAACGCCAAAACAAACGAAAACCCCAAAGCAATATTAGTAAATGAGACTCGATAAAAGATGTCTTGTTCAATGCATGTGCGTGCACCTAGAGCTCCTAGCGTCCTGAGAAACATGTAAAGAAACAAGTGTCAACATTAAAGATGAGTGAGTTCACAGGTTTTCATAAATTCGTTTGTTCGGTTATAGTTTGTTTTCTCCGTTATCCCTAACCCGGGATAACGTATTGGTTCCATTATTCCAACCCGGAATAATAAGTTGTTGCTTCCAATATTCCAAACCCGGAATATTAAGTTGTTGTTTCCATTATTCCAAACCCGGAATAATAAGTTGTTGCTTCCAATATTCCAAACCTGGAATATTAAGTTGTTGTTTCCATTATTCCAAACCCGGAATAATAAGTTGTTGTTTCCATTATCCTCAACCCGGGATAATACAGTTGATTCGTAATTAAGTTCAATGTTAACATATATAGGTAGCTAGCCTAAAGTTATGTCACGTAAGTGTTCGCGATCGAAGCTGACTGTTGTGCCTCCGTGTTGCCAGGCCTATCACTGACCATGGCGAAGTTAGGCCGAATTATTCACCCGTTGACCATACCCGGTCGGCTAGCGCGACTAGCTCGGATGGGGCTTGTCGGGCCCAGTAGTACTACTTATAACTCCCCCGCTATTAAACCCAATACTAACGATCCGAGAGATTGACGAGGACTTAAGTGATAAAGCTGCTTAGTGACCATAACATTACATTAACATTAACTTAGTTACCGAATAGTCATGTGACGTTAAATTCGTATAACGTAAAGAGATTGAGTTTGAAGAGTGTATACATGTTTCTCCCCCTGTTGTTTAAAAACCGGATAAAGTTAGGGGCCGTGAACTCACCTTTATTTGCTCGGTTAGTGTAGCAAAGAAGTTATAAGAGATGGGACCGCTAGTTGCGTCCTAACAAACCAATTAATTCCAAGTCAGTGTGTGAACACACCAATACAAATTCTACACATAATTTACGCACAAAGTGAAACACACAAACAACATATCTAACACTCAAACATGCATGCAAGTATCCTCATGTAATCATAGTAATCAAACAATTTATCAAGAACATAATCCAATCCATGCAATACTTTGGTGCACACAATTACAAGTTATCAAATTTCAGCTTAACACTCATAATTCAGCTGTTTTCTAGGATTTTTATAAAATAGTTCCAACATTCCAAAAATTCCAATATTTTTACAGTAGGTGACATTTATACTATAGAAATTTATATGAATTTTCCAAGTCCTAAATCTTTATCAATTAACCATAATTATTAACATACTAGGCTGCAGTCTGATTTATCACTTTCTGACTGCAGTCCACGGAAGAATTTATTTAAAAATCACCGATCGTCCAATTAACAAAATTCCAGTTGGAGTTGCCCGGAAATTTCCATACCTAGTTTCTGTACAAAATTAATGACTCGACTCCCTACTGATTTTAAAATCCAACTCGATAAACAACCAACAAAATTTCAGGATTTTCACAGCTTTAGTTACTGAACTTATTTGGCCCTTTAAAAATATCAAACGACTTCAGAAAATTATGAACCCAGCGCCCTTAGATTCGTTATTCAAATCTCTACGTCCTAGACATCAGAAAATCTGTTTTTCGACAACTAATGACCGAGTTACAGCCAGATAAAGTCGGCTGTAACTATTACTCAGCGACTGTTTTCAGCATATTGTTACCATTAATTCGCACAATCCGTCAATATTATTAACCTAGGCGATCAAGAACCGGTTTTTCTAATCATAATTCAATACCTATAACATATCCATGCAACTCTAATTCACACCTCTAGTTTTTATAAACAAAACACAACCTATAATATTCAGCTTTCAAACAACATTACTTGCAATCTAGTATTAACAAATCCGCAAGCAATCATTCATCTCATTCAATCATGCAATCCGAGAACAACAAAATCAAAACACATGTATCCGAATATGATCTAGTAACATATGATAAATTCTAATCTTTTAATGATAAGGTAAACGAACCGTGAGCAAGATAAGGAACCGATGATCCACTAGAATCGCGACCGAGGATTAAGATGGCGAGGGCTGCTGCGACCGGGAGGAAAGAAAGGGCTGATCTCGCGACCGAGGAATGAAGCTAAGCTGTTTGCGATCGAGATGGGGTGTATCAAGACCGAACTGGCGATCGAGGGAACAAGTAGAGGGCTGCCGTCGGCTGAATTCTTCAACTAGGGTTTTATGTGTGTTGCGAAGGAAGGCATGCATGTGTGTGTGTATATATAGCGCAAGATGATCAAGAAATAGGGGATGGGTTTACGGTTTGGACTAGTTCTCGCGGCCAAGGACTTGGGTTGGTTCAGTTTGGGTTTGAACACAATAGGTTTGCGATTTGGGCTTGATCTTGTGGCCGAGATATGTTTGGGTTGCTCGCGGATATGGCCTTAGGTTTTGGATAGAAAGCATGGCCGAAGAGACTTGGGTTTAAAGTTTAAAACTTGGTTAATTCCTAGAGTCACAAGGAATCAAAGTTGGTTCGTGTCGCGGTTCGGTTCGGTTCGTGTGCATATTTATTATATATACATATATTTTATAACTAAAACAATCACACAAACACACATCACGTATTCATTAACTCATACACGTTTAATACTTAGCATATACTTTATTCGACAAGTGTCGCGTTTAAGTTATCCGAAAAACCCGGGATGTCACATTATCCCCATGTTGAAAGAATTTTCGTCCCGAAAATTGAGTAAACGCGGTTTAGAATGCAGCGTACATGTTTAGAGTGTCACGCTCAAAGAGTTAGTTCGTTTATGATGGTACGCAACGTTACAAGAAGTTCCCAAGTGCCATACACAAAGATTTCCAAGTGCTATGCACAAGAATTTAGTTAACAATAGTACACGAAAGTATGAGAAGTTTCCAGGTCGTCACATCATCCCCATGTTGAAAGATTTTCGTCCCGAAAATTTAGTTACTGGTATCGTTAGTTTGCTGCTCAGTTGCGAAGAGGTGTGGGTATTTGCTTTTCATTTGATCCTCTCTTTCCCACGTGAACTCCGGTCCACGCTTAGAGTCCCAACGAACCTTAACGATCGGAATTTTGCTGTGCCTTCGAGTCTTGATCTCACGATCCATGATCTCGATAGGCTGTTCCACAAAGTGCAGTTGTTCATCCACTTGGATCTCATCCAATGGAATGACTAGAGTTTCATCTGATAGACACTTCTTCAGATTTGACACGTAAAATACGTTGTGAACTCCACTGAGTTCGGCAGGAAGGTCTAATTGATAAGCTACGGGTCTAATACGTTTCAAGATTACAAACGGGCCTACGTACCGTGGGTTTAGTTTGCCCCGTTTTCCAAAGCGGATTACACCCTTCCAGGGTGACACCTTTAGTAGGACACGGTCGCCTACTTGAAATTGGAGTGGTTTGCGTCGTTGATCGGCGTAGCTTTTCTGTCGATCTCGTGCCGCCACCATGCGGTTTCTGATTTGTACAATCTTTTCAGTAGCCTCAAGTATTAACTCAGGGCCTGTGAGTTGACTGTCACCGACTTCTGCCCAGCAGACCGGTGATCTACATTTACGACCGTATAATGCCTCGAACGGTGCTGCCGAAATTCTCGTATGATAACTGTTGTTATATGAGAATTCTACTAGAGGCAAGTGGACTTCCCAACTATTTCCGAAGTCTACCACGCATGCCCTAAGCATGTCTTCCAAGGTTTGTATGGTCCTTTCACTTTGACCATCAGTCTGAGGGTGATAGGCTGTGCTCATATCTAAGCGTGTTCCCAACGCTTTCTAGAGTGACTGCCAGAAGTTAGACGTGAAGCGAGCATCTCTGTCTGAGATGATAGATGTTGGCACTCCGTGCCGAGAAACTACTTCCTTAATGTAGATGCGAGTCAACTTCTCCATCTTATCTGTTTCTTTAATAGCTAGGAAGTGTGTGGACTTAGTTAAACGATCCACGATCACCCAGATGGTATCGCAACCACCCAAGGTTCGCGGGAGTTTAGTGATGAAATCCATTGAGATCTGATCCCATTTCCACATTGGGATCTCAGGTTGTTGGAGTAGCCCCGATGGCTTTTGATACTCCACCTTGACCTTTGCACAAGTCAAACATTTACTCACGTAGGTGGCTATATCGGCTTTCATGTTGGGCCACCAATACGCGGCTTTAAGGTCTTGATACATCTTATCTGAACCCGGATGGACAGAGTATCGGGATTTGTGAGCTTCATCCATGACTAGCTCTCTGAGGTTTCCGTAGAGAGGTACCCATATGTGATTCATGAAATACCGGGCTCCATTGGGCTTTACTTCCCAATCGCGTTCCATTTTTCCCACCGATTCGGCCTTGATATTTTCCTCCTTAACTGCTTCTAACTGGGCGTCGCGTATTTGTTCGGGTAGCCCCGAATGTATAGTGAGTTGTAATGCTCGTACACGGCGAGGTTTCAAGTGTTCTTTCCTACTGAGGGCATCAGCTACCACGTTAGCTTTACCCGGGTGATACCGAATGGCACACTCATAATCGTTCAAGAGTTCGACCCAGCGACGCTGTCGCATGTTCAACTCCTTCTGTTCAAAGATGTGTTGGAGGCTCTTGTGGTCTGTGAAGATTGTGCACTTCTTTCCATAGAGGTAGTGTCTCCAAATCTTAAGCGCAAACACTACTGCTCCCAATTCCAGGTCATGCGTCGTGTAGTTTTTCTCGTGAACCTTCAGCTGTCGCGACGCATACGCGATGACCTTATCGCGTTGCATGAGTACGCACCCCAATCCCTGAATGGAAGCATCACAATATACTACAAAGTCATCTGTCCCTTCCGGCAAGGACAGAATGGGTGCACTGCAAAGTTTCTGTTTCAGCAATTGAAATGCTGCTTCTTGCTTGTCACCCCAAGCATACTTGATGCCTTTCTGGGTGAGGGTAGTAAGCGGTTGTGCGATCTTTGAAAATCCCTCGATGAATCGTCTGTAGTAACCAGCCAATCCCAAAAATTTGCGGATCTCCGTCGGTTGTCTTAGGTGCTTCCCAGTTTTTGATGGCTTCATCTTGGCAGGGTCCACGTGGATACCCCTTTCATTCACGATATGCCCGAGAAACTGAACTTCCCGAATCCAGAAATCACACTTCGAAAGCTTGGCATATAGTTTTTCCTGTTGGAGTAATCCTAGCAGTAATCGTAGATGTTCAGCATGTTCTTCTTCACTTTTGGAGTAGATGAGTATGTCATCGATGAACACAATGACAAACTTGTCGAGGTATGGTTTACACAACACCGCGGGTGCGTTGGTGAGACCGAAGGGCATGACCAAGAACTCATAATGGCCATACCGAGTGCGAAATGCCGTCTTAGCGATATCCTCCTTCCTGACGCGTAGCTGATGGTAACCAGACCGTAAATCAATCTTGGAGTAGTAGCTTGACCCTTGAAGTTGGTCAAAGAGATCGTCGATGCGAGGTAACGGGTATCGGTTCTTGACTGTAACCTTGTTGAGTTCCCTGTAGTCGATGCACATGCGGAAAGTCCCGTCCTTCTTCTTGACAAACAGGACTGGAGCTCCCCATGGCGAAACGCTTGGTCGGATAAATCCTTTTTCTAATAGCTCCTGAAGTTGGGTAGACAGCTCCTGCAGCTCGGCTGGAGCTAGGCGGTATGGAGCCTTGGCGATAGGAGTTGCATGGTTTGCCAATTCGATTTCAAACTCCAATTGTCGATGGGGTGGAAGACCAGGTAGTTCTTCTGGGAATACATCGGAAAAATCACGGACGACAGGGATGTCTTCTATACGTTTCTCGTCCTTAGGCTGTTCGGTAATCAGTGCGAGTAA
This sequence comes from Scalesia atractyloides, assembly GCA_947069175.1. NCBI lineage: Eukaryota > Viridiplantae > Streptophyta > Magnoliopsida > Asterales > Asteraceae > Scalesia > Scalesia atractyloides. The sequence goes on along the minus strand of CAMTDV010000019.1, from coordinate 37,902,442 downwards.
AGCGAAGGAGTTCTTCCTCCAAAGATACTTCTGCGCTTGCATGTATGAGATGATGTTGGTGACGGCGCTTGCCCTATCGCCTTGTACCGTCAGGATTTCGTCGTTAGAGAGCGGAATACGGATAGATTTTTCGAAGCAGAGAACTTCAGCCCGGACGTCGGATAGCCAGTCCATTCCGACTACCACGTCAAAACTACCCAGAGTAGTTGTCATCAGATCAATGGTAAAGGTGTGGCCCGCGAGTTTGAGTTGACAGCCGGATACTATTTGGGTCACATCTACAGACTTACCCTCGGCTAATTCTATAACATAAGGGGTCTCTAACGGTTTAAGCGTGAGATTTAGGTTCTTCCTAAAAGACTCAGATATAAAGCTCCTATCCGCACCCGTATCAAAAAGCACAGTAGCAAAATGTTCATTAAGGGGAAACTTACCGGTGACCACGTTCGAGTCGTTTCTGGCCTCTCCGCGGCCCAATGTAAACGCGCGACCTTTAGCACCTCCTGTGCCACCGTTCCCATTATTGTTGTTGTTATTATTGTTGTTGTGGTTATTGTGGTTGTGATTGTTTCCACCATTATTGTTGTTGTTACGCAACTGTGGGCAGTCTCTTCTGAAATGAGCAGCGCTACCACACTGATAGCATCCCCGATTAATACCCTGCTGCTGACCCTGGGGTTGATTTTGATTTTGTCGGGACATGATTTCCCCACGACAATCCTTTGCCGCATGTCCCACCTTGCCACATCGTTGGCAGCGGTTCCCGGCACAAGGGCCGTGATGATGAAGATTGCAGCGATTGCACTGCGGCTTTCGACCTACATAGCCGCCTGCATTCTGGTTGTTGTTGTTGTTGTTGTTGGCGGGCTGATTTTGGTGACCCCGGTGGCTGTTGTAATGATTGAACCGTTTCTGGTTCCCCTGCTGCGGATGAGATGACGAAGACTATCGAGCAAACGAGTCTTCAAACTTTCTTTTGTTATCCGGGGCAACTTCAGTCGTACCCCGTGCTGGCAGCTTCTTTTGTTCCACCGCCTTATCGGTGAGTTTGTGAGCCAATCGGATTGCTTGATGTTCAGTTACAGGGTTACTAGCCATTACCATACCCTGAATTTCCGGAACCAGACCCCCAAGATAGAACTCGAGTCTTTTCTCCACAGTGTTGGCCAAATCGGGACACAGAAATACCAAGTCATGATGTTTTGCGGTGTAAGCTTCAATTTCCGATCCCACCATCTTGTGGTTCCATAAGGCTTGCTCCAACTGTTGCACTCTGTCTCGTGGACAGTACTCCTCTTTGATTAAGGCCTTGAACTCGGCCCAGGCCATTGCATTCGCAGCTATAAGTCCACGTGCTTGGACTTGTGCATTCCACCATGTCAGTGCCCCATCTTCCAGTGTTGAGGCTGCGTATTTGACCTTGTTGGCCTCTAGGCAGTTGCACATTTCAAAAACGGATTCAGATTTTTCGATCCAGCGGACCAGTCCAATGGGTCCTTCCGCCCCCGAGAATTTGCTTGGTTTCGCGTCGAGCAACATCTTGTAGGGGTTAAGACCCATCCTGCTGCTGGTGGGTTTTGAACACCTGCCAGAGCAGCATTCACGTGTTCTTGGATCATTGCGGCTAATTCTTAAGGCGTCATGTTGAGATTTCCGCGACGTCCAGTTGCCATTTTAGATCTAAGTAGAAAGTAAATAGACTGAAGGAAGGTAAATAAAATAAGCGAGACGTGTCAGTCTTCTACGTCTCCTTTCCCCAATTCGCTATCGTTGCCGTCATCCTGCGCGGCATTTCCAGCTTCCAAAGCTGGGTCCTCCTCCGGGTCCTCCTCTGGATCCTCCTCAGGGTCCTCCTCTGGGTCCTCCTCTGGATCCTCTTCTACCGGCACTGAAGGGGCCGGTGCTGGTGCAGGTGCTTGATTTTGCTGTAGCTCCTGAATGTTCCAACTATTCTCCAGGACTCTGTCCTCGAGCCAGTCGGCTCTTATCTGCTCAGCACGCAGATCTCTGGCTATGGTGTTACGAGCTATCTTACTCGTATGATGCTCTTCCTCGAGCGAGTCGGTCTTACCTGTAGGTTGTCGGATCATCCATCCTTGTGCTAGGATGGTTTCCTGCATTCTTTCTAATTGTTTTTGTTGTTTATGTATCATGATTCTAAGTAGGTCAATTCCTACTTCTACAGGGTTAACCGGTTCAACCGGCACAGCAATGATTGGGTGTGATGACGACTCCTCCCCTAGAGCGAGTCTTTTCCTAGCAGCTGAGCGCGTTTCCACGCCATAAGATGGTAAGGGTTCCACCATAGGTGCCTTTCCTGGCGCCCTTGGTTGCATAAGTTTGTCGGATGATGATGAGGATGATGATGACATTGCCTTTAGGTTGTGTAGTTAGTTACGAGTTGCATTCATTTCAATTATGCAGTCATATTTCACATAACATAGTTGTGGTACATCACATAACAAGATATAACAGTTCGGTGCCAAACTAAGTCTAGCGTCGTGAAATCAGCTATAGTTTAGGTCTACTTCTAATGCAAACCTGGTTCTCTATAGCTAGAGGCTCTGATACCAATCTGTCACACCCTCAATTTCCACTTGCGGAGTTTTACCGCGAGGCGTGTGAACAAACCAGAATCTGAAACACTAGTACGTCGAACGACTCTATATGATTTGATAATACGTTTTCCAAAAATCATTTGATTAACCAATTGTCGTAGATTTTAGATTGTCCTAGTTAATTACTAAAGTTTAGCGGAAGCATTAGTTTAAGTGGTTGAGCGGAAGCATAAAGTAAATAGTGAAGCGGGCGCCAACACAAACGCCAAAACAAACGAAAACCCCAAAGCAATATTAGTAAATGAGACTCGATAAAAGATGTCTTGTTCAATGCATGTGCGTGCACCTAGAGCTCCTAGCGTCCTGAGAAACATGTAAAGAAACAAGTGTCAACATTAAAGATGAGTGAGTTCACAGGTTTTCATAAATTCGTTTGTTCGGTTATAGTTTGTTTTCTCCGTTATCCCTAACCCGGGATAACGTATTGGTTCCATTATTCCAACCCGGAATAATAAGTTGTTGCTTCCAATATTCCAAACCCGGAATATTAAGTTGTTGTTTCCATTATTCCAAACCCGGAATAATAAGTTGTTGCTTCCAATATTCCAAACCTGGAATATTAAGTTGTTGTTTCCATTATTCCAAACCCGGAATAATAAGTTGTTGTTTCCATTATCCTCAACCCGGGATAATACAGTTGATTCGTAATTAAGTTCAATGTTAACATATATAGGTAGCTAGCCTAAAGTTATGTCACGTAAGTGTTCGCGATCGAAGCTGACTGTTGTGCCTCCGTGTTGCCAGGCCTATCACTGACCATGGCGAAGTTAGGCCGAATTATTCACCCGTTGACCATACCCGGTCGGCTAGCGCGACTAGCTCGGATGGGGCTTGTCGGGCCCAGTAGTACTACTTATAACTCCCCCGCTATTAAACCCAATACTAACGATCCGAGAGATTGACGAGGACTTAAGTGATAAAGCTGCTTAGTGACCATAACATTACATTAACATTAACTTAGTTACCGAATAGTCATGTGACGTTAAATTCGTATAACGTAAAGAGATTGAGTTTGAAGAGTGTATACATGTTTCTCCCCCTGTTGTTTAAAAACCGGATAAAGTTAGGGGCCGTGAACTCACCTTTATTTGCTCGGTTAGTGTAGCAAAGAAGTTATAAGAGATGGGACCGCTAGTTGCGTCCTAACAAACCAATTAATTCCAAGTCAGTGTGTGAACACACCAATACAAATTCTACACATAATTTACGCACAAAGTGAAACACACAAACAACATATCTAACACTCAAACATGCATGCAAGTATCCTCATGTAATCATAGTAATCAAACAATTTATCAAGAACATAATCCAATCCATGCAATACTTTGGTGCACACAATTACAAGTTATCAAATTTCAGCTTAACACTCATAATTCAGCTGTTTTCTAGGATTTTTATAAAATAGTTCCAACATTCCAAAAATTCCAATATTTTTACAGTAGGTGACATTTATACTATAGAAATTTATATGAATTTTCCAAGTCCTAAATCTTTATCAATTAACCATAATTATTAACATACTAGGCTGCAGTCTGATTTATCACTTTCTGACTGCAGTCCACGGAAGAATTTATTTAAAAATCACCGATCGTCCAATTAACAAAATTCCAGTTGGAGTTGCCCGGAAATTTCCATACCTAGTTTCTGTACAAAATTAATGACTCGACTCCCTACTGATTTTAAAATCCAACTCGATAAACAACCAACAAAATTTCAGGATTTTCACAGCTTTAGTTACTGAACTTATTTGGCCCTTTAAAAATATCAAACGACTTCAGAAAATTATGAACCCAGCGCCCTTAGATTCGTTATTCAAATCTCTACGTCCTAGACATCAGAAAATCTGTTTTTCGACAACTAATGACCGAGTTACAGCCAGATAAAGTCGGCTGTAACTATTACTCAGCGACTGTTTTCAGCATATTGTTACCATTAATTCGCACAATCCGTCAATATTATTAACCTAGGCGATCAAGAACCGGTTTTTCTAATCATAATTCAATACCTATAACATATCCATGCAACTCTAATTCACACCTCTAGTTTTTATAAACAAAACACAACCTATAATATTCAGCTTTCAAACAACATTACTTGCAATCTAGTATTAACAAATCCGCAAGCAATCATTCATCTCATTCAATCATGCAATCCGAGAACAACAAAATCAAAACACATGTATCCGAATATGATCTAGTAACATATGATAAATTCTAATCTTTTAATGATAAGGTAAACGAACCGTGAGCAAGATAAGGAACCGATGATCCACTAGAATCGCGACCGAGGATTAAGATGGCGAGGGCTGCTGCGACCGGGAGGAAAGAAAGGGCTGATCTCGCGACCGAGGAATGAAGCTAAGCTGTTTGCGATCGAGATGGGGTGTATCAAGACCGAACTGGCGATCGAGGGAACAAGTAGAGGGCTGCCGTCGGCTGAATTCTTCAACTAGGGTTTTATGTGTGTTGCGAAGGAAGGCATGCATGTGTGTGTGTATATATAGCGCAAGATGATCAAGAAATAGGGGATGGGTTTACGGTTTGGACTAGTTCTCGCGGCCAAGGACTTGGGTTGGTTCAGTTTGGGTTTGAACACAATAGGTTTGCGATTTGGGCTTGATCTTGTGGCCGAGATATGTTTGGGTTGCTCGCGGATATGGCCTTAGGTTTTGGATAGAAAGCATGGCCGAAGAGACTTGGGTTTAAAGTTTAAAACTTGGTTAATTCCTAGAGTCACAAGGAATCAAAGTTGGTTCGTGTCGCGGTTCGGTTCGGTTCGTGTGCATATTTATTATATATACATATATTTTATAACTAAAACAATCACACAAACACACATCACGTATTCATTAACTCATACACGTTTAATACTTAGCATATACTTTATTCGACAAGTGTCGCGTTTAAGTTATCCGAAAAACCGGGATGTCACATTATCCCCATGTTGAAAGAATTTTCGTCCCGAAAATTGAGTAAACGCGGTTTAGAATGCAGCGTACATGTTTAGAGTGTCACGCTCAAAGAGTTAGTTCGTTTATGATGGTACGCAACGTTACAAGAAGTTCCCAAGTGCCATACACAAAGATTTCCAAGTGCTATGCACAAGAATTTAGTTAACAATAGTACAAGGAACAAATTGAGATGTGTGTCCGGTCGTCACTTCTTCCATGTTGAAATTATTATGAAAATTTGTTTACTGGATCGATTTGCTGCACATTGCAAGTGTCGGGTATTCATTTATATACCTCTTCCACGTGATCGGTACCTTAGCCACGAACTTAACGACAATTTTGCGTGTTCGAGTCTTATCCAAAAATCCGGGATGTCAACTTTCCCCAGTGCAGTTGAATTTTCATCCCAATAATTGACTAAGCGTTTAGATGTAGCGACTTCTTAGATGTACACGTAAAGATACGTTTGATGAACTCCAACGTTCAAGGAAGTCCCAATTGATAGTACGTCAAAGTTTCCAAGTGCTACAAAGTGTACAATACGTACACGAAGGTATAGTTTCCGTCCGTCTTCCCAAAGTGGATTACACCCATTTGTCCAGGGGTGGAACCTTTAGTTAGGAACTCGGCCACGCTAGTCCCGCCTAACTTGAATTTGGATGTTGGTTTGCGTCGATCTGATCAGGCGTTACTTTTCCATGTCTCATCATCGTTATGGCCTCTCACACTAAATGGCGGTTCTCGATTATTGTGTACAATCTTTTCAAGTAAGCCTACAAGTTTCAAGTTAACCTCCCGGGACCTGTGAGTTGTACTGATGTCGCTATCGACTTTCTGTCATCCCGCAGCGGTTGATTTATCTCTACAATATTAATCAGGACCGTGAGTTACTTGCCTCCGCAACGGGTTACTTAGACCGATAATGCCAATTCTCGAATTCTGTATATAACTGTTGTTATATGAGAATTCTACTAGAGGCAAGTGGACTTCCCAACTATTTCCGAAGTCTACCACGCATGCCCTAAGCATGTCTTCCAAGGTTTGTATGGTCCTTTCACTTTGACCATCAGTCTGAGGGTGATAGGCTGTGCTCATATCTAAGCGTGTTCCCAACGCTTTCTAGAGTGACTGCCAGAAGTTAGACGTGAAGCGAGCATCTCTGTCTGAGATGATAGATGTTGGCACTCCGTGCCGAGAAACTACTTCCTTAATGTAGATGCGAGTCAACTTCTCCATCTTATCTGTTTCTTTAATAGCTAGGAAGTGTGTGGACTTAGTTAAACGATCCACGATCACCCAGATGGTATCGCAACCACCCAAGGTTCGCGGGAGTTTAGTGATGAAATCCATTGAGATCTGATCCCATTTCCACATTGGGATCTCAGGTTGTTGGAGTAGCCCCGATGGCTTTTGATACTCCACCTTGACCTTTGCACAAGTCAAACATTTACTCACGTAGGTGGCTATATCGGCTTTCATGTTGGGCCACCAATACGCGGCTTTAAGGTCTTGATACATCTTATCTGAACCCGGATGGACAGAGTATCGGGATTTGTGAGCTTCATCCATGACTAGCTCTCTGAGGTTTCCGTAGAGAGGTACCCATATGTGATTCATGAAATACCGGGCTCCATTGGGCTTTACTTCCCAATCGCGTTCCATTTTTCCCACCGATTCGGCCTTGATATTTTCCTCCTTAACTGCTTCTAACTGGGCGTCGCGTATTTGTTCGGGTAGCCCCGAATGTATAGTGAGTTGTAATGCTCGTACACGGCGAGGTTTCAAGTGTTCTTTCCTACTGAGGGCATCAGCTACCACGTTAGCTTTACCCGGGTGATACCGAATGGCACACTCATAATCGTTCAAGAGTTCGACCCAGCGACGCTGTCGCATGTTCAACTCCTTCTGTTCAAAGATGTGTTGGAGGCTCTTGTGGTCTGTGAAGATTGTGCACTTCTTTCCATAGAGGTAGTGTCTCCAAATCTTAAGCGCAAACACTACTGCTCCCAATTCCAGGTCATGCGTCGTGTAGTTTTTCTCGTGAACCTTCAGCTGTCGCGACGCATACGCGATGACCTTATCGCGTTGCATGAGTACGCACCCCAATCCCTGAATGGAAGCATCACAATATACTACAAAGTCATCTGTCCCTTCCGGCAAGGACAGAATGGGTGCACTGCAAAGTTTCTGTTTCAGCAATTGAAATGCTGCTTCTTGCTTGTCACCCCAAGCATACTTGATGCCTTTCTGGGTGAGGGTAGTAAGCGGTTGTGCGATCTTTGAAAATCCCTCGATGAATCGTCTGTAGTAACCAGCCAATCCCAAAAATTTGCGGATCTCCGTCGGTGTCTTAGGTGCTTCCCAGTTTTTGATGGCTTCATCTTGGCAGGGTCCACGTGGATACCCCTTTCATTCACGATATGCCCGAGAAACTGAACTTCCCGAATCCAGAAATCACACTTCGAAAGCTTGGCATATAGTTTTTCCTGTTGGAGTAATCCTAGCAGTAATCGTAGATGTTCAGCATGTTCTTCTTCACTTTTGGAGTAGATGAGTATGTCATCGATGAACACAATGACAAACTTGTCGAGGTATGGTTTACACAACACCGCGGGTGCGTTGGTGAGACCGAAGGGCATGACCAAGAACTCATAATGGCCATACCGAGTGCGAAATGCCGTCTTAGCGATATCCTCCTTCCTGACGCGTAGCTGATGGTAACCAGACCGTAAATCAATCTTGGAGTAGTAGCTTGACCCTTGAAGTTGGTCAAAGAGATCGTCGATGCGAGGTAACGGGTATCGGTTCTTGACTGTAACCTTGTTGAGTTCCCTGTAGTCGATGCACATGCGGAAAGTCCCGTCCTTCTTCTTGACAAACAGGACTGGAGCTCCCCATGGCGAAACGCTTGGTCGGATAAATCCTTTTTCTAATAGCTCCTGAAGTTGGGTAGACAGCTCCTGCAGCTCGGCTGGAGCTAGGCGGTATGGAGCCTTGGCGATAGGAGTTGCATGGTTTGCCAATTCGATTTCAAACTCCAATTGTCGATGGGGTGGAAGACCAGGTAGTTCTTCTGGGAATACATCGGAAAAATCACGGACGACAGGGATGTCTTCTATACGTTTCTCGTCCTTAGGCTGTTCGGTAATCAGTGCGAGTAAAGCGAAGGAGTTCTTCCTCCAAAGATACTTCTGCGCTTGCATGTATGAGATGATGTTGGTGACGGCGCTTGCCCTATCGCCTTGTACCGTCAGGATTTCGTCGTTAGAGAGCGGAATACGGATAGATTTTTCGAAGCAGAGAACTTCAGCCCGGACGTCGGATAGCCAGTCCATTCCGACTACCACGTCAAAACTACCCAGAGTAGTTGTCATCAGATCAATGGTAAAGGTGTGGCCCGCGAGTTTGAGTTGACAGCCGGATACTATTTGGGTCACATCTACAGACTTACCCTCGGCTAATTCTATAACATAAGGGGTCTCTAACGGTTTAAGCGTGAGATTTAGGTTCTTCCTAAAAGACTCAGATATAAAGCTCCTATCCGCACCCGTATCAAAAAGCACAGTAGCAAAATGTTCATTAAGGGGAAACTTACCGGTGACCACGTTCGAGTCGTTTCTGGCCTCTCCGCGGCCCAATGTAAACGCGCGACCTTTAGCACCTCCTGTGCCACCGTTCCCATTATTGTTGTTGTTATTATTGTTGTTGTGGTTATTGTGGTTGTGATTGTTTCCACCATTATTGTTGTTGTTACGCAACTGTGGGCAGTCTCTTCTGAAATGAGCAGCGCTACCACACTGATAGCATCCCCGATTAATACCCTGCTGCTGACCCTGGGGTTGATTTTGATTTTGTCGGGACATGATTTCCCCACGACAATCCTTTGCCGCATGTCCCACCTTGCCACATCGTTGGCAGCGGTTCCCGGCACAAGGGCCGTGATGATGAAGATTGCAGCGATTGCACTGGCGCTTTCGACCTACATAGCCGCCTGCATTCTGGTTGTTGTTGTTGTTGTTGTTGGCGGGCTGATTTTGGTGACCCCGGTGGCTGTTGTAATGATTGAACCGTTTCTGGTTCCCCTGCTGCGGATGAGATGACGAAGACTATCGAGCAAACGAGTCTTCAAACTTTCTTTTGTTATCCGGGGCAACTTCAGTCGTACCCCGTGCTGGCAGCTTCTTTTGTTCCACCGCCTTATCGGTGAGTTTGTGAGCCAATCGGATTGCTTGATGTTCAGTTACAGGGTTACTAGCCATTACCATACCCTGAATTTCCGGAACCAGACCCCCAAGATAGAACTCGAGTCTTTTCTCCACAGTGTTGGCCAAATCGGGACACAGAAATACCAAGTCATGATGTTTTGCGGTGTAAGCTTCAATTTCCGATCCCACCATCTTGTGGTTCCATAAGGCTTGCTCCAACTGTTGCACTCTGTCTCGTGGACAGTACTCCTCTTTGATTAAGGCCTTGAACTCGGCCCAGGCCATTGCATTCGCAGCTATAAGTCCACGTGCTTGGACTTGTGCATTCCACCATGTCAGTGCCCCATCTTCCAGTGTTGAGGCTGCGTATTTGACCTTGTTGGCCTCTAGGCAGTTGCACATTTCAAAAACGGATTCAGATTTTTCGATCCAGCGGACCAGTCCAATGGGTCCTTCCGCCCCCGAGAATTTGCTTGGTTTCGCGTCGAGCAACATCTTGTAGGGGTTAAGACCCATCCTGCTGCTGGTGGGTTTTGAACACCTGCCAGAGCAGCATTCACGTGTTCTTGGATCATTGCGGCTAATTCTTAAGGCGTCATGTTGAGATTTCCGCGACGTCCAGTTGCCATTTTAGATCTAAGTAGAAAGTAAATAGACTGAAGGAAGGTAAATAAAATAAGCGAGACGTGTCAGTCTTCTACGTCTCCTTTCCCCAATTCGCTATCGTTGCCGTCATCCTGCGCGGCATTTCCAGCTTCCAAAGCTGGGTCCTCCTCCGGGTCCTCCTCTGGATCCTCCTCAGGGTCCTCCTCTGGGTCCTCCTCTGGATCCTCTTCTACCGGCACTGAAGGGGCCGGTGCTGGTGCAGGTGCTTGATTTTGCTGTAGCTCCTGAATGTTCCAACTATTCTCCAGGACTCTGTCCTCGAGCCAGTCGGCTCTTATCTGCTCAGCACGCAGATCTCTGGCTATGGTGTTACGAGCTATCTTACTCGTATGATGCTCTTCCTCGAGCGAGTCGGTCTTACCTGTAGGTTGTCGGATCATCCATCCTTGTGCTAGGATGGTTTCCTGCATTCTTTCTAATTGTTTTTGTTGTTTATGTATCATGATTCTAAGTAGGTCAATTCCTACTTCTACAGGGTTAACCGGTTCAACCGGCACAGCAATGATTGGGTGTGATGACGACTCCTCCCCTAGAGCGAGTCTTTTCCTAGCAGCTGAGCGCGTTTCCACGCCATAAGATGGTAAGGGTTCCACCATAGGTGCCTTTCCTGGCGCCCTTGGTTGCATAAGTTTGTCGGATGATGATGAGGATGATGATGACATTGCCTTTAGGTTGTGTAGTTAGTTACGAGTTGCATTCATTTCAATTATGCAGTCATATTTCACATAACATAGTTGTGGTACATCACATAACAAGATATAACAGTTCGGTGCCAAACTAAGTCTAGCGTCGTGAAATCAGCTATAGTTTAGGTCTACTTCTAATGCAAACCTGGTTCTCTATAGCTAGAGGCTCTGATACCAATCTGTCACACCCTCAATTTCCACTTGCGGAGTTTTACCGCGAGGCGTGTGAACAAACCAGAATCTGAAACACTAGTACGTCGAACGACTCTATATGATTTGATAATACGTTTTCCAAAAATCATTTGATTAACCAATTGTCGTAGATTTTAGATTGTCCTAGTTAATTACTAAAGTTTAGCGGAAGCATTAGTTTAAGTGGTTGAGCGGAAGCATAAAGTAAATAGTGAAGCGGGCGCCAACACAAACGCCAAAACAAACGAAAACCCCAAAGCAATATTAGTAAATGAGACTCGATAAAAGATGTCTTGTTCAATGCATGTGCGTGCACCTAGAGCTCCTAGCGTCCTGAGAAACATGTAAAGAAACAAGTGTCAACATTAAAGATGAGTGAGTTCACAGGTTTTCATAAATTCGTTTGTTCGGTTATAGTTTGTTTTCTCCGTTATCCCTAACCCGGGATAACGTATTGGTTCCATTATTCCAACCCGGAATAATAAGTTGTTGCTTCCAATATTCCAAACCCGGAATATTAAGTTGTTGTTTCCATTATTCCAAACCCGGAATAATAAGTTGTTGCTTCCAATATTCCAAACCCGGAATATTAAGTTGTTGTTTCCATTATTCCAAACCCGGAATAATAAGTTGTTGTTTCCATTATCCTCAACCCGGGATAATACAGTTGATTCGTAATTAAGTTCAATGTTAACATATATAGGTAGCTAGCCTAAAGTTATGTCACGTAAGTGTTCGCGATCGAAGCTGACTGTTGTGCCTCCGTGTTGCCAGGCCTATCACTGACCATGGCGAAGTTAGGCCGAATTATTCACCCGTTGACCATACCCGGTCGGCTAGCGCGACTAGCTCGGATGGGGCTTGTCGGGCCCAGTAGTACTACTTATAACTCCCCCGCTATTAAACCCAATACTAACGATCCGAGAGATTGACGAGGACTTAAGTGATAAAGCTGCTTAGTGACCATAACATTACATTAACATTAACTTAGTTACCGAATAGTCATGTGACGTTAAATTCGTATAACGTAAAGAGATTGAGTTTGAAGAGTGTATACATGTTTCTCCCCCTGTTGTTTAAAAACCGGATAAAGTTAGGGGCCGTGAACTCACCTTTATTTGCTCGGTTAGTGTAGCAAAGAAGTTATAAGAGATGGGACCGCTAGTTGCGTCCTAACAAACCAATTAATTCCAAGTCAGTGTGTGAACACACCAATACAAATTCTACACATAATTTACGCACAAAGTGAAACACACAAACAACATATCTAACACTCAAACATGCATGCAAGTATCCTCATGTAATCATAGTAATCAAACAATTTATCAAGAACATAATCCAATCCATGCAATACTTTGGTGCACACAATTACAAGTTATCAAATTTCAGCTTAACACTCATAATTCAGCTGTTTTCTAGGATTTTTATAAAATAGTTCCAACATTCCAAAAATTCCAATATTTTTACAGTAGGTGACATTTATACTATAGAAATTTATATGAATTTTCCAAGTCCTAAATCTTTATCAATTAACCATAATTATTAACATACTAGGCTGCAGTCTGATTTATCACTTTCTGACTGCAGTCCACGGAAGAATTTTTTTAAAAATCACCGATCGTCCAATTAACAAAATTCCAGTTGGAGTTGCCCGGAAATTTCCATACCTAGTTGCTGTACAAAATTAATGACTCGACTCCCTACTGATTTTAAAATCCAACTCGATAAACAACCAACAAAATTTCAGGATTTTCACAGCTTTAGTTACTGAACTTATTTGGCCCTTTAAAAATATCAAACGACTTCAGAAAATTATGAACCCAGCGCCCTTAGATTCGTTATTCAAATCTCTACGTCCTAGACATCAGAAAATCTGTTTTTCGACAACTAATGACCGAGTTACAGCCAGATGAAGTCGGCTGTAACTATTACTCAGCGACTGTTTTCAGCATATTGTTACCATTAATTCGCACAATCCGTCAATATTATTAACCTAGGCGATCAAGAACCGGTTTTTCTAATCATAATTCAATACCTATAACATATCCATGCAACTCTAATTCACACCTCTAGTTTTTATAAACAAAACACAGCCTATAATATTCAGCTTTCAAACAACATTACTTGCAATCTAGTATTAACAAATCCGCAAGCAATCATTCATCTCATTCAATCATGCAATCCGAGAACAACAAAATCAAAACACATGTATCCGAATATGATCTAGTAACATATGATAAATTCTAATCTTTTAATGATAAGGTAAACGAACCGTGAGCAAGATAAGGAACCGATGATCCACTAGAATCGCGACCGAGGATTAAGATGGCGAGGGCTGCTGTGACCGGGAGGAAAGAAAGGGCTGATCTCGCGACCGAGGAATGAAGCTAAGTTGTTTGCGATCGAGATGGGGTGTATCAAGACCGAACTGGCGATCGAGGGAACAAGTAGAGGGCTGCCGTCGGCTGAATTCTTCAACTAGGGTTTTATGTGTGTTGCGAAGGAAGGCATGCATGTGTGTGTGTATATATAGCGCAAGATGATCAAGAAATAGGGGATGGGTTTACGGTTTGGACTAGTTCTCGCGGCCAAGGACTTGGGTTGGTTCAGTTTGGGTTTGAACACAATAGGTTTACGATTTGGGCTTGATCTTGTGGCCGAGATATGTTTGGGTTGCTCGCGGATATGGCCTTAGGTTTTGGATAGAAAGCATGGCCGAAGAGACTTGGGTTTAAAGTTTAAAACTTGGTTAATTCCTAGAGTCACAAGGAATCAAAGTTGGTTCGTGTCGCGGTTCGGTTCGGTTCGTGTGCATATTTATTATATATACATATATTTTATAACTAAAACAATCACACAAACACACATCACGTATTCATTAACTCATACACGTTTAATACTTAGCATATACTTTATTCGACAAGTGTAGCGTTTAAGTTATCTGAAAAACCCGGGATGTCACACATACTCGCAAACTTATAATTTCCGAAAACAATCATGCATATAAACACGATCAATCAGCCGATTACATTCAACACATATAATCCGAAACAAACTAATCACTTCATTCAAGCACATAAATCTGAACATGATCTTGTAATCAAAAGATAAATCCTAACCTTTAATAGCTAGGTCAGTAAGTCGAGACTTGGACAAGAATGGTCCGGCTGTTCCAACAAGATCACGACCGAAAGAGGTGAACAGCTCTGATGTTGCGACCGAGGCTGACAGGAACTGGAAGGAGAGGCTGCTCGTGATCAACAGGGAGTGCAAGGAGGTTGTTTTGTGATCGAATAGAGGTGAACAATGGTTGATCTTGCGACTGAATGGAGGTGAACAAGGGCTGTTTGCGGTTGAATGGAATGAACGATCAGCTGTTCGCGACCAATGGAGCAAGAGAAGGCAGCCGACGGCTGTTTTGCTTGTTAGGGTTTTGGAATTGTGAAAGAGCATGCATGGGTGTGTGTATATATAGCGCAAGGAGAGATAAGGGTTACGGTTTGGATTGAGCTTGTGGCCGAGAAACTTGGGTGGGTCGGTTTGGGTTTTATCTTGCGGCCGGGATATGTTTAAGGTTGGTTTGATCTCGGTTTGGGTTTGATCTTTATTCACACAATTGATCCCGCAATGGGTTTGCGGTTTGAGCTTGTTCTCGCGGCCAAGGACTTGGGTTGGTTTGGTTTGATTTGCACTTGGCCGAGAATGGCTTAAGGTTTAAGATCTAAATCTCGCGGCCGAAGACTTGGGTTTTAGGTTTCCTAGTTTCACAAGGAGTTCGGTTTGTGTTTGTGTCGCGGTTCGGTTCGTGTGCATATTTATTATATATACATATATTTTATAACTAAAACGATCACACAAACACACATCACGTATTCATTAACTCATACACGTTCATACACATAGCACGTAATTAGTTTGACAAGTATTACGTTTAAGTTATCCGAAAAACCCGGGATGTCACATTATCCCCATGTTGAAAGAATTTTCGTCCCGAAAATTGAGTAAACGCGGTTTAGAATGTAGCGTACATGTTTAGAGTGTAACGCTTAAAGAGTTAGTTCGTTTATGATGGTACGCAACATTACAAGAAGTTCCCAAGTGCCATACACAAAGATTTCCAAGTGCCATGCACAAGAATTTAGTCAACAATAGTACACGAAAGTATGAGAAGTTTCCAGGTTGTCACATCATCCCCATGTTGAAAGAATTTTCGTCCCGAAAATTTAGTTACTGGTATCGTTAGTTTGCTGCTCAGTTGCGAAGAGGTGTGGGTATTTGCTTTTCATTTGATCCTCTCTTTCCCACGTGAACTCCGGTCCACGCTTAGAGTCCCAACGAACCTTAACGATCGGAATTTTGCTGTGCCTTCGAGTCTTGATCTCACGATCCATGATCTCGATAGGCTGTTCCACAAAGTGCAGTTGTTCATCCACTTGGATCTCATCCAATGGAATGACTAGAGTTTCATCTGATAGACACTTCTTCAGATTTGACACGTGAAATACGTTGTGAACTCCACTGAGTTCGGCAGGAAGGTCTAATTGATAAGCTACGGGTCCAATACGTTTCAAGATTACAAACGGACCTACGTACCGTGGGTTAAGTTTGCCCCGTTTTCCAAAGCGGATTACACCCTTCCAGGGTGACACCTTTAGTAGGACGCGATCGCCTACTTGAAATTCGAGCGGTTTGCGTCGTTGATCAGCGTAGCTTTTCTGTCGATCTCGTGCCGCCGCCATGCGGTTTCTGATTTGTACAATCTTTTCAGTAGCCTCAAGTATTAACTCAGGGCCTGTGAGTTGACTGTCACCGACTTCTGCCCAGCAGACCGGTGATCTACATTTACGACCGTATAATGCCTCAAACGGTGCTGCCGAAATACTCGTATGATAACTGTTGTTATATGAGAATTCCACTAAAGGCAGGTGAATTTCCCAACTATTTCCGAAGTCTACGACGCATGCCCTAAGCATGTCTTCCAAGGTTTGTATGGTCCTTTCACTTTGACCATCAGTCTGAGGGTGATAGGCTGTGCTCATATCCAAGCGTGTTCCCAACGCTTTCTGGAGTGACTGCCAGAAGTTTGACGTGAAGCAAGCATCTCTGTCTGAGATGATGGACGTTGGCACTCCGTGCCGAGAAACTACTTCCTTAATGTAGATGCGAGTCAACTTCTCCATCTTATTTGTTTCTTTAATAGCTAGGAAGTGTGCGGACTTAGTTAAACGATCCACGATCACCCAGATGGTATCGCAACCACCCAAGGTTCGCGGGAGTTTAGTGATGAAATCCATTGAGATCTGATCCCATTTCCACACTGGGATCTCAGGTTGTTGGAGTAGCCCTGATGGCTTTTGATACTCCACCTTGACTTTTGCACAACTCAAACATTTACTCACGTAGGTGGCTATATCGGCTTTCATGTTGGGCCACCAATACGCAGCTTTAAGGTCTTGATACATTTTATCCGAACCCGGATGGACAGAGTATCGGGATTTGTGAGCTTCATCCATGACTAGCTCTCTGAGGTTTCCGTAGAGAGGTACCCATATGCGATTCATGAAATATCGGGCTCCATTGGGTTTTACTTCCCAATCGCGTTCCATTTTTCCCACCGACTCGGCCTTGATGTTTTCCTCCTTAACTGCTTCTAACTGGGCGTCGCGTATTTGTTCGGGTAGCCCCGAATGAATAGTGAGTTGTAATGCTCGTACGCGACGAGGTTTCAAGTGTTCCTTCCTACTGAGGGCATCAGCTACCACGTTAGCTTTACCCGGGTGATACCGAATAGCACACTCATAGTCGTTCAAGAGTTCGACCCAGCGACGCTGTCGCATGTTCAACTCCTTCTTATCAAAGATGTGTTGGAGGCTCTTGTGGTCTGTGAAGATTGTGCACTTTGTTCCATAGAGGTAGTGTCTCCAAATCTTAAGCGCAAACACTACTGCTCCCAATTCCAGGTCATGCGTCGTGTAGTTTTTCTCGTGAACCTTCAGTTGTCGCGACGCATACTCGATGACCTTATCGCGTTGCATGAGTATGCATCCCAATCCCTGAATGGAAGCATCACAATATACTACAAAGTCATCTGTCCCTTCCGGCAAGGACAGAATGGGTGCACTGCAAAGTTTCTGCTTTAGCAATTGAAACGCTGCTTCTTGCTTGTCACCCCAAGCATACTTGATGCCTTTCTGGGTGAGGGTAGTAAGCGGTTGTGCGATCTTTGAGAAACCCTCGATGAAACGTCTGTAGTAACCAGCCAATCCCAAAAATTGACGGATCTCCGTCGGTGTCTTAGGTGCTTCCCAATTTTTGATGGCTTCAATCTTGGCAGGGTCCATGTGGATACCCTTTTCATTCACGATATGCCCGAGAAACTGAACTTCCCGAATCCAGAAATCACACTTCGAAAGCTTGGCATATAGCTTTTCCTGTTGAAGTAATCCCAGCAGTAATCGTAGATGTTCAGCATGTTCTTCTTCACTTTTGGAGTAGATGAGTATGTCATCGATGAACACAATGACAAACTTGTCGAGGTATGGTTTACACACGCGGTTCATGAGGTCCATGAACACCGCAGGTGCGTTGGTGAGACCGAAGGGCATGACCAAGAACTCATAATGGCCATACCGAGTGCGAAATGCCGTCTTAGCGATATCCTCCTCCCTGACGCCTAGCTGATGGTAACCAGACCGTAAATCAATCTTGGAGTAGTAGCTTGACCCTTGAAGTTGGCCGAAGAGATCGTCGATGCGAGGTAACGGGTACCGGTTCTTGACAGTAACCTTGTTGAGTTCCCTGTAGTCTATGCACATGCGGAAAGTCCCGTCCTTCTTTTTGACAAAAAAGACTGGAGCTCCCCATGGCGAAACGCTTGGTCGGATAAATCCTTTTTCTAATAGCTCCTGAAGTTGGGTAGACAGCTCCTGCAGCTCGGCTGGAGCTAGGTGGTATGGAGCCTTGGCGATAGGAGTTGCATTGTTTGCCAATTCAATTTCAAACTCCAATTGTCGATGGGGTGGAAGACCAGGTAGCTCTTCTGGGAATTCATCGGAAAAATCACGGACGACAGGGATGTCTTCTATACGTTTCTCGTCCTTAGGCTGTTCGGTAATCAGTGCGAGTAAAGCGAAGGAGTTCTTTCTCCGAAGATACTTCTGCGCTTGCATGAATGAGATGATGTTGGTGACGGCGCTTGCCTTATCGCCTTGTACCGTCAGGATTTCGTCGTTAGAGAGCGGAATACGGATAGATTTTTCGAAGCAGAGAACTTCAGCCCGGACGTCGGATAGCCAGTCCATTCCGACTACCACGTCAAAACTACCCAGGGTAGTTGTCATTAGATCAATGGTAAAGGTGTGACCCGCGAGTTTGAGTTGACAGCCGGATACTATTTGGGTCACATCTACAGATTTACCATCGGCTAATTCTATAACATAAGGGGTGTCTAATGGTTTAGGCGTGAGATTTAGGTTTTTCCTAAAAGACTCAGATATAAAGCTCCTATCCGCACCCGTATCAAAAAGCACAGTAGCAAAATGTTCATTAAGGGGAAACTTACCGGTGACCACGTTCGTGTCGTTTCTGGCCTCTCCGCGGCCCAGTGTAAATGCACGACCTTTGGCACCTCCTGTGCCACCGTTCCCATTATTGTTGTTGTTATTATGGTTGTTGTGGTTATTGTGGTTGTGGTTGTTTCCACCATTATTGTTGTTGTTACGCAACTGTGGGCAGTCTCTTCTGAAATGTGCAGTACTACCACACTGATAGCATCCCTGGTTAATACCCTGCTGCTGACCCTGGGGTTGATTTTGATTTTGTCGGGACTTGATTTCCCCATGACAATCCTTTGCTGCATGTCCCACCTTGCCACATCGTTGGCATCGATTCCCGGCACAAGGGCCGTGATGATGAAGATTACAGCGATTGCACTGCGGCTTTCGACCTACATAGCCGCCTGCATTCTGGTTGTTGTTGTTGTTGTTGTTGTTGGCGGGATGATTTTGGTGACCCCGGTGGCTGTTGTAGTGATTGAACCGTTTCTGGTTCCCCTGCTGCGGATGAGATGACGAAGACTGTCGAGCAAACGAGTCTTCAAACTTTCTTTTGTTATCCGGGGCAACTTCAGTTGTACCCCGTGCTGGCAGCTTCTTTTGTTCCACCGCCTTATCGGTGAGTTTGTGAGCCAATCGGATTGCTTGATGTTCAGTTACAGGGTTACTAGCCATTACCATACCCTGAATTTCCGGAACCAGACCCCCAAGATAGAACTCGAGTCTTTTCTCCACAGTGTTGGCCAATTCGGGACACAGAAATACTAAGTCATTGTGTTTGGCGGTGTAAGCTTCAATTTCAAATACCACCATCTTTTGGTTCCATAAGGCTTGCTCCAACTGTTGCACTCTGTCTCGTGGACAGTACTCCTCTTTGATTAGGGCCTTGAACTCGGCCCAGGCCATTGCATTGGCAGCAATAAGTCCACGCGTTTGGACTTGTGCATTCCACCATGTCAGTGCCCCATCTTCCAGTGTTGAGGCTGCGTACTTGACCTTGCTGGCCTCTAGACAGTTGCACATTTCAAAAACGGATTCAGATTTTTCTATCCAGCGGACCAGTCCAATGGGTCCTTCCGCCCCCGAGAATTTGCTTGGTTTTGCGTCGAGGAACATCTTGTAGGGGTTAAAGCCCCCTCCTGCTGACGGAGAACAGGAAGTCAGCAAGGAATTTTACTAGCCTCACTATTAGATTTTCACACGAAAATTTAATAATGGTTACCTGCCGGTTGGTTCTGAACACCCGCTAAAGCTGCGTTCACGTGCTCTTGAATCATGGCAGCTAGCTCTTCGGGCGTCAAGTTAAGGTTTCCACGTCGTCCAGTTGCCATTTAGATCTTCGAAACACAACACAAACACACCCCGATAAGTCTATATATCCAATATAGTTATCCTACTTCGTACTTTAATAATTATTAAGTTATGTCAACTCAATATGTTAAATAGTCAAAAGAAATACTTGATTAACTGAAATTTCAACGTCTTACAAAAGTGCAAATCAAACATACGAATTCACTATAAAGTCTCAAGTTTAAACACAAGTGGGAAATAAATAGACTGAAGGAAAATAAACAAAATAAACGAGACGTGTCAGTCGTCTACGTCTCCATCCCCCAAGTCACTGTCGTTGCCGTCATCCTGCGCGGCATTTCCAACTTCTACAGTTGGGTCCTCCTCCGGATCCTCCTCTGGATCCTCCTCAGGGTCCTCCTCTGGATCCTCCTCTATCGGCACTGGAGGGGCCGGTGCTGGTGCAGGTGCTTGATGTTGCTGTAGCTCCTGAATGTTCCAACTATTCTCCAGGACTCTGTCCTCGAGCCAGTCGGCTCTTATCTGCTCAGCACGCAGATCTCTGGCTATGGTGTTACGAGCTATCTTACTCGTACGATGCTCTTCCTCGAGCGAGTCGGTCTTACCTGTAAGTTGTCGGATCATCCATCCTTGTGCTAGGATGGTTTCCTGCATTCTTTCTAACTGTTTTTGTTGTTTATGTATCAGGATTCTAAGTATGTCAATTCCTACTTCTACAGGGTTAACCGGTTCAACCGGTACAGCAATGGTTGGGCGTAACGACGACTCCTCCCCCAGAGCGAGCCTTTTCCTCGCAGCTGAACGTGTCTCCACGCCATAAGATGGTATGGGTTCCACCATTGGTGCCTTTCCTGGTGCCCTTGGTGGCGTAAGTTTGTCGG
The DNA here is from genome assembly GCA_947069175.1 of Scalesia atractyloides. Taxonomy (NCBI): domain Eukaryota; kingdom Viridiplantae; phylum Streptophyta; class Magnoliopsida; order Asterales; family Asteraceae; genus Scalesia; species Scalesia atractyloides. Next base: position 37,881,380 of record CAMTDV010000019.1, on the reverse strand, counting down.
ATGATGATGATGACGATGAGGATGATGACATTGCCTGTTAGGTTGTGTAGTTAGTTACGAGTTGTTTTCATTTCTTATTATGAAGGCATAATCTACATAACACAGTTGTGGTATATTGCATAACAAGATATAATAGTTCGGTGCCAAACTAAGTCTAGTGTCGTGAAATCAGCTATAGTTTAGGTCTACTTCTAATGCAAACCTGGTTCTCTATAGCTAGTGGCTCTGATACCAATCTGTCACACCCTCAATTTCCACTTGCGGAGTTTTACCGCGAGGCGTGTGAACAAACCAGAATCTGAAACACTAGTACGTCGAACGACTCTATATGATTTGATAATACGTTTTCCAAAATCATTTGTTGTAGATTTTATATTGTCTAAATTAGTTACCAATATTTAGCAGAAGCATTAGTTTTTAAAGTTTGAGCGGAAGCATAAATAAGTAGTGAAGCGGGCGCCAACACAAACGCCAAAACAAATGAAAAACCCCCCAAAACAATATTTATCAATAAGACTCGATAAAAGATGTCTTGTTCAATGCATGTGCGTGCACCTAGAGCTCCTAGCGTCCTGAGAAACATGTAAAGAAACAAGTGTCAACATTAAAGATGAGTGAGTTCACAGGTTTTCATAAATTCGTTTGTTCGGTTGTAGTTTGTTTTCCCCGTTATCCCTAACCCGGGATAACGTGTTGGTTCCATTATTCCCATCCCGGAAAATAATAATGATGTTGGTTCCAATATTCCAAACCCGGAATATTAAGTTGTTGCTTCCATTATTCCAAAACCGGAATAATAAGTTGTTGTTTCCATTATTCCAACCCGGAATAATAAGTTGTTGTTTCCATTATCCTCAACCCGGGATAATACAGTTGTTTCCATTATTCCAAACCCGGAATAATAAGTTGTTTTGTAATTAAGTTCAATGTTAACATATATAGGTAGCTAGCCTAAAGTTATGTCACGTAAGTGTTCGCGGTCGAAGCTGACTGTTGTGCCTCCGTGTTGCCAGGCCTATCACTGACCATGGCGAAGTTAGGCTGAATTATTCACCCGTTGACCATACCCGGTCAGCTAGCGCGACTAGCTCGGATGGGGCTTGTCGGGCCCAGTAGTACTACTTATAACTCCCCCGCTATTAAACCCAATACTAACGATCCGAGAGATTGATGAGGACTTAAGTGATAAAGCTGCTTAGTGACCATAAAATTACATTAACATTAACTTAGTTACCGAATAGTTATGTGACGTTAATTTCGTATAACGTAAAGAGATTGAGTTTGAAGAGTGTATACATGTTTCTCCCCCTGTTGTTTAAAAAACCGGATAAAGTTAGGAGCCGTGAACTCACCTTTTGTTGCTCGGTTAGTGTAGCAAAGAAGTTGTAAAGAATGGGACCGCAAATTGCGTCCTAACAAACCAATTGATTTCACGTCAGTGTGTGAACACACCAATACAAATTCTACACTTAATTTACGCACAAAGTGATACACACAAACAACATATCTAACACTCAAACATGCATGCAAGTATCCTCATGTGATCATAGTAATCAAACAACTTATCATGAACATAATCCAATCCATGCAACACTTTGGTGCACACAACCACAAGTTATCAAATTTCAGCTTAACACTCATAATTCAGCTGTTTTCTAGGATTTTTATAAAATAGTTCCAACATTCCAAAAATTCCAATATTTTTACAGTAGGTGACATTTATACTAGAAATTTATATAAATTTTCCAAGTCCTAAATCTTTACCAATTAACCATAAATATTAATATACTAGGCTGCAGTCAGATTTGTCGCCTTCTGACTGCAGTCCACGGAAGAATTTATTTAAAAATCACTGATCGTCCAATTAACAAAATTCCAGTTGCAGTTGCCCGGAAATTTCCATACCTAGTTGCTGTACAAAATTCATGACTCGACTCCCTACTGATTTTAAAATCCAACTCGATAAACAACCAACAAAATTTCAGGATTTTCACAGCTTTAGTTACTGAACTTATTTGGCCATTTAAAATATCAAACGACTTCAGAAAATTATGAATCCAGCGCCCTTAGATTCGTTATTCAAATCTCTACGTTCTAGACACCAGAAAATCCGTTTTTCGACAACTAATGACCGAGTTACAGCCAGATGAAGTCGGCTGTAACTATTACTCAGCAAACTGTTTTCAGCACAATATTACCATAACTTGCATAAACCGTTCCTATGATCAACCTAGGCGAGCAAGAACCGATTTCTAATCATAGATCACTACTAATAACATATCCATGCAAACCCTAGTTCATACTTCTAGCTTTTACAAACAAACATACTCGCAAACTTATAATTTCCGAAAACAATCATGCATATAAACACGATCAATCAGCCGATTACATTCAACACATATAATCCGAAACAAACTAATCACTTCATTCAAGCACATAAATCTGAACATGATCTTGTAATCAAAAGATAAATCCTAACCTTTAATAGCTAGGTCAGTAAGTCGAGACTTGGACAAGAATGGTCCGGCTGTTCCAACAAGATCACGACCGAAAGAGGTGAACAGCTCTGCTGTTGCGACCGAGGCTGACAGGAACTGGAAGGAGAGGCTGCTCGTGATCAACAGGGAGTGCAAGGAGGTTGTTTTGTGATCGAATAGAGGTGAACAATGGTTGATCTTGCGACTGAATGGAGGTGAACAAGGGCTGTTTGCGGTTGAATGGAATGAACGATCAGCTGTTCGCGACCAATGGAGCAAGAGAAGGCAGCCGACGGCTGTTTTGCTTGTTAGGGTTTTGGAATTGTGAAAGAGCATGCATGGGTGTGTGTATATATAGCGCAAGGAGAGATAAGGGTTACGGTTTGGATTGAGCTTGTGGCCGAGAAACTTGGGTGGGTCGGTTTGGGTTTTATCTTGCGGCCGGGATATGTTTAAGGTTGGTTTGATCTCGGTTTGGGTTTGATCTTTGTTCACACAATTGATCCCGCAATGGGTTTGCGGTTTGAGCTTGTTCTCGCGGCCAAGGACTTGGGTTGGTTTGGTTTGGTTTGCACTTGGCCGAGAATGGCTTAAGGTTTAAGATCTAAATCTCGCGGCCGAAGACTTGGGTTTTAGGTTTCCTAGTTTCACAAGGAGTTCGGTTTGTGTTTGTGTCGCGGTTCGGTTCGTGTGCATATTTATTATATATACATATATTTTATAACTAAAACGATCACACAAACACACATCACGTATTCATTAACTCATACACGTTCATACACATAGCACGTAATTAGTTTGACAAGTATTACGTTTAAGTTATCCGAAAAACCCGGGATGTCACACGTTAAGCATAGACATGGTTTACAAGGAACGTACCGGTTATGACGTCGTTCGCGTTTTGCGCCTGAGCGGCAGTTAGAGCGAATGCTCTGCCTCGAGCTGGTTGAGGTTGTGATTGTTGCTGTTGCTGGTTGTTGACGCATTGGGGGCAAACATTGGCGTAGTGGTTAGGATCGCCACATGTATAGCATGCTCTTGTAGGAGCAGCTTGAGCTTGAGGGTGTGAAGGGTTAGGGTTTGGTACGATGGCTTGGGCTTGCTGGTTTTGGGGTTGAGGGAAGTTTAGGCAACGGTTAGCAAAATGCCCCAACCTCTGACATTGGGCGCACTTGCAGCATGGTGTAGTGGCGGGGTGATGGTAGGAGCAGTTAGCACACTAGGGATGAGGTTTAGTGTAGCCACGCTTTGGTTGCTCGGGGTTGGCAGGGGTAATGGCTGCTAGTATTTGGATGGCAGAAACACTTGGGGAGTCACGTTACAAATGGTTACATAACACATGGTATTTGAAATTATGTTTTATTGAATATTAACACGATTACATTGTCCTCGGAATTTAAAATAAACAAAACAAGTATATTATTTGTCTTTCTTGTTTTAAGGCACTAAAGTCCGCGTCCTTCCTAGGTGAATTGTCATGTAAAAAAATCCTGAAACATATGTGAAAACATAGTCAGCATAAAAATGCCGGCGAGAACATAGGTTTTGTGAGTGTCAAATTCATGGCTTTAGAACTATATTGCAATACCTCATCCAACTTCGAGAGTCGACGAGTATAAATCTTGAAATCAAAAAGTGTTTGATATTGTAATATAATATATATCAACTTTACAAGCTAATATAAGTAAATCAAAACCTTGTAGCCATAAATCATGACTGAAAACATTTGTTTCGTAAATTTGAGTTGTAGATCATCTTGTAAGTTAACTAGTATGGTTTATATCTTTTAATAAAAATAGTTGTGTAACCTTGTTCAAAAATAACCATTTGACCATTGTTCGTGTTATAAACCAATTGTTCATTGTCCTTGTCATACACCATTGTTCACTGTACTTGTCATAAAACATTGTTTATTGTCCTTGTCATAAACCATTGTCCATTGTCCTTGTTTTTAATTGTGAAAATTTTTGGTCGTTCTTTAATGAATACATTCAAGCCTTTATTGACTCGACTATACCCCAAGGGTATCTTTAATAGATCCTAAAAGATCTCTTTAACAAGACTAACAAATCAACGAATGATTTGTTAATCATAAACAGTTTCTGTCATTCCCCAAACTACCCACCAAATCCAGTGAATAGCCTAGTAATAGGATTGTCAATCCTATGGTACCATACCTTACTACTGGGTGGCATATAAATGTTAATGAATGTCATTCGTATCATGGATAACGCACCTACAAGTTGTATCACATTATTGAAACCTTGATTGCAAAAGTCGCTATGCGCTCCCTAGTCGGCTGACCGGGGAGTTGAGAGTACTCGGTCTAGGCGGAGAGTACTCGGGGAGTACTCGTACATGTTAAATTATAAAGAAATTACTTTTTGGAGATTACACATATGCCAAATAACATAAATTTACTAATATTTATAACATAATATGTGAAAATGATATTCATCTTTTATATAATAGGCATAGAAATTATATTATATTATTAATTAGGTCAAACTAGGCCCGAATTAACCTACTAGATCCAATTCTGGCCAAGGTTGACCAAGTTTGACCGACTCCGAGTAATTAGGCGGAGTCGAAGAAAGTCGCATCGGCAACCTACCTTGTAGCGACTACTCGGGGATTACTCAGCCTTGGAAACCTTGTTTTACAATCATGATTGAAACCATATTGTTATATAAACCATAGTATTTGAACATTGAAAACAACTTAGCACATATGAATCACCCCAAAACATTTGAATAACATAAAAGAGGGGAGCAATGTACTCGCTTGGGATTGCTAAGTAACCTTGAATCAAAGATCAAACAAGCTCAAAAGTCTGAGAAATCAAGCGTGTCCTATAATCGGATAATTGTGTAAACATCGGGACTTTCATCGACGGATCAGATAGAATGAGGTCTTGTAAACCAAATGAGTGTTGGGACTCATATGAAATGGTTTAACAAAGTCTACATTCTGATTTGAAAAAGTTCCTAAGTGCTTTTGACCCGTTATGACCCGTTTGGTCAATCTTTGGATCCGACCAAATACATACTTATGACCATAATTATATAGGGAACAACCCGATGAGGTTATACCACATGGTCATGTCATTTGATTAGTGTTAGATAATTAGTTGTTATAACCTTTAATAATGACAAAAGTGCCCTTTTTGCGGATAAATCAATCTAAAGCATCTGTCACCAAAATTTTGACATGTAATCTGATGTAACAACAATATTAAACATATTTTGGCAAATTAGACTTATCATAACACATATCTCACCATCTGGAATGCCTAGTTACGCAAATGACACGTTAAAGTGGCTTAAACTACCTTAACGGGTCATAACGGGTCAAAAGCAAAGTCCATCCTAAGTGTCGCATGATCAACCTTAAGCATTAGCTCCTGAAACATATGTGAAAATAAAGTACGTCAGCATAAAAATGCCTGTGAGTAACATAGATTTTGCGTTTAAGACTTATGGCCTAGAATGTTTAAAGGAATACTGTGACAACTGTGAAAAATCCTGGTAAACTTTGAGTGGTACAAGTCCGTGGTAACCGGACGGGATATGTCTATCATGATATTGTTATGATTATGTGTGATACCCATGACGAAACAGGTACACCTTAATTGGTCCTAAACGTTAAGCATGATTAAAACAATAATTGCGCGTAAACATTGCAACCTTGTATGACTTGTGCACTATACTAAGCAATCGTTAGTATGTCTTGGAGGAATCCGAGAGCACGTCATGGTTATCATGACACTACTAAGGACCAACGATGCGAGGCTGGTGTCCTTAGCCTTGAACAATGTGTTAAACGGAGACTTGACGTTTAACAGCGCATTAAACCTTTGTTGATTATTAGGTTATCGGTAGCATCATTTAAGATTTCGAGTTCCAAAAACAACTTAATTTTGTGCCATAGACTGTGACATAAGGTTTGAAAATAATCAAAGCCCGGGCACGCAAAAAGAAGCAGCTCCTGGTTGGGGAAACGCCTTCGTTCCGGGCATAACATAAGCCAACCAAATGTGCAAGGAACGATCGATCAAGCTTAAAAACACTTAAACGAACGTCATACGAGACTTTTATGATTAAAATGTAACAATGCTCGGGTTTCAAGACGGTTATGCCCAATTTTTAAAACCGAGTCTTTTGACAGTAAGAAAACGAAAAATGGAGCCCGTTGCAAATCGAGAACGCGTTCGGGACCCGAAAACGAACCTAAACGCAAACGAAAGATAAACATCATCTTTTAACACGAAAAGACGAAGCACAACATGGCCCACATGGACCCCCCATATATATTATTTATTTTTTATTTTTCATTTTTATTTCATTTAAATTCAAGAAAAAAACCCATTCTCTCTCAAAATTCTGCCATAACCTTCACTAATCCAGCTGAGTTCATCCTAAAACATCACTAATTTAAAGGTATAAACCTTGGTTCTTATGATTTTAATCCCGTTTTCTTGATTAAACGCGATTTCTAGCCGAAAAAACTCATTTTAATCCGAGATTTTTGGAAGTTTAAACATGTTTAGAGGCTGAATAAGAACACCCTCATATTTACCTAGTGTTATATGGCAGCCATGATCATAAATCTTTGGGGTTTGATACCCTAATCAACTCTTATTCGACAAATATCGCTTAACTATTCGATTAACCGAAAAACAATGAATTAAAGCTTGATTGACCTAAGTTCTAGCATATTTGGATTGTACATGATGTGTAGGTATTGAATATAGCTCCTACACCCTTCTGGACTCACAAAAAGCGCTTGGAATCGAAGGAATCGCTAGGTATATCACCCGAAACTCGAAACAAGCATAGGCAGAAAATTGTTTGGACCATAACTTGGTCCGTGGGTATGGGATTGAGATGAAATTTGGTGTGGTGATGTAGGATATTGTCAGGAAGGTCCACATAAAATTTTAGAATTTTTGGAATTTTCTACGATTTGACTGTATTACGGAAAGAATTTTGGAAAAATTACCAAAAGAATTCAATAAATCACCAAATTTTACAGAGACACTCAGGAACATATGAGGAATGTTCTGGGAAAATTCGGTGTCCATTGGTTGAGTTTTGATTTGGGTTAAAAATCCGCGTTTTTGCGAGTTTTCGGTAGCTGGGAACGCACCGAAACAAAATCGGAAAAATCTCAAAATTTTATGAGAGGTTCCTGGACATGTAAGAGGTGTTCTGAAGTTGTTTTGGAATTTTTGAACTAATGATGGTATTTAATGGTAATTATGTGGTTAAAAATGGTTTTATAAATAATTTATTTAAATAAGCAAAATGCCAAAATAAATTCCCAGAAATTGTTCCCATAATCTACAGATTTTTAGTAAGTTATATAAAAATTTACAGATTTTTATTCAGTTTGTAGATTAAATGAGAATTTATGGAATTAAAAATGAGTTATTTTAAATCAATTTCGGCGGTTTACCGTATAACGAACCTTCCGGTACTGGGAATTGACCCAACCTGACAAATATTATAATGGGAAGACAAGGAGTATTCCGGAAGATTCTCGGGTAAATTGGGCACTATAGGTGTGTCCTAAGACAGTTCGGGAGAATTCCCAACGGTGAAAATGGAAACTCAAATTTGGGTAACCTAGACTCCCCAAGCACTCAAATTCCCTTGATGAAAAGTTAATCATTCTTAAATAACCATGTGTTGGCATTACTGGTATTCCCTTACCATTATCTGAACACGTTAAACTACTGACTTTGGCTGGCACGCGAATCGGTGCCTGGAAGCCAAACTGAAAACTAATACTACGCTGACATCCATCACGATACTAGTGTCCTATAAACAATTACCAACTTAGAGATTGATTTGAATCCATACTTGCATGTGGGTTATTAAAGTTGATCCAGATGCTTGATCACCTTTGTGTTGAGATCACTACTCGCACGGTGAGTTTCACTTCCCCACTTTTGATTGGTTTTACTGTTTTTTTGGGGAGTTGCATGTTAAAAACTGTGTTGAATACACCAATTTGGGAGTGACTTTTACTCCCCCACTTGTACATTGTTTCACTGTTTTCTGGAATGACTTGCATGTTACGAAACTATGTATTGCACCAACTTGTGAGATGTGAATTATCTAACACACGAACTACCTCCCCTCTACAAGTGATTAGCGTAAGCAGTGGGCAGTGGATAGTACTATTGGTCTGACGAACCCAGGCCGCGCCCGACAGGAAGGTCGGCAACCAGGTCTGCACGCATCCTAATTTGGTTGTGTTGTTAGGCATAACTACTAAGGGGCGTTGAACTGCACGTGACGCAGTTGATGGGCCGGGAGTGTCTTTGTGACACGGTCCAGTGGCCGGGAGTGTCTAGGATGACACGGCCCGGGGAGAAATAGTAAAGGTTTCACTTGTATACTCGCGTAATTCCATCTGCGACAATGACTGTGACCGTCATCGTGACTATGACCTGTGCAATTAAACTTGTTAACACGTGTTGTTACACAACAATTAAACCAATGGAACTCACACAGCGTTTAGCTGACCCTTTTTAAAACTAACATGCATTTCAGGTAACTTGAGACTTGTGTGATCCATGTATGTTGTTCAAGACATGTTTGTAGGCGAACCCTGATATAGATGCATGTGGCTTAGAAGACTTATGTGGTTCATGGCAACACGCAGTTGTAACATACATGTAGTATGTAATCAACTTTTGTAAGTAATAAAATGTAGTGTCTTTATAAACAATGTGGTTTTATCAGAGGTGTCTGTTGCATCCCGTATTTTTTTCTTCCGCTGCAAGTCGGGGTGTGACAGAAGATGGTATCAGAGCCATTGGTTATAGATAATTAGGTGCCTTTAAGGAAACTTAGACTATAACTACAGGCTCGGACTTTAATGGACATCATTGGAAAAACTAACGTCAACTAGAAATGCTTAGTGAACACTGTAAAGTATCCTATTTGCAAGTACCAGGATGGTCTTGTGGGGGCAAGTGGGTTATTATGGTCCGGAACATAATAACAGACTTGCTCATACGAGGCAGTGTTAGGAAAGTCACGGTAATAAACACCCTTAAATACGTGGAATGATACATACGTGTACCAAGGTGGATAGTGTGTGAATGTTTGCGCGTGAATTGATACATGAATTGGGATTGGTGAATAATGCGTTACTACATATGCCTCGGGATAGGCAGAAACTGGTATTACAGTCCATTCCACATTCCTATTGACCACATTTAATATCCATTAGAATTGGATTCCTATCACTCACACAGTTATTACTTATACTTTATAATGTGAGAACTTAAGCCTTTACTACGATACGATCTCACCAACTCTATCCTTATAATTATTGTAACAACGATTACATACCAGAATGGTACTTCAAATTGAACATAGATACACAAAGAACGCGCAGGTCGTTCTGATAGACTGGGAGGACGTGTACGGATCCTCACTTCACTTCTCGTTGCTTCACATTCGATTGTTATACAATCGCAGAGTTCAAACATCTTACGAAACTTTTTCGTCCTTGAATCCGCGATTCATTTGATGGTCTGCGGGGTTCCTCTTCTGCTTATAATTTTGGCACTAGCTTTCACGTCGTGTGATACTATAATACTTAGGTATTCCTTAGCACGTGTTTTGATATATGTTATATCTTCATATGATGATCTCTGGGTTATGGAGATGGCCTGGTGCGCGAATAAGTTACCCTTCCCGTTGTCATTCGATGCCATGGGGTATAGAGTTGTGATGATACAGATTCCTTTGAAACGCTTTGCGATGTGGAACATCGTTTCGTGTGACCGTTGGTTACACTGTCTTCTTTACGATTAACGATTGTTTTGGAATTTCAGTTGGTTATTTGCAAAAGTAATATGAGACCCGAATATCGTGGTGAACGGAACATTGATCATGTATATGGGTGTGGTGGATACACTGCGGTACTACCTATATATAAACATCCGGCTACATTATCAAGGTATCGTTGCCCAGGGCAGACGGGCTGCATGTTGCGATTCGTTCGATTATGTTTTGAGCAATACAGCGTGCGACTTTGACCCTGTTTGATGCAATTAATGATGCCACAGTTGTTGTAACAACGACACCTATATACGTTGGCGGTGATTTTAAATGAAAGGTAGTTTGGGGGTTGACATGTAACGACTTTTGGGTTAATCCGGGAAAGGTCCTTTTTTCGAAATTATAATACGACTTTCTAGGGGTACTACACCCTAGTAGTACTCTGTATTAAACTATTTGGGTATAGCCGGTGATAGCTTACCCACATCGATTACCCAATGATTAATTCGGGATAAGCAACAATGTTCTGGCTTTGGTAAGAACAATTCAGCGTAATTTATTCCTTTTGGCAGGAGTTGCTAGAACATATATCCATTTATTCGAAATCATTACGTTACGACGAACCAATGATACTTACGTCACCGACCGTCATCTAGGAAGCTATTCGGTTGAAGCGTATATTTCCTTTACTAGTTGTTGTTCGCTATTGATACGATCTCTAATTCTCAATAAGGACACGTAATTAGCATTGGTATTCATAACTCAAGGGGATTTAGGGGTGACACATAAATAAGAGAAACTTATCTGATGTAATTAAAGTACGGCAAGGAGTTGTGCGAATGCGGATCTGATTATAATAAAACTCGTGGAGGCGAAAACCCTTCGTCCATATTCTTCGAACTTGTTAATACTTCGCATCAACAGGACACTCCTGTGTACGCATTTAATTATAAATATACAACATTCTTCGCAGGCCCATCTAAATGTTAATCTGGTAGACCTCGGTTGGGGGTGACGTAACCTAGTACGAAGTACGAAAACGATAATCATTGAGTAATCCGATTCATTGCTTCCAATAAATTTGATTCTCCTTACTAACACTATTGGAAAGTGTTAAGGTTCGGTATATATAAATTACTAATTTCATATGCCCTATTGATTTAGTTCAAACCAATACAAGATAAATCCCTAGTAACTCAAAGAAGTAGGGAATGAATGGTACGAAGAACCGTAACAAAGCTACCTTGTAATGCATAATTAGGAAACAAAATGATACAAAACGACTTCTCGTCGGACGATTGTTTTATACATACATATATATATATATATATATATATATATATATATATATATATTATATATATCTGTGTCTAATTCGAAGGACGGTACTTAAAAGAATCGTATAAAATTTTTACATATCACACGATCCCTTGTAATATATAGAGTATGGTAATCCGATGACGAACCCATGTGACAACTCTATATACACGGTCTTGAATCAATATCACCCGTATGAGGGCGGTGCATTCGCGTAAGGGGATACACTGGCTTTCATCCATCAATTGGACACAAAGTGAATGATACCCTACGCTTGTGAGTAACCAAGAGTATGCGTTAAACGGTGTTGCTTGTCCTCGTGAGTATACGAGAAATAAATTCTTTAGATCAGGGGAGTATTGTTGAACCACCCCTTGTTTTCCTTTGACTGGTTGGTACCTTCAATTGATTTTCAGTTTGATCGATTTAAATAAGTATTCGTGAGATACGATGTTATTGAGAAACTCGATTCTTCGCTAATTTCGAGTGACGAAAATTCTTGTGCTACTTAAGGAAACAAGAATGGGAGAAATCTTAAGTATAATACAGTATACATACATATATACCAGGGTATTCGTACCGCGAGTGAAATTGATGATCGGGGGGATGATTGTCTGAAGCTGTTGCGCTATCATTTGCGCGATTTCTGCCTCGGTCATTTGTGGTGAGCGTTTCGGGGCCATTCTATTATAAACAATACTTATATACAAATATCAATGTCACATATTCAATCATCCCATATACAATTCTGTCGCACGCATGAGTCCACAACCTGTATAACCAACATCATTATCATGTATGTAATAATATACGACCTTATGCAACTGTTAAAATTGCACTTAGACTTAACCCAAAGAGGGCTAGTGCTTAAGTGTGCGGTCAAAACATGTCACTAAAGTGACGTATATACGCCATAATATGAAAGCACGAACTACCCAGCATGACGGAACACGATCAAAATCAAACTCTCTTCGAAATAGGAGTAGTATGAGTCGTCCGAATATCGTAATTAGTGTCTTTTGTGCGCTGAACCCACCTGGGGGAAAGCTAACCCGTAAATCTAGTAGTCCCGATAATTTCAGATGAAGGGACTAGTGAATCTTCCGAATACGCCCCACAGATATCATGTCCATCCAGAGAGAAATTCCGTTAGTAAGCACGTCATATATACTTAAAAGAGGAATAAGACTTTGACGCGACAACTAATACTCTTCAAATTTGGGGAGTTACTTAACACATGCTACGAATTGTAAATACCTTGATGTGCGGTACTAAGTCAAACTAAATGACCAAAGTGTAGATCGGTGCATGGTTGGATGCACCAACGAGATGTGAAATGGTATTCATAACCTTTACTTGTATCCTAGCCGTCAAAGTGCTAGACTTATCTCGATTGATTACGACTTTCATTCAGCCTTTCTTAAAGTTACTTTTGTAATTTCAAGAGGTTGTCGAGCGGTTGTGGATCTATGTTACTACATTTCCCAGAAGCACTTATTCCTTCCATGCCCTATTGGGAAACAGAACTGACTAATCCTACGACATAGGGGTGAGAAACTCAACAACCCTAGTCTCGACCAAGCCGGGGAGCCGGGTCTTCATTTCTTGTTTACATTATTACAAATATGAGACTAGCGGGAAAAATCAGATTCAGTGGTCTACTGTCCTGATCGGACTCGGGTGTCTATGGATTTGGGCTTTAGCCCATGGGTTCATAAAACCACACGAATTTTCCAATCTAAACCAAGATGGTTTGGCATGAACGAACTCGACGAAATCCTTACGTTTAATCGGTGATTCAAATGGCGGAGGTGCCAAGATGGGAAAGCATTATATCTTTCTATACTCATATACAGTCAGATCATACCAAGTCCGAATTTGACTCGAATAACCACAAGACCGAGACGGTCAAGTTGTGATCAACTATCTGGTGACTAGTGTGAACAAGATTCGCCTATGCATTAAGTAATCTTTCGAGAACACGATTACTTGTCGTTGTTTCCATTAACATTATCATTATGAAACATTAGTCGAGCGTGGCTATGTTCCAACCCTGCGGGAGGTACTCCGTTGATAGGGAATCTTGATGCGATGACTCGTTACATAGTCATCTTTTACAAAATTACATGTACGTCTACGATTAAATCTGGTCCTACATGTAGGGGCATCATGGTGATGCATGTGACCAGTAGACACTCGTCATGCCTTAAACATTTCCACGTGATATAGTAGCATTCTAGAGATGGTACTACTTGAATTAAAGCCGCATTGGGTACACCCTCCACCATTCCCAGTATACGATTATCTCCCGGAGAATCACATCGATGTTATCAAAGTCACTAAGTTATTTCCTCCTGGAAAAGAATAAACAGTTGTACCACAGTTGGAGCCAAGCTCCCGAAACTTAACGCAAACTGGAACTATTACTGTAGAAATTCCATATCCTTACGACGTGATTAGACTACTAGTGAGTAGTTGGGGCACCCTGTTGATGTGAGGGTGCAGATTCGTTGTTACTCGTGTACATGCTCGCCTTATGGCAACCATAGGCTCTTAAAAGCCTTTCTCTCTCTTATTCTCTACCATAGGGTAGGAACTCTCTTGGTCGGTTAGTATTAACCGAAGATACCCACGTACATGAAAGCAAGGGAAGACTTTCGCTCACAACTCAGTGAGACCAAAAATTTATTCCCTTTTCACAAACATGCGGAGCATGGTGCTCACTATTGCGGCATGTGTAACAAACCCTGGAAGAGTACCCATACCCTCCTCTATAGGAGGTGTGCAAGAACTATTACATGAAATCGTAATTGAAACTTATGGTGTATGAATGGTGAAGATGATGAATGCAAAGAAGACATAATGATTGCAGTTATACAAGAGGAATAGGAGACCCTTGTTCTACTGTGAGTCCAACAACACCCTCACTTTCAGGTTGGAAGTGATGACAAACGTTACTCTTCGCAATACGTAGGAATTGTGGATGGACGAATTACATTGCTATTATGTAGCACAATTATCATCTTCGTACGATGATGATACTATACGAAAAGTGAAAACATACTTGTCTGTCAGATGACTGACACGAATATAAATACGGAGCTTTCCAACGAATTACTAAATGAAATTTCGAGGACGAAATTCTTTTAACCGGGGGGAGACTATGACAACTGTGAAAAATCCCGGTAAACTTTGATTGGTACAAGTCCGTGGTAACCGGACGGGATATGTGTATCATGATATTGTTATGATTATGTGTGATACCCATGACGAAACAGGTACACCTTAATTGGTCCTAAATGTTAAGCATGATTAAAACAATAATTGCGCGTTAACTTTGCAACCTTGTATGACTTGTGCGCTATACTGAACAATCGTTAGTATGTCTCGGAGGAATCCGAGAGCACGTCATGGTTATCATGAATATATTAAGGACCAACGATGTGAGGCTGGTGTCCTTAGCCTTGAACAATGTGTTAAACGGAGACTTGACGTTTAACAGCGCATTAAACCTTTGATGTTGATTATTAGGTTATCGGTAGCATCATTTAAGATTTCAAGTTCCAGAAACAACTTAGTTTTTTGCCATAGACTGTGACATAAGGTTTGAAAATAATCAAAGCCCGGGCACGCAAAACGAAGCAGCTCCCGGTTGGGGAAACGCCTTCGTTCCGGGCATAACATAAGGCAACCAAATGTGCAAGGAACGATCGATCAAGCTTAAAAACACTTAAACGAACGTCATACGAGACTTTTATGATTAAAACGTAACCATGCTCAGGTTTCGAGACGGTTATGCCCAATTTTTAAAACCGAGTCTTTTGACAGTAAGAACGCAAAAACGGATCCTGTTGCGCAAATCGAAAACGCGTCCGGGACCCAAAAACGAACCTAAACACAAAGGAAGATAAACATCATCTTTTAACACGAAAAGACAAAGCACGAGGTGGCCCACATGGACCCCCATATATATATTATTTAATTTTTATTTTTCATTTTTATTTCATTTAAATTCAAGAAAAAAACCCATTCTCTCTCAAAATTCTACCATAACCTTCACTAATCCAGCTGAGTTCATCCTAAAACAACACTAATTCAAAGGTGTAAACCTTGGTTCTTATGATTTTAATCCCGTTTTCTTGATTAAACACGATTTCTAGCCGAAAAAATCATTTTAATCCGAGATTTGGAAGTTTAAACATGTTTAGGGGCTGAATAAGAACACCCTGGTGTTATATGGCAGCCATGATCACAAATCTTTGGGGTTTGATACGCTAATCAACTCTTATTCGACAAATATCGCTTAACTATTCGATTAACCGAAAAATAATTAATTAAAGCTTGATTGACCTAAGTTCTAGCATATTTTGATTGTACTTGATGTGTAGGTATTGAATATAGCTCCTAAACCCTTCTGGACTTACAATAAGCGTTTGGAATCGAAGGAATAGCTAGGTATATCACCTGAAACTCGAAACAAGCATACGCAAAAAATTGTTTGGACCATAACTTTGTCCGTGGGTATGGATTGTTATGAAATTTGGTGTGGTGATGTAGGGTATTGTCAAGAAGGTCCACATAAAATTTTAGAATTTTTGGAATTTTCTATGATTTTTGGTGAATTTTTTACTGTTTTATCGAAAGAATTATGGAAAAATTACCAAACGAATTAAATAAATCACAAAATTTTACAAAGACACTCAGGAACATATGGGGAATGTTCTGGGAAAATTCTGAGTCCATTGGTTGAGTTTTGATTTGGGCTAAAAATCCGCGTTTTTGCAAGTTTTCGGTAGCCGGGAACGCACCGAAACGAAATCGGAAAAATCTCAAAATTTTATGAGAGGTTCCTGGAATTGTAAAAGGTTGTTCTGGATTTTTTTTGCAATTTTTTAACTATTGATGGTATTTAATGGTAATTATGTGGTTAAAAATGGTTTTATAAATAATTTATTTAAATAAGTAAAATGCCAAAATAAATTCCCAGAAATTTTTCCCATAATCTACAGATTTTTACTACTCGCACGGTGAGTTTCACTTCCCCACTTTTGAATGGTTTTACTTTCTTCGGGGGAATTGCATGTTAAAAACTGTGTTGAATACACCAATTTGGGAGTGAGTTTTACTCCCCCACTTGTAAATTGTTTCACTGTTTTCTGGAATGACTTGCATGTTATGAAACTGTGTAATTGCACCAACTTGTGAGATGTGAATTATCTAACACACGAACTACCTCCCCTCTACAAGTGATTAGCGTAAGCCATGGGCAATGGATAATACTTTTGGTCTGACGAACCCATGCCGCGCCCGACAGGAAGGTCGGCAACTAGGTCTGCACGCGTCCTAATTTGGTTGTGTTGTTAAGCATAACTACTAAGGGGCGTTGAACTGCACGTGACGCAGTTGATGGGCCGGGAGTGTCTTTGTGACACGGTCCGGTGGTCGGGAGTGTCTGGGATGACACGGCCCAGGGAGAAACAGTCAAGGTTTCACTTGTATACTCGTGTAATTCCATCTGCGACAATGAATGTGACCATGATCGTGACTATGACCAGAGCAACTAAACTTGTTAACTCATGTTGTTACACGACAATTAAATCAGTGGAACTCACGCAGCGTTTAGCTGACCCTTTTTAAAACTAACATGCATTTCAGGTAACTAGAGACTGGTGTGATCCGTGTATGTTGTTCAAGACATGTTTGTGGGCGAACCCTGATATAGACGCATGTGACTTAGAAGACTTATGTGGTTCATGGAAACACGCAGTTGTAACATACATGTAGCATGTAATCAACGTTTTGTAAGTAATAAAATGCCGTGTCTTTATAAACAATGTGCTTGTACCAGAGGTGTCTGTTGCATCCCGTATTTTTTCTTCCGCTGCAAGTCGGGGTGTGACAAATACTTAGTTAAAAAGTGGCCATGAATACTTACAAAATGTTTTCTTTTATAAAAATCATAAAATAAATCGAATTTTATAAAAGAAATATGTATGGTTAAATCATTAACCAAAATATATGTCATATCTTGTGTAAAAATGTCATGTCATAAATGAAAATGTCTTGTCTTGAACTTTATTTGAAATGATTAGATAACGCCACGATATGTAATATGATAAAAACACTTATATATAAGAAGTATCAGCGGCGTATCCACCATGCTTTTATCATATAACACATGTCCCGTTATTTAAATCACTTACTATAAACCAACCATCAAAAAGTCTTTTTTAAACCAAAGAAATGTCTTGTAATAAGGATGTCAAGTAAACTAGTGTCAAGTAAACAAATGTCATGTATGAATAAAGTCTTGTGTAACCAAAATGTCAAAAGAAAACCAATGTCTTGTATAGTCGAAATGTCTTGTATAAAACAATGTCTTTGAATAATCAAACGTTTTGTTTTATAAGTCATGCTTTTATTGTTTACAACGTACATTAAGTTTGTTGGCAAACAGATTTAAACCTTGTTGACAGTCAAATAGACCCTTATAAGATAAAATTCTATCCATTTCATCGGATTCTGTCATTCCCTAAAGTCGCTTCCAAACAAACCCGGGAAGTGAGAACGGGATTGTCAATCCTATGGTACCATTATACACTACCGGTCGGCGTGATCAATGTTAATGAATGTATTAAGTCAATCTCCAATGCACCAATATGTCATGAACAATGTGAGCAAAAATGTCTTTGATAACCATGTACTAGTATGCTCAGTCAACATACATAGCAAGAAATAATGTAAATCAAAGTGCTCATATGCTAAGTCAACATATGCCGCAAAAAGTGTCCTTGAAATCAATGTGCTAGCATGCTCAGTCAACATACATAGCAAGAAATAGTGTAAATCAATGTGCTCATATGCTAAGTCAACATATGCCACAAAATGTAATGGAAATCATGTACTATATCTACTATGTAATCAAAGCATGTATATAATGTCATGAAATCGCGAAAATAATTATAGGCACAATATGTTTCACCCCAAAACATTTGAAAATTTAAAAGAGGGGACTATGTACTCACTTGGGATTGCAAGAAAGTCCTTGTTCAAGAAGATAAACCAAAGCTCAAGAGTCCGAGAAATCACGTATGTCCTAATATCGGATAACTATGTTAATATCGGGACATTACTAGGAGGATTGGATAGAATGAGATCTTGTAAACGAATGAGTGTTGGGACTCATATGGAAAGGTTTAACAAAGTTAAAATTATGATTTGGAAAGCTTCCTAAGTGCTTTTGACCCATAATGACTCGTTAAGGTAGCTTACGCTACTTTAAGGGTTATTTGCGTAAACGCGTGATCGGATGGTTAGATATACCCTATGATAAGTCTTATATGCCAAAACAAGTTTAATACAGTTGTAACATCAGTCTATTTGGCAAAACATTGGTTACATAAGCTTAAAATCAATTTATGCGGAAAAAGGGCATTTTGGTCATTTATAAAGGCATAATAAGCAACTTAACATAGCACTAACCAAACGACGTGACCATAAGGTATAACCTCATAGGGTTATTCCCTATACAACTATGGTCCCTAATATGAGTTCGGTCGGATCCTATGATCGACCAAACGGGTCGGATTCGAAAGTCAAAGCGGTGGTCAAGACCGCTCGACTTACGACCCTAAGCAAGCACTAAACTAAAAGTGACGAGTTAGACATGTTAAACATGTCTAACTAAGTTTATAAAACTGATTTGGTATCAAAACAAAGTGTTTTGATACACGAAAATTGTTCCGTCGTATAATGCGCACTTTGCGTATTATTGACCGAAACTTTGACTCGTCATTACAACTAGTAAACGTGGTAATCAGCATGCAAGAGCGCTATGGATCATAACCATCATGATTACGATCACTTTACAAAGTCCAAATGGACTTTGACTTGACCAATTAATGGTCAAAGCTGAAAGTCAAACACCGTTTGACTTTGAGCTTCAAATAGGTAAACAAATGAAACAAGACAAGAATAGAGCACTTACTTGTGTTGAAGAACACCCAAGAGCTCCAAGAAGACCAGAAAACTCAGGTAGGAGGCATCTAATAATGTGGTAGCCTCCACTTAGAGTGTTTGAGAGAAAAAAAAGAATTGAGCAAGTTGAAATGAGGATGATCAAGGGTATTTATAGTTGAATTGAAGCTACCAAATCATTACAAGTGTCCATGAGTCATCAAAGGGTTTGATTAGTGTCATAACACTTGTTAAATGCTAAGAAAGGGTGGCATATTCGAATGCTTAGTGTCCAAGGCTTTAAACAAGGAGCTGCTAATTTCTGTTGTGTTGGAGGGTCCTTTGGGCTTACGGTCCGTAAGCCCTTTAGCAGGCAGACACTTTTGAAAATTGGCAGAACAGGCCCCTACACCCGTTTCATTGCGTTTGGCACTTCTAACACCCATTATCCTCATTTCAAGCTTCATAAGGACGATAAAGCATAGGGAACTTTAAATATGCTCAAAAATGTTCCGGGTGTCAGTTCGTTTGGTCGTACGGTTGCGGTTTTCGGTTAATTACGATGAAAATCGTAACGAACGCGTGCATGACCGTAAACGCGTAACAGATGATATTTCTGCTTTCCAATCATTAATATACAAGATTTAATGATTACAAAAATTTTTGGATGTGTTACGTGTTCCGGATTAAGAGATACGTGTAACAGCATAGTTTTGCGGAATTTGCAAAATAGCCCCTAAAGTTGCAAAGGGCGTGTTTTTGCCATACCGAAGCCTTCAAAACTTAATTCTAAGTTATGTAAAGGTTATTTAAGGTATGTTAAGCTTGTGACCTTGTTCTGGAGTGTGTTTTGCTACAAGAATCGGCAGACTTTCATATTTTGTCGTAAATAGTCCCTGTGATCGAATTAGCTTGTTTTTGACATAACAAACCCTTCAAAACTTATTTCTAAGTTATGTAAGGGATATTTAAAACCCTTCAAAACTTATTTCTAAGTTATGTAAGGGATATTTAGGGTATGTTTAGCTTATGTCACTATTCCGGACTATACGTTGCATTTAACTGATTTCGTTTTGCGATTACACTTCCAGAAAAGGTTTGAAAGGTCAAAATCGAACATATATATTGAAAATGCACAAAAGTCATAAGTAAATACACAAATTGTAAACAAAACAAATTTTCATTAATCATCATATTGCTCGGAAGTTGATACAAGATTATATCACACAGATGTCACAATCTCCCCTACTTTAGGAAATTTCGTCCTGAAATTTAATTAGAGGAAACTTGTGAGAAAAGAAGTGGATACTTCGCCTTCATTTGATCATCTTGTTCCCAAGTAAATTTTGGGCCACGTTTGGACTCCCAGCGAACTTTAACAATCGGTATATGTATGCGTTTGAGCATCTTGACTTCACGGTCCAGAATTTCCACAGGTTTCTCAACAAAATGCATCGTGTCAACAACACGAAGTTCATCAAGAGGGATGTGGATGTTTTCATTAGCCAAACACTTTTTTTCAAATTGGACACGTGGAAAGTTGGATGAACATTACCAAGTTCAGGAGGTAGCTCAAGTTGTAGGCCACTTTACCAATTCTCTCAATGATCTTAAATGGTCCAACGTATCGTGGCCCAAGTTTTCCTTACTTCCCGAATCTAATCACACCTTTCCAATGGGATACCTAAGGAGTACGTGATCACCGACTTGGAATTCCAAGGGGTTGCGTCGTTTGTCCGCGTAACTCTTTTGACGGCTTCTAGCTGTTAAAAGGTTTTCGTGAGTTTTCTTGACTTTGTCCCTTGTAACATGAATGAGTTTAGGTCCAGTGAATTGAGATTCACCGATCTCATTCCAACAGATAGGTGAACGAGATTTTCGACCATAAAGAGCTTCCAAAGGTGTCATGTCAATGCTGGACTGATAAATGTAGTTGTAGGAGAATTCGATCAATGATAGATGCGAATCCCAACTACCACCAAAGTCGATCACACAGGCTCTAAGTATATCCTCCAGTGTTTGGATTGTCCTTTCAGATTGTCCATCCGTTTGAGGATGATAAGCAGTGCTCAATTTAAGCTTGGATCACATGGCAGACTGCATGGTTCTCCAAAAATGAGATGTGAAGCGAGCATCACGATCAGATATGATATCCAAAGGGACACCTTGACGAGATACTATTTCATCCACATAGATCTTAGCAAGTTTGTCAGCAGAGAAGTCCTCACGAGTGGCTATAAAATGTGTTGACTTTGTTAGACGATCAACGACTACCCAAAAGGCATCGTGATCTCTAGAAGTGCGTGGCAATTTGGTAATGAGATCCATAGCAATGTTTTCCCATTCCAAACCGGAATCTCTGGTTGTTCAAGAAAACTAAAAGGACATTGATGTTCTGCCTTTACCCTAAGACAAGTAAGACATTTAGAGACGTACAAAGCTATGTCTTTCTTCTTACCCGGCCACCAATACTAGGTATGAAGATCCTTGTACATTTTGTCTGCACCTGGATGAATTGAATAATGAGACTTATGTGCTTCATCCATTATCAAGGTGTGGAGATTTTCTAGACTTGGAACCCACAAACAGTTCAGATAATAAGATAACCCATTGTCTTTTGTTTCAAGTTGAAGCTCGAGATGATGTGGTAATTCAATACCCATTTTGTCTTGTGCAACAGAATTACACTGAGCTTCAAGTATACATGTCTGGATATCAGATTGATTTTGAACACAATGCAGCTTGACACATTCTTTACGACTTAATGCATCGGCTACGACATTCGCCTTACAAGGATGGTAGCGAATTTCGCAGTCGTAGTCGTTCAGAAGTTCAACCCATCGTTGTTGCCTCATGTTTAATTCTTTCTGATTGAAGATGTGCTGGAGACTTTTGTAGTCTGTGAAAACCACACATTTTGTACCATAAAGATAATGTCTCCAAATTTTGAGGGCGGAAACAACAGCACCCAACTCAAGATCATGAGTGGTGTAGTTCTTTTCGTGAATTTTCAACTGTCTCGATTCATAAGCTATGTCTTTGTCTCTTTGCATGAGAACATAGCCAAGGCCTAAGTTTGATGCATCACAATATACGATGAAATCGTCGTTGCCTTCAGGTAGAGATAAAATAGGAGCATTACAAAGTTTCTGCTTCAAAGTCTGAAAAGCTTCTTCTTGTTTGGGTCCCCACTCAAAAGATTCATTCTTTTGAGTTAGAGCAGTAAGGGGAACCACAATCTTGGAGAAGTTTGCAATGAAGCGACGATAATAACCCGCAAGACCCAAAAATGAACGAACTTCGGTAGGAGTTGTAGGTGTATCCCATTCCTTAATCGCATTGATTTTGGCGGGATCAACATGTATACCTATTTCGTTGACAATATGTCCCAAAAATTGAACTTCCTTTAGCCAAAATTCACACTTGGAGAACTTGGCATATAGTTGTTCTTTTTTTAGGACTTCGAGAGTTAAACGAAGATTTTGCTCATGATCGGATCGAGACTTAGAATAAATCAAAATGTCAACCATGAAAACAATGATGAATTTGTCCAAATAAGGCTTACAAACCCTATTTATCAAGTCCATGAATACAGCAGGAGCATTTGTCAGACCAAAAGGCATAACTGTGAACTCATAATGACCGTAATGAGTGGGAAAAGCTATCTTGGGAATATCTTCCTTAAATATACGAAGCTGATGATACCCAGAACGTAGATCAATCTTTGAGAAGCAAGTAGCACCCTGTAGCTGATCAAAGAGATCATCAATGCGAGGTAAGGGATATTGATTCTTGATCGTGAGCTTGTTGACCTCATGGTAATCGATACACATACAAGAAGACCAATCCTTCTTTTCACAAATAACACAGGAGCACCCCAAGGTGAAAAGCTCGATCAAATGAATCCTTTTTCAGATAACTCTTGAAGCTATTTTGACAATTCTTGCATCTCAGACGGTACAAGACGATATGGAGATTTAGCAATAGGGTTAGCACCAGGTACAAGATCTATACGAAACTCAACTTGTCGTGCTAGGGGTAAACTAGGTAGTTCCTAAGGAAACACCTCAGGATAATCCCGAACAACAAGGATATCTTGAATAGTTTTACCTTTGCCTTTCTCCTCTACGATAGGTGCCAAGAAAGCCACATAATTCTTGCGTAGGTATTTTTGGGCTTGAGTATAAGTCATGAGTTTGAGGCTACTAACCGGTTTTTCTCCACGAACCTCCAAAATTACACCAGACGAAAGGGGTATACGAAAAATCTTATCAAAACAGACTACCTCAGCATGTTGTTTAGTTAACCAATCCATTCCCACTATAATGTCAAAGCTCCCGAGTCGCATAGGTGTGAGGTCAATAGGAAAAGATGGTTGTCCAGGTTCAATTGACAACTGGGAATGACAGAATCAAGTTTAAGAGGTTCGCCACAACTATCTCGACTGTCAACGGCTTTCCTAGTTTAGTTCTTGGTTTTGAAAGTAAAGGCTCAAATGTTAAGGATACAAAACTTCTATCGGCCCCCGAATAAAAAAGTATAGAAGCAGGATGGTTGTTAACTAGAACGTACCATTCACCACCTCGTTATCTGCTCGTGCCGCGTTTGCATTGATATTGAAAGCTCGTCCATGAGCCTGGTTCACATTTGCCAACCTCGGGCAATTGTTTCGGTAGTGGGTGAGATCCCCACAGTTGTAGCAAGAACCGGGTGGATAATGAGGTTGTGCAAGATTGGTTGGCTGCTGAACAGGGTTTTGTACAGCTTGGTTCTGAGCAGGAGGACAACGATAAGTGTTGGCCAGATGGCCAGATCATCCACAATTTGTACAGATATGACATGGTAAGAGGCTGATGATGACTGTTGCACCTGTTGCACAGAGGTGCAGTGCCGGTATACTGTTTCTTGGCAGGAGGCTGAGCAGGCTGGTTAGGAGCGGCTTGATTGGGTTGTGTAGTGACAGCAAAGTTCTTAGAAGCCTTATGTTTCCTCGACTTCTTTGAACCTTCAGCTTTCTTACCCTTTTGCTTCTCAGACTTGTCAGATGGTTTCTTGTCACCCTTACGATGGAGCTTACCCTTTTTGATCTGCAATTCAGTCAGTGTTGCAGATAGCTCAATGGCTTGTCTAACAGTAGTAGGGTTGCTGCCGGTGACAATATCTTGAACCGGGTCAGGAAGACCATCTATATATTTTTCAATCGCCTTATCCAAAGGCGTCACCATCTCAGGCCACAACAAACTCAACTCCTCATATCTGTCAGTATATGCACGGTGTTCACCACTTTCTTGCTTCAGGTCATGGACCTCATTCGCAAGCGCCCTCTTTTCATGACGAGCGTAGAACTCTTTCATCATAAGAGCTCTGAGTTCCTCCCAAGTTTGACCCATAGCAACATTAGCACCCCTATCTCTCATCACTCCGTTCCACCACGTGAGAGCTCTCTTTTCAAACACGCTACAAGCAACCTCAACTTTTTTCTCATTTGGACATTGAACATGACGAAAGGTATTCTCAAGACTCTCAAACCACTGTAGGAGCCCAGTTGCTCCCTTAGAACCACAAAACCTGAGCGGTTTAGCTGAATTAAACTGTTTAAAGTAGCACGCAGCAGGTGCATTGTTCTTATTGTTAGCTTGGTTTATCTGAGTTATGAGATTTGGAAGCACAGCAGCAAACTGCTGAGCGATTAGAGCCGCCATGTCGGCGTCCGTATTTACGTTTCGTCGAGGAGGCATTCTATAAGAGAGAAAAACATGAGAGAAAACGAGTGAGATGAATGTTTAATAATCAAAATGAGATGAATAAATATCGACAAATGTAAGGATGGTGGTCATTCGTTTGTTAACTCAAAACAAACAAATGACACACAGTGACAAATCAAAGTAAATGGGTCTTTATAATGTATCGCGAAGACATGCTTTAGCCTATAAGTGGACACTCACCCCAAGAGTTCCCAAGTAAGAGTGACTGGTCCGATTAAGTGGATTTGTACGAACACCCTAGCCTTAGACAGAAAACTCAGGTACAGGCACCCACCCTTCCAGATTGCACGTGTTCATATTAATAAGACCCAAACTTTGACGAGATTTTGAAAACATCAAAGGCATAAAGCCAAAAACAAATCATCCAAGAATTAGACGATTGATTTCAAGTTCGTTTTAAAATTTTGCTTTTTTGTTTTGATATTCACATAAGAATAGGTTCTGTTATTGTTTCAAACTTGTGTTAAGGTCCTAGAAAGGTTATAGTCTAGGTCAAAGCATTACTAATAACCTAATTCCCTATAACCATTGGCTCTGATGCGAATCTTTCTGTCACACCCTGACCGCGTAAAATAACAAACCGCGGAGGAATCTTCAGGGAGTGTCGTAACATAATTATTGTTTCAATAACCATGGAATAAAAAGTTAAGTTTTATTGAATATAGTTGTCTACATTGTCTTGAATTTAAAAATAAACCATAAGATAAGTTAAATTGTCTTCAGATTTTAAGTCACAAAGCCCAAAGTCCATCCTAAGTGTCGCATGATCAACCTTAAGCATTCGCTCCTGAAACATATGTGAAAATAAAGTACGTCAACATAAAAATGCCTGTGAGTAACATAGGTTTTGCGTTTAAGATTTATGGCCTAAGATGTTTAAAGGAATACTTAGTTAAAAAGTGGCCATGAATACTTACAAAATGTTTTCTTTTATAAAAATCATAAGATAAATCGAATGATATAAAAGAAATATGTATGGTTAAATCATTAACCAAAATATATGTCATATCTTATGTAAAAATGTCATGTCATAGATAAAAATGTCTTGTCTTGAACTTTATTTGAAATGATTTAGATAACGCCACGATATGTAATATGATAAAAACACTTATATATAGGAAGTACCAGGGGCGTATCCACCATGCTTTTATCATATTACACCCGTCCTGTTATTTAAATCACTTATTGTAAACCAACCATCACAAAGTCTTGTTTAAACTAAAGAAATGTCTTGTAATAAGTATGTAATGTAAACTAGTGTCAAGTAAACAAATGTCATGTATGAATAAAGTCTTGTGTAACCAAAATGTCAAATGTAAACCACTGTCTTGTATAGTTGAAATGTCTTGTATAAAACAATGTCTTTGAATAATCAAACGTTTTGTTTTATAAGTCATACATTTATAGTTTAAAACATACATTAAGTTTGTTGGCAAACACATTCAAACCTTGTTGACAGTCAAATAGACCCTTATAAGATAAAAGTCTATCCATTTCATCGGATTCTGTCATTCCCTAAAGTCGCTTCCAAACAAACCCGGGAAGTGGGAACGGGATTGT
The DNA here is from genome assembly GCA_947069175.1 of Scalesia atractyloides. Classification (NCBI taxonomy): domain Eukaryota; kingdom Viridiplantae; phylum Streptophyta; class Magnoliopsida; order Asterales; family Asteraceae; genus Scalesia; species Scalesia atractyloides. Next base: position 37,854,503 of record CAMTDV010000019.1, on the reverse strand, counting down.
CAATCCTATGGTACCATTACATACTACCGGTCGGTGTGATCAATGTTAATGAATGTGTTAAGTCAATCTCCAACGCAAACATGTCATGAACAATGTGAGCAAAAATGTCTTTGATAACCATGTACTAGTATGCTCAGTCAACATATATAGCAAGAAATATTGTAAATCAATGTGCTCATATGCTAAGTCAACATATGCCGCAAAAAGTGTCCTTGAAATCAATGTGCTAGCATGCTCAGTCAACATACATAGCAAGAAATAATGTAAATCAATGTGCTCATATGCTAAGTCAACATATGCCGCAAAATGTAATGGAAATCATGTACTATATGTACTATGTAATCAAAGCATGTATATAATGTCATGAAATCGGGAAAATAATTATAGGCACAATATGTTTCACCCCAAAACATTTGAAAATTTAAAAGAGGGGACTATGTACTCACTTGGGATTGCAATAAAGTCCTTGTTCAAAAAGATAAACCAAAGCTCAAGAGTCCGAGAAATCACGTATTTCCTAATATCGGATAACTATGTTAATATCGGGACATTAATCGAAGGATTGGATAGAATGAGGTCGTGTAAAAAATGAGTGTTGGGACTCATATGGGAAGGTTTAACAAAGTTAAGATTCTGATTTGGAAAGATTCCTAAGTGCTTTTGACCCATAATGACTCGTTAAGGTAGTTTACGCTACTTTAACAGGTCATTTGCGTAAACGCGTGATCGGATAGTTTACGCTACTCGTTAAGGAAGCTTATGTCACTATTCCGGACTATACGTTGCATTTAACTGATTTTGTTTTGCGATTACACTTCCAGAAAAGGTTTGAAAGGTCAAAATCGAACATATATATTGAAAATGCACAAAAGTCATAAGTAAATACACAAATTGTAAACAAAACAAAGTTTCATTAATCATCATATTGCTCGGAAGTTGATACAAGATTGAATTACACAGATGTCACAGTCTCCCCTACTTTAGGAAATTTCGTCCTGAAATTTAATTTGAGGAAACTTGTGAGAAAAGATGTGGATACTTCGCCTTCATTTGATCATCTCGTTCCCAAGTAAATTTTGGGCCACGTTTGAACTCCCAGCGAACTTTAACAATCGGTATATGTATGCGTTTGAGCATCTTAACTTCACGGTCCAGAATTTCCACAAGTTTCTAAACAAAATGCATCGTGTCATCAACATGAATTTCATCAAGAGGGATGTGGATGTTTTCATTAGCCAAACACTTTTTCAAATTGGACACGTGGAAAGTTGGATGAACGTAACCAAGTTCAGGAGGTAGCTCAAGTTTGTAGGCCACTTTACCAATTCTCTCAATGATCTTAAATGGTCCAACGTATCGTGGTGCAAGTTTTCCTTTCTTCCCGAATCTAATCACACCTTTCCAAGGGGATACCTTAAGGAGTACGTGAACACCGACTTGGAATTCCAAGGGCTTGCGTCGTTTGTCTGCGTAACTCTTTTGACGGCTTCTAGCTGTTAAAAGGTTTTCACGAATTTTCTTGACTTTGTCCGTTGTATCATGAATGAGTTCAGGTCCAGTGAATTGAGATTCACCGATCTCATTCCAACAGACAGGTGAACGACATTTTCGACCATAAAGAGCTTCAAAAGGTGTCATGTCAATGCTGGAGTGATAACTGTTGTTGTAGGAGAATTCAATCAATGGTAGATGCGAATCCCAACTACCACCAAAGTCGATCACACAGGCTCTAAGCATATCCCCAGTGTTTGGATTGTCCTTTCAGATTGTCCATCCGTTTGAGGATGATAAGCAGTGCTCAAGTTAAGCTTGGATCACATGGCAGACTGCATGGTTCTCCAAAAATGAGATGTGAACCGAGCATCACGATCAGATATGATATCCAAAGGGACACCATGACGAGATACTATTTCATCCACATATATCTTAGCAAGTTTGTCAGCAAAGAAGTCCTCATGAATGGCTATAAAATGTGTTGATTTTGTTAGACGATCAACGACTACCCAAATGGCATCGTGACCTCTAGAAGTGCGCGGCAATTTGGTAATGAGATCCATAGCAATGTTTTCCCATTTCCAAACCGGAATCTCTAGTTGTTCAAGAAAACCAGAAGGACATTGATGTTCTGCCTTTACCCTAAGACAAGTAAGACATTTAGAGACGTACAAAGCTATGTCTTTCTTCTTACACGGCCACCAATACTGGGTACGAAGATCCTTGTACATTTTGTCTACACTGGATGAATTGAATAATGAGACTTATGTGCTTCATCCATTATCAAGGTGTGGAGATTTTCTAGACTTGGAACCCACAAACAGTTCAGATAATAAGATAACCCATTGTCTTTTGTTTCAAGTTGAAGCTCGAGATGATGTGGTAATTCAATACCCATTTTGTCTTGTGCAACAGAAGTACACTGAGCTTCAAGTATACGTGTCTAGATATCAGATTGAATTTGAACACAATGCAGCTTGACACGTTCTATACGACTTAATGCATCGGCTACGACATTCGCCTTACCAGGATGGTAGCGAATTTCGCAGTCGTAGTCGTTCAGAAGTTCAACCCATCGTCGTTGCCTCATGTTTAATTCTTTCTGATTGAAGATGTGCTGGAGACTTTTGTGGTCTGTGAAAACCACACATTTTGTACCATAAAGATAATGTCTCCAAATTTTGAGGGCGGAAACAACAGCACCCAACTCAAGATCATGAGTGGTGTAGTTCTTTTCGTAAATTTTCAACTGTCTCAATGCATAGGCTATGTCTTTGTCTCTTTGCATGAGAACATAGCCAAGGCCTAAGTTTGATGCATCACAATATACGACAAAATCATCGTTGCCTTCAGGTAGAGATAAAATAGGAGCATTACAAAGTTTCTGCTTCAAAGTCTGAAAAGCTTCTTCTTGTTTGGGTCCCCACTCAAAAGATTTATTCTTTTGAGTTAGAGTAGTAAGGGGAACCACAATCTTGGAGAAGTTTGCAATGAAGCGACGATAATAACCCGCAAGACCCAAAAATGAACGAACTTCGGTAGGAGTTGTAGGTGTATCCCATTCCTTAATCGCATTGATTTTGGCGGGATCAACATGTATACCTTGTTCGTTGACAATATGTCCCAAAAATTGAACTTCCTTTAGCCAAAATTCACACTTGGAGAACTTGGCATATAGTTGTTCTTTTTTTAGAACTTCGAGAGTTAAACGACGATTTTGCTCATGATCGGATTGAGACTTAGAATAAATCAAAATGTCAACCATGAAAACAATGATGAATTTGTCCAAATAAGGCTTACAAACCCTATTTATCAAGTCCATGAATACAGCAGGAGCATTTGTCAGACCAAAAGGCATAACTGTGAACTCATAATGACCGTAATGAGTGGGAAAAGCTATCTTGGGAATATCTTCCTTGAATGTACGAAGCTGATGATACCCAGAACGTAGATCAATCTTTGAGAAGCAAGTAGCACCCTGTAGCTGATCAAAGAGATCATCAATGCGAGGTAAGGGATATCGATTCTTGATCGTGAGCTTGTTGAGCTCATGGTAATCGATACGCATACAAAAAGACCCTTCTTTTCACAAATAACACAGGAGCATCCCAAGGTGAAAAGCTCGGTCGAATGAATCCTTTGTCAGATAACTCCTGAAGCTGTTTTGACAATTCTTGCATCTCAGACGGTGCAAGACGATATGGAGATTTAGCAATAGGGTTGGCACCAGGTACAAGATCTATACGAAACTCAACTTGTCGTGCTGGGGGGTAAACTATGTAGTTCCTAGGGAAACACCTCAGGATAATCCCGAACAACAAGGATATCTTTAATAGCTTTACCTTTGCCTTTCTCCTCTACGATATGTGCCAAGAAAGCCACATAATTCTTGCGTAGGCATTTTTGGGCTTGAGTACAAGTTATGAGTTTGAGGCTACTAACTGGTTTTTCTTCACGAACCTCCAAAATTTCACCAGACGAAAGGGGTATACGAACAATCTTATAAAAACAGACCACCTCAGCATGATGTTTAGTTAACCAATCCATTCCCACTATAATGTCAAAGCTCCCGAGTTGCATAGGTGTGAGGTCAATAGGAAATGATGGTTGTCGAGGTTCAACTGACAACTGGGAATGACAAAATCAAGTTTAAGTGGTTCGCCACTAGCTATCTCGACTGTCAAGGGCTTTCCTAGTTTAGTTCTTGGTTTTGAAAGTAAAGGCTCAAATGTTAAGGATACAAAACTTCTATCAGCCCCCGAATAAAAAAGTATAGAAGCAGGATGGTTGTTAACAAAGAACGTACCGTTCACCACCTCGTTATCTGCTCGTGCCTCGTTTGCATTGATATTGAAAGCTCATCCACGAGCCTTGTTCGCATTTGCCAACCTCGAGAAATTGTTTCGGTAGTGGGTGAGATCCCCACAGTTGTAGCAAGAACCGGGTGGATAATGAGGTCGTGCAGGATTGGCTGGCTGCTGAACAGGGTTTTGTACTGCTTGGTTCTGAGCAGGAGGACAACAATAAGTGTTGGCCAGATGGCCAGATCGTCCACAATTTGTACAGATACACAGTGACTAATCAAAGTAAATGGTTCTTTATAATGTATCGCGAAGACATGCTATAGCCTAAAAGTGGACACTCACCCCAAGAGTTCCCAGGTAAGAGTGACTGGTTCGATTAAGTGGATTTGTACGAACACCCTAGCCTTAGACAGAAAACTCAGGGTACAGGCACCCACCCTTCCAGATTGCACGTGTTCATATTAATAAGACCCAAACTTTGACGAGATTTTGAAAACATCAAAGGCATAAAGCCAAAAACAAATCATCCAAGAATTAGACGATTGTTTTCAAATTCGTTGTAAAATTTTGCGTTTTTGTTTTGATATTCACCTAAGAATAGGTTATGTTATTGTTTCAAAATCTAAACAAAAGATAACTTGTGTTAAGGTCCTAGAAAGGTTATAGTCTAGGTCAAACCATTACTAATAACCTAATTCCCTATAACCATTGGCTCTGATACCAATCATTCTGTCACACCCCGACCGCGTACAACAACAAACCGCGGCGCAATCTTTGGTGAGTGTCGTAACATAATTATTGTTACAATAACCATGGAATAAAATGTTAAGTTTTATCAAATATAGTTGTCTACATTGTCTGGAATTTAAACATAAACCATAACATAAGTTAAATTGTCTTCAGATTTTAAGTCACTAAAGCCCAACGCCCATCCTAAGTGTCGCATGATCAACCTTAAGCATTCGCTCCTGAAACATATGTGAAAATAAAGTACGTCAGCATAAAAATGCCTGTGAGTAACATAGGTTTTGCGTTTAAGATTTGTGGCCTAGAATGTTTAAAGGAATACTTAGTTAAAAAGTGGCCATGAATACTTACAAAATGTTTTCCTTTATAAAAATCATAAGATAAATCGAATGATATAAAAGAAATATATATGGTTAAATCATTAACCAAAATATATGTCATATCTTGTGTAAAAATGTCATGTCATATATAAAAATGTCTTGTCTTGAACTTTATTTGAAATGATTTAGATAACGCCACGATATGTAATATGATAAAAACACTTATATATAGGAACTTTATTTGAAATGATTTATGATAACGCCACCATGCTTTTATCATATTACACCTGTCCTGTTATTTAAATCAATTATTATAAACCAACCATCAAAAAGTCTTGTTTAAACCAAAGAAATGTCTTGTAATAAGTATGTCATGTAAACTAGTTTCAAGTAAACAAATGTCATGTATGAATAAAGTCTTGTGTAATCAAAATGTCAAATGTAAACCAGTGCCTTTGTATAAAACAATGTCTTTGAATAATCAAATGTTTTGTTTTATAAGTCATGCCTTTATATTTAAAACATACATTAAGTTTGTTGGCAAACAAAATAGACCCTTATAAGATAAAAGTCTATCCATTTCATCGGATTCTGTCATTCCCTGAAGTCGCTTCCAAACAAACCCGGGAAGTGGCAACGGGATTGTCATTCCTATGGTACCATTACATACTACGGTCAGCGTGATCAATGTTAATGAATGTATTAAGTTAATCTTCAACGCACCAATATTTCATGAACAATGTGAGGAAAATTGTCTTTGATAAGCATGTACTAGTATGCTCAGTCAACATACATAGCAAAAAATAACGTAAATCAATGTACTCATATGCTAAGTCAACATATGCCGCAAAAAAGTGTCCTTGAAATCAATGTGCTAGCATGCTCAGTCAACATACATAGCAAGAAATAATGTAAATCGATGTGCTCATATGCTAAGTCAACATATGCCGCAACATGTAATGGAAATCATGTACTATATGTACTATGTAATCAAAGCATGTATATAATGTCATGAAATCGCGAAAATAATTATAGGCATAATATGTTTCACCCCAAAACATTTGAAAATTTAAAAGAGGGGACTATGTACTCACTTGGGATTGCGAGAAAGTCCTTGTTCAAGAAGATAAACCAAAGCTCAAGAGTCCGAAAAATCACGTATGTCCTAACATCGGATAACTATGTTAATATCGGGACATTTATCGGAGGATTGGATAGAATGAGGTCTTGTAAAATATGAGTGTTGGGACTCATATGGGAAGGTTTAACAAAGTTAACATTCTGATTTGGAAAGATTCCTAAGTGCTTTTGACCCATAATGACTCGTTAAGGTAGTTTACGCTACTTTAACGGGTAATTTGTGTAAACGCGTGATCGGATAGTTTACGCTACTCGTTAAGGAAGCTTATGTCACTATTCCGGACTATACGTTGCATTTAACTGATTTTGTTTTGTGATTACACTTCCAGAAAAGGTTTGAAAGGTCAAAATCGAACATCTATATTGAAAATGCTCAAAAGTCATAAGTAAATACACAAATTGTAAACAAAACAAAGTTTCATTAATCATCAGATTGCTCGGAAGTTGATACAAGATTGAATTACACAGATGTCACAGTCTCCCCTACTTTAGGAAATTTAATCCTGAAATTTAATTAGAGGAAACTTGTGAGAAAAGATGTGGATACTTCGCCTTCATTTGATCCTCTCGTTCCCAAGTAAATTTTGGGCCACGTTTGGACTCCCAGCGAACTTTAACAATTGGTATATGTCTACGTTTGAGCATCTTGACTTCACGGACCAGAATTTCCACAGGTTTCTAAACAAAATGCATCGTGTCATCAACACGAATTTCATCAATAGGGATGTGGAGGTTTTCATCAGTCAAACACTTTTTCAAATTGGACACGTGGAAAGTTGGATGAACATTACCAAGTTCAGGAGGTAGCTCAAGTTTGTAGGCCACTTTACCAATTCTCTCAATGATCTTAAATAGTCCAACGTATCTTGGCGCAAGTTTTCCTTTCTTCCCGAATCTAATCACACCTTTCCAAGGGGATACCTTAAGGAGTACGTGATCACCGACTTGGAATTCCAAGGGCTTGCGTCGTTTGTCCGTGTAACTCTTTTGACGGTTTCTAGCTATTAAAAGGTTTTCGCGAATTTTCTTGACTTTGTCCATTGTATCATGAATGAGTTCAGGTCCAGTGAATTGAGATTCACCAATCTCATTCCAACAGACAGGTGAACGACATTTTCGACCATAAAGAGCTTCAAAAGGTGTCATGTCAATGCTGGAGTGATAACTGTTGTTGTATGAGAATTCAATCAATGGTAGATGCGAATCCCAACTACCACCAAAGTCGATCACACAGGCTCTAAGCATATCCTCCAATGTTTGGATTGTCCTTTCAGATTGTCCATCCGTTTGAGGATGATAAGCAGTGCTCAAGTTAAGCTTGGATCACATGGCAGACTGCATGGTTCTCCAAAAATGAGATGTGAACCGAGCATCACGATCAGATATGATATCCAAAGGGACACCATGACGAGATACTATTTCATCCACATATATCTTAGCAAGTTTGTCAGCAAAGAAGTCCTCATGAATGGCTATAAAATGTGTTGACTTTGTTAGACGATCAACGACTACCCAAATGGCATCGTGACCTCTAGAAGTGCGCGGCAATTTGGTAATGAGATCCATAGCAATGTTTTCCCATTTCCAAACCGGAATCTCTGGTTGTTCAAGAAAACCAGAAGGACATTGATGTTCTGCCTTTACCCTAAGACAAGTAAGACATTTAGAGACGTACAAAGCTATGTCTTTCTTCTTACCCGGCCACCAATACTGGGTACGAAGATCCTTGTACATTTTGTCTGCACCTGGATGAATTGAATAATGAGACTTATGTGCTTCATCCATTATCAAGGTGTGGAGATTTTCTAGACTTGGAACCCACAAACAGTTCAGATAATAAGATAACCCATTGTCTTTTGTTTCAAGTTGAAGCTCGAGATGATGTGGTAATTCAATACCCATTTTGTCTTATGCAACAGAAGTACACTGAGCTTCAAGTATACGTGTCTGGATATCAGATTGAATTTGAACACAATGCATCTTGACACGTTCTTTACGACTTAATGCATCGGCTACGACATTCGCCTTACCAGGATGGTAGCGAATTTCGCAGTCGTAGTCGTTCAGAAGTTCAACCCATCGTCGTTGCCTCATGTTTAATTCTTTCTGATTAAAGATGTGCTGGAGACTTTTGTGGTCTGTGAAAACCACACATTTTGTACCATAAAGATAATGTCTCCAAATTTTGAGGGCGGAAACTACAGCACCCAACTCAAGATCATGAGTGGTGTAGTTCTTTTCGTGAATTTTCAACTGTCTCGATGCATAGGCTATGTCTTTGTCTCTTTGCATGAGAACATAGCCAAGGCCTAAGTTTGGTGCATCACAATATACGACGAAATCATCCTTGCCTTCAGGTAGAGACAAAATAGGAGCATTACAAAGTTTCTGCTTCAAAGTCTGAAAATCTTCTTCTTGTTTGGGTCCCCACTCAAAAGATTTATGAAATAATAAGATAAATCGAATGATATAAAAGAAATAATGCATGGTTAAATTATTAACCAAAATATAAGTCATGTCTCGTGTAAAAATGTCATGTCATAGATAAAAATGTCTTGTCTTGTACTTTGGTTGAAATGATTTAGATAACGACACGATATGCAATATGATAAAAACACTTATATATAGGAAGTACCAGCAGCGTATCCACCATGCTTTTATCATATTACACCCGTCCCGTTATTTAAATCACTTATTATAAACCAACCATCAAAAAGTCTTGTTTAAACCAAAGAAATGTCTTGTAATAAGTATGTCATGTAAACTAGTGTCAAGTAAACAAATGTCATGTATGAATAAAGTCTTGTGTAACCAAAATATCAAATGTAAACCAATGTCTTATATATTCGAAATGTCCTGTATAAAACAATGTCTTTGAATAATCAAACGTTTTTTTTTAAGTCATGCCTTTATAGTTTAAAACATACATTAAGTTTGTTGGCAAACACATTCAAACCTTGTTGACAGTCAAATAGACCCTTATAAGATAAAAGTCTATCTATTTCATCGGATTCTGTCATTCCCTAAAGTCGCTTCCAAACAAACCCGGGAAGTGGGAACGGGATTGTCAATCCTATGGTACCATTACATACTACCGGTCGGCGTGATCAATGTTAATGAATGTGTTAAGTCAATCTCCAACGTACCAATATGTCATGAACAATGTAAGCAAAAATGTCTTTGAAAACCATGTACTAGTATGCTCAGTCAACATACATAGCAAGAAATGTCTTTGAAAAACCATGTACTAGTATGCTCAGTCAACATACATAGCAAGAAATGTTGTAAATCAATGTGCTCATATGCTAAGTCAACATATGTCACAAAAAGTGTCCTTGAAATCAATGTGCTAGCATGCTCAGTCAACATACATAGCAAGAAATAATGTAAATCAATGTACTCATATGCTAAGTCAACATATGCTGCAAAATGTAATGGAAATCATGTACTATATGTACTATGTAATCAAAGCATGTATCTAATGTCATGAAAATCCGAAAGTAATTGTAGGCACAATATGTTTCACCCCAAAACATTTGAAAATTTGAAAGTGGGGACTATGTACTCACTTGGGATGGTAAGAAAGTCCTTGTTCAAGAAGATAAACCAAAGCTCAAGAGTTCGAGAAATCACATATGTCCTAATATCGGATAACTATGTTGATATCGGGACATTAATCGGAGGATTGGATATAATGAGGTCTTTTAACCCAAATGAGTGTTGGGACTCATATGGAAAGGTTTAACAAAGTTAATATTCTGATTTGGAAAGATTCCTAAGTGCTTTTGACCCACAATGACTCGTTAAGGTAGTTTACGCTACTTTAAGGGTCATTTGCGTAAACGCGTGATCGGATGGTTAGATATGCCCTATGATAAGTCTTATGCTAAAACAAGTTTAATATAGTTGTAACATCAGTCTATATGGCAAAACATTGGTTACACAAGCTTAAAATCAATTTATGCACAAAAAGGCATTTTGGTCATTTATAAATGCATAGCAACTTAACATAACAATAACCAAAAGACGTGACCATAAGGTATAACCTTAGAGGGTTATTCCCTATACAACTATGGTCCCTAATATGAGTTTGGTCGGATTCGAAAGTCAAAGCGGTGGTCAAGACCGCTCGACTTACGACCCTAAACAAGCACTAAACTGAAAGTGACAAGTTAGACATCTTAAACATGTCTAACTAAGTTTATAAACTTATTTGGTATCAAAACAAAGTGTTTTGATACCCAAAATAGTTCTGTCGTATAATGTGCACTTTGCGCATTATTGACCGAAACTTTGACTCGTCACTACAACTAGTAAACGTGGTAATCAGTAGGCATGATCGCTATGGATCATAACCATCATGATTACGATTACGTTGCAAAGTTCAATTGGACTTTGACTTGACTAATTAATGGTCAAAGATGAAAGTCAAAAATTGTTTAACTTTTAGCTTGAAATAGCTAAATAAATGAAACAAGACAAGGAGAGAGCAGTTACTTGTGTTGATGAACACTTGAAGAGCTCCAAGAAGACCAGAAAACTAAGGTAGGAGGCATCAGACAATGTGGTGGCCTCCACTTAGAGTGTTTGAGAGAAAGAAAAGAATTGAGCAAGTTGAAATGAGGATGATCATGGGTATTTATAGTTGAATTGAAGCTACCAAATCATTACAAGAGTCCATGAGTCATCAAGGTGTTTGATTAGTGTCATAACACTTGTTAAATGCAGAAGAAAGGGTGGCAAATTCGAATGCTTAGTCTACAAGAGAGTTAACCAGCTGCTGCCAAGTTTCTTCTGTGCTGGCGGGTCCTTACGACATTTGTGGTATTATGAATCTGTAACGATTATGAAAAAGTTTATCAATCAATTAAATTTTGTGTTTTATTTATGAGTTTTGTATTTTTATCATGACAATTGCACATATTCGATTCTTGCATGATAACAAACTTTCAAACGACTTCTAGAAGTGAATCACAAACTGTTACGTAAACGTAATCAGTTTAATGCGACGTACACTCTGGAACGATGACACAAGTTAACATACGTTAAATATCCTTTGCATAACTTAGAAATAAGTTTTGAAGGATTTGGTATGTCAAAAACAAGCATATTCGATCACAGGGACTATTTATGACAAACTACGAAAGTCTGCCGATTCTCGTAGTAATGCACACTCTGGGACAAGTTCATAAGCTAAAAATACCCTAAATACCCTCAACATGGCTTAGAAATAAGTTTCGAGGGCTTCGGTATGGCAAAATCACGCTTTTGTAACTTCAGGGGCTATTTTGCAAATTTTGCGAAACTATGCCCATTTGCGTATTTCTTAATCCGGTACATGTACGCGCACCCAAAAATTTTGTAATCATTAAAATATTATATTTTTATGATTGGAATGCAAAAATATCATTCGTTACGCATTTACGGTCATGCACGCGTTCGTTACGATTTTCGTCGTAATTAACCGAAAACCACAATCGTACGACCAAACGAACCGACACTAGGAACATTTTTGAACATATTTCAAGTTCCCTATCCTTTATTGTCCTTATGAAGCTTGAAAATGAGGTTAACAGGTGTTAGAAGTGCCAAAACGCGACGAAACGTGTGTAGGGGCCTGTTCTGCCATTTTTGGAAAGTTGCTGTCAGCTAGGGTGGATGCGGACCGCATCCACAAACCCATACAGTCCTCATGGAGTGCCCAACTCAGCTGTTTTGTTGGCAGCAGCTGGTTAACTCTCTTGTTGATTCAGCAAACGAATATGCCACTCTTTCTCCTGCATCCAACAAGTGTTAGGACACTAATCCAATTCAATGATGACTCATGGACACTTGTCTTGATCATATGGCTCCAAATTATACATAAATTCCATGTTCTTCTTCACATTTGAACTTTTTCAATACCCACTCTTTCCCTCATGTGCATTTATCTGGATAGCAACCATTTAGAGATCATCTTCTGAGTTCTAGGGCTCTCCTAGAGTGTGTGTAACTGTTTCTTCCAAATCTTGTTCAATTCCTTTTGCATACTTGAGCTAAAAATCAAACAGTTTGACTTCTGTTTGACTTTCAGTTTTGATCATAAATTGATCAAAACAAAATCAAATTGAACTTGTAAATGTGGTCATAATCATGATGGTTATAGTCCATAGTTATCATGCCTACTGATTACCACGTTTACTAGTCTTTGTGACGAGTCAAAGTTTCGGTCAATAATGCGATAAATGCGCATTATATGACGGAACAATTTTGGGTATCGAAACACTTTGTTTTGATACCAAATCAGTTTTATAAACTTAGTTAGACATGTTTAAAATGTCTAACTCGTCACTTTTAGTTTAGTGCTTGTTTAGATCGTTTGTCGAGAGGTTTTGACCACCGCTTTGACTTTCGAATCCGACCTGTTTGGTTGATCCTTGAACCCAACCAAATACAAAATTTTGACCATAGTTATATAGGGAATAACCCTCTGAGGTTATACCTTATGGTCATATCATTTGGTTAGTGTTATGATAATTAGTTGTGATCTTCAATAATGACCAAAATGCCTTTTTTACGAATAAATCGATTATAAGAATATGTAACATAAATTTTAACATGTAATCTGATCAAATAACATTTTCAAACATGTTTAAGCATTAAATACTTATCATAACCCATATATAACCATCCGATTACATAGTTACGCAAATGACGCGTTAAAGTGGCTTAAACTACCTTAACGGGTCATAACGGGTCAAAAGCACTTAGGAAAATTTTCAAATCAGAATGTAGACTTTGTTAAACCATTCCATATGAGTCCCAACACTCAGTTGGTTTACAAGACCTCATTCTATCTGATCCTCCAACTAAAGTCCTGATGTTTACACAATTATCCGATTATAGGACACGCTTGATTCTTGGACTTTTAAGCTTGTTTGATCTTTGATTCAAGGTTACTTAGCAATCCAAGTGAGTACATAGCTCCCCTCTTTTTACGTTTTACAAATAATTTGGGGTGATTCATATGTGCTAAATTCTTTTCAAGTTTTCAAGTTACAATTGCTATGGTTTAATAAACGAGACGATTTCAATAATGTGAGTGAACTTGTTGGTGCGTTATATTGAGGACAAGAATAACATTCATTAACTTTGGCCAAGCCGACCAGTAGTAAGTTATGGTACCATAGGACTGACAATCCTATTACCAAGGTTCTCGGGGTTTGTGGGGAAGTTTGGGGAACGACCGAAACTGTTTACTTTAATAAACCCTTTGATGGTTTGTTATTGCTATTTAAAGATACCTTTTGGTGGTATAGACGAGTCAACAAAGGTTTGAATGTATTCAACAAAACGACCAAAAGTTTTCACAATTAAAAACAAGGACGATTTATTTATGACAATGACGATTGGTTTATGACAATGACGATTTGGTTTATGACAATGACGATTTGGTTTATGACGATGACGATTTGGTTTATAATAATGACGATTTGGATGATTGGTTATAACAAAGACGATTGGATGATTGGTTTATGATAAGTAATTTAGGAAACGTGACGGGTGTAATATAATAAAAGCATGATGGATACGCCGCTGGTACTTCCTATATATAAGTGCTATCATCATATTACATACCGTGGCCTTATCTAAATTTCTTGGAACAATGTTTTTGAACGACGTCACGTAACGATTTTCACTTAAAGATATAAACCATATGAAGTTTTCTTTTAAATCAATTTATAACTTGGTTTTACAAAAAGAAACGTTTTGGTCAAGATTCATGGTTACAAGATTTTTCACAAACTTTAACCAACTAGTTATGGTTGGTTAACTATATTGCAATATCAAACATATTTGATACAAGTATCCATTCACGGCTCGAGTAGTCCGACGAGGTATTGCAATATATATACGAGACCATGAATCTGACACACTCACAAAACCTATGTACTCGCCGACATATTTCAGGGAACAATGCTTGATGATACTGATGCATGCTCACATAGGAATGGACATGGACTTTAGTGCCTTAAAACAAGAATGACATTTTGCTATATTTGTTTAGTTTGTTTAATATTTCAAAGACAATGCAACTATGTAAATTTAATAATTAAATAAAACGAAACTTCAAATACCATGTGTTGTTGTAACAATCTGTTAACGTGACTCCCCGACGTTTCCTCCGCGATTTGTTGTTTTTACGCTGTCGGGGTGTTACAGATTGGTATCAGCGCACTGGTTATAGTGAATTAGGTTATTAGTAATGCTTTGACCTAGACTATAACCTTCCTCGGACCTTAACGCAAGTCTACTTGCATTTAGATTTAAAACACAATACTATCACCTATCTTTGGGTGATTACCAAAAACAATACAAAAGTCACAAAAAAATATTTTCCGAAGACCTTTTACAAGAAAACATATATTCTCAAATGAATCATTTTCGGCTTTAAGCCTTAGAAATTTTCAAAATATCGCCAAAGTTTGGGTTTTATTAATGTGAACACGTGCAATCTGGAAGGGTGGGTGCCTGTACCCTAAGTTTTCTTTCTAAGGCTAGAGTGTTCGTACAAATCCACTTAATCGGACAAGTCACTCTTACCTGGGAACTCTTGGGGTGAGTATCCACTTATAGGCTAAAGCATGTCTTCGTGATACATTATAAATACCCATTTACTTTGATCAGTCACCGTGTGTCGTTTGTATGTTTTGAGAAACGAACGAATGACCACCATCCTTATTTGGTCGATATTTACGATACTTCTCTTGATTTATTTTCAATATCAATCTCTCATATCTTCCTTCATGTTTTCTTTTAGAATACCTCCTCGACGTGATACAACTCAAAATGCCGAAATGGCAGGAATTATCACACAACAAATCGTTGCTGTACTCCCGAACCTAGTGACTCAATTGAATCAAGCGAACAACAATAACAATAATAACAACAATGCACCAGCTCCGTGCAACTATAAAAAAATTTGTTCGGCTAAACCATTTCAGTTCACTGGGTCTTAGGGAGCTACTGGGCTTCTTCAGTGGTTTGAAAGTCTCGAAAGCACATTTGGACATGTTCAATGTCCTAATGAGTGTAAAGTTGAGTTTGCATCGAGTGTGTTCAAAAAGAGAGCTCTTAGATGGTGGAATGGTATTATGAGTGATAGGGGTGCCAATGTGGCGATGGCAAAACTTGGGAGGAGCTTTGAGCTTTGATGATGAAGGAATTCTGTCCTCGACACGAGCAGAGGGCGCTTGAGAATGAATTCCACGACTTAAAGCAAGACAGT
Organism: Scalesia atractyloides; assembly: GCA_947069175.1. NCBI lineage: Eukaryota > Viridiplantae > Streptophyta > Magnoliopsida > Asterales > Asteraceae > Scalesia > Scalesia atractyloides. Next base: position 37,838,730 of record CAMTDV010000019.1, on the reverse strand, counting down.
GGCGAGAATCGTGCTTATACTGACGATACGAAGAATTGAGCTTGTTATGTCCAGGGATGGTGACGCCTTTGGATAAGGCGATTGAAAAATATATCGATGGTTTGCCTGATCTGGTTCAGGATATCGTCACTGGCAGTAACCCCACTACTATTCGCCAGGCCATTGAACTTGCTGCAACTTTGACCGAGTCTCTGGTCAAAAAGGGCAAATTTCATCGCAAGGGCGATAAGAAATCCGCTGCTAAGTCCATTCTAGAGAAACCGAAGGGAAACAAAGCCGAGCCTTCCAAACGATCGAGGAAGCGTAAGGCTTCTCAGAACTTTGCTGCTACTGCTCAACCTGCACAACCCGCTACAGCTGCTCAACCCAATCAAGCTCCCAAAAACCAACCAGCTCAACCTCCCGTAAGGAAACCATACGCTAGTACTGCACCGTTGTGCATCGGTGCAATGGTCATCACCAAACTCACCAGCCATGTCGTCAGTGTACCTCCTGCGGAAAACTTGGTCACTCAGCCAACGTCTGTTGTTTCAACTAGAACCAAGCTAACCCAAACCCTGTTCAACCTCAAGCAAATGTTGCTCGACCTCACTTCCCACCTGGTTCATGTTACAATTTTGGTGAAATGGGTCACTACAGAAACAACTGCCCAAGACAAGCGAATACCAACCAAGCTCGTGGACGAGCATTCAATATCAACGCCAACGAAGCCCGTGCTGATAACGAAGTCGTAAATGGTACGTTCTTTGTTAACAATTGTCCTGCTTCAGTTCTTTTTTATTCGGGTGCTGATAGAAGTTTTGTGTCCTTAGCTTTTGAATCTATGCTTTCGATGCCGAGAACTAGACTAGGAAAGCCTTTGACAGTAGAAGTCGCTAGTGGTGAACCTCTTGTGCTCGATCATGTTATTCGATATTGCCAGTTAAACCTCAAGAATCTTTTGTTTTCTATTGACCTCACGCCAATGCAACTTGGGAGTTTTGACATCATTATTGGAATGGATTGGTTAACCAAGCATCATGCCGAAGTTATTTGTTTTGACAAGATAGTTCGTGTACCTCTTTCCTCTGGTGAAGTCTTGGAAGTTCGTGGGGAGAAACCTACTGGTAATCTAAAACTCATGACTTGTACCCAAGCCCAGAAATATCTACGAAAGAACTATGTAGCTTTCTTAGCGCATATCATGGAAAAGAAAGGCAAGGGTAAAAGTGTTCAAGATATTCCTGTTGTTCGGGATTATCCTGAGGTGTTTCCCGAAGAATTACCTGGTTTACCTCCAGCACCTCAAGTTGAGTTCCGCATTGATCTTATACCTGGTGCCAACCCGATTGCTAAATCACCTTATCGTCTTGCACCATCTGAGATGCAAGAGTTAGCGAAACAACTTCAAGAGTTATCTGACAAAGGTTTCATTCGTCCGAGCTATTCTCCGTGGGGTGATCCTGTCTTATTTGTGAAAAAGAAGGATGGATCCTTCCGTATGTGTATCTATTATCGTGAGCTCAACAAACTCACGATCAAGAATCGATATCCCCTACCACGAATTGACGACCTTTTTGATCAACTATTACGGATCGGTTTAATGGATTCCACACGTTAAACTGGATTGAACGCGGATATTGTGTTCTTCGGTGAACCGATCCTGCTCATACAACAATGTTGCAAGTATTATACATGTATATACGTATACAACAAATACGATACAAATACCTAATATAAAAGTATATAAGTAAGTATATACACATGGGTACACCTATACGTACAAAGTACATAATAAGTACATGGATTGAACAAGTATACAAACAATTATATATACATGGGTACTTATACAATAGCAATGTTAAATTATTATTTTTAACAAAGCATCGTACTTGAAAATATATATACGCATATATACTTAGGGGGCAACAATTTGGTTCACCCTTGAGGGGGTTAGGCCAATCAAATTTTCGTCCTAAATTGTGTTTGGCTTGGTTGTAGGTTTTTGGGAAGAAAAGCTTTCCATTTGAAAACGTTGAGTGAATAAAATGTAGAGATTGTGTAAAAATGTAGATAATATGTGGTAAAAATGTGTGAAAAAGCAGATCTCCAACACAACTCAAAATTTTATAAATTATATTAGGTTTTATGTTTGAGAAAATAACTAAGTTAATACTTACTCACCTTATGATTATGTGATTCTACTGTAAAAACAATCAACGTTGATAACGTGTTGTAAACCTAGCCTAACAACAAACAAAGGGATAATTATTTTGAGAACTCTAAATGTTGCGAAAACTGCAAGAACTCATGAAAAAATTAACCAAGAACAATTTTTTTATAATACCATTATTATTATTATTATTATTATTATTAAAATACAACATTTAATAAAAGAACTTACTCCCTAAGAATTTATCTGTGTTTTCCAAATTATTCGTAATAAAATTTTTACACACATCTAAATAAAATAATTTACACATGTGTAAATGGTAATTTGTACATATAAACCTTTTTTGTTTACGAGTATATTACTATAACTCTTAAAAAGCATGGTCGGTGGTTCCGACCATGCCATTTTCACGTGAGCAAAAGAGAAAAAAAAAAATTTATGGGCTGCTCTTTCAAAGCTTCTCCAACCTTATCAAAGCTTCCTTTTTTCACAATCGTCACGATGGTTTTGATGACGGAGCGGAGTGGTGGTGGTGGGTACAGGAAAAGAGAGCGACGTCTGTGACAGTAAGGTCATAGTAGTGATGTCTCTGACGATAGAGTGAGTATTTAAAAAAGAGAGGTGGGGGCGTCGTTTTCCCCGATCGCATGTGTCCTTAAGATGATGTTGCGTCATTCTTCTGCTTCGGTCATCGAATCTTTCTATTTCTTCCACAAGTTAGCAATTTTCACTTCTTCTTTATGTATTTCGATGCGACAAGATTGGTAGATCTAAGACAAATTACTTGATTTTGGGTCGTTATGTTTTTCTTTATGTATTTCAATCTTCGTGATTTTGTGATGTTAAGTGTTTAGGGTTTGTGAATTGAAATAGAATTGAAATCAAAGAGACATGTTATCTGATTTCAAATGGGGTTTGTGATTTTTGGGTGATTGATTAGGGGTTAGTTGATATTTGCAGATTCATTTGGTTGAATGGCGTGATAGGTGTAAAGATTGCAAATTGAATTTTATGGGTTTTGTGGATTACACAGTTAGTTGTAATATTTTTTGTCAATTTGAGAAATTATTGCTTTTTAATGGGAAATTAAAGATCTGTTTTTTTAAAGAAAGGTTCCACACTATTTTGTCATCATATTTATAAATGTTCCCTTTTTTCTTCATCTAAATTTAAAGATTTTTGAATGTCATCATCATTATTAATGTTCCCATTTTCTTCATCTAAATTCAAAGATTCTTGAAGATGATTGTGCTTATAAGCAATTTATGGTTCATTGTTGTCTGAACAAATCTATGAGCATTCAGTTTTCTTTTATTGTTTTGTTTTATGAAACGTTAATGCCACTAAAGTAATGTTATTAAGTTAAAAATGTGTAACATCATACGCGGACGTCAGTCGCTAATATTATCATCGTAACACATGTAACAGAGTCACATACATGACGTTGCCGTCGCAACGCGCGGCACGGGTAAACATATAGTATAAGTTTAAACGTGTAAATTTATTTTCTAGTATTTTACTTTAATATTAATGATATTGATAAGTGTATTTTTTCTTAAACTAGTGGGTTGTACCCGCGCTCTGCGGCGGGGCGACTCAATTTTTAATGGAAACGTAGATGCAATAGTATAAATAACGTTAATGGCTGGAATTTCATTTGATATTGGTTCGATTCATTTAGACACCGACATTTACCGAAAGTAAACAAAGAAAAGTCATGATACAACCAAAAAAATACCGAGATGTGTTTACATTGATCGAAACAATAAAAAAACGAATATCAATTTTGGTACTGACGTGTTCGGTCAGTACTAGACCGTTCGTTTTGTTATATGTACAACACCAGATTCAACTAAAACTTAAAAAGAAAAAGAAAAATCAAAAAAGAAAAAGGAAAGTTGAAAAAAGAGTAAAAAAAAAAACAAAAATAACAAAAGGACAAAAGATCACTGTAGCTAATAAGTTTATAAATTATATATAATAATAATATGATAATTTTTTAGACAAATCTAGGGGAAGGATTCACTAAAAAGTGGCTTTTGCCTAAGTAGCTTAAGAAGGATTGTGGAGATGACATGTGACGCTCCTTACAGGTAGTATGGAATGGTATTTTGGTCTTAAAACACAAACTGTAAAACCTCATAAAAACCAATCCTATAAAATTCCGACACGTGTCCCGCTGATCCTCGTCTGCCACATGTTGGCCAAGAGGGACCAAAAGCGTTGTTATGTTATTTTATAACCCCCGAACGACGATTATAAAAGTTGGAGGACCAAACATGAAATTTTCCCAAACTTGGTTTCTGGAAGGCGGTTACCGACCGCAAGGCTCAATCCTTACGGTCCGTAACCATTTGAAAAGCTGTGGGCGCCTAAGGTCCTTACGGACTATAAGACTATGCAGTTTTGTTGGCAGCCTGCTGTGTTTGTCACCTTGTCGCGAAATGCCACTCTCTTGCTGCTTGCTACACGTCCCAAAACACTTGTACTCATCATACAACACCTCCCTACACCTGGCATGATGCCACACTCCTTCCTCAACTATAAATAGAGCCTTTGGTGCACCCTCAATCCTTGCACTATTCTCATTTCTTCTTTCTTCACTCACTTGGAAGTTCCTGAAGTTCTTAGGAGCATCCTCTGAGTTCTTAGTCTTCTCTTGGATCACTAGTAAGTGTTCCAACTCTCTTATTTCTTTTTGTAGGCTTTAAGCCAAAAGTCAAAGCGTTGTCGTAAAAAAGCTTTGACCTTTGGCTAAGACCATTATGGTCCGGCCATTGTTTGGTACGAACATGGCTACGTGATCGTAATTAGGTAAGTGTCAATCCCTTAAAACGGCACCTCCTAATTACCACGTTTACTAGACCTATTAACGGGTCAAAGTTAGGTTATTAAAA